>CM033470.1:263230928-263830928 GCA_019447015.1 Hymenochirus boettgeri | reverse complement strand
GATAGAGGCCACGGATCCTCCACTGACATTTTTAGTAGATCCGTGAACAAAAACCTTCTTGGCCACCTGGGGGGCAATGAATACTGTGCGAGTCTTTTCTAGTTTGATCTTTTTGAGGACTCGCAGGATCATGGCTATCTGAGAAAAAACATATACCAACCGGAATCTCCATGGGACTACTAGTGTGTCCACTAGGTATGCCTGGGGATCTCGTATTCTTGAGGAAAAGAGGGCAACTCTGCGATTTTGACGTGATGCCATCATATCTATTTCTGGTACCCCCCACAGATTGGTCAGGGTCAAGAAAACCTCCTTGTGAAAGGACCATTTCCCTGGGTCAAGATTGTGCTGGCTTAGGAAGTCTGCTTCCACATTCAGGACCCCCGGGATGAAGATTGCAGATATGGCTGGAATGTTGTGTTCTGCCCATGAGAGGATCCGATGGGATTCCTCCATGGCCATGTCGCTCAGCGTGCCCCCTTGGTGATTGATGTACGCCACTGCGGTGGCGTTCTCCGACTGAATCCTGAAACTTGTTGTGGTCCAACGAGAGAGAGACAGAAATATGTCTTGAAATACTAAGACAGATTGGGAGCCAAGATTCCTCTGGAGACCAAGTACCTTGAGTCATCTGCGACCAGTACACTGCCCCCCACCCAGACAGACTCGCATCTGTAGAGACCAGCGTCCACCGAGGGATACAAAGGGTGTTCTCTGCTTTGGTGAACGGTGAATGCCAATCTCCAAAAGGAGAATGTCTGACTGGAGGGGGCAGGGAGATTCTGGAATCTAGACATTCCAGAGACCTGTTCCATGCTGCTAATAAGTGGCGTTGAAGAGGCCGTAAGTGGAACATCGCATATGGGACTGCCTCAATGGCAGATACCATCTTCCTGACCAGCCTCAAAGAGAAATTAGGGGTTTGGATATGGCCGGGAGAACAAGATGCTTGGGTTCTTTTCTTTTTTCTGGGGGGAGAAATATCCTTTGTAGGGAACTGTTGAACATTCCCAAAAATGTCATGCGGGGGGTTGGGAAGGAGGCATGACTTGTGTGGATTGACTATCCAGCCGAAGGAGGTTAGTATTTGAAGACATGAGTTGACCTGAGTTGAGGCCAGGTGGAAGGAGGGGGCCTTGATTAATAGGTCATCCAGGTATGGAAGAAGAAAAATAACTTGAAGGCGAATTAAGGCTGCCTGGCAGGCCATCACTTTGGTGAAGACGCGGGGAGCCAAGGATTGACCGAATGGGCAGGGCTGTGAATTGGTAATGGAGGTTTCCAACTGCAAACCTGAGGAAACTGTAGTGGCCCTGCCATATGGGAACATGAAGATATGAGTCCTGAATATCGAGGGACACAAAAAAATTCCCTTGGTTCTATGGCTAAAAATGACAGATCTTAGGGACTTCATTTTGAAATCAGATTGTTTGGCATACTGGTTTATTTCCTTTAGATCTAAAACTGGGCAGAACGAGACGTCCTTTTTTGGAACTAGGAAAAGGTTGGAGTAAAAACCCCAAAACCTGTGGGCGGTTGGAACTGGTACTATTACTTTTGCTAGTAGGAGCAATTTTTATGGCTTTTTGGAGTGCTTTGCGTCTAAGTGGTGACCTGGGAAGATTGGAGGGAAAGAAGAGGTTCGGTGGGAGGGATGAAAATTCTATGTGGTATCCGTGAGAGAGGACGTTTAGGGTCCAGGCGTCCGTGGACGGGCAATTCCATGTCTCATGAAAAAATCTCAGTCAACCTCCTACCCAATTCTTGTGAGGATAGTCATGCTGATTTGGTTTTATTTCCCATAGGTCGAAAGTAGCCGCCTTTGGTGGGCCAGGAGGGGCGTGTGGAGGCACCTCTTCTTGGGGGAGGAGCCTGAGGATTGTTCTCAAAAGAGGGCCTTGGGGAGGAACGAAAGGACGGGTTTCTATGAAAAGTAGGAAGCCTGCGAGTCCTGTTTTGGGGGAGGAAAGTACTCTTTCCTCCTGTTGCCTGAGAAATTATCTTTTCTAACTCTGGTCCGAATAATTGTCCCCCTAAGTAGGGGTGGCTGGTGAGGATTCTCTTTGAAGCGTGGTCAGCAGCCCATGCTTCAAAGAGAGGAGACTGGGAGAATAAAACCTCACAGAATAGGTCTCACAGGAGCTCTGAATAAACTAAGGTAGCAGAATTACCTGGTCTAGATAGTGAAGAAAAGAAGAGGAAAGGCAGAACCCAATAAGGGGAGAGCAGGGAAGCCTTTGAGCCTAGAGAGGTCTGGCCAGGAAAACATGCAGCAGCCGACAGAGCTAGGCAGCAGAGGGGATGTGCAGAAATCTGATGCATGCAAAGGAGAAGAGAAATTCCCGTCAGCCGGGAGAAGCTCCCACCCCCAAGTCAAAGGACCCTAGGTCTTACTTAAATAGGAGAGGAGTCCAAATAGGTACCTGAGCCGCAGGGCCGGATGATCACCCGAGTGTATACAGATCCGAAGCACTGTACCCAGGATCAGCAGCATGAGTAGCACTGCCAAGAGCCTTAGCACTGTAGACAGGGCTATTTTGTGACCTGACAGATTTCTTCAGTAGGTACCTATAATAAAATAGGTACTGGGGTACTGCTGTGTGGTGGTTGGTGGGAAAGAGGTGGAGGTTAAGTACCCTCAGCTAGTCCCATGTTCTTAAGAGATTCCTTTGTGCTGATGGGAGTAGTAGTCCAACTCCTGAGCAGACACTTGAACTGAAGAAGGCTCCTGGTCCTGTGCTATAAGGTAAGGGGAGGAGCACCTGAAATTTTCTAGCGTGTGCTCCTGGAGGTGGAGTACTTAACCCCTGGTTTGCCTGGGTCCCCCTAGGCTGAAAGAGAAATAGGAGACCATCTGGTCTTATTTTGAGGAAGCATGGTACTTTTAAACCCCCCCAAACAGGAGGCATCCTGAAAATGGTAAATGAGGGCCTTCTAAGAGGCCGCATCCGCCGCCCAAGCCTAAGGACCATTCTCTTAGCAGTGACTGTTGCAGAGGTGCGCACTATTAATCTGACCGCTTCTAGTGCGGCATCCCCAATATATTTTACAGAATCTGTGCTGTCCGATGTTAGCGAGTAAATGGATCTTTGTTGGGGTTGGCATTCAAAAGTAAGCTGTTGAATGGTCCTTAAAGGTTGCGGTCCCCGAAAGTGGTATAGCCTAGCCACTGAAGAGGCGACTATGGGCAGGCAAGCCCAACAATCCACATCTGATTTAAGAAACAGAAAGGAGTTGTGGAACTGCTGATTAAGTTTTAATGGTTTCTCTGGAACGGACCACTCATCAGAAACCATCTTCTCAAGTTGTTCATGAGACTGGAAACCTGCAACGTTTTTCTTCTGTCTGGAGAAGAGACCGCTTTAATAAGGGCATCCCTAGTGTCTCTCGCCTTCCTCTGAATAATCCTCCTACACTGATAAATTAAAAGCTTCTAGCCGAGAGGTTAAAGTTGAGAGCTCTGGAACAGATTTAGAAGTTCTCGCCGTTATGTCTGTGCCTTGCTGCACTATTTGGCATAGAGAAGCAGACAAGACAGATATATTTTCGGCTAGAGATCTAGCCCAAGCAGGTTCATTCTCCTGTGGGAGAAACGCGGGAGATGACTGCGCCTCAGACCCAGAATTTTGACTCCTAAGGGAATCTATGGAGGAGCTGAGGGATTTTACCCACTCAGGCTCCTGGTCCTGTCTGGGACCTTGCTCATAGGCCTTGCTGCATGAACCCCATAGTGGATCAGGGTGACCGGCTGGCAACATGTATTGCAATTGAAGTGCTGAACTACAGGCCCAACTGGATCTTTGCATTTTTAGTAAGAAAAAAAAAAAAAAAAAAAAAATTAGATTATCTGCTTATCTTGAGGAGACTTCGGTGATCCTTGTGGGCTGGAAAGGTGTTTCCTCTGCATTATCTGTATCCAAAATGGCCAGCACCACGTGGATCTGTAAGATAAGCTCTGCCCTCTTTTGCCAGCCGATCCAGCAGCGTGGGTTAACAGGGGCACAGTGGCAGGTTACCCTTTTGCAGAGAGGGGAGAGCCTCCCAATGCCTTGCTGCAAAGAAGCGCAGTGTTAGGCACCCTCTTTGCCCTTTATGAATAAACATACTTTTCGTGCACACAGAGGTGTGCTAGTGATCCTACGCCTGAGTGGACACTTAAACTGGAGGAGGCTTCCGGCGCCCCACGTCTTAAGAATTTAAAGTGTCCGTTCCTTGGAGTAGGAACTTAACCCAGTGTGCCTGGGATATAGATATAAAGGAATCTGTGAGAGCAGAAATGTATTAAAAGTGCATTTTATGCAATAAACTTTAAAGTCCCGTGAGTGACATCTTTTACGAAAACTTTAAAGATATATCCCTTCCCTCCAATTCTATAAGAATATTTCTATTTTTACAGACATTGCATTGAGTTTTAGAAGCTACCAACAGTATTACATATTGGAAAGGTGTATATGTATGCCTGTACTTTTTTACTATTTCATTTAAATGACCATAAAAAACAAAACTAACAAGTATAGTAGTAATAGTTACATTTTACTTAGACTTGTTTATTAATAAAAAATTAAATACAATTAAAAAACAATACTTTGACCCAAGACCCCTATGTTACAATACAAAAGTCAAAATGGAAGTTTTAGCCACACCTCTAAGTGCTAGAGTCTCCATATGGACAATAAAAGGAAGTGACGTGTCAGTAACACCAAATCATTTTGTATTATTCAAGCACGTGCCACTATTACATTTTTTAAAAAATTATATATATGAGAGATTTTACAAGAGCGATCAGCTTTTTTTATTCTGTAATATAATATACTCATGTTATTGTGCGTGTGAGCTTGTGTGCAAGCATTTCATACCTGCCTACTATATAGTGTGAGGATTATAGTTGTTGTGGAGACTGTGTGCCTCAACTGCCGATTTATGAAATATAGAACAGACGATGGGGCATTTTTGTAAATCACGGCAATCGTGCAGTTCCCTGAGGAACAGCAAGATTGGTCGAGCGAACGGTTGGCCACTATTACCATTACAGACAGTCATTTGTCCAAACGAACACTTACAAGTGGCGAACGATCGGTTGGGACAAATAGTCCTCCCATGTGTACCCAGCCTAAAGGCATTCTCGCTATTAAACTGCTCCTAGAGGTTAATCACAAACCACACACTAAAGATGGGAGCATTTTTTACCAATCTTTGAAACATAACAGACAATCTGTAAGATTCTGCTTGTCATTGTTCAAAGATGTGGCTAAACCCAGTTCAGAATGTTCTCCTTATATAAAGTATATATACACTAGAATACAGGGAGCTGACCGAGACAGGGAAATTTTCCAACCATTTGTCGGCATTAGAAAAGGCCGTTTCGCAGGTACACAGTACTGAAAAAAGGACAGATCCAGCAGGATTGGCCCTCTATCAGTAATGTGTACCTAGCTTTAAGGTCCTTCTTGCCAAATCAAAAAATTTCGGGGCTCCTCCTGGGGTGTCCAAGTCTCTGCCCTTTTTAATAAAACCCATGATCCACAGTGTAGGGGAAAATTTAGATTAATTTTGTTGGACCAAACGATCCTAATCCTCTCGGGTTTCTTTCTGAATTCAGTACTATCTTTAAAGAACAATTAGTCCCTATCCCAGGGGTGCCCAACCCAGCTGACTCTGGGGGCCTCACTAGCGACACTGGGCACTGAGTGGGCCGCGAGGGGGTAGCCCTGCCCGGTTACGCCCCCAACCCACCTCTTTCCACGCCCACCCGTGGTTCCATGCGGGCCATGAAAAAATGCAGTCGGGTCGTTTGCAGCCTGCAGGCTGGGCATCACTGCCCTATCCCCTTCCTCTTTAACAAAGCATGCTTTCTGAGTGTTCAAGCCCCAGGCTGAAGCAGAATGGCAGGACTAAGCTAGGTACTGTAACTTCAAAGCAGTTGCGCAAGAGTTTAATTGTGCTTTATTACAAGAAAGTCCAATACTCTAACCTGGCAGATAAAAATAGATGTGCACAAAGCAGTTTTCTTTATGCTGGCACTTAACAAAAATATTGAGAGCTAAGAATAATGAAACCTTTCCTGCGCCCAGTACATTTTATTTTAAAAAAAATGTTTACAGTGTAGATATGGTGTTAATTTTATTGGGTTCCAAGGAAACAGATCCCTAGCATGTCCCCTCCCCTATTTCAAATACTCAATCCCTAAATGTAATCGATATGTGTTCAAGGGCTAGGCCACACTAGCGCGGTTTTTGTGTGCTTGCGCACGGGTTTTGTGCCCGCAATTTTCACTAAAATGGAATGCGATTGCGCGTCCGTTCATGTTTTGGTAACGCATGCGTTCACCATTTTTGGTGCGTTAACGCAGCGTTTCCATAACGCAAAAAGGCGAAAACGCATGCGCAAAACACGAACCTCACAAGAATCGCGCATACAATCGCGTGCTATAACGTTCGCGATTTGGTGCGCAATTCTTGTGCGTTGCAGTGTGGCCTCACCCTAAGTCTCACAACAAAACAAACACTTGGCAAACCTCAAACCTGCAACTCCCCATAAAATTAGTCAAACAAATGTCTATGTGTTACATAAAAGCAAAATGCAAGCCAAGATTGGAAATCACGATAATTTATTAACTACAGCTGGTTAAAATTTGTTACATACAACTATCAACTGTACATGATGTAACAAACCCTTTTTGGTATTGTTGACAGCTACTTAGTTTTGCCCTAGAGGCACAGGCAATTATACTGCTGTGTGCAATGGATCTTGGAAAAGCTATTTATAAATAAAAGCTTTCCCTTGAAACTGAAGATAATATTTATGTTTACCTCATTGCTGGGTTGTCTATAAAAATTATCAAACTATTACAAGAAAAGATTTTAAGCTGTTTATAATACATCAGAAAGTTTTACAGAACAGCCATTCTATTTATAGGGTATCGAATTTTCAAAAAAGTATACCTTTAGATACAGTAATATCCAACCACTTCAAAATTTTAAATCACAGCATTTACAAGGAAAGACTGGTCACTCCAGAAGCAAAAATTACAGCATTGGCCCCATTCCTGACCGTACTAGGATCTTTGGCTGCCTGCCTGCTCACTTTATGCAACAATTAGGAGAATCAGAAGAGAAAAGAAGGCGGGAGGGAGGGAGGTGGAGATGAGTAAGCACAGTCTGCCACACTTAAAATGTTGCAGACACAAGGAGGCAGTGATTAAGGGAGGGTGGGGGCACTTAGGAGAACTAACTAAACAATAATAATTTAGTGACAAAGCAAGCATAGATAAATGTTTGAGTACCACCATTTTACTTCTCTCAAATTGTAGTTTCAGATAATGTAAAGTTGTTGGAGTGAATATAGTGACTCTTTAAACTGGGAACATATTTTAACAATAAAAGGGATAATTTCACTGGAATCCATCTTAAGGATTCGTTTTTTCTTCTTTTATAGATTGTTACAGTCTGTACCCAGCTTAAGACTTGCAAAAAAATTCTGAGTGGGGAAAGCTGAAATATCACAACATGTTTCAGACAGCTAGGTAAAGAAAGTATTCTGATGAACAGTTTAGGCTGGCAAAGCACAAGAATGTTGTAATTTCCATTTTCCCAACAGTCCCTTTGCTTTAGCCATAGATCATCTAATTGCCCTGTGAATTATCTCCCATAAATCCACTATCTGGTATTTCTCCAATTTGAGGTCACTTTTCTACCTCATGCACTTTTTCACCAACACAGCAGATTAAAGTAGTGATCTGTTCTGCTCTGTATTTTAAAAGAAAATTAGTTTTATTTCTGAAGTATCTACAATAGAATGGAGTACATAATAATGATCATTTGGTAGCCAATCAGAGCAACTCTGTCATTTGCAATACCAGAAGTATTATCATACACATTATTGCTGTTATGGGGAAGAAATCTATCAGATTAAACACGGATACTGGTTTAGAACTCCACAGGAAAAATTCAAACAAAAAAGTTACAGGTTGTGAAATACAAAGAATTAAGACGTTACTCACCTCCTGTAGGTATCTGAAGCAGCAGCATAGTGTAAGGGTGTGCAACCTTTATAATCAGCCTCATTAACACTGGCTCCAGCTGTGACTAAAGTAACTGTGCACTGGTAGCTGCCATTAGCAGCAGCATAGTGCAGCGGAGTTCTAGAAGATTTAAACAAATGTCTACATTTACTACTCATTGCAATTTTTTTCTTTTTTTAGATTAAAAAAAAAAGAAACTAAAATAAACTCTTGAACAATAAACCAATAACACATGGGTAATCAAAGCATTAAAACTGGCACAAGCGGTTTCCTTTATTGCATCCAAACAAATTAAAGCTTATATTTAATATTATATGTATAGCTCATGCTAAGCCTAGAAAACTGTCCAGAAATTGCATTTATTTCTTTCAAAGTTATTCCAAACCATAAGGTATACTTTTGTGAAATCAATAAATAAAGTACAAGCCCTTAAGTACCTTACTCCCCATAGCATAGGAGATTATAAGTAGATTGTTACTACTCATTCTGTCTCTCTTTTCGTGGGTAAAGCACACTGAGCAGGCCTATGCCAGCAGTAGAGCTTTGAAAAGAGGGACAATGAAGTTTCTGCATACCCTGTTATATTTATATAGTGGATAATGTACCCCCTTCTGTAAAATAAAAGTATATTATAAGTCACAGAGGAGTTCCGTGACCATATAAAAGCACGAGTCCCCAGGCAAATTGCTTTTATAAAGGGCACGGAACTCCGAGGTGGTTATAATATCCTACTAATTTACATAAAGGGGGTACATTATATATAACCCACCCCTTTCCTGGAATCAGTTTCAGTCATCCTATCTCATACATACACCATCCAATCTGCAAGGAGAGCGTGAACCATCCTGAACCCCCCCCTACACACACACAAAAAGCAAAGATACATATACCATGCTTCAAAATGCCTTTCGGTACTATATTATATATTTTTATATATGATATAAATAAATATAATAGACTTCATGAGTATTTGTTTAGCAGTAGTGATATCTAGACAAAAAATGTTTTTAGCATCAAAATGTGTAACAAATATTAACATAACTTCTCTTACCTTCCAAATTTGTCCCGTCTCCTCAGATCCGCACCACTGCTTGACAGCAAGTTAAGACATTCAACGTTTCTGTAATGAAGTACAAATTGCTAACTATTAATTATGTACAACAAAGGTCATACAATATGGTATTGGTGTGCTGTTCTCTATACTATTTTTAAAGCCCGATTTAAAAATTGTATGACTCACAATCCCTGCTTTATCCTATCTGTATAAAAATAAATGTCTAAAGAAGTTCAATTATTATGAATTTAATCATGCAGATTTTAAAAAGACCTTTTCTGGCAAATTATCCAGGTCATGGGAGCCGTGGCCAAAGGCAAATGAACACAACATGAGGGCACAGATACACAGTTAACTCATGTACTCTATGTCCAGAGCTGCCTTAACATACAAAACATGTAGAAAGCTTTCCAAACCTTTTGCAAATTTTTTTTACAAATTGCTGTAGGAATCTCAAACTAAGGAGAAATGCAATTTCTGTATGACAGAAATGTACTTTCTAGGAGATAGTTCAAATCCATGAACATTTATGGTCCTTCTGCTGGTGTGAATAAAACTGGGTACACAGTACCGACAAAAGGCAACCATCGGTCAGAATATCTCATCTGCAACATAACATTTCTAACATCCCTAAACTTCAGCCTATGGAGCAGATAGTGGCCACAGGCCACCAAAACAATCTCCCTATACAAAATATAGGGAGAGTGTCAGGAATGTGTGTAGGGGATTTTGTAGCCAATTACAGATAGCTTTAAACCAGGTAAATCACTGTGCAAGCAGTAAGCAACACCCTTAGAACAGCTGTAAGTTTCGATAGACTTCAGCAAGAAACATTATCCTAAAGTAAGTTTAAAGGTAGTAGTATGCTCTTTTTAGTCTAGGGCACTTGCATGGAGACAAAAACTCCCCTTTAAATTATCTGCAAGACTACACTTTCTCCATGTATTTCCAATCCAAACAAGACCATAAAGTAAACACATTTACTAGACAATTCTGGCACAGTTACCCCACAAAGCAATGCCTTTAAGAAGCATCTGTAAATAAAATTATTAGTTAGCAATAATGATCTTTTTATTACTGGAAGCAATATTTGTAAAATATTCAAAGAATATACTAGTGATACTAATCCCAGTTAAATCTACTTACCCGCCTGAAGCAGCAGCGTGGAGGCAAGTCCTCCCGAGGTTGTCAGGTGTGTTGATATCAAAGCCTGCGGACAGCACATGCTCATTGCTTAATGAGGAAACAATGCTGTACAACTGACCTGAAAGATGGAAAGTGTATTTTAAGTAGTGTTCATACACAACCTACACAGCAAGAAAATGGGAACATGTGTTAGTACCTGAGGAAAGTAGCTTACGACAACAGTCTGAGAACCCAAAAAGAACAGCTAAGTGCAGAGGAAACATGCCATGAACTCCACGCCTGTAAAAGAGAATTGGGCAAATACTTTTTTTTTTTTTTTAATTCCCCTCCCAAGGGAGGAATCTTAATTCTTGATACATAACATAACATTTGTACAGTATTAGACATCAATCACAGCAGTTTTAGAATACTTGTTTACATTCAATTCAGCAACTCGAGACTATACATTATATACGAATGCGAATATAAGGTCACTTAGATAGATTTACGCGAGTTTCGATTTTTAGACTGTTATAACGGGTTTTGTATCTATTGTTTCCATCTGTTGGTTATCCCTGGTTACTCTCCCGCTCACCAACAATTTTCAGTTATTACATGTGTGATGGGAAGATTCCCATCTGCCCCATATTTTTTGACATTTTGTTGGGCAGCCCCTCCGTTGGTAAATTAATTTTTTGTGGGTTAAACTTGCATTCACCCTCGCCTTCCATTCATCTATTTCAGGTATTAAGGGTTGAATCAATTTTTGTGCTATCATTTTTTTCCGCTACAAATAGTACTTCTGTCAAGAATATTTTGAGGAACTTGTCCACCTGTACTTGGCTCACTACGCTGAGGATGCATGTTTTGGGGTCTGGTCCCACTGGCGAGAACATATGATCATGCAAAAAGGTCAGGATCGGTGACCAATAGCCCTGTATACGTGGACATGCCCAAATCATATTTTAGAATGTACCCGAGTGTATTTGACACTTTGGGCATAGGGGACTCTTTCTGGTCTGAATCTGGATATTCGGATGGGGGTTAGATATGTTCTGTGCAATACATACAATTGGGTTAGTCGGTCTGAGGCTTTTGGGAATATGGATCTAAGAGCAGCTAAGGCTTCTTCCCACTCTTCTTCTTCAAATTGTCCCATATCTTCTTCCCATGTGTTTTTGGCCAAGGTTTGTTGGTACATTGTTGGTGTTAGTATATGGGAGTATAGTCAGGATATCAATTTTGTTAATTAGTATACTTAGTCCTATGGGACTGTTTGGCAGTTTTAGAGTTCCTGGGGGGCAAATTTGTAAATATCTAAATAGCATTCTGTTCTGCAGGTGGAATTCCGTTTGCAAATTGTCAAAAGTTTTTATTGTATCCGATGTTGTAATATGTTCAGAAGGAATGAATATTTGTGTTATACCAGAGTGTCTCTTGGGGTATATTATGGAATTCCTTAACTGTAGCATTGCCCCAGAGAGGAGTCTATAGATTAATTTCAGGTATTCCTGTTTTTTTGAGTTAGGTCCCATAGTTTGCAGGCTTGTTCCAGGAGTGGGTGCATCTTATCCATTGTATTATTGGGTTTCAGGCATTTCATGAATAGATAGACTGGGTTTGGATAAACGTCAGAGTCTGGGGGTGGGACATCAATGAGATAGCCTTTTTGGATTCGGATTCTTCAATGAAACATATGGGAAATTTAAGCAGCCAGTTAGTATTTTATAAAGTGCTTTTTCATCTCTCTTGTGGGCGTTGTAATATATGCCAAGCCAATTTGTGTCTAGTTGTACCCCACGGGAGGGATTTTGATGATATATAAAAGCTTACGGAGAAGAATCATTTTGATGATGTTGGCCGTACCCTTTACTCCTAGCGGTAGTATATTTGTGTTTTGTGTTTCAGTAATTGTATGAAGGGTTCTAGGTTGAGTTTGAGATAATCTGTGGGGTATCTAGAGATTTGAATTCCAAGATATTTAAAAAAAAAACTGACTTTAAGTAAGGGTGTATCATTTGCTTTTTCTGTTGGCAGATGATGGTCTATACGTAATATTGTGGATTTGGTCCAATTAATATCCAGTCCTGAATATTCTCTGAAGCGTTTGATTATTTCCAGAGAGTGTTTGAGAATTTGGGAGATATAGTGTAAGGTCGTCTGCGTATAAACTGACTCTTTACATGAGCCCTTTTGTAAGCCTTGTACATTTGGATCTTGTCTTAGCTGTATTGCTAATGGTTCAATAGCCAGCGCAAATAGCAGGGGTGAGTGGGCATCCCTGCCTTGCTCCTCTAGTCATTGGGAACTCTTCTGAGAGCCACCCATTAGCAATTTCCTTTGCAATTTGTTTGGTATATAGCAGTCGTATCCAACTTATGAAGTTGGGGCCAAACCCGAATCTAGGCTCACTATGCAGCGGGTGCCCACTTTTTCATGAGTGGCATATAAGTTCATATATAACCGGTGGGTATTAATTGCCGTGTGCTTCCCTGGCATGAATCCGGTTTAGTCCGGGTGAATTTAAGTTAATCATTTTATTGAGTCTCAAGGATAACAATTTGGCCAGAATCTTAATATCCACCGAAAAAAGTTATGGGCCTATAAGATTCTGGTAATCTTGGGTCTTTTCCCGCTTTGGGGGATGAGAAAACAGGAAATCAAATCATACTCACCGAGATTTCTGTTTCCCAGTCACGTTCATGGCAGCAGTCACCAAAATGGGTTTAACCCCCAAAGTTCCCTGGACAGGAAGTTAAAAAGATTAAGGTATAAAGGTACCCTCCCCCAACACATACCTTGTCTTCTTTGAAGCTTACATGCTGCTCTATACAAATATACAAAGGGCATTTTGGTGACTGCTGCCATGAACGTGACTGGGAAACAGAAATCTCGGTGAGTATGATTTGATTTCCTGTCTTCCCCAGGTCACCATGGCAGCAGAGTCCCCAAAATGGGATATACCAAAGCTACAATAATGGGCGGGCAACGAAAATATGCATAAATCATTCTTTATTCAGACCCTAATAATACAGTCTGAAGGACTTTACGTCCGAATTTTATCTCCTCCTCTGCCACCACGTCCAATTTATAATGACGGACAAACGTCCTCATCGAAGACCACTTTGCTGTTCTGCAAATTAATTCTTTAGGTGCCCTTGCCTCGGCCGCCCAGGAACATGCTATCGCTCTGGAAGAGTGCGCTTTTAACCCCTCCGGGATCTTTATGCCTCTGGTTTGATAAGATTTTGAAATGCACGAGACTATCCATCCACTTATGGTTCTTTTACTAGGAGCATGACCTTTTCAATAGCCCCCTGGTACCACGAATAGGTGGTCAGTCTTTCTGAAAACCTTTGTTCTTTCTATGTATACTTTCAAGGCTCGCACTAAGTCCAGGCAGTGCCATTTCTTTTCTTCATCAGACCTTGGATTCGGAAAGAATGAAGGTAGGACAATCTCCAAGTCTAGGTGGAACTCTGATATGACTTTAGGTAAGAACTGGAAGGATGGTTTTAAGTGGGACTTTTGTGGGACTTTTTGACAGACAGAGCCCCAATTTCTCCCACTCGACAAGCCGATGTTATTGCTGTTAAGAAGACCACCTTCAGGGTTAACAGCCACAAGGAGATCTTCTCTATCGGTTCAAAGGGTGAATGTCAAGACTTGCAAGACTAATGGTAGATTCCATGGAGGAGGTTTGGGAAAAGTTCTTGGTCTAAATCTATTCATCGCAGCAAAAAATCTTTGGATAAAGGAATTTGCCGCCCAATTTGTTCCTGATATTGCTGACAACGCAGACTATCGGACCCTGGGTCAGCAGGTGGGGAATTTTGTCTAGTTCTATGGGAGGCTCGGTTGCCATTGCCAGAAGAGGGTACCATGGCCTCCTCGGCCAATTTGGTATGATTGCTATTGCTTCTGCTCTCTGAGTTTTGATCTTCTGCAGAACCCTCCATATTAGAGGAATAGGTGGAAAAACGTACAAGAGACCCCTGCTCCAGTCCTGCTGCAGGGCATCTATTGCCGTCGCTCCCTGACCTGGAAAACGGCTGAAGAAGTTTTGACACTTCCTGTTGTTGTTGGTTGCCATGAGGTCTACTACTGGCTGCCTCCACTTGAGTACTAATTCTCCGAAGACCTGGGGATCCAAACTCCATTTCCCATGCCGAATTTCTTGACGACTGAGGTAGTCCGCCTCCAGATTGTCCTTCCCCGGAACATGAACCGCTGTCAGATACTGCAGGTTGTGTTCTGACCATTCGAAAATCTTTTCGACTTCCTCGAAAAGAGTTTTGCTCTTTGTTCTTCCTTGCGGATGTACGTGACAGTGGTGGTATTGTCACTTTTTATCAACATCTGCTGCCCCCTTACTATGTCTTGAAAACTCATCAGGGCCATAAACACTGCTCTCAATTCTAGAAGGTTTGAGGACTCGCCTTCTCTTTCCCATTGACCTTGGGCTACAGAGCCCTGAAGGAGGGCCCCACAACCTGTTGCTGAGGCATCTGTCGTTATCACAAGAAGTCGAGGCTGTTCTAATGGAAAACCCTTGTCTAGATTCTCTTGGATGGACCACCATTCTAGATCCTGCAAAACCTTCTTCGAGAGGATAAGTTTCCTGTTCATACTGAGATGCGGTATGCTTACTCTGGTTAATAGAAATCTCTGCAGAGATCTCATATGCCACCTGGACCACTTGACTAGGAAGACTGTTGCCGCCATCAGTCCCAAAACCTGCATAATTGCATGTACCGTTACCTGTACCTGCTGCGTTAGATGTTGAATTGCTTCTTTTATTTTTTGTTGTCTTACTAGTGGTAACTTTACTTCGTTCAAACTGGTCCTAACCAGAGCTCCCAGGTATACTATCTCTTGCACAGGAAACAGATTGCTTTTTTCCACATTGATTATCCATCCGTGATCCTGGAGTATCTGCATTACTATCTGGGTTTGCTCTATTGACTTCTGTCTTGACTCTGCCACAATCAGAATATCGTTCAGATAATGATAGATTTGAATACCCCTTTCTCGGATCTCCGCTACCAGAGCCACCAGAACTTTCGTGAATACTCTTGGTGACTGTGAAAGACCAAATGGAAGGCTTGTGAACTGAAAATGTTCCCCTTCGATGGTGAACCTCAGAAATTTTCTGTAGTCTGGATGAACTGGAACATGCAGATAGGCGTCCTTCAAATCGATGCTCACCAGCCAAGCATTGGGAAATACTGCCTGAATGATTGAGGCCAGAGATTCCATTTTGAATTTTTGGTTCTTGACGCATTTGTTCAGAGCTCTTAGGTCTAGCACAGGCCTCATGTCCCCTGAGGCTTTTTTTTTACTAAAAACAGTCTTGAATAGAAACCCTTCTGTCTTTCTGGAAGAGGCACCGGCTCGATTGCCTCTTTTTCTTGCAACTGACAGATGTAATTCCTCATTACCTCCATCCCTTCCTGGGTGGCTGGACTCATAAACGGCAGAAATTTGTCTTTTTTCGGTAACTCCTGGAACAGAATTTTGTAACCCTGCTGTATAACCCTTAGAACCCAGTCCGATATGCTTGCAGCCCAGACATCGGAGAAGAATCTTAACCTCCCTCCTACTTTCTCCAACCGGGCCGGCGTGTCCCTATTGTTGGGCGGGCTGGGCTGCAGGAAAAGTGTTTTTTCGCTGCGTTCCTGCCGACTGTCTACCAGTTTTCCAGACAGTTGATCTATTGGTTTCCTTTCCGGGCCTATAAGACTTTGAATCTCGAAAGGACTTTTCCTTATTGAACGTTGGCTCAAATCTAGGCTTTTTATTTCTGCGTTCTTGAGGGAGGAACGTGCTCTTACCAGCAGAAGCTTTACTGATAATAGAGTCTAGTCTTTGCCCAAACAGCATCTCTCCTTCGAAGGGTAACATGCACAAATTTGTCTTCGAAGTATTATCTGCCATCCATGACCTTAGCCACAATGCTCTTCGTGCTGACACTGATAATGCCATGGACCTGGCTGACAGTAGGACCATATCCACCGAAGCTTCTGCGAAAAAATCGGTTGCCATTTTCATTTCCGCTAACATTTCCACAAGTTTAGGTCGTTTTACGTTCGCACTTATTGCCTCCTCCATTTTTTGGATCCAGAGCTTCATGGCTCTGGAGACTGATGTCATTGCCATGGCTGGCCTACAAGAAGCCCCAGCTGCTCCATATGCTTTCCTTAGGGAAAACTCCATTCTTTTATCCATAGGGTCTTTAAACCTTGCTGCATCCTCTACTGGAAGGGTAGTTCTTCGGGCCAAACGAGACACAGCTGCATCTACCCTGGGAGGAGAATCCCAATTTCTCGCTTCTTCCTCCAAGAAGGGATATTTTTTCAAAAAATTTCCAGTTAGCATAAACTTTCCACTCTGAATCCATGATTTCCTTCATGGAAAAATGTAATGGAAAAGTCGCCGTTGATGATTTCGGGGTTTCTACTGACAAAGAAAGGGAGTTTCTTACTGCCTTAATTAATGGCTCAATTATAAAAACATCAAAGTTCGTTTCTATTTCTACTTCTTCATCCTCAAGGATTGTTCCTCGGATCTTTCTTCCTCAGAACATTCCCAGTCTGATTCTACAGACCTGGTTTCCTGGTATCTTGTCCTTTTTTTAGACTCTGAATTTTCCATGCCTTTTGCAACTGCTTGTTGGATGCACTTCATTAGCACGTCAAAAGACTTCTCAGACGTGGATAGAACAGCTGACATCCTCTACTTCCACAGCCTTGACCGTCTCAGATTGCATCTTAGGGGAGGCTTGCGATGAGAGGCTGAAAAAGAAAATCATTGACATCAGTCTCTCACTAAGGAAAAGTTCCCACTCTTTTATATACTCACCCCAGCTCACCTAGATCCCTTTGGGTGACTTCTAGCAGCGCTACCAGCTTCCATGCTGGAGGAAATACACCAAGCTGCAAAGTAAAATATATATCATAAGTCACTTGCCTAGGCCGACATTACCTGAAAGCAAGAGACACTAACCTTCCACAGACAGATCGCTTTTACACAGCAAAAGTGGTAAGAACTGAGCACTGGCACGAACCGGAGCTGCTCCAACATATGCAGGCAGAGCCGGGAAGATTCGCGCCCGAATCCCCTTTGAAATAAAGGAAGGACCGCCCTTTGCAGGAAAACTTACCAATCGCGCAACCGGAAGAGGAGGGAAGCCGGTAAACCATGCGATCCGGCGCGCCGGACTATCCGCCATCTTGGATGGGGAACAGCTTGCCTAAGGCACGGAACGGTCCCACACTGCCTGGTCACCACGGGCTTCGCATTCCCCACAGGCACTCTGGACAGAGGCGACACGGGGGAGCATCCGGACCTGGAAAGAGCGGGAGAACCTGGTCCAGGAACAAAACAAGCCGTGCTGGCCGGTGAGCTGTGATGTGGAACTTCCTATCGCGTCCATGGGCAGGAAGAAAAAAAAAGACAAGGTATGTGTTGGGGGAGGGTACCTTTATACCTTAATCTTTTTAACTTCCTGTCCAGGGAACTTTGGGGGTTAAACCCATTTTGGGGACTCTGCTGCCATGGTGACCTGGGGAAATATTAGTGCTTATGTCATGGAGTCTGCTGTGGTGGCCTGATTATGCATTGTTTCATATACGATTAGTAATTTAGGGGCCAATGTATCTATGTAATGGTTAAAAAATTTGGTTGGAAGGCCATCCATACCTGGGGATTTTTATCTATTGAGTCCTGCAATTGCTTATCACGTGTTTCAGTTTCTGTTATTTGGGCTTCCAGTTTAGTGCGTTCTTTATGTTGTAACATTGGTATAG
This sequence comes from Hymenochirus boettgeri, assembly GCA_019447015.1. NCBI lineage: Eukaryota > Metazoa > Chordata > Amphibia > Anura > Pipidae > Hymenochirus > Hymenochirus boettgeri. Next base: position 263,812,921 of record CM033470.1, on the reverse strand, counting down.
GTATAGATTGTACATAAGCAAGGGTGTGGGAGTCATTGTGTGATGATATTGAGGTATAAAGTAGTATTGGCCCAAGTATTGCACCACTTCTTTAGGTTGTGCAAGTGATGTACCTTCTGGTGTGTTCAGTTTGATCACTATTGGAGGTATTTGCTCTTGGTTTGTTAGATATGCTAGTAATCTACCGCATTTTTCTCCATGCTCGTAATATCTAGCTGCATGGAAGAGAATGCCTTTTTTAGCCTTTTGGATTAGGATGTCATCCGTCATTCTGGCTTGTAGTTTCAGAGCCTTTGCATTTTCTGGGGTAGGGGGTGATACAAAATCTGAGTTGAAATCAGCTAGAGCTTTTATTGCCATTTTTTTTGTATTTGCAGAGCGATGCTTTATGGTATTGGTGGTTTGTGTTAGTACCATTCGGGCATGCAGTTTGAATGTTTCCCATACTGTCAGAGGGTTTGATGTTCCCACACTTATGTTCAAGAAACAGATTTAAATGAAAATTGGAATGAATTCTTTTTCTATCAAGTGTAGCCAAAATGGATTCAGTTTCTAGTAAGGTGGTGGTGGGGAGTTAGAAAGGTTTAAGACCGTCAAACATGGTGCATGGTCAGAGAGGACCCTATTTGAGTAGCCCACATCTGTTAGGTAAAGGGTTATTTGGATCGTATCTATTCTTGACTTGGTGTTGTATGACACAGAGAAACATGAATAAGCTGTTTGATCAGGGTTCTTGTGTCTCCATGCATCAATTAGGCCCATTTCTGTCAGAAAACTGCCAAATCTGGGTATGGGCAAATATTTAAATCAGCAATTTGCCAAACCAATAATTACATTTTAAACCATTTTATGTGCTACTAGTTTTACAAAAATATTTGATGCGGTTTTAGCATATAACCCCCATTAAAGCACCTAGCATACTAACATTACAGAAATCACTAATAAATTAATGAAATGTTTTAAATGTACTCAAGAATAAGTATTGGTACACCTTCCAGTATAGCGTTACCTTGCAGTATCAGCACCATTTGTCATCAATGTACTAATTAGAAGCTCATGCCCATATCTAGCAGCAACGTGCAATGGGGTATTGCCATATTTATCAGCGCAATCAATTTCTCCACCTGTGGGGAAAGGTAAAATATATATCAAACATAACAAATGGGTTCTCATGACTAGGATAAACAGTTCAAAGGAAAAACAGCCACATACCATTCTGTATAAGAATCTGAGAGCGAGTAAATCTTCCATGAATGGCAGCCATGTGCAAAGGACTTTTCCCTTCTTTACTCTATAGATTAAAAAAAAAATGGGAATGAATTCCATTTAAATTCAGGATTTAAGGCCTACATAACTACCGTTTAAATGGCATCTATACTGAAAAAAAAAGGTCATTTTAAATTGACCATTACTGGAAATTATAATTCTTCCCAACCACCACTGTACCATTTTTTTAAGATCATTAAATGTAAATAAAAAATGTACAAAACACAAAAATTGCCAGTACTCATTCTAACCCATGCTGTGGGGTTTACTAGCTGCTAGAAGTACCCTAGTGCGAGAGCTTGGTCTAACCCACACTGTGTTTACCAGCTGCTAGAAGCACCCTAGTGCGAGCGGTCAGTCTAACACGCATTCTGGAGTGGACCAGCTTTAGAAACAATAAGAATACATTATTTGTAGACACAAAAAAGGGGGGAAATTGCCAGAGCAGTTTGCCTTTAAAAATAATTTAAACAACAATAAAGTGTCAGTACCACACGCTTTCCAAAATATGTAAGCCATGCCAAGACCCATAAATTTAATATGAAACTAACACCTCATTGTGGTTTAAATTATTTTTGAAAGCAAACTGTGTGCTGGCAGTTTTCCCCTATTTCGTGTTGTAACATTTCAGGTAGCACGGACCGTTGTCTCCCAGGAAAGACAGCCTTTGGGCACAATTTAACACACAGAAGCAGGCAACAGTCTTTGGTTTGATTTTCAAACTGACCTCAGTCAGGTTTATTTAGGGTATTAGCTCACACAACAAAATAATAAATCCTATGCCACACTGGCCTTACTAATACAAAATAAGTGTCCCTGACTGTTTGAACACTCACATTCCAGTACTCACACAGCTCTGTGTCTCTCCCTGGAGAATTAGCTGGTTGTACCCAGTCTCCTACTGGGGTTTACAACTCTGACACTCAGAGGTACTGGTCTACCTGCTTGCAGACCCACAGGCTCCTTGCCTGATCAGACTTCCCCAAAGCAGGCTACACCTGCCCTTTTAATTAGTGAGCTCCAGCCACAGGGAATTAATTGATCTAAACTAGACTGGACCAGCACTGAAACCGTTTACCATTAGTTTCTTGGGCCACAGTAAAGCAAACTATATCACAATTTAAATCATTTTATGACTTTCTTACATTTACACCTTTACAGTGCGTACACACGCTTTTTAGCTGTTGGCCAACTTAAGAATGTGGATTAGACTGAGTGCTGGCACTAGGGTGCTTTTAGCAGCTGGTCAACACCACAGCATGGGTTAGACTGAGCACTGGCGATTCCTTTTAGTGTGCAAATTTTAGCCAAATACTATATTGCCTTTAGCCGACATTAGAGATGGACTAAAACTCTAGATCAAATAGCATCTTATCGAATGTGAAAACAATCCAGCCACATGTCGCAAATTCACATATGACATTTTTAGCAGTGGACAACTCATTGGGTATAAAAGGCAGCTCGACAGGTGCCTTGTGAAGTGTTACCATTACACCCACTTTCCCCTGTATTATGCAGGGGGAGTGAAGCCAATGTGGTGTGGGGTATGTGCACAGGGTGCTGATGCTACAAAGTGGTACCCATTGCCCGCATTCCCTATATGATTCAAATTGCAAAAATAAAGATTAAAGGGGAAAAATACATATACTTTTAAGGGGTGGGGAAGAAGCCGAAGGGGGACCCAGGCACAATGGGGGTTTAGTTCCTACCCCAAGGAGTGGACACTTTAAATTCTTAAGAAATTAAGTTTTGGTCCTGCCCCTGGCTATAACTACCTGGGCGCTGGAAGCCTCCTCCAGTTTGTCCCAAATAGGGAGAAAAGGAGTAACAGATAATGACAAACTCCAAACCTTCGGCTTCAGAGAAAATCATTTTCCTTTTGTCTTTCAGCCTCAGGGGGACCCAGGCACAATAGGGACTTTGGGTCGTCCCCATAGCAGTAGGGAGGGAAAAACTACCCCTCCGCAGCCTGCAACACAGAACGTTCCAATGACACTTCTGCGGAGGCAGAGACATGGTGTCTAGAAAATTTAATGAATGTCGTAATGTATGACCAAATTGCTGCTTGGCATATGGTATCCACAGAGGTTCCTTTGCGAAAAAATGAACAGAGCCAAGACTTGACCTTTTAGGACACTTAGGGAGAGAACCTGGTCTAACCCTGATTGCAGGAAACGAGGCAGTCGAGAGAGCACTAAAAACCTTTGGGAAACTGCCATCCCTATACCAGGACGCATAGCGTTGCCAGACCCTAAAGTAAATTTGAGCTGAGGAGGGCTTTCTGGCAGCAAGCATGGTTGGAATTACTACTGATGGGATGCCTCTTGATTTTAGTATCACGGATTCAGTCTCCACGCCGTCAGGTCGAGGTGATGGAAGAGGAGAGGACCTTGCGACAGTAGGTTGGGTCGCTCTGGAAATTATAGACTGTCTCATGTCATGGCTAAGAGGTCTGAGAACCACAATCTGCGGTGCCAAAAGGGAGAGATCAATATGGTGGGGACCCCTTCCATTTTGATCTTCTTCAATAGCCTGGGAATCATGACTATTAGTGGAAAGGTACAGACTAGGGAGAAACCCCAGTGAAGTACTAGGGTATCCACCCCGCATGCCAGGGGATCCCTGGTTTTGGCACAAAAGTTTGGAACTTTGCGGTTGTTCCTGGATGCCATGATGTCCACATCTGGAAGGCCGTTGCACGAGCTGGTCGAAGACCTCTGGGTGCAGTGCCCATTCGCCAGAGTCTAGTACGTGGCAACTGAGGAAATCGGCCTGTACATTTTGAATTCCTGGGATATAGACCACTGGGCTGGAATGTGAGCCTCTGCCCAGGATAGAATACTCTGAGTTTCGTCCATGGCAGAGTCGCTGCGCTCTTGGTGGTTCAGGTATGCCACTGCCGTAGCATTGTCTGGTTGAATCTGGATGCATTTCCCTGTCAGGAAATGGTCCAGAAAAGCAGGGCATTGCAATAGCCAGAAGATCCAGAATGTGGATGGGGAAAGTGGATTCCTGTTGGGACCACTGCCCCTGAGCTTGGCCCGCCTCTGGTAGAGCTCCCGAGCCCAGAAGGCTGGCGTCTGTCGTGACTACCATCCAAGTCGGGAGGCACAGGTCTTTGCCCTTCAGCAGATGCTGTGGTTTTGTCCACCAGTGTAAGGATTGTCTGATGGTGAGGAGAATGGGAAGAGACTGATCAAGGGAAAGGGAGGACTTGTCCCAATGTTGTAGGATGCGTCTCTGCAGCGGTCTCAGGTGGAATATCCCATATGGGATCGCTTCTGCTGAGGACACCATCTTTCCAACGAGTCTCATGGCTTGACAGATGGTGACTTGTTTTTTGGACATGACATGGCATGCCTTTGTCCAAAGACTGGATGCCTTGTCTCCTGGCAGGAAAATCTTGTGTTTCACTGTGTAAAAAGACATACCCAGAAAGGACATCCTCTGATGGACCCATGCGGAGGCGAACACTGGCCTTAATGCTGTTCCCGCCGAAGTAAAGGCTGTTTTCAGCAATACCTCAGTGCGGAGGTCCAGAGGGTCCCCAAAGGTTGACGCCTCTGATAGGGGATAGGCATTGCCCAAAATAGTCTGGTGACTGGAGGGTCGACTATAGGAGGACTTGCCCAGCGGTCCACATCTCTTTTTGAAAAGAGAAAAAAGTTTTGAAATGGTTGGCTAAGCTTTAGCGGTTTGTCTGGGATCGACCATTCGTCTGTGATGGGAAACAGGTGATGTTTCTCTTACGTCTAGAGAAAAAAAGGGCAGTAGGTTCTTGTTGGGCCTCTGTATCAGAAATATTTAGGGCCCTTATGGTCGCCTTGATAAGGGCGTCAGTATCTATGAACGGATGGAAATCGTCTGCTACTGCCTCTGAGTCGCCTTCCTCGTAAAACTCATCCTCCTCTGATAGTGGCTTCCACCTAAGGTAGTAGAGGTTCCTGCCATAATATCCGCGCCCTGCTGGGCGGTATGTTGGGCCATTTGGCATAGAGAAGCAGATAGAATTGACATATTTTCTGCTAGTAATCTAGCCCAAGCAGGTTCAGACACCTGGGGGGGGAACCGCGGGAACTGCCTGTGCCACAGTCCCTGTATTTTGATTCCTAAGGGAATCTATGGAGGTTCTGAGGGATTTTGCCCACTCAGGTTCCTGGTCCTGCCTGTGGATCAGGGTGACTGGCTGGCAATTTAGCATTGCATGTAGTGCTGGATTATAGGCCCTATTGGTTTTTGACTTTTTGGTGTTTGGGGCGGGCATTTTCTGTATTAGACATAGCTGCTGAGATATAGGCAGGAGGAATAAAAAGATTTTGTTGATCTAGAGCAGACTTCAGGACTCAGATCCTTGTGGTCTGGAAAAGTTTTCCTTCTGCTGTAGCTGTATCCAAGATGACCGCTTCCATGTGAAGCTGGGAGGTATACCATATATACCCGAGTATAAACTGACCCGAGTATAAACCGAGGTACCCAATTTCAGCTAAAAACCCTAATAAAAGTTGTTGACTCGAGTATAAACCGAGGGTAGAAACTTGGCATTTAAGATGTTTGGAAACTACAACTCCCAGCTAATAAAGTATGCTGGGAGTTGTAGTTCCCAAACATCTTGAATGCCACCCTCACCCTCCCACCCAGTTCAGTTTGTACCTGTGGGATCTTCTCCCTGTGGGCTCTCCTCCATCCAAGGGCTTCCTCCATCTTCCTCCATCCAAGGGCTTCCTCCATCCAAGGGCTTCCTCCCAGCATTGAAGGTATGGTATCCTCATTCCTGCTACTGGGGCGCCGGCCTGACGTCACTGCCCGGCGCCGGGCAGTGACGTCAGCCCGGCGTGCCAGTACAGAGAAAGATCGTGCGGCTGCCGGAATTCTAAGGTAAGTTGTGACTCGAGTATAAACCGAGTCCAAGTTTTCAGGCTGATTTTACAGCCTGAAAAACTCGGTTTATACTCGAGTATATACGGTAAGCTCTTGCCCCTTAAGCCAGACAGTCTAGCAGAGCGGGGTTAACGGGCACGGTGGCATGTACCCTTGCAGGAGAAGGGAGAGCTTCCAGACGCCCTGCTGGCAAGCAGCGCGAGAGTTAGGCACCCTCTCCACCGTATCCAAAGAAAACAAATTTTTGCCCCCTTTTTGCAGTTTTTTTTTTTTTGCCTTCCTTGGATCAACTGTTATGTAGGGTAAAAAAAAAAAGGGGGGGGAAACTCCTAACACACTATGGGACCCACCAAAAGAACAAGGGAGACCTCACAGCATACTTCAGCGGGTCCGACTCGCAAGCAGAGCAAATCCAAGATGGCGCCGCCATCATCAGCGCCTCCACACCGGATAGCGACAGTCAACCCAGCACAAAAAGAGATCTGGAAAATCTCTATGCAAGCCTCGAAAGAGTCATTCAAGACTCCAAAGCCAAGCTTCTTCAGAGGTAAAAAACTGAACTGACAGCACTAGGAGGCCGAGTAGGGGAGGTGAGGGAAACACAGGAGCGTATGTCAGCTTACTGCTCACAAGTCGACACCGACCTACAGGCACTCCATAATAGACTCCTCCAAGTCTAACAAACACCAGGATGACCTAGATAAACCGCTCACGTAGAAACAATTTACGTGTTGAGAGGCATCCCAGAGGAAACCCAGAACCAGAGGATTACGTTACCCGCCTCTTTACCTCAATATCCCTGAGGGTACAGAGAACAGATTCCTATTTGACCGTATCCATAGAGCACTAAAACCCAAACCCCAACCATCAGAACTGCCAAAGAAGTAATCCTACGATTACATTACTATCGCACTAAAGGGACAATACTAGCAGCAGCACGCAACAAGAGTGAAATCCTATTTGAGGACAACAAAATTTCAATCTTCCAGGATATATCTCCTGCCACACTAGCAAGACGTAGAGATTTAAAAACCCGTTAATGAAAAAACTAACGGCTCATAAAATTAATATCGCTGGGGATTCCAATTCAAATTGATAGTAATGAAAAATGGAGACAAATCACCTTAACGCATCGAGACGGATCTGACAAATTCCTACGCAGATTGGACTTACCCCAATCCAAAGGAACAACACTTCAATCCAACCGGACCGCAAAACCCCCCCACCTCTACTATGGCAATATCTTCACCAAACAAAAAAGGGACACAAAACACAGGCTGAGTCAAATGGATGCTAACTCACTTCACAGGAAAAAAACACCAGGACATGAACTCTACTACTACTCTAGTATATAAACCTACCTTTCATTTTTCACAGAACCTAATCCTCAATCCAAAAAAGTATGGACACGATCATTCCCTCCCCCCGCCCACTAATGAAAAATATCACTTCTATCTCCAGAACATCCGGCGAAAAATGTTTGGTACCACTACCCAAAAAAAACCCAAAAAAACTGGGAACCCTGTGGTGCAGCGAGACCTGCCGACCACCTGATGGTGCTACAGGACATAGATAACCCCCCCAACAAGATATCCTATGGAAAGGATATCAAGAGCCCAACACACTGAGGCAGCAATTGGTACATCCGAAAGACCCAATACCTAAACACAAGAAAAGCGACATCATATATGCAGTGCAGTGCAGTGAAGAATGCTCTGATTGTATGTGGGGGAGACCAAACAGCAACTGCATCAACGTATGGCCCAGCACAGAAGAGCCAATTCCTGGGTCAGGACTCAGCCGTGTATCTGCATCTTAAGGATAAAGGACATACCTTTGAAGATTGTAATGTTAATATACTGGCGAAGGAACGTGACTGGTTCAAGAGAGGTGTTAAGGAGGCCATTTATGTGAAAATAAAGAAACCAAGCCTAAATAGAGGTGGGGGGGGTTCGACACCAACTGTCTGCCATGTACAATGCTGTTTTAACACCTTACTCTGGGCGTTCCTATAACACCTCTTAGCCACTATCTAATCACACCCTTAACACCTGGCTGTGATATGCTAATTGGGATTTTCCAGGGTACATAATTGCCACAGATTCTTGTACAAGTCATTCTGAATTGAGAAAGCCAGTCGGATGACTAGCGAAACGTCTTCAAGAACTACATTTCAAGTCCAGTTGATCTAATTGAATACATCAGATATATACTAAGCTACAATCAGACAATCTTTATGCAGGAAACCCATTTTTTAAACCTAAATACTGGGGGAGAAAATATTCCCAAATATGGGAATATCTCTGCTGGAGAGAAAAAAAAAAAGGGCGTAGAAATATTGATCCATAAAAATCTCCCCTTTAAGATTGGAAAAATTTACAGAGACCCAGAAGGCAGATTTTTAATCCTTACAGGACATATTCTCACTCTAAAAGTGACCTTCATTAATATATATGCACCAAACAGTGGGCTAGGACAATTTTTGACATCCCTGGTGGACAAAATGTTAAACTATGAAACGGGACATCTAATTATTGCAGGTGATTTCAATGCTACTTGAGATAAAACAACCGACTCCTCAACCCCGTCCAACACAACAACTAAACCCACACTAAACAAACCACTAACAACATTGCTCAAAACACTCAATCTACACGACATATGAAGACTACAACACCCCCACGACAAAGAATATACATTTTAATCCAACCCCCATAAGTCATTCTCACGCATTTACTATATATTCTGTTCCTCTTATTTTCTAAGAACACTCTCCTCCACAGTAGGAGATATTCTATGGTCAGACCATGCACACATCAATATAACAATAAAGGACATAGGGCTGACCCCAACACACTACACATGGAGAGTTAACGAATCACTGATAACAGACCCAGGAATACAAAACACAGTAAAAAAAGATATAGCTCAATACTTTGAGGAAAACACATCAGAAGACACATCTTCCTCAATACTATGGGCAGCACACAAAGCCACTCTTAGAGGTAGGCTAATACAAATAGCAACCCAACAAAAGAAAATTAGAAACAGACAAATAGAAGAACTATCAAAACAAATTAAAATCGCTGAAAACGAGCTACAAAGAGAATACACAAAAGATAAAGAAAGTCAATTCCTCAAGCTCAAGAAACAACTATGTACAATACAGCAGACAAGGCCCTAAGATTTACAGGATACAAATTTTACTCACAAAGCAACAAACAAAACACACTACTAGCCCGAAAATTGAAAAACACTATGTTAAAGAACACACTCCTCCCACTACGCAACCCCATGGGAACTCTGATACATGACCCGGACAAAATAGCCCACCAATTTGGAAAATACTATGCCACACTATACGGAGGCAATACAACAAACCCAAATATAGCCACTCATCCCAAAATCCAACACTATCTCCAGACTGCAAATCTCCCCACATTTACATCACAAGAACTGACATCTCTAAACTTACCTATAACACCAGAAGAAATACTAGTAGCCATTAAATCATTCCCAACGCGTAAATCTCCTGGACCAGACTGCTATACAATGGCATTCTATAAACTATTCTGCACAGAACTATCCCCTCACTTAACACAACTATTCAACATCATCATGTCGGGAAAAGACTCATTCACATCAGATATGCTATCAACACATATAGTGGTAATACCAAAAGAAGACAAGGATACCACACAATGTCAAAATTACCGCCCAATCTCACTCAAATACTGATGTCAAAATATTCGCCAAAATACTCGCCAATAGACTTAAATTCCTCACAAAATTAATACACCCTGATCAGACAGGATTTATTCCATATAGACAAGGAACAGACAATATAAGACGATCACTGACCTTACTCAACGCAGCAAAAATAAAGAACATCCCATCTGTCTTTCTCTCTCTGGACATCGAAAAGGCCTTTGATAGAGTGGCATGGCCAAATATGTTTGCTACACTAGATAAATTTAATATCCGTGGCCCCTTCCAAAAAGCAATACAAGCATTATATCAATCCCCAACAGCCCAGGTAGCAAATATGGGATATTATTCCCAAACAATAGCAATACATAACGGCACTAGACAGGGCTGCCCACTATCCCCACTCATATTCGCCCTCTGCATTGAACCGTTAGCGGAACAAATAAGACAATCCCCCGATATCAAAGGGATACAGCTAGGAACCTTAGAAGCTAAAATAGCCTTATTCGCTGACGACACTCTACTGTCAATCACACAACCACATATTTCAATACCAGTCCTATATAAACAACTAAATGATTTCGGCGACTTATCAGGCTTTAAAGTGAACATCCAAAAAACAATAGCATACCCCATCCATCTACCTCAAACAGCCAGACTACAGCTGGAAAAAAATCTTATATCTATTCAGATCTCTACCCATTACACCGATAAAAAAAAAAAAAGTTAAAAGGGCCATGCACAGTTATAAAGCAGCTTGTTAGTGTTATGCAGGGTAAGCCATACAGTGGATATAGGGATCCGGGCATCCCGCAGTAACCAACCACCAGTCCGCTTAGACCCACTCACGTGTCCCAATGAAAGTCCAAATTCTCAAACCCGAACTCCGCCAAACTGCATTGCTGTTCTCCTGCGACAAATGGAACTACGATCCTTCTCCGGGCTCGCAAATGCAGACAGGCTGTCTCACCAAACACCCGAGTACTGGGGCAACGGGCCGACACGCATTTCGCCTGTGACGTCAGGCTTCTTCAGGGTCCGAGTGGACTGGTGGTTGGTTACTTCCGGATGCCCTGGATCCCTATATCCACTATATGGCTTACCCTGCATAACACTAACAGGCTGCTTTATAACTCTGCATGGCCCTTTTTGGTCTAAAGACTTACCGCTGCGCTAACACTGACTAATCATCCTCCATGTGTTTTTAACTGGCTGTCAGTTACCATCCCTGTTTCCCTTTCAATAGACTATACGGAACGCTTTCTACTTTTTTACATTTATATTTAATTAACAGACTGATGTTTATTATCCACCTTTATACTTGGGGCTTTTTGATATGTTTTATTGTTCTAGCTTGGGGTATATTGCAATTCAGTTAAGAGAAATACCTGAAAGTTGACGTCAGCCCCATTATTGACAAGCAGCTCTAGGCAAAGGGCCCCATTGGTGGAGACAGCAGCAAAGTGGAGAGGGGTAAAACCCTTTTCATTGGGCTGATTTACATTTGAGCCATAGTTAACAAGTTCATTGGCAACAGCATCTTGTCCCATGTAACAAGCAATGTGCAGGGCAGTGTTCCCAAAGGCATTTGGCTCATCAATCTAAAAAAAAAAAAAAAAAAAAAAAAAAAAAAAAATAGAATTTATTTTTCAGTAATTGTGTGTGGGTACATATGAAAAAAAGATTGTTTTGAATGAAGAGAAAAAGGTGGTATAAAGCTGAATGAATGTATGGCTTTTTTATAGTATTTTCCTAGTACTGAAAAGTCTCCAGGGTTTATACAATACTTAATACAAAATCTTAATACATAGACTTCACATTGCTTTTCTTAGAATATAAAATAATCTCACCTCTACACCAAGTTTCAGCAGGTACTTCACCACATCTATCTGTCCACTAGATGCTGCTGCATGAAGGGGTGTATATCCCTTCTTATCTTTTGACATGGCATCAGCTCCCCGGGATATCAGCAGCTTTGCAATGTCCAAATGGCCTAAAAGTAAGAAAATCTGTGATAAATTAAAATGCATAATGCTACAGAAAACAATAACAGAACTAAAATCTATGACACCATCATTGATTGTACAAATGCACATCTCCAAAGGTCACCAACATATGTAGCAACAGAAAAATTTACCCAGGTATGATGCATAAATAATTGGATGCCGCTCCTTCTTATCACATATGCTGTGGTGGGCCCTCTTATTTAAAAGCATGACAACCATCTGCAGAAACAACATAAAAAAAGAGGAAAAGGAACAAAAACATTTTTAGTATGGAGTTATTCAGAAGCAAACAAAATGTTTACTGTGCAGGAACTTTGTCCACATTTGTGTACAAACGTGTATAAATCTGAGCTATCTAATGGCTCGTGTACAGACGTCCGATCTTGGCACCAACCCACGATCCTGATGCACACCCGAGACAAACAGGCATTTCGGGTGATAATCGCACGTGTGTATGTGTTCGCTCGGGTCGTTCATTGATCTGCCAACAACCTCCGACCGAGTGTATACACACGTGCAATCTAAATCCACACCAAGGAATAAATCTTGACTGGGAAGGTGAAAATTCATTAATAAAACCCATGGGTTAAATAGCCAATACATAAAAATATAAAAATGATCATTTAATAACAGATATGCAATATTGACTTGGTTCCTAAACTTTGTATCATATTGCCTTCCCCTCTAACAATGATGTACAACATCTCACATTAAATTATTGTAGGGTAAATGCCCAAACACAACTTATCCCCAAAATTTGGACATTTTGCAATATCCCCATAATAATGACTATGTTGCACAACAATAACCCCAACATTTAGAAGTACTGCAACGGACCAAAATTTATTGACACACAATGTCCCCCAGAAAACATAATTCAGATGCTACACTCGGCTAAAATTTATGCTTGGGGGAAAAAAAAAAAAAAAAAAACACATGGAAAAGAAAAACATTTTATTTGACGTGTGCAAGAAGTTTACAGGAAATTTTTTAACGATTAACCACATATATAGTTACACATTGATAGATGACAGCTGCTCATTATCCACATTTATTTGCCAGTTCTGAAAAAGTGACATTCCTTTAATGCATTGATTGAAGAATGGTAGGTAAAGGACCTATGACTTACACCATCCGTTCTTCAATGCATAGGAGCATGGAATGAAGGCGAATACATTTACCATATACACAATGATTTAACTATAGCACGCATTAGCGTGCATGCCCGCTATATTTAAAACTGGAGCAGGAAGCAGTCGGGACCTGTCAGTTCAGCAAGCGGTGGATCACGTGTAAGGTAAATATACTCACCTTCATTCCAGGCTCCTGCACAATTGATTGAACGTAAGGCATAGCTCCTTTATCTTCTGTACTTTAATTAAAAGCTTTAAAGGAATAGTTTACTTTTTCACTGAACTATTCCTTTAAACATCACTGCATCACATATACACAGAATCGGCACTCTGGTAATCCAGTCCATGTTCCGGTCCACATTTTACTTTAAATGTAATGTACAGCTAGCAGGGCAGTCCTGGCTGACTGGAGATTCACATCCAGCAAGTCTCCTAGGAGCAGTGGATTGAACAAGATTACAGTGGAGGAGCAGCAAGTAAAGTGGGAAAGTTAAGCTTTAGAAAAATAGGAGTAACAGTGTGTGATTTGAAGGTACAGCTTTGCAATGGCCTGAACTTTGATTTACCCTGTACATTCACTTTAATTGTATTGCATTTTGTACTTTTAATTTAATTACTATCACATACCTCCAAATTTCCACTAAGAACAGCATGATGAAGAGCTGTACGTCCTGTACGGTCAGCTAAGTTGACATTTTTCACCAGCGTAATTAGGGTCTCTGCACATTTGTTTGCCCGGTTAGCAGCAGCAACGTGTAGTGGAGTTTGCCAGTGCTTATCCCGAGCATTGACATCAGCAGAATGTTTCACAAGGAGGGATACTGCTCTCTGTGAAAAGTTATACAAACAGCGGTTTTGTTAAAGCCACAATATTTACATAGAAAACAAAATAAATGACCAACCCATTTGGGATAACAATTTAAACTCTGCACTACTTAAATTTTGAATGGAAGCTATAGCTAAATATTATTCTCATTGTTGTTCAGTTCATAGATCGCATCTTATACACATAATAAGCATCGAAGAGCAATCGCTTTTATAGATACAATAGCAGCATGTCATATCACACAATGATGTAGCATGAATCTCTCCTATGCTGTGCATAAGGAGAACGCTTGGGACTGTGCGTAGGGGGATCTTTGAAAAATGACAGGATCTTGCAGATCCTGTCTGTCATCTTTCAGAAATCGGTAGTGTGTGTACCCAGCATTAGAGATGGGAGAAACGTCAGTGACAATTACTGTGGAAGGAGCCAGAAAAGTCAGTTACTGCACGAATATAATTTTCCTTTAAAAGTAGAAATAGTTTAATACATAAGATGAAAAAGCAACCTGCCTTATGAACTAAACTTCTTTTAGACATATCTGTTGTATTCAATTAGATCAACTGGACTTGAAATGTAGTTCTTGAAGACGTTTCGCTAGTCATCCGACTGGCTTTCTCAATTCAGAATGACTTGTACAAGAATCTGTGGCAATTATGGACCCTGGAAAATTCCAATTAGCATATCACAGCCAAGTGTTAAGGGCGTGATTGGATAGTGGCTAAGAGGTGTTATAGGTACACCCAGAGTAAGGTGTCAAAACAGCATTGTACAAGGCAGACAGTTGGTGTCGAACCCCCCCACCTCTATTTAGGCTTGGTTTCTTTATTTTCACATAAATGGCCTCCTTAACACCTCTCTTGAACCAGTCACGTTCCTTTGCCAATATGTTAACATTACAACCTTCAAAAGGTATGTCCTTCATCCTTAAGATGCAGGTACACGGCTGAGACCTGATCCGAGGAATTGGAACTAGAATACCGTTTTTTAATAAGAAAAATTTTAGATTTCTTTAAAAAAAAAAAAAAAAAAAAAAAAAAGGATTCTGAACTCTACTTAAAGCCCTTTGCTCATGCAGCGTTCAGACCCGGCTCCCTGCTTGCCGGAACTTGCAAGCAGTCAGCCAGCCAATCACAGACGCAGCAGCCATCAATGGAGAGCGCCGAGGGAATGAAGGTCTGTAATGCAATTGGGATGGGCAAGGGAGCAGTTGGGGAGCCCTAAACTACAGAAATTTGTTTTTATGGTAAGTGATGTCCAGCCAGGGAGGGATCCGGAGGGTGGGAGGGGAAAGGGCTCCCCTGCACATGCCAGTGTCCTCTTAGAGGACAGGGAGGAGGAAGAGGAAACCTTTCATACAGGGAGAGAGAGCTCCTACTGTTCAGTTTCCTGGACTTTGGACAAGCACTGTAGGAGAACGATAAGGAGCAGAGATGTAAGGTAAGTATTTTTTAAACTAAACAGTGGGGCCAGTAGTGGGTTAAATTTTAGTTTGGGGGGTGGACATGACCTTTAAAATAACTATAGAAAGACCAGACATTGAAACCTACATGCAGATAATTACAACTGCCTGAAACAGACAAGATCAGGACACTAATCAAGTTCACATTCTCTCTGTTCAAGACCAAGGAAGAAGAAATAGGGATTATTATGTTCTAGAACTTTCTGCAAAGGTAAGCAGTAGGAGCAATGTGGCTGCCTAATAGGCAGCCACATTGAAAGTATTAAGGCTTGCAAGATTTGGGTGCAGCTGCTTGAATAATTTTTTTTAAAAAGCGTTTTAGCTCTGAAATTGGAAATATGCCCTAAAAACCCCCCCAGAAAAGTGCAACATACCTCATTGCGTGAAGCCACAGCTCGGTGCAGAGGAGTGAGCCAAGCTGAATCTTTTGCATTTACATTAGCACCTAGAAGCAAAAGCACAGATTAATTTAGATGCAAACAATGTTCTTCCAGATAGTTATACTTAAAAGGACAACAATATAAAAAAAAAAAAAAAAAAAAAAAAAATCACCCCATTAGATGTCCACACTTCCAGCAGCTGAAATCACTTACTCACGTTTACAGCCGTGCTGCCCTCTCTTAGATATCACACAGCAAAGATGAGAGCTAAAAGCCCACCTCCTAGATACCCCAGGGCCATGATTAACATAACACTTGTCATTGGCTGGTGGTAATGTCTGTTACAACCTCTCTCCTCCTCCTCTTGAAATGTCCTGTTGCTAGGATACAGCCTACATATCAAACATGGGTGGAGGAGTGTTTTCTCACATGCTAGCTGTGAAAGACAGGGGCAGACCGAATTGTTAAACCCCCTTTACAGCAAGACTAATTGAAGGCAGAGAGATGCTCGAAATCAGGGGGGGGGAAATGCATGGGAAGGGCTGCATACCTTTACTCTTTTTAAAGCAATTTTTTTTTAAAAATGCATTGAGGCAATACAGTTATCCTTAAAGGTATGTTCATGAATTTTAAAAAAAGTTAAATATTAAGAAATCAGGGACATTAAGGTGCTGACATACCATTACAATATATGCACATACATTGCAATGGAGCATTGGCACCTGGCAGAGGAGCACGATCATGGGTACGTTCTCTTGTTCTCTGCCTGCTAGGGACTGTTTAATTAAAAGGACAGGAGGTAAGACATTTCTCCTTAACCTCCCGTTCTTCAATTCAATTAAAGTGCCATTTATCAGTGGAGATACCCGTTAATGCAAAGAAACTTAAAATTAAATTGATGCCTTTCTGGCCTAAAGGTGGTACAAACCATACAATTCTTCCTCCTGGCCGACCGATCGAGGCTTGTGACAGGCAAAAGCAGCTGCATCTGACATCCGATTCGGATGAAGGAACAGTTGGTGATCAGTTGAAGCCGCCATACAATAATTCGGAGCAACCGACCGAAACACTGAATTGTTGGTTGGGCCGAATTATTGTATGGTATGTACCCAGCTTAAGTAACTCGTGGAGTAAGAGGCACTTACTGTTAGTAAAATGTTTCATTACAGCAAGCTCTGCAAGTACTTACTCACCTCTTCCACTTAGAACAGAGGGATAAAGATTCTTCTCAATAAAGAGCACACTAATTACTGTAGGCTTGGAGAGGGAGGTTGTTATTGGGGTGCTTGCTGCATTAAGATTTTACAGATTTTCAATAGTATATCTGTTGTATTCAATTAGATCAACTGGACTTGAAGTTTAGTTCTTGAAGACGTTTCGCTATTCATCCGACTGGCTTTCTCTATTCAGAATGACTTGAACAAGAATCGGTGGCAATTATGTACCCTGGAAGTCATTCAGATTCTTGTACAAGTCATTCTGAATTGAGAAAGCCAGTCGGATGACTAGCGAAACGTCTTCAAGAACTAAACTTCAAGTCCAGTTGTTCTAATTGAATACAACAGTTATACCATGACCTGGATAAATGAGAACCTTCACAAGCATTTTCAATAGTGTATTTTTGTTTAGTGGTGGTGTATAAATCCATGTAATGCATTATTTTTACCATCAGTTTATGGGCTATAGGTTAAAATCCAAATACATAAAATGATTTCTGCATCAATACTAACAATATATAAATTCTACTGCAGTCTCCACACCCCCAAAATAATGCTATAGAAATTATAAAATGGTGTGGGCATAGGTCTATATTACCAAACACACACTTCATGCAAAAAATCAGAAAAGCAAGACTTACCTGACTGTATTAATAGTTCAATAACTGGGATGTCTCCTAAGTAAGCAGCAGCATGCAGGGGAGTGCGTCTTTCTTGGTCCTATGCAATAGGAAAGTAATTTAATAAATCTAAAGTAAAGGGGCCGGATAGGCAGCAGCATCTGTGATTGGCCGAGATGTGAAGTCTCAGCCAGTCATAAGCGCGGTTTCCTGTCTGGCCCCTTCTGCAGTTTCCGTGCTCGGAAAAGGCATGGAAGCAAGGCAGAAGACCGTCGAGGGAACAACGGATGTTAAGTACATTTGGAAAGACATTTTAAAGCTATAAACCTTGCGACACAAAACTGGAAATACATAAGAAAATTTTTCAATTAGTGTAATGAGGAAAGTACACCTTTAAATAGCCTGCACAACATAACTAGTTTAATATACATGGATGAATATAGATGGATAAAATTTGCTGAAAGTTGTACTTGATGAAAGAGTACCACCTTATGCTGATCTGGAAATGTATTTTGATGTATATTGGTCTGCAATGCACTGCAATTTGGGCAGATGGCCAGCTACTAGACTAGTAGGAAACTGACCGTTAGGTGGTCCAACACATAAGAAACTGTGATGTTATATTAACAGTATCTAGCGCTAAAAACAGCTCTCAACTAATTAATACACAATTTAAAAAGTAAAAGAAATTAGTAGCCAACTAGCCAACCAGTGTCTTCGCATATAAAGATAATATTTGGTCTGCAATAAACTGCAATTTGAACAACTGTCCAACTACTAAACAACAAGAAAGCTGACCTGTAGGTTATCCTACATATAAGAATAAAGAAGAAACGATATGACTTCATCTAAGTGAATATGACTGAATAAATTAGTTACGTTACATTAAATGACTGATAAATACACAAAAGATTTTTAAAAAGTACAAGACATTAAGAGGTTATACTGGACAGCTTTTATTATAATCGTGTCTTCATAGTAAATACATTTTGTAATAGTGTTTTAGGTTTCCATTAGATATGGGAATAAAGTTTGATAGAGATAAATTTGTTTAGTTCTCCTTTAGCCACAGAAAAGATATCACACTAAGCAAGAGATTTCCCAACAGGCACCGCAACTTACCAACACGTTGACATTTTCCTTCTGGATCAATATTGAGTGTATCTCTTCTATGTTGCGATTAAATATTGCTTGGACCAGTGGATGCTGAAAGACACAAGGAAAAAGCAAAACGTAGAACCAAGTGATAGGATTTGAACCTAATTATTTATATAAGTGTGTCAAGGAGTCTATATTCCAGGAAAAAAAGTGGGGCTAATGGTGGCCATGGACACATCAATTCCATTGGCCAATACCAAGTATTGACCAATTGTACTCCCTGTACTTCCTTTCAGCCAATTGATATTATTGCTGCGTCAGATGTTATCAAATGTTTTCTAAATGTAGCAAACCTGTAAAAAGGTAGCATTCGATTGGTTGCTGCAAATTAACAGCACAGGCATTTTTTTGCTACGCTTATTAAATAAGCCTGTGTGTGCAACTAGTAAAAACTGACAGCATTCTAAAACAGAAAGGAAATTTACTTGTATTTGCTACTCAAAAGACTTAAGGTGGGTACACACAGTACCAAACTGTCAAAGATGATACACAGAATCTGCAAGATTTTGAGCACCATGTTTAATGCAACATTGGGCCAATATATATATATTAATTAAAGGATAACTATTGTGTGTATAATGTTTTTGGGGACAGGGATATAGGGTTGGTAATTCCTACATCCCAATATTGTTTCTGTGAGGAGCACCAGCCCAAAGAACATGGATACTGCCAGTCTTCCTCCTTGCTTCAGCACTATCTTTAAAGTGGGAAAATGTAAAAAAAAAAAAAAAAATCTTCTTTCTATGTGTTCTATAATTCCCCCCAACACCCAGAGTACCTTTATTTTCTTCAGTTTCCTTCTCTGTTCCGAGATATACAAGTTAAAAAAAGTCAATATTTCAATGCACCACTCCTGCTTGAGCTGTCAATTAACACCCCTAACAGCATGCCGGTGTAGTGTATAGGCTTACACAAGTTTTATAGCAAGTCTCCCAATAACTCCTTCCAGCTCACTAAAATGCTTGGCAAATACTGGGTTAAAAACAGAAGTAAAGGGAAGCTTTAAGCTTTCACCAATGTATTGCCTGTCAAAGGGAGTTCTGGCTGCAGTGATAAGACAGGACTCTGTCTCTCCAAACTCACCCCCTCCCACTCCTTGTATCTCAAGATGAACAGAGATACTTGCTTTCTACAGGCTTACAGTACATACAGGGGTTGGGGTTTTTTTGTTTACAAAGGTTAGAGTGACATGTAGGAGGATTAATGCGCATGAGCGGCTTATTTCACAGGCTTAGTTTACAGCCGGACTATATGAACGGGGGAATGACCAGAGAGGGGAGGGGGAGAGGGGAACTCTGCAGTAAATCAGACTGTGTGCAAACACGGAGCCACAGAGGAAGGTGGGAATAAGGCAGCATAGACTAACCTTTTTTTATGTCAGGATTGGAGCAATGTATAAATTTCACTATAGTCCTTTAAAAAGTGATTAGTCCAGGAATAACCTGGCAAATGAGAACTGTTAGTTCTGTAGCTCCTTAACCAAATGATAATATAAAGTAGGAATAATCAATCCCAGCTCCCTGCCCCATTTTTATACTTATACTCTACTCTTAACTTTAAAAAAAAAAAAAAAAAAAGGGGGGGGCATTCAGTATCTTTATTCAAGTCATTAAATTAAGTTTCAGGAAATCTGGGAACTAAATCTATGCTTACTAAGGATGGAGATTTTTTCCTGAACAAACTGCAGCAACAAAAAACTCCTAAAAACAGGAATCACCTTTATGTCCCCTGTTGATGCTAATATCACCTGAAAATAATTCTTGGTTCTATAGAAATTCTATCATTTATAAAATAGAAGAGCTTTGTTCTTCTTTGTTGCCCCTTTGTTCTCTTTAAGCATAGTTATTATGCGGTCTGTATAAAATAACAATAATTACGTTTTAGACTATTCTTAAGCTATATTTGAGGTTCTTTAGAGATTCCCATGTGATATCAGATTGGTTTGTCTGCAATATCACTTTCATTTTCCCCATCTGTGAGGAATGCTTATTGATAAAAACTAGGTATTTCGGGACAGGAAAGTGTACAAATTATATGAATATGATAATATGCCATGCTGATATGTTAATTGAAACAATTTTTAATGAATTGGTATTTGAAATGTAATGGTATGTGTGTCTTAAATAAAGGAGATAATTAGTTCCCGCCCTTTTAAGAAAAATACCTCCTGAAGAGAGTGCCATTATTATGAGCGTGGTATCTGAAGTGGAAATTAGCCCCGACAAATAGTGTGGTGTATCCTGACCGGGAAGGAGTGTAGAGACTGTTGGCAAAATATGTTCCAAAATTATTGGCGTCCAGGGAAAGCAACCTGCACAGGATGAAATAGGGTGGAAGGAAACCATAGAGAAGGAGGGACGAGCAAGTTCTAACGCAAGCAGCAGTATCGACTGACGGCTGAAGTATAAGTCCTATATGGCAATTAAGTCCTGTTTTTTGTATTAAATGCTATGGCTGCATAGGCAGTAGCTGTGTTCTTAAAAATGTCCACAACTTGGATATACCAAGTTGTGGACACAGAGCTGTGTTGGTATTAGAACTGGATACCTGAAATAATCGCTTGGATAAGCTACATAAAGTTCATTGGACTGAGAACTTGTGAACTTTTGAGTTATTATACACGGTAGTGGACATTTAAACTATTACATGATTGGCCTATGTATGTTGGCTAGGGTTGAAATCTAGAATACATACAAGAATGGTGTGTTTGTTGTGACAATAAATTTGTTATTTTTCACAAGACCTAGAAGAACCTTGTCAATTTGCAACTATTTGTAATTTCTTTACAAATTAGCACCCAGGCATTTTACACACCTTTCTGTATGTATTTAAAATAGAACTGAAGCTTGAATTATGATGTGGACTGTTGTTTTGATAGTAAACATCTATTCTTACCAGTGAGTTTCAATTTGCCAATGGGGTCAAAATTTAAGGGAATGCAGCTATACCCACAAACAGGTTTGTAGTTTAGGCTGCTGCTGTTGAGAAAGCCATTAGGCGAAACGCGTCCAGTGTGTGCCTCGTACCATTTCCTGCATTCTCCTCCACATATGGCTAAACATTAGCATGATGCTCCTATATGACTGCCTCTAACTCTTTCAGTGACCGACTGATAAGACTACAGATGAGTATTGAGGGCCTCTCTTTACTGTAGGGTCTTACTACTTAGCACTGTATATTGATACATATCGTGTTAGAGGGGGATGTTTGCTTGTTGATTTTAAATGTTTTTAACTTGAATGCACTGCACTTTTTGTCTATTTGACCCCTCCTCAACTATGTATTGAAAATAAAAAGGGATTTTACATTTTTTGACACAATTCTAGAGTGTGCCAGGTACTTTTTTCTTGTTCATATATCAGGTTTGTAGTTTATCACGTTTACTTGTTTAGAGAGTTAAAAATCAAAGTTTTACCCATATTTGTAATTCTTTATTATAAATAAATATTATTAACCATGAGGAGGCATATCAATACACTACCAGGCTAGATTTATCTATCATAATTAATCAAGGCAAACAAACACTGCACCTCGCATGGAAACACTGGGCGGAGCCTGCTGTGTTTCCATGCGATCTCCATGTTTCAGTAGCGGCCGAGTCCACTGTGTTTTTATGGATTTTTTTCAAAAAATAAATGTTTGACTTTTTAACTGGTCCAGTTGCCTGCCTTCTACATACACCCTGCGGGGTCCTGGAGTGGTATTTTGTATTATTGTATTTATAGATTTGTTTATGATCAATAAATGTTTGTATTTGGTATAATACCTGTGATTTAATTTAGATATTGATTACTTTTATCTAGGGGTGTGTTTAATTACGGTACAACGGGGGGGGGGGTCCACACCGATCCTTCTGGTCCCAATATCACGCACAGCAGCGCATACAGAATATTTGCAATGCATGATAACCTGTGTTTCTGGAATACTGCAAAAAATAAATGCTCGTGCATGCGTTCTAAAAACGGAGGGCAGCGCACAGTAGGGCCAGCTCTGCAGGCCTACGCACACAGGTTAAAGTGGTGAGCACAGAAAAATCTGCTGGAATACAAGTGCTGAGGTATGGAGCGCACAAAATGTTATTTTATATGTGCACAGAATATTAAAATTAGATGGAATGTTTATTAGCAATACTAATCGGAATTGCAATAAATCACACAAGACGGACCTAGCCCTAAAATGTAGTTTAAAGGGGGCAAAAATACCCCAGGATTAAAGTACAATATTAATGTGTAGCTTTACATACATCAACACTGCAAACATTTCTGAAGTCAGCCAAAATTACATGGTGAGTAGTACAAACGCATGCCATACACAGGGTTGTTTTTTTGACAGACAAAACAGTTATGACAAAAACAAATCATCCATCTTCAGGTTCATATCTTTAGCCGATTTCAAGCAGAAATCTTCTGGAAACCGACGGTGGTAAGTGGTACATTTTAACAGGTTCTGCAAATTGAGTTTTCAATGTAAGGCCGGCTATAGGAGGTAACACCAGGGTATCTGGGCCCCATACTTTAGTTTACACACAACATTGCATGTAATATTACAGTACACATCCAGTATTAACAACACCTGTGTGCCCTGATTGCAATGCCCATTGATTTCCACAGGGTACCCAGGCATTGTCAGGACACAAAATGTAAACATTGCTGTGATGAGTCACACAACTCTCCATGGGAATCCAGGCCCCATGGTACTGACAGTGCAGGGATTACACAGGGTGACTAGGTCCCCTCTCTGTATAGGAAGGAAGGGGGCATCGAGCCGTGTACAATAGTTCCCATGGGGAGTCAGTATGGGGTGGGATGGAAGGTAGGAGCCCAAGTCACACAATCTACATGCTGCCTGTTCAAACCTACATGCCTCATTATAAACAAGGACCGGGGCCTCTCTCACCTTCATGGGCCGACACCGTGTGAGGCGTCCAATCGGCTGCACCTCGCGGGTTTCCACCACAGCAATTGTCTCCCTGGGAGCTTTCCATCCCCCCAGTAAACAGGCGGCACCACGGCCATCCCTGTGCACATGAACCCCCGGGTCCGTATCCCATATGAACATTACAGCATATCAGGCCTTGCAACATACAACGAAGCCTGAGGGACTTGCTAGGCCGCAACATCCTCGAACTCGCCTACAACGCACCCAAGAGCCGGAGCTCACCTGGTCAGTGATGTTAAGGATTCCCATGTCCCGCAATCAGTCAGCATGGAGCTCCCGTCATTAGGAGGTGTCTCCCGCAGGCCAAAGAGCAAGAGACTATTGCAAGCGCTTAATCTGCGCCGCTTCTTCTCGATCCTTTTTTCTTATTGCTGCGGGAAGCCAGTGCCCGCCTACCGACCGTAGTGTCGTAGCGACACCTTATGGACACAGGGAGTAATGCAAAAGACTGCGCCATTCATTGAGAACTGTAAGAGCGCGTTGTTTGACACGGTCTGTAGTGAAAGTGTAACATACTGACATCTTCTGGGCACAAGTAGAACTACATGGCAGACATGTAGATAAGGTTCATGTTCCCACAGGACAAGCAGTGCTGTGGGTTTATGGGCTCATAAATCTAAATAAGAATTGGGCCCTCTGCAACTTTGATCCAATTGCAGCTTCAGTTATAAAGAGGGAGAGATAATATTTAGGAGTCTTGTGAGTTTGTAATAAGGTCCATATTATTATAGCTAGGACTACAGACAGATTGCCTAGTCCCAGTTTGCCTTGTTGATAATCCGGATCAGATAAAAGTTAATCTGCATTTTTTTAAAGGAATCGTAAGCCTCGTCCGACAGACGACCCCCAAGAACGGATCAATGATCACACACGCATGATAGTGACTATCAGCCAAACGTACAACCGTCTCGCCTGCGTCTTGTCGCCAGGGGTTGTGCGTTGGACGTGTGCACGGAACTTTAGTCCCCAAAGGATGTAATTAATGCATGGATGCCATCAAAATTTTCTGGGCCCCATACTAGATAAATTACTGGCCCCCTATACTTCATACAGCGATTACTGGTCACCTATCCTTTATACAGCAATTACTGTCCCCTTTTACTTCATACAGAGATTTCTGGGCCCGTATCCTTTATACAGAAATTACTGGCCCCGTATACTACATACAGCGATTACTGGTCCCCTATCCTTTATACAGAAATTATTGGCCCCGTATACTGCATACAGCGATTACTGGTCTCCTATCCTTTATACAGAAATTACTGTCCCCTATACTTCATACCGCGATTACTGGCCCTATTATCTACAAAATTCTTCTCTTAACATTTAAATCCCTTCGCTCTGCTGCTCCTTCCTATATTTCTTCTCTAGTGTCCCCATATGTTCCTGCCTGTACCATCCACTCATCACAGAACCATCTCTTATATAGACCCCCCACTCACACTGCCTTCTCTCGCCTTAAAACTTTCTCTCTTCTGGCTCCCGTCCTCTGGAATTCTATTCCCCTTTCTCTACATCAAGAAACCTCAATAAACAAGTTTAAATCTAACCTGTCAAGCTATCTCTCTGAGCACAGCACAATATAGGACTGTTGATACTGCACCAATTATTACTTTAGCACTTCTACCCTTTCCTATGTATCTGTATGTTACCCACCTATGTAGATTGTAAGCTCTAAGGGGCAGGGACCTCTTTCCTCATGTTACATGTTTCAAGCACTTGTATATTTCATGATGCTCTTACTAATCTATGTATTTATTTACTGTCTCCCTTGCACAAGTTATTGTATTTTATATTGTACAGCTCTGCGTCTCCTAGTGGCGCTATATAAATACTTACATACATACGTATACTTCATACAGCGATTACTGGCTCCTATACTTTATACAGCGATTACTGACCCCCTACACTTCATACTGCTATTAGTGGCCCCCTACACTTCAAACAGCGATTACTGGCCCCCTATACTTCATACAGCGATTACTGGCCCTTATACTTCATACTGCGGTTACTGGCTCCTATAATTGGGAGGTTGAGGGGGATAACATATGGGGTAACAAGTTGGTATAGAGTTTCAGGTTGGTCTGATTGTACGGTAGATGAATGCTCTATACCGATAACTAAACAATTAACTTTAGCAAGCATAAAATAAATAAAGTATTCACTCTTTTAAATTGTATATTAGTTGTACCTGAGAAGGGGATTGAGCCATGGTCTCTGTAGTGGTCTTGTCCTCAGTGTTGGTGAGGGTTTGGTGAAGCATCCTCCCCTTCAGTGTCCTTATCCAGGGCAACTTGTGGGGACTCAAATTACCCCTTGGGGGGGGGGGTCGAGTCCAGGCCTCTTCAGTTTTTATACAACATTTACGGTTTATGTTAATACAGTTTTAGGGGCTATGACCCGTGAGGTCCATAGTAAGTAGCCAGACCTCCCAGATTTTGTCGAATTCATTCAAGTTGTTCCTAGCTACACAGACAGGCTTTTCGTTATAGTATAAAGACCAGGTTTTAGAGATTAGTAAGGATATAGGGGGTGCTGGAGATTACCAGGTTGAGGCAATTAGCGAACTTGCCATAGCGCAGATGTTATAGTATAGTTTGTTACCGTCTGGGTTCAAAGAAGGGGAGTTTCTGTTAAACAAAGTTTCCCAGGGGTTTGGGGTCAGGTCAACATGTAATAATTTGCTTAAGAGGGTGTAATACTCATTCCAAAATTTGTGGATTTCAGGACAGGTCCACCAGCAATGGAGCAGGTCTGTTTCTCTTTGACAATTTCTAAAACATAGAGGTGATACCTGGGGGAAAATTTTGTGGAGATGTGATAGTGAGTGGTACCAACCATGTAGGATTTTAAAGGCTTTCTCTTGTAGGAATGTATTATTGGTGCACTTGTTAAAGGAGAACTAAACCCATTTTTTATACTCCAGAATCTGAAAACAACTCCCCTCAAAACACCAATAAGCTATAAAACCCCACTTCAGTAAATTGTATTAAAGTAAATGGAAGCCTGTTAAGAACTGGATGAAGTATCTGTGTGTATGTGCAGTGTCAGACCACACCTCCTGGCCTCAGTCACATGCTTCCTTGCTTTATCTGTCCTGTAAAAGGATTGGCTACAGATTACTAATGGGTGTGACCAACTGTAACAAGTTTCTGCCATAGCTAAGGACTGAGCATGTGCAGAACATAATGGTCGTTGACCAAACTGTCTGAAACTAGAATGCTGTGAAGTAAAGCACAAACCATGTTATTTAGATCAATTTCCCAGCACCCGTATCAAAATGAGAGGTAAGACACAGATTTTTGGTTTTATATAAAGGTGTTCTGCCATCTGGTTCAGTGTTGTTCTGTAGCTTTAGTTGTCCTTTAAGGTTCTGGCCCAGTGTGGACCAGTCCTCTTGTGTCAATTCTAGCCAGTTTTCCCCTTTTGCTTTGCATTGGTATTTTCGTTTGTGTTTTATGGGAAATTAATCAAATATCTTTGTAATTTTGTGTGGACCTGTTGGGTTGTGGTAGGCCAGGTCTTTTAGGTGAGATAATGTGGTTCGATTTGAACAGTTTGTAGGGATTTGGCGAATGTGGACAGTTGCTGGTATCCGAGACATTCTTTGGGAGGAATTTTCCAATTTGTTTGCATAGTTTTCCAAGTGGAAATTTGTCTGTGTGGCAATATTTAGAACATCCATTGGATACCTTTGTTAATCCATTCTTTCCAGTCTTGTGTTTGTAAGCCTGGTGTGAAGAGTGGAATGTTGAATATGGGTATCATTAGGGAGTGGGGGTGTGTGAGCTTGTAATTTTGAGTAGCTTGTTTCCAAGTTTGTAAGGTAGCTGTAACAATTGGGTTGTTTAGGAATTCCGGAGGAAGTAGGAGCTCCAAAGTAAGTTTGAGATTGGTTTGCATTTTGTAATCTCCTGTTCTAGTTCAACCCATCCAACCTTTTTGGGGGGAGCATGCCACGTAAGGGATTGGGTCCTTCTTACTGCAAGGTAGTAGAGATAGAGATCTGGGAGGGCCACTCCTAAGCTGTTTTCGGGGCGGGAGAAAATTGATTCCCTGATTATGGGATTTTTGTTGTTCCAAATAAATTTGGATATAAGTTTTTGGGTGGTGGACAAATTTTTCTTCGATATGGATAGGGGAAGAGCTCAGAAAAGATACAGTAGTTTGGGCAGGATCATCATCTTGACCATGTATAGGAAGATATAATAGGGGGACCATTTGCTCAGTAGGTTTTTGATTAGTTTTAATTTTTTTGGGGGGGGGGGGTTGGAAATGTTGAGTTGTTGTGAGTTGTGGGTCAGTTCTGGCACACTAGTGTTTATTGATGATATGACATAGGACAGAAGCAGCCAAATGAATTTGGAGGTGTTTAGAGACACTGTCTGCTCATATCCAGCTAAATTCAGTCAAATTGACTGGGCGGCGTTTCATGATACAGATGGACAATTATCCAAAACATACAGTCAAAGCAAACCAGGAGTTTCTTAAAGCAAAGAAGTGGAAAATTCTTGGAGTAGCCAAGTCAGTCACCTTAACCCAACTGAGCATACATTTCACTTGTTAAAGACTAAACTTGGACAAAAAGGCCCAAAAACAAACAGCAACTGAAAAGGGCTGCAGTAAAGGCCTGGCAGAGCATTGAAAAAAGGAAACCCAGCAACTGGTGATGTCCACAAGTTCAAGACTTCAGGTTGTGATTGCCAGCAAAGGGTTTTCAACCAAGTATTTTAAATGAACATTTTATTTCCAGTTATTTAAAGGGGACATTCAGTGTAAATACATACGCTTTTAAAAAAAAGAAGGGCAGTCATTTTCCATCCTCGATGACCTTAACCTGCCCATTCAGCATCTTGTGTATTAATAAATGCTTCTGATTTGCAGGACCCTTAACACAGTCCGTTATGGTTTTGCCCTTGACCCAGCGCCTGGGTTGATTCAGTTGCTCAGTAGAGATCTGAGCATGTTTGACCCATCCAACAGCTAATCAGTAGAAATTACTGTTAGGAACATTACAAGGTAGTGTGCATTCTGGGAAGAAGGACTGTTAGAACCTGAAATGTCAGCTCACTAGTGTCAACAGCAGGGAACAGCAAGCGGTTGAAATTCAACTGATTTTTCAAAATGGTAAAGAATATGTGGAATAAATTGGTATGTAGAATACAAACTAAGAATTTTAAGAATAACATTTTCCACTGAACATTCCCATTAATAGGGCTCCAAGACACAATGCCACTTTTTTACATTATGCAGAAAACACAAGCTCCAAGCAAAAAACTATCATACCTGGGTTTCCCTCAAGTGCTAAACACCATGATCGTCATGAGGTTTTCCATACCTGCTGATGAGACTTGCAGGGTTCTTCCGAAACCATGAAATCCATTTTGCTCCCAAGAACAAACATATTCTACATGCCATTTTATTCTGTTTTTATTTCATTCTAAATTCCACTTTTCCCAAGACACTTTCATGATACCGCACTATTAAAGTACATTTACGGTCGCCTTCATAAAATTACAATACTGGTCAAACAACAATGATTGCGGTAGCACATTTGCAATCATAATTGTAGGATCGCCTATACAATACCATTGTATGGCCATTTGGGCGTAAATGTACTACATGGGCATACTTCTATAATAACCTGTGGTATCTTAAGTTTCCTGAAAGCTTGAACCGTGCAAGCTTTTTTGAGACTTGATCTGTCTGTCAGTGAACAATATGTGAATAAATCGGTGTTAAAGGATATCTTTAGTGGGAAAACGTAATTTGTTTTCTTTGTATGTGTTCTATAATCCCCCCCAACCCCCAGAATACCTTTATTTTCTTCAGTTTCCTCCTCTTCCCCGAGATATAGAAGTTAAAAGAAGTCAAGATTTCAATACACCACCTCTGCTTGAGCCATCAAATCCCCTAATAGCATGCCAGTGTAGTATGTAGGCTTACACAAATTTTACAGCAAGTCTCCCAATGATTCCTTCCTGCTCACTAAAATGCTTGGCAAATACTGGGTTAAAAACAGAAGTAAAGGGAAGAAAAAAAAGAAGCATAAAAAACAGCACTGGGTCCCCCTCCTCCCAAGATTTCACCAATTTATTGCTTGTGAAAGGGAGGTCGGCTACAGTGATAAGGCAGGACTCGGATCTATCCTAACTCACCCCCCTCCCACTCCTTTTGTAGCAAGTGTCTCCAGAACAACAGAGATACTTCCTCTCTACAGGCTTACATACAGAGGTGGGTTTTTTTTTGTTTACAAAGGTTAGAGTGAAGTGTAGGAGGATTAATGCACATGAGTTGCCTGGTTCACAGCAGGATTCTATTAATGGGAGAATGACCAGAGAAGGGAGGGGGAGCTCTTCAGTAAATCAGACTGCATGCAAAAAAGGAGCCCCAGAGGAAGGTGGGAATAAGGCAGCATACAACTAACCTTTATACATTTTACGATAGATGCCCTTTCATATATTTGGATTCTAACCATCTTATTGGTATTGCCTGTCCACGTGGTTTTAACTAGTAAAGAATTATCTAATCTAGTAGATTGATATCAATGAAAGTGCTTTTTCCCATTAATATTTTTTTCAGTGTTAAAAGATAATATTGATTGCAATATGATTGGCCAAGGCAGTTGCATACCCATTGTTTGAATATCGTGGAAATTTTGCAAAGCATATGACCAGCACAAGTGTTATTTGCATTTAGCAAAGGAATTGCTAAATGCACATTAACAGAAATATCTGTACTCCGCATGTGCCCCATAAATTTCAGGCAACATTTATATATCAACTAATGTATATAGTAATGTCTGTAACTTGTGTGTAATATTTATTTTTGGAACGGTCCTGCATGGGGCCATCATACTTGCAATATTCACATTAAAGAAGTAGATAAATAAACTGAAGGGTAACAAGCAGCTTTCAAAGTGTTATCAGGGACTTCCATATTGGCATGAAGATATCTGTATAGAAAGAGGCAGTGAATACTGGGGTCAGGGGGCGTGGCTCTTTGATGACTATGCGCTGTGGGTTGTACTAGCAATAACATGGAAGCCTTCTTAGTTACAGAATCCTTTACTTGTACTAAATGCAAGTAATTAGGGGAGAACCTTACAATGTACAGGTGTTCTGTTCACATTAGGATTAAAAAAGAAATTAAGTTTAATTCTCCTTTAACAATCCTTGTGTCACCTACACCATAAATGGCTCTGTGCTTAGTGAATCTCTGTTGGAATAAGATTTAGGGGTTCTAATAGATAACAGACTTATCTGCTGTAGCAAGCAGTGCCAGACAGCAATGGCTAAAGCTAGCAATATATTGTCTTGTATAAAGAGAGGAATAGATTCAAGGGAGAAAAATGTTCTCCCTCTATACAAAGCAATCATAAGGCCTTATCTGGTGCATTGTTAAATCGTGAAGCTGTGGAACTGTCATCCAGCACATATTGTTATTATTGTGTATTTATATATCGCCAACATCTTCCATAGCACTTTACAATTACACATATACATTCACATCAGGCCCTGAGCTTACAATCTAAGCACATTTATTTGACACATACAACCTATCAGTGTGTCTTTATGATTGTGGGGGAAACCGGAGTTCCCAGAGGAAACCGGAGAGGTGTCCAAGGGGCAGGTCACACCTGCACCAATAAAAGACATGAAACTTGTCTACACCCCTTGCTAACCCAGTGTGGCACCCTATATTGTATCTTCCCGAGAGTGAGTCTACATGCAGCACATAACATACAATTGCAGCACTTTTCTTTGTTGCCAGTTTAAAGTCAAATACCTGGCATTAGGATACTTTTACTCAGAGTGGCTCTCCGATGTTTCCATTTGGTTACTAGCCCCACCAGGTACTGCAGGATCGCCCGGGTAGTTTATCAGGTGCAATCCTATAGCTCCTTGCCTACAGAACTTAGATCAAGTCAAATCAAAAACAATATAGGAAGGTCTCTCTATCATGAAAATTCCCAGTTTACTGCACTACTGATATATAATCCATGTCAGTCATTAGTACAAGGAAATCCATTAAACTGGTACAGCAAACTACCAAATCACTAGCATAGCAGCAAAAATAATGGCATATTTTACTTCTAGCATGCTCATTACCTCTGATGCCCATTTCCTACCCCTCAACCTAGCACATGCGCAAACCCTGTGAAGTCACGACTGGGGGAGCATTAGTGTGCCAATACGCTCCTTTTGCTTATTACAAATTCAGGTCACCATGCAAAAGATTCAGAGTACAGTAGTTTATCAGGTGCAATCCTATAACTCCTTGCCTATGGAACTTCGATCAAGTCAAATCAAAAACAATATAGGAAGGTCTCTTTATCATGAAAATTCCCAGTTTACTGCACTACTGGTATATAATTCATAGCAGTCATTAGTATAAGGATATTCATTAAACTGGTACAGCAAACTAGCAAATCACTAGCATAGCAGCAAAAATAATGGCATATTTTACTTCTAGCATGCTCACTACCTCCGATGCCCATCTTCCTTACCACCCCCAACCTAGCCTATGTGCAAACCCTGTGAAGTCACTACTGGGGAGGGCACTGGTGTGCTCCTTTTGCTTATTACAAATTTGGGTCACCATGCAAAAGATTCAAATTTGGGTCCCATGTCCCAAATGTTTTAACATAGCGATGCCACTGGCTGTGGCTGTGCTGAGACTTCAAGTGGCAAAGAATCTGCAAAATATAGTTTCCCTTACTGCACTGACACCAATATATTTCACTTGGTTTTGTAACCACAAATAGTTCTCTGTCTAAGCAACAATTGTAAGGTGGGAGGTGATCCCAGGTATAATGCCTCGTACAGTACTTTCAGGGGGTGAGGGTAATTTTGGTGTATAAAGCCTATTACTCTGGTACAGTTCTTTCTGGGGGTGGGGTGGTGGTGTATAATACCTGGCACTGCAAGTTTATGAATAAAAAGCCTGGCAACATGGTGCAGATCCCCTCATTCTCGGGACTTTTAAAAGTGGGGAAATCAAAGGGGGTGGGTTTGGAATGTATAGTTTTCCTTTAATTTTCCTACACAAATTAGAACCAGTTAATCCATGGTGTACAGATCATCACAATATTATTTAATCCAACAGCAAAATGCATATGGGAATAAACCCAAAGCTTTTTTTCCCTTTTCAAACAGTGATGTAAAATGTGCTTTGGGATCACGTGGTTGTTTAAAGTCTCTAATCTGTGTTTGATTACATTTTTATAGAACTCTCAATGCAGGTTATGAGATTTAAGCAGCAATATCAATGTCCTTAAGTCTACAACACAACCCTTTGGAAATCAAATCTCTTCCAGCATCCACAATATCCACATCCTGTTTTTGATTCATGAGCTCCATGGGGGCCTTCTGGCCACATTGTCATTTGTTTTAGCAGCCTCCTCGATTGCCTTCAGAACCATTTCATTACGTTTTCGCACCTCAGCTAATCTTTCTGGATTTGCTTCAGAAAAAGCCTATAGGAAAATAACAGATAAATCGTTGTGAGATTTAAAGGAACTCTAACCTAAATGTGATTGTGATTTTAAGAAGCTACTGCTAGTATAGCTGGCCATACATATATTCTTACCTTCTGACGTTCTCGTAACATCAGGAAAACAGACACTGGGCCAATCATTTTATGACCAACACTACGGCCATAATGTCAACATGCAAACCATGATCTGTCTGGGAAACATTAAAAGGTAAGAAAAACTATTGCACACAAAGCTCCGCTAATTTGACATTAATGTCAGATTGAAAGTCAATTAGCGTAATGATGTTCTGTTTATGGCAAGCATTGCTCAGTATGATTGTATGTAGGGCAGACGTTAGGATAAGTAGCACGATATGTCTGGTTCCTAGGAGATATATATATATATATATATATATATATATATAGTCCTACACCAACAAAGGTATACTTCCCCCCCAAGACCCGAACACATGGTCTAAGATCCACATAGTAGAAGGACCCAAAAGGTAAAGATGGAGTCCAACCAGAGACTGATAATAAGTAAGTAAAGTGCATAGACGGTTAACACTAAAACCAGAAAAGTTAGCAGATGGGAAAAGTGACAATGCAATAAATATATTGCACTGAATTAAAAAAATGAGTAAAGTGTCACCAGTGCATAGCACTCTAAAATAAGTTAAACATAAAGTGCTACAGTACCACAAAGCCACCCAAGTCAGCAAGAAAAAAAAAGGATAAGGCAAAACGCACTCATTTTTTCACTTCGGTGCTCCTTTATTGCATTGTCACTTTTCCCATCTGCTAACTTTTCTGGTTTTAGTGTTAACCGTCTATGCACTTTACTTACTTATTGTCAGTCTCTGGTTGGACTCCATCTTTACCGGTTAGGTCCTTCTACTGTGTGGATCTTAGACAGTGAGTTTGGGTCTAGGGGGGTGTGTACCTTTGGGACACTCCTTGCCACTTGATTAGTTTCTCGAGTGGGGGTGTGTTGGTGTAGGGCTGTTTAAGGAAGTTACATAGCTATCTTCAGATCTTCTGCTGACGGTCCTTATTAATCTTTCAATAAATTGTATACAGTTTTCAAGACCCGTGAGTCTTGCTGCAATTCTTGTCCAACATCAGACTGTCCAGGTCGGTTGAGCCAACACGGTGATTGCTATTATATGAAGGACTTACTTTACCCATCTCCCTTCTGCGATCCGCTCCAGGAGCCACAAGCACCCACAGAATACCACCGACACCGGTGAAAGCTCCGAGTAACAAAGTTCCTTTGATTATTCGACCTATAGTCTCCATGCCGGTCATACACGGGAGGGAAATCTAACTAAAGAATGATTGTATTGGGCGACCAAGGATGACGTAAGTGGCACCAGCCAATTAAAGTAAGCAGACTGCTACCGCACATTCCCCCTACACAACTGGAAGTAAAGAAAGTGACAGGTTTTAGAGGAGAGTGAGCCGGCTGAAATCATCTGCTGGGATTCTGTATAGCGGCTCCTGGTGGCTACTTGTGGGTTTGTTTTTATTTTCTTGCATTCTCACATCTTTTTAGCAAATAAATACAGGCTTACTGGCGAGAACAGGAACACAAAATTTATATCTGGATCCGGCCAGAAGGAATGGGGTGTTTGCCGTACATTTCTGTTCAATTACATATTTTTGACGTCACATAAAGCGGTTTAACTATTTTTGTTTTATTAATGATGCTCATCAAGCCCCGCCTCCTCATTAGTCAAGGCCCGTGACGTCACTACAGGCAGATTCTTATAAGCAGCTGCGCAGTCAACCTGACAGCCAGTGCGGAGATTCCTCTGGAGGAGGATGTAATGCGAATTTGCTCGAGTTACATTTAATGCGATGTAACCGATCGGTCTAATGGCTTGTGCGCCATTTTAGGAGTCAACCTCCTGGTCCTCCTTTCCAGCCAATGGAATGTCCTGAATCGTACATAATGTTGTTGCCGATATGTTAACGGATATCCGTGATCGAGGCAGCCATGGATGGCGGGGTTATGGGGTGTTTTGTTTTTATCTTGGTGGGTAGGGTGTTTGCTGAACAAAGATTGTCAAGTGGGCGTGGCTTAGGCAATAGTGCGATTTCCCGATATCGATCGTCTAAAGCTAGGTACACACTGTACCAGGGGATAGGCAACCAGTAGATCTCCAGATGTTTGAAAACTACAACTCCACTTCAAGCGCTCCATAATTAGGGAATTCTGGGAATTGTAGTTTTCAAACCTACTGTTGAATTACAATCTCTCCTCCTGACCGACCGTTCGAGGCTTTTGACCGGTCGGCCAGGAGGAAGGACTGTCAGCCACGGCAAAAGCAGCCGCATCCAACAGTTAGGTGCGACAGATCGTGTGGTCCATAGTGGATAGCTTGATCGGTTGTGATTTTCTGACCTCTCCGTATGTTTGATTTGAACGGTCGGCGATCGGTCGCAAAAAGCTGCCATACAATAATTCTGCCCGACCGAAACACTGAAATGTTGGTCGGGGCAAATTATTGGATCGTTTGTACATAGCTTAAAGGAGACCTGCTAGAATATAAATGGATAATGAATAGGGAGCTGTATACACTACATGGAATGGGGGAATCTTTAATGTCTGATCTGCTGGATTTCTGATGAATGTATATTAAAGACTAAAATAATTCTGTTTTAAATATTGCTGAATTCATGGACTAGGCTGAATGGACCAAAGACCGGAAGAGGCTTCGTGGGAACTGCATTTCAAACTTACAAAACATGGACTGAAAAATCATGGATTGACATCTTTCATTCACTAATTTTATGCCATGTGGACTTTTATTCTTTGTTTGAATTTTTATCTTAAAGGTCAAACCCCCTGTCGGATTTGAATGGATATTTATTATAGGTCTTGAAAATGTTTTATTTTGTATCCTCTAGATGCTGGTTTTCCTGAAAGTTCAGTCTCTGCCCCTTGTGCTGCCAGTTAATACCCAATGGTCCTTATGTAATGTATTGATTAAAGATACTTCAGTGTGGGAGTATAGCTAAGGATCATGTAAGAAAACAAAGCATTTTGATTGCCTTTCTGAACATTCCTTATATTTACATAGTTCTCATCCCATCTAACTTTTTATACCCTTAGAAAAATAAAAGCTCACTGGTTTAGTTTATGCTTGCTAGTTTAACCTACAGCTCCTCATTATCATTTATTTGGGGCAAAAATCAATCAAGCTGCTACCTGGGCTTGCCAAGACAGTGGATAGCTTCTCGTGATAGATCATCTGAATTCTTTAGTATGTACATTTCTGATCCTTTGGTAAGCACATTTCCCCAATCAATATGGCATGACACATGTAGGATCAATTTATTATATAGCACGGCTATTCGAAAAAACAAATTTTCTTCAACTTTTTTTTTAATTTTTGACTTTTTAATTAAGCCCCCTGTGTGTCTACAAAAATACTGTTAAATATAACTGCAAACCAGATGAGTTTTCAGGGTGCTTTTGGGTGTGTTTAAATGTTTCCATTAGAGAGAATGTCACTCCTGGGTGAATTTCTGCAAATTATTTTGAAGCTGTATTTCCAAGTAAGATTTAATTTTGCTTCTGTTAAACATTGCATGTATTAAAATATTTCTTGCATTAAATTATTTTGCTTCAATGTCTGTCATCGTGTCCATGTTCTGGGAGAATGTGTGAACTTTCCAGATTTTTTTTTTTTTTTTTTGAATAACTCTGGGAAAAGTACCTGGTTTCTAACTGATCATTTAAATCCTGTTCCAGTAAATGAGATGCATACATACATTATAAGAAAATGGGTTAGATTTAACCAATGCTGGGATGCAGACTGGCTTAAAAGGGGAACTGCATGTTCTGTGCTGGCACAGGCTAATGTCTCAATGTTTGCTCTCCTTTTCTTGGGCAGGTTATGCATCATCAATGGAGGGGTTAAGCATCGCTAACAAGTTAAATAAGAAGCAGGTTGTTCATAATAGGTGGTTCTATTCATTTTTAGATACTCACCCCCTTAAGTGAAATAGTGAGTGAAATGAAATAGACATGTTTTTTTTGTTGTTGTTGTTCCAAGTACATTAGGGGCACTGCACAAGCAAAGCTTATGGTGTAAAGCTTTATTTTGTGCAGTATTCAGGAAGAGGCAAATAACTTAAAGGTAAATACACATGGCAAAGCATAATGGTATTACCGGTAAAAGTAATATGGGGAACTAAGCCAGCATGAGTTTAGAAACAATGCTTTTAAATATTGGGTACAAAGGGCTCCTTTAAATGATCAGCTCATGGTAAGGTGTTCATGATGTGCTGATTTATAAATGTTTCGTGGACCTCAAATCATAAAAAAAAATTTACAAGTGGGCAAATATTGAGTAGTTGGGTAACAAATTTGTTTTGCAGAATCTTATGTAATACATGATTTTCAAGCTTCTTTTAACATCCTGAAATTGGTATGCAAATGAGGTAGGACTAATAGGTGAGATTTTTGTTCATTAAACTTCACTGCCCTATTTAGATGCTGTTATGGATTAAATGTTCCACAAAGGTCAGGCAGAGAATCCATTTAGGACCAACGGGTATGGGGGAAAGAAGATATACAAAAGCTGTTATAATATAGTGCTCTTGGGGGATTGTATTGCTGTACAGAAATGCTATTTCAAAAATCCCTTTACAAATCTAAAAAATAAAACTTAAAGGACAACTATACATACTCAGGAGGCAGCTAGGGGATTAGCATTCAGTCATTGGCTGTAACAGCGACAGTCCTAAACGTGAAATAAGAGTTGCTAACTGAATGAAGCAGGGGAATAAGACGTGCAGCATTTCAGGTCAGTCTTGAATTTCTCAATTCAAAGTTTTTTTTTCTAGAGATTTTGGTAGCCTTAGCTGGTAAGTACTTTTCTCTCCATGTTGACAGTATTGTAGGGAACTGAAGCTGGGCTGTGTTGTGAGAACCTATGCAATATAGGACGAGTGGTACCTTCAAAATATATATCCATGTGATGTTCACCCTTCAAAAGAAAAAAGGAAAAACTTTGGGAACAAAAAAAAATCTTAAGGGCTAAGCCCCACTAGAATATTTTGGTGTGCGCTGCGTTGGATCAGCATACACCAATAGAAGGGGATGGCTCCATAACCTCCACTGCCAACCCTTTTCACAGTGCATGTGATCATCACTTTTGGTGTGCAAAGCATGCACTGCGACAGAAATCACAGCACATGGAAGCACACATGAATCGCACAACATTTCGATTTTGCTGCGTTGCTCGATTCATGCTCACTGAATAGTGATGGTAAAACAGTTGACACAGTACAGACATTCCATTACATGAAGCGTAAATCAAAGCGTACCATATCTGCAATATCACACAAATGCTCCGTGTAATTCCTTAATTTTCAGGTGTGCCAAACGCTACAACCTGTCCGCACCATGTTAAAGAGAAGCGACTGGTATGCAGGGAGGCACATGCAGATGAATACTTGCAAACAAATGTGTTTATTGCTGCTTACAATATAACTTCATGTTTCCAAGTATTGATCTGCATGTGCCTCCTTGCATACTTACTTTCTCCTGTTGCTTGTCTGCAATATATTAACTATTTTTAACTAGTTAATGCTTTATGGAAACAAGTGTACGTTTGGTGCTCTGTTGCAAGGCTTTTGGGCTCCTATTAAAGGACGTTAAGTTTTACTCACTCTTTAGGTAATAGTGGTAGACATATCAGAAGGGGCCCAGGCCCCAGACTGCCTCCGCAGAATGCAAGATCTGTATGGCGTCCTGCATGTTTTAATCAGTTGATCGCGCGTATGAATGAAACATGCGCAATCAGTTATTTAAAACTGGAACTGAACCGGAAATTTGGGGTCCAGTCTTTTAAACAGCTGATTGTGTGTATGTTTCATTCATACGCGTGATCAACTGAGTAAAACCTGCACATCGCCGCACAGATTAGGGGCTTGTGGCGGGCCCTACCACCGTCCGGGGCACCCGCAGTCGCGCAGGGGGGTGGTAGTTACGCCACTGTTGGTGCACTATTTCAAAAAGATAAAGCTTCGGCCTCGGTGAAAAATGCACAGTAACCTGCATGAATTTTGCACAAATTTACTTCTGCAACCTCTTTTTATAGGAGAACCATATGTAAAATATATTTTTACTAAACTATTATGCATGAGTTACCATTTATACTCGAGTATAAGCAGAGGTTTTCAAGCTTTAAAAATAGCCTGAAAACTGAACCTCATCTTATACTCGAGTCACTCACCTCAGAGGGAAATCCGGCTGCCGGTCACTCCGCATCTCCCATCTGATGTCACTACTCGGCGCCTTTCTCACTTCAGGGCGCCAAGTAGTGACATCAGGCAGGAGATGCAGAACTGCAGACAGATTTCCCTCTGAGGTGTGCACCGGATTTACACTGAGTGGATAACGAAGTACCTTACCTGGTTTGAAGACTACAGTAAGGTACTGTAACACTGAACTGGGGGGGCTCTCAGGGTAGGGGGCGGGCAGTAATCCCAAACAATAACCCCCAATTCCTTGCCTCTTTAGATGTTTGAAAACTACAAATCCCAGCAACTAAAGCATGCTGGGAGTTGTAGTTTTCAAACATCTAATGTGGCAAGCAATTGGGGGTTACTGTTCATTTAAAGGTCAACTTGTGCCTCAAAACAATACATAATCAGGAGAGTGGTATCTTGTTAAAAATATTGCCTTCTGATTTTGTATTGGTTTGAGGCTTTAGTTTGCCTTTAAATGGACAGCAGAATTCCTATACAGTAATAGCCATACTGAATTTGGCTATTACGTATTGGAATTCTGCTGTCCATTTAAAGGGAAACTAAAGCCTCAGAACAATACAGAATCAAAAGGCAGTAGTAATCATAATTTTAACCCTCGGCTTATACTCGAGTATATGTTTTCCTAATTTTTAAAGCAAAAAATAGGTACTTCCCTCGGCTGATAATCAGGTCGGCTTATACTCGAGTATATACAGTAAACCACTGTTTTAGAATTTGTGAAATTTATGTTCCCCTTTACTCAAAAGGCTGTGGATGAGTCAGAGAGACCATAACAACAGTGAATATTGACAAGACCTGGTAATTGGGGCTTCGTCGTTTTGGTATCTTCAAACAATGCATTACAATGATGGCTACCTACTATTTATCAGATATGTCATCTTACAAGCAAAGCAAACATTTCAGGGTTAATTTTTACAATAATTGGAAAAAAACTCCAAGAAACCATTCTGCCTAGTATCAAACAGTGTTACGGTGTGTTAGCTTTTCAAATGCATACCTTTTGCTAGCATATGTAGTCAACATCAATCAACATCTCTCTGCATTAAATATATTTTAAGGGATTCATGAAGAGCAAGAAAGTGTTATATCCAGGTATTATTTATTATGTTAAAGTCTATGTTTCTGTAACATGAAGGAATCTTGTGAGATCATATTCATTTTTTTGTACAGCATATACCTGAACTATAAGGGCCACGCGATTATGTTTCTCGCACGCTTCCAATCACATTTTACAATCCTTAAACTGCGTGATAATATAATATAATATATATAATATATATATATATATTATCAATAATATAATAATAATATACCAACACTTTACAGTGTTTTCGGTGCTTGCTTGCTTAGTGTGATCACTAATTTTTTTTTGTTTCGGAAACAGATTGGCATGGCAACTCAAGTAAAACATGCCGCACTTTAACGTTTGTGAAACATGGACTGCTGTGCATTTACAGCCTCAAGAATTAACTGCAGTCCCGCCCTGCTCAAGGCTAAAACCCCACAACGTCCTGGTGCTACACATGCCTCACTGATAGTCCGTCACTCCAGTGGTTGAACAATGGCAGATAAGAAGGGGAAAACCCCTGTGATATGAGGCAGACAACCGGACTTGGAATGGGTAAGTAAAAACAAAATAACTTTATTGGATACATTAAAAACAGCACCATTGAAACAGACATACCCATGGACACACTCAGATAACTCTTCCCTACGCGTTTCGTGGTCCAATCCACTTCCTCAGGGGCTCTCAAGAATTAGTTTAATAAAAGGAGAATGGCCTTTTAACTCTTCTAACAGCTACTTACCGTAGCAAAATATTGACTGATGATGAGTTCATTATGTTTGTTTATATTGTGTTTCATTTTCATCACTCAAAGGATAAAACTGT
The DNA here is from genome assembly GCA_019447015.1 of Hymenochirus boettgeri. Lineage (NCBI taxonomy): Eukaryota > Metazoa > Chordata > Amphibia > Anura > Pipidae > Hymenochirus > Hymenochirus boettgeri. Next base: position 263,771,676 of record CM033470.1, on the reverse strand, counting down.
TGAGAATTTTATTTACAAAGTTATGAAAAAAGACTTCTAAAGAGGTATGACTTTTGTTGTAATATTTTATAGAAAAGGGGGGACTTGGGTGTTTATTTTTGTTTAAAGTGTATCTCCACTGGGATTTTTTTTTTTTTTGCCATTTAGTTTTATTGAAGAACGAGAGGAAAAGGAGCTGTGTCTTGCCTCCTGTTCTTCAATAAAACATGCAGGAACCAGGAGAGAAGGTAAGGTACTTGCTCCTCCCCCGTACAACAAAATGGCAAAAAAAAAAATATTTCCAGTGGAGATACCCTTTAACTCTTCTAGTAGATACTTAAGTAAGAAGACATTTCCCAAAATCCATAAACAGCCATAGATATTGTAAGGTTATGTAAACTATTAAAAATATGGATTATTGACAGGCATATATATTATGTTTTTATGGGTTGTATTTGACTGTCTACAGTTTTCCATTTGAACAACATGTTATCTTTTAGTAAAATTAGGTGTATTTGTGGATGTTTGTCTTTTTTGTTAATTCTTCCAAATAAAACTTGAAATAGCAAGACATTTTTAGATCGGTTACAATCCATACTTTTTACAGAATATATAACCTTACATTATCTAAGGCTGTTAACTGATGGATATTTTTTGGATATTTTGGATTATATTTGACTGTCTACACAGCTTTCCATTTAATCAACTTGGAGAAATTGAGGCTATTACAGAAGAGAATGATATATTTGTAAGGAGGTATGACTGTTTTTTTAATCTGTTTTGTTAAATCTTCCAACAGATACTTGAAGTAGCAAGATAGTTTCTGCAATTGGTTAACTGCCTTGGATGATGTAAGATTATATATTCTGTAAAGAGTGTGGATTTTAATTAACGGATAGTTGTCAGTTGTTTTGGATTGTATTTGACTGTCTCTTCAGCTTCCCTTTTGAACAACTTGGAGAAATTTAGGCCATAACAGAAGAGGAAGATAGATTTGTACAGAGGTAAGACTTATCTTTAGTTTAAATCATCTGACTTTGGGGATGTTTGTCTTTTTTCTTAACTCTTCCAACAGATACTTTGAGCAGCAAGATATTTTCCTCAATCCGTAAACAGCCTTGGATGATGTAAGGTCAAATATTTTGTAAAAAGTATGGATTTAAACTGATGGATTGTTTTTGGTTGTTTTGGGCTTTATTTGACTGTCATTACAGATTCCCATTTAAACAACTTGGAGAAATGTAGGCTATTACAAAAGAGAAAGATTTATAAAAAGGTATGACTTTTTTTTTCTTTTATAAAAAATTAAAAACTTTGGGGGTGTTTGTTTTGTTAACTCTGCCAAAAGATAATTGTAGGGATAAAAGTCTGAAAATATTTTCCTGAATCCGTAAACTGCCTATGATTATATAAAAATATGGATTATTAACTAGTAGACATGTTATGTTTGTATGGATTGTGTTTGACTGTCTCTACAGCTTCCCATTTATAAAAAAGGAAAACTTTGGGGGTGTTTGTCTGTTTTAAACTCTTACAACAGGTAATTGAAGTAGCCAGATGTCCTCCTCAATCTGCAAACAGCCTTGCATGATGTAAGGTCAAATATTCTGTAAAAATCATGGATTTTAACTGGTGGGTTGTTCTTGGTTGTTTTGGATGGTATATACCTTTCCTTACAGCTTCCCATTTGTACAACTTGGAAAAATGTAGGCTATTACAGAAGAGAAAGATAGATTTGTGCAGAGGTATGACGTGTTATCTTTTGTTAAGATTGGGTGGCTTTGGGGATGTTTGTCTTTTTTGTTAACTCTTCCAAAAGATACTTGAGCAGCAAGATATTTTCCTCAATCCGTAAACAGCCTTGGATGATGTAAAATTATATATTTTTATTAAAAAGTATAGATTATTAACTGGCAGATATGTTATGTCTGTATGGATTGTTTTTGATTGTATCTACAGCTTCCGATTTGAATAACTTGGAGAAATTTAGGCTCTAACAGAAAAGAAAGATAGACTTGTATGGAGGTATAACTTGTTAGCTTTTTTTAAAATTAGGTGACTGAGGATGTTTGTTAACTCTTCCAACAGATACTTTGAGCAGCAAGATATTTTCCTCAATCTATAAACAGCCTTAGATGATGTACGGTCAAGTATTTTGTAAAAAGTATGGATTTTAACTGATGGATTGTTTTTGGTTGTTTTGGTTTGTATTTGTCATTACAGCTTTCCATTTGAACAACTTGGAGAAATTTAGGCTATAACAAAAGAGAAAGCTAGATTTATAAGAAGGTATGACTTGTTTTTCTTTTATAAAAAATGTAAAGCTTTGGGGTTGTTTGTTTTGTTAACTCTTCCAACAGATTATTGAAGTAGGAAGATATTTTCCTCAGTCCGTAAACAAGATTATAAAAAATATGGATTATTGACTGGCAGATATGATCTTTTTGTATGGATTGTGTTTGACTGTCTCTACAGTTTCCCATTTGTACAACTTGGAGAAATGTAGGCTATAACAGAAGAGAAAGATAGATTTATATGAAGGTATGACTTGTTATCTTTTGTTAAAATTAGATGACTATGGGGATGTTTGTTATTTTTGTAAACTCTTCAAACAGATACTTGCAGTAGCAAGATGTCTTCCTGAATCCATAAAAAACCTTGGATGATGTAAACCGAAACATTCTGTAAAAAGTATGGATTTTAACTGTTGGATTGTTTTCGGTTGTTTTGTATTGTATTTGACTGTCATTACAGCTTCCCATTTAAACAACTAAGAGAAAAGTAGGCTGTTTAAGAATAGAAAGATAGATAAGAAGGTATGACTTTTTTACATTTTATAAAAATGGAAAACTTTAGGGTGTTTGTCTGTTTTGTTAACTCTTATTACAGATACTTGAAGTAGCAAGATATATTCTGCAATTGGCTAACTGCCTTGGATGATGTAAGATTCCATATTCTGTAAAGAGTGTTGATTTTACGGTAATAGTAGATTCGGTCATTTTGGATTTTATTTTACTATCTCTACAGCTTCCAATTTGAACAACTTGGATAAATTTAGGCTATAACCGAAGATAAAGATAGATTTGTAAGGAGGTATGACTTTTTTATCTTTTATTTTAAAAAAAGGAAGACTTTGGAGGTGTTTCTCTTTTTTTAAATCTTCCAACAGGTACTTGAAGTAGCAAGATACTTTCTTTAATCCGTTAACAGCCTTGGATAGTGTAAGGTCAAATATTCAGTAAAAGTATGGATTTTAACTGGTGGGTTTGTTTGGATTGTATATGACTCTCATTACAGCTTCCCATTTGAACAGCTCGGAAGATGACTTCCTTGCCTGAGAGGCGCATAGGCACTCACAGCTAAGCTCCGCTGGCCTGCTCACAGCCAAATAGGACACACTGTCGTCCCACTGACAGAAGAAAAAGACTGGGTGTGGAGGAGGCATGTTCCTTTAAAGGAAACACCATTGTTCCTGTTATGATCTCATTTATAAACCACAAATTTTGTAGTGGAATTTCTTTATGTGTAGTCTTTTTTGTTGACAAATTTTAATTATTAGTTTTAAAATGAAAAATACATCCGTCTCATCGTTTTGAGCAATTTCAGCAAAAAAAAACCCCCACACTTGCATTGAATAATGAATTACTACTGCAGACATGAAATGAGCTTTTATAGCTCTTTCCAACTACAGCATGGTGCACGTATTTCAAAGGCTTTTGAAAATTGACACACAGTTGGGGGATTGCAGGGACTAAAGGGCTAGGCTACACTAGCGCGTTTTCGCTCTTGATTGTGCCCATGATTTTCGCTAAAATGGAAATCGTGGGAACACGAACATTTCTGCCATTTCCGATGCACATGCCATTGCGCATCCATTTCGTTTTTGTGTTCAAGCATTTTTTTGCGCAATGCAAGTGTTACCTCTTTGAAAATAACAAAAACACGCACAATGCGAAACCAACGCACACAAAGCACAGTGTTGTAGTGTGGCCTCAGCCTTAATAAAAAGAATCACGTTAATTTAGTTTAGCTTGTCCTAGTGTGACCCTCCCCACAAATCTCTCTGTTGGGTCTGGCCCTGGACCGACCTAGAAGATAACAATAATCCTTCAACAAGCAGCTTACTGTTTTTATGAATCACAAATCTCTGTACTGCAGAAGCCCAATCCCACGTTTTTCAGCTTTTTTTGTGTACCAAGAACAGCAGTTTCTGTAAAGTACAAATCCTGTGTATCATTCATTGTGCTGATCATATACCTGAAGGTTTTTCTTTAAAATATAACGTCTATAACGTATGACGTATGATGCAAATAATCTGGTTTTGGTCAGGGTGGAACATTTCTCACCTCCCCACCTACCTCCCCCCTTCCCCTGACCTCTGCACTATGCACACTATTGCTGTGAGCCAGACGCTGTTTATATAACACTCTATGGTATCATTCATTTGCACTGATCTCTTCCCAGTGCAGAATTAGAGTCAGGCTGCATTTGGATGCCAAAAAGGTAAGAAAATGAATTTTGTGTTTTTTTAAACCGCACCAGGTTGTGCTTTGTACCATAAACATGTTTCATATATTATAAAGTGAATATGTTACAATCACATCATTGTATACAACAAAACCAGCAGTCTAATATTATGCCTAGAGAAGCAAAGCATAAACTGGAGGCTGGAGCAATCATTAGTAACAAATCGTTTTTCCCCCCCAGTTTTTATTTTCCTTTTTTTTTTTAAAGGGTGTTCTAAAACTAAAAGTAGTTGCCCCTCATTTACTGATGAGTAATAGTGGGAAAATCGCCTGGCAACCATCAAGTTTAAAGGGCAATAAAGTGAGAACCAAGTGTGTGATGTAAGAAAAGAAACATGCTTAGCCTATAGATTTTCAATTAAGGGTATGTCTAGTGTTTTTTTTTAACTTTTCTTTCATTCGTTTAACTATAGAACTAGAGGTAAATGCACTGTGCTTACCTCCCATTCTTCAGTAAAACCTGCAGGAATGAAGAAGAAACTTACCGGGGATCAAGTCAGCGCTGCTGACAGTATCTGCGACGCACTGACATTCTCTGACGCATCCCCAGTCCCTTGCATGTGCGCACATGTGCACAATGATGACGTGGAACATGTCGGAGACTGTCAAAAGTCGTCCCTGGAGCGATCCGCCGCAATTTTCTTCTTCTCTCCTGCAGGTTTTACTGAAGAAGGGGAGTAAGACATAGTGCATCTACCTCCGTTCTTCAGTTAAACTGAATAAAAGAAAGTTAACAAAAACGCTAGACTACCCTTTAATGAAAATCTATAGCTAAGAACACCTGTGTCTTTAGGGGAGCTATAGCTTATTTTTTTTTTTATATAATAAAAGTACTCAGTTGACCGTCTATCTCTTTACAGACGGAAATTTCCCATACATTAGAACTTGCCTCCTGGCCGATTCCACAACATTCAATCAATTCTTCTGGAATCGCCTTTCTCGTTCTTTGCAAATGAATGGGCCAGACAGGACTGTCACAATTGTATGTTGGTCGTGAAAAGAACCAGAAAGATGACTTGGAAGAAATGATTGAATGTCTGGGATCGGTCAGGAGGTGAGTCAATGTATGGGCACCTTGGTCCCTATTATAAAAGATCGTTATCGAAAAAAAACAATCGTATCGATAAAAAATAACTATCGTTATCGGAAATTAGATCGTATTTTCCGATAACAAACGCTATTTCCGATAACGATCGTTATTTTTTCGATAAAGATATCAATCTTTATAAATAGGGCCCCTTATGTCTTATTTAAGGCCTCCCCAAAGTTCCAAAATGTGCCAGCCTGCTGCTTATGGCATAATTTCACACGATGCCATGGGTAACAGCATAGTCTGGTGTATGGCCTTTCAGTCGGTGGCTGTCAAGCTCACACACAATATTCCAGGATGAGACTATTTTTCCCTAATGTTAGAGATGGGAGAAATAGCCATGCTTGGCACACAGGGGAAGGAGCTTTTCAGAAAAGGGACATATTAGTGAAGGTGAGTAACCAAGAATTAAATGGAAAAAGACACAAACACCAAAGGTAAAAAAATTAAACGATATAAGAGTGAAGAATGTTGGGTATCTGTTGTTGCTAAGGCTGGCCAAATGCTGTTTTTTTCCATCTGTGCACAGGACGTTTTAGGCATAGGCCACCTAGGCAAAGTCTAGGGAGCCCACTGCGTAACTACCGGTTAGTAGTAGTACGGTGTAGTAGTATGTGGCAGTAGTAGGGCCCGCCACAAGCCCAAGATCCATCTCGCTCTCAGCTGTTTAAAAGACTGGACCTGAACTTCCGGTGTTTTTGCGGAAGTTCAGTGTCTGGTATTTTAAACAGTGATCACGCATAATGTTTTCATTCATCATGCGTCATCCTGTTTAAAACAGCTGAACCGCAAAAGGAACTTGGATAGGGGAAGAGGTCAGCTCCATTCTTGTGGGGGGGCCCAGGCCCCTGCAGGTACGCCCCTGAGGCGCCCAGTGTTTCTCCCAAGCATCTCCCCTGTCAGCTCGTTACCTGAACTAAGCTACCTCTAACTTGTAAACAATGTTGCAATGAACTGAAGGTGAAGGAAGGAGGGGGAGGATGAGCTCAGCTAATAGTACTGAGGAGAGCAGTTCTAAAATGCCTGGTAATTGCGACTGTAGACTTCATAACAGTGACCCTGTGACTGAGCAGCCATAAGATCACTATCTCCATTACAATTTAGTGAAGATGAACAGTTCAATGGAAAACATGGAAAGCACTTACATACTGTATATCAAGTCAATGCTGGCAGCTAAAAGGGTTAAAGGTAAACCAGCCGGCACCTTTGGAAAGTGTTAATGCCAATCACTCTTGGAAAGTGCTGGCACTGAAGGGTTAATAGCAATACTCTGGGAAATGCTGCACTGAAATTATTTGTCAGAAAGGTCTGCTGGCACTGAAGGTTAATGTCAATACTCTGGAATGTGCTGGCATTGAAAGTGTTGAGGCCCATACTTCTTGGAGGGCTAGGCCACACTACTGCGATCTAATCATGTTAGAGCACCAAGATGGCTAGAAACGGCCCTGTCTGTGCATGATAACTTTTTATACTTTTGGCCCTTCATACTGTCTACCTACATTATCCAGAGCTGTGTGTGTGGCCTGTAAACGTATATTTATTATAACTATTATTTTTATAACCACGCACACAGCTTAGATGGAACAGTGGCTGTGGAGCCTATGTGCTGATTGGCCCAGGGGCCCACAATGTTGTGATCTATTTCGGACCCTTATAGGGCATAACATGCATAAGATTTAATTGTTTAAAGGGCAAGTCCAGCCCCAAAATGAAATCTGAAATATAGGTCCTAACCTGAATCCTGCACAATGTCCTGTTCCCTGTTTTTCTGCTTCCTGGGTTCTTCCAGTTACAACTATCAGTTATGGATTTGACATTGACATTACAGCCAATGACTGAATCCTGTATGCTAATCCCTGTTGCCTCTTCTGAGCATGTCCATGCTCAGTACAGGTCACTACATGCTCAGTTCTCTATGAGGCACCCAAGCAAAGCAGGTGTACAGTAATGAATTCATAGGACAACTATGATATATCAACATATTTTTAAAGAGGCCATTCACTAAAGATTTGTTTTATGAGGGTGGAGTTTTGTCCCTTTAAGTAAGTGCTAAGCACAAACTGGTATTTTATACATAGCAATAAAATACAATGTGTAATGTTATACTTGCTTATTCTGCCTTGCTAAATAGTTAAGTTAAGGTCATTGCCAACATATTTATAATTAATAAAAACTTATTCTCCACCGGCTAGTTATTGCCTGTGCAAGTTTATTTCTCAGGTTTCGTACTGAGAGAGAAAGAGCACCTTTAAATCCTGGTGGCTGTGTCTATTCATTATTGGCAATACCTTCATAAAAAGATCTCAGAAATAAACACGTGCTGGTATTATTTCTACTCCTGTTGGCTAGTTTTTGTTTTTTGTGTATAATGCATCAGTAAGCTAGGTACACTACTAGCGATACCGGTATCGTGGCTTATCCGTTGTAGTGGCTTCCCCAAATGATGGGCTGCGTCGAACTTCCCGAGGCTCGTTCGGGAAAAATCAAAAATTTCCCTCAGCAACGGTAGTCGTCTTATAGAGGGAGTCAGCCACTTCAAGGGAAACAACGCAGTCCCGAGGTTCTCCGTGTATATGGAGGAAGCCTGGGGCTGTGTGTATTCTGTCTTTGAAAAATGACAGACAGGATCTTGCAGATCCTGTCTGCATCTTTCAAAAATGTTTCCTGTGGGTACACACTAGGGCAATAGCTTAATCATAAAGCAATTCTATTGTAGTCAGTGATTTTTCATTATATGGAAAGATATAATGAAAATGACACAAAACGGTCCAACATGCCCCCCAGAAACCTCAACACTAGTTAATACTTTTTCCTTTCCTTTTTCCTTCCAAAGGACTAGAACGCAAAAGGAATTTACTGCTTTTAGTCATTTGCTATTATTATCCCTTTGTTACAACTATGTCACTTAAAGGACAACTGAAAGTGTTATTGCTCCTCCCTCTTCTGGGCCAGGGTGTAACCAAGAAGACACACTTTGCGAGAACTGCTTTTTTCCTATTGTAGTAATCCCAGACCGCATCCATTTTTTATCTAAAGCAATCATTTTCTAAATGCATTTCATTACTGATTATCCACCAAGAGATCATTGCTTGTTAATCACGATCAAACGGAATTCACCAAGGATGTCCTCAAAAACCTGTTTTCAAAGCTTCACACTTGATATTGATCACATAAGTAAATCAAATGCAAAACAAAGGAAAGCGATCGATCTAAAGAATAAATCCACTCAGATTAATCAAAAGAAAATAATCGACCCATGTTGTGATGTGCAACTTCTAATATCCTTTTATTATTTTTTTATATTACTCAGTTAGGGGTATATTATCCATTATACAATGCAATGCCATTTCAAAGAATATGAAAGGAAATGGTATTGTTCATTTTAATATTGTTTAGATAAATCATTACTTTTGCGCAAACTGAGATTTAGTGGCAAATGTTTGTAACCCGTTTGTTTCTGAAAGTGCTGTTTGGATAGGTGTTATTTAAGAGCAACAGGACAGTAAATGAGAGCTGAGGATGATGGGAAATGAGGATTAGCCTTTGCCCAAGGACAACGTCTTAAGGGCTGCTAGCAGGCAGGAGAGAGATCTACACAGCTTACCAGCATGAGCTGCACAACCACTTGAAGGTACGCAATACCACAAAATCTCACAATAATAATCATAGTATTACCAATGACATAATGTAGCTGAAAAGAGACAAGAAGAAAATAAACCCTAACTATTATAGTAGGAAATAGTGAGAAGCAAGTTTCTAAATGTGAAACCCACCTTTGTGACCATTTATATAACTAGAAAAGGAACAAAAGTCTCGTACATACTTTACTTCACTTCAGGGCATTAGAGAAGCATAGATTGCAATGCATTTTACACTATTTACCACCAGGGATTAAAAAAAAAAAAAACAATTCTAAAATCTACAATAAAACAAGTTATTTAAAGATGAAGAAAAAACTTACAAAACATGGTGTAAAACAAATGCTCTTTGTTTATCAAGGAAACAACTTACTCTGCTAGATCGTATCTTCCCGTAATAACCGCACCGAATTGTAAGAGAAGGCCAGCACCATGAATTTGCACGCGGGCCCATAAGATTATTTATTAAAACATAAATTGTTTTCCTTTTATGCAATGGTGGACAAAGTGGTGTCCTTGTGTTAAAAAAGAAAGGATTTATTAGATTATTTACATCACAGATTGCAATTGGCACCGCAGTGGAAGAGAGGTGTCGTTTAGCTTTAGAGGTGATAACTGGTGGATATTTCCACGTTTGGTTCTGATACTTTATTTTTAAAAGCAAATCTAGAACTTAGACTTGATACATCAGTAGGTTATAACGTTGATAACTGGTCCTGGAAAGTGTTTAATTTAGGCCCTAGTAGGTTGCCGGGGGTGCAATCTCTCTATACTTTTGACTTCCACAATTTGCAGCCACATTAGGATTTTTAAAAAGAATCGACCTCCTCTACCTACAACCTTAAAGGACAACTATACTGGGGGCAGGGATGATAGGTTGATTAGTCCCACCCTGCAAATTGTTTTGTGAGGAGCTACGCACATATCATCTTTTGCATCTGCCAGGTTATGGCCCTGCACCATTCTATATTAAGATTAGTGCTGAAGCATTCAGGGAAGACTGTCGAAGTAGGTTTCCTTTCTTCGTCCTGCTGCTCCTCATAGAAAGGATATAGGAGGTAAAAAGCACCAATCCTACATCCCTGCATCCAGGTACCTTTTATTTAACGGTTTTTGACAAACTTTATTACGCACATAGTTTCCCTTAAGCAGTTTCTTTGTTGCACAATTAACAAATTTCTAGTATATAGTATGGTGTTCCCAACGTGTTAGCAATGCGTATTGGGTCAATAGGTTTCAGGATTAGCTTTGTTGTGGGGCGGGGTTGAAGGTGCCAGGGTTTTTGACGCTTATAGGCTCCTAATCCCCTCTTGACGTTGATAACATTTATTAATCGCTGATGGTGACCATGCGATTATGATGAGCTGTATCCGTGAGAAAATCTGGATGTTTTTTTTATTGGGTGGCCGAATTTTGGTAATCACATAGTTATGCCACATGTTGGTATTATACATCTTACAACATTTACTAATTGTTGGTTATTTATTTAGACTTTGTTGTAGTTTAGATTCCACCCCAACGAAATATGTAAAATTAAACATTATCCCAAAACTAGACCCTCACTTGGTGTGTATAGAAGCTGCTTAATATACTTAATAGCACTTGTCCGTGGCCTTTCCATGGCACGGGCAGCATCAGAAGGGGCTGGAACTGGCAGCAGCTCAGTGATTGGCTGAGACTCACATACACTCTCCACTGAACAAAAATACTGAAAAATGCTTTGCTTAAGAACCTTCAGAAAACGTGTTTCTTAAAATGATTTCTTTGTACTGAAACCGGGTGCACTCATGAATGAAGTGTCTGTTTCTCCCACCTCCAGTGGATGGAAAGTAGATGAAAGAATTCACAGCCTGGAAGGAGTATTCTACAACACAAGTGACAGTCTTTGCCTTTCCAGGTAACAAAAGGAAAAGGAGAAATTATCAGATGGAATCTATTTCCTGTTATCGCAGAATATGATTAGACACCGTATGGCAGCTATACAAACAATGGTGATTGAACGCACCACTTGCAACCACCCACCCCACCTTTAATTAAAATCCGCTCAGATGATTAGCTGTGGGGATTTGTTGGAAAACAGGTCCACTCAGTTTCAAACAATTCGTAACTGTCCAATTATCGCTGGCAGTTTAATGGATCAGACACAACGCACTTGTTGATTTTTGGGTGAAAATCCTTTACTTATTCAGAACGGTCACAACAATCATCCATAAATGCCCTATCTAATGTGTAAGCTTTGGAAATTACCAGCCCTTGTCCATTGACCTAAGTTCTGCTGCTCTTCCACAAGACAGCAAAGGTCTAGAACCGGCAGCCAAATCAGGGATTGGGCTAATACAGACATAGCTGCCGGTCTGGAGCCCTCAGCGTGTTTCATGCATGGATGCAGCAAAAGGGGCCAGGAACAGGACTGGTAAGTACATTTTAGGGTTTTAAACCTAGCGACGTCTAAGGTTTAGGGGTATTTCCTTCGTTTTTGGTTTTGGGGTAAGATAACCCTTTAATGTTTTTCAAAAACTTATATTCTCTTCTTCTTCAAGTCATAGTCCATCCTTTCCAACGGAATATTCCAATATCATATGGACTGGGATGGTGCATGTTGGGCCCCTTTATTAGCATCATTCTACCCTGCTCAATTGATTTAAATTATTTTCTTGATTTGTTTCTTCTTAGCTCTTTCCTGACCCCGTAAGAGGAAGAGGTCCATGAAGATGAGAGGAGGTTCCCTCCTATGGTGGAACCACTGACCTCACTTGGATTAGAGAGTGGAAACTGATATGGCCCCAAGGGTGGACATGCCCTTTAACTCTTCCAACAGATACATGAAGTAGCAAGATGTCTTCCTGAATCCTTAAACAGCCTTGGATAATGTAAGATTATATAATTGATAAAAACAAGTATGAGATTATTAACTAGTAAACATGTTATGTTTGTATGGATTGTGTTTGATTGTCTCTACAGATTCCCATTTGAACAACTTGGGCTATTACAGAAGAGAAAGATAGATTTGTAAGCATGTATGACGTTTCTTATATAAAAAAAAATTGACGACTTTGAGGGTGTTTGTTTTTTTAACACTTCCAACAGGGCTTTTAATCCTTCTGCAAGTCCGAATTCAGACATGTTAAATATATTAAGTAAGTTTGTTTTTTCTTATAAGTTATGCCACAAAGGATTGATTCATGTGCTCTGAATGATATTCGATCCGTGCCCCAGAAAGAAACCAAATTAACCAACCAGTAAATGTTGTTAAAATCGTGGATCACCCAAAGTCCCTGTTCTTATACAGAGATTTGAGGAGATAGTTTGGGACTGTGGCAATATTGTTGTGAAATGATGTCGGAATCTGTTATATCCAATAATATTGCATGTGAATGCCCAGCTTAGAGCTAATATTGTAAATGTAATTGTTTGGTCTTTCACACAGAGATCTTACATTTTTGTATGTATTCAGTATTTTTTTAAAAAAAGTTATGCAATTGTACAATAAAATAAAATTCTATTTACAAAGCTGGAGCAGTGGTATTATATCATATTTATATATAGTTTATATATATAATATAGTTATAAAGCGCCATTTGGGGTGCAGTGCTGTACAATTATATATGATGCTAACAACTTTATGGAAATAAATGAACTGGTAAAATAAGTAGCTAGGGTTTACTAAATTTTGCTGACTGAGCAAAAAAAAGAGATGAATGTATGGTTTTCCATTATTAAAATGATAAGCATAGGATGGCATTAAATGTGAAGTTCAGTACAAAATAGGAAATTGTCTTCATCATTCATCTGCTTATTTAACCCATACCGTGATTTCTCTGTGTATAAATAAACGCTTTAAAAGTACTGACTTCCTGTATGCAGGACCCATAATAGTTTCTGTTATTATCTTCCCTTGACTGATCCCCTGGGGCAATTCAGTTGCTTGGTAGACTTCTGAGCATGTTTGACCCATCCAACAGCTAATGTTTATTTCAGTTAGAAATAATCTTATAAAATAATCCTGGAGAGAATCTCAAATGGCAGCACACGGGGTATAGCTGGCATATGAAATCAATTTTCTTCTTAAAAAATTAAGAGAACATGAAAAATAATTAGAGAAAAGGGGATATAAAAAAGTAAGGGGACCCAAGAGAAAGAGAGGGGAAGCCAATCCACCTTCTTATTTAAACAAAGAAACAGGACAATATCTCTAAACAAATAACATCCCTGTTTCCAAATCTTTTTACTAGTTTAGCGAACCAGTTTTAAAATTTCATGCCTAAAAGCAGATGTGGAAGTACCACTAACTGTTTCTGCCTATGTGAATCAGATACCTTATAGAGAGTTAACCTTATGTAAATGGTGACATATCAATCATGCAATATTTAATATTGGTTTTTATTTAAAGGGGCCCTTTACCAAAAAATATGACTTAACCTATTTCAGTTTAATTAAAGAATGGGAAGAAAAGGATCTTCCCATTCTTCATTAAAAAAAACATCAGGAGACAGGAGGAAACACAGCTAATTCACCCATGATCGTGATCCTCTGTTGCTTATTATAACTGGTAAGGGCTGCCTCTCTAAGGAGGCAATGTATGTATGTATATATTTATTTATATAGTGCCACTAGGGGACGCAGTGCTGTACAATATAGAATACAAAAAGTCATTCAAGGGGGACAGTAAATAAATACATAAATAAGTATGAGCATCACTAAATATACTAGTGCTTAAAACATGTAACATGAGGAAAGAGGTCCCTGCCCCTTTGAGCTTACAATCTACTTAGGTGGGTAACATACAGATACATAGGAAAGGGTGGAAGTGCTAAAGTAATAACTGGTGCAGTGTCAACAGTCCTATGTTGTGCTCAGAGAGATAGGATGTTAGATGTAAACTTATTTATTGAGGTTTCTTGACATAGAGAGATGGGAATAGAATTCCAGAGGACAGGAGCCAGAAGAGAAAAAGGTTTAAGGCGAGAGAAGGCAGTGTGAGTGAGGGGTCTATATAAGAGATGGTTCTGTGATGAGCGGAGGGTACGGGCAGGGACATATGGGAACACAAGAAAAGAAATATAAGAAGAAGCAGAAGAGCGAAGGGATTTAAATGTTAAGAGAAGGATTTTGTAGATAATGCGTTGTTTAATGGGGAGCCAGGTAGATGTGCAACAGAGAGATTTAATTTCCCGATTGTTAGAGAGTGAGACAATGCGTGCGGCAGAGTTAAGTATGGACTGAAGAGGAGAAAGATGGAAAGCAGGAAGACCAGAAAGCAGAAGGTTACAATAATCTAGACATGATAGGATGAGAGCATGGATAAGCATAGCAGTTGTTGGAAGAGAAAGGAATCTAAGAATCTTCACAATGTTACGAAGAAACAATGTGAGATAATAACCCCAGGCAGAGCATTTAGAGAGGCAGCAGCCAGGCTATTTAAAAAAAATTGTGATTTTTTATTTTTTTTTTGAAAAAAGAATTGTTTTGTGCAAAATTTTTTTTAAGACAACCGTCTGCCTATAACAAGTATTTTCCCTTTTTTGCCCTTTATTTATTGGCTCAATTTGTGTCACTCAAACATTAACACTAATCGAGAGACTCAGAGAAGCAATGCAGCATGACGCCCGTTTTCCTCACTTCTTGCGGCCTGTCACATGTCACCATCTCACTTACCGCCCAACAGTGACAGGCAGTGAGTAGTGACATCAGCTGGCAGAGCTGAAGAGGAATATGGGCATTCACTTAATACACTTAATTTATAGTATAAGCAGCACAAGGATTTTAAGTCCAAAATGCATCACTTTACAGTTATCAACATTGAGTCTCATCTGCCACTTAGCAGCCCAATGTGACAATCTATCTAGATCCCCTTGCAATGATTGCACATCCTCTGAAGTTTTTAATGGTCAACAAAGTTTTGTATTGTTAGAAAACACAGAAACCTTGCTGACAATACCCACTTCCAAATTATTAATAAACAGATTAAATACAAGCGGCCCTAACACAGAACTTTGTGGCACCCTACTTAGAACCTTTCCATATTGATGAAGCCAAATTAACAACTACTCTCTGCATCCTATTCATTAACCAATTTTATATCAATGTACAAATGTGCCAACCCAGTCCAAAATACCTTAGCTTATACATTAGTCGCCTAAAAGGGACTGTATCAAAAGCTTTAGCAAAATACTATATTTACTGCTATTCCAGAGTCTAAATTCCTACTCACTTCCCCATAAAAACCAAGCAAGTTAGTTTGAGAAGATCTATTCCTCCTAAATCCATGTTGATTATATCTTATAATGTCCTGTATCAAACTTTCACGTTTCTTGCCCACCACTGACGGCCTGCAATTACCCGGCTGTGAATGACTACCCTTTTTGAATATTGGAATTACATCAGCTTTTTTTCCAACCCAGAGGCACACTTCCAGACATGAGTGAATCTGCAAAAATAAGAAACAATGGCCTAGATAAAACTGAAGGTAGATCCCTAAGGAGTCTCAGACTGGCAGGGCTGATCAATGGGATGACGTGCTCTGCAAGACTCTTTGAGGTATGTGTGTGTGGTGACAATAGCCTTTTAAAGCTAGGTCTAGACTGGGATAACTAGATTATGTATATCTGACTGTCTGACTACTTTCTTGTTTATCTGTCTGTATGTCTATCTTTGTCTGTCCATCATTTATCTATCTGTCTGTCTATTTATCTATCTATCATCTGTCTGTCTATCCATCATCTATCTGTATCTGTATATCTCTCTATCTGTCCATCTATCCATCTAGCTATATTTCTGTCTGTCTATATATCTGTCTATCTATCTATCTATTTATCTATCCATCCATCCAGCTGTATGTATGTCTGTCTAGGGTCTGTAAGTCCTTTCAGGAGCATCCTAGAAAAAGGTCATTATAAGGAAAAGGTTTTTGAAGGCTGATTAACATGTCTGTAAAAGATAGATTTTAGTACATTCCCTTTAAGACCATTTTAAAGACCATTTAAAGTGCTTCCCCTCTCTGTGCATCACCTTGTTGGTGTGTCAGGACTAAGGAGCTGGTCTGCCAATGCCTTGCATGTAAAATATTATTTGTCAGATCTGAAAGGGCATGTCCACCCCCAAAACTAAAATTTGCCCCAGTGCTGACCCCACTGTGCAGTGTTAAAACTATCCTTACCTTTCTTCTCAGCTCCTTATGGTTCTCCTGCAGTGCCTTCTGAAATTCCAAAAAAGTAAAGAGTAGGAGCTGTCTGTGTGTCATCCAGTGCCTGCTACTTCCTTGTCCTCACTAAGGACTTACCTTGCATGCGCGAGTAAGCTCTTACCCCTCTCTCTGGATCCCTCAGCGCTGTACTTTTCTGTAGTGTAGGGGGAACTTTTCTGTAGTATAGGGCACCCCCCAACCCTAAAAACAGAAATCAACTTATCTGCCTTTGTTGCCCACTCAATAGCCGGCAGCTGTGTCCGTGATTGGCTGACTCTTACAGACGTGGCTGCCGGTCTGGCCTCTATTGCTACTTCTGGGAATGAAGGGGATAAGTCGATTTCTGGCCATTTTTTAAAGTTATAACCAAAGAATTAACCCATACATGGTCAGATATAATTTTGCATTATTACATATTCCTCATGGATATATTCCTCATAAAAGTGCTGGTTAGACTACACAGGTGAAGTCCAACAACAAGATGTTTTTTAAGTACCGTATATCAATAGTAAAAAGAGGATTTTACTTAATTATAAATAACAAGCTGGGGGTCATCAGAACCCTGCAACACAGAGCCGAGAACATCCCCACTAGCACAGAGGCGAAGGCTAAAGAAATGAAACATCTCAGAGGAGCCCTTAAAACTTGTGGATATCCAGACTGGGCCTTTGTCAAAAGAAGTAGAAGGAAAGAAAAGAACACAAATACCAACAGTGAAGGGGAAAAGCAAGACAGGAGGAAGAACATGGTCATCCCATATGTAGCAGGGGTCTCCGAGAAATTAAGAAGAATTTTCAAAAAACATCGTATCCCTGTCTGCTTTAAACCGAACAACACACTGAGGCAGCAATTGGTACATCCGAAAGACCCAATACCAAAACACAAGAAAAGCGACATCATATATGCAGTGCAGTGCAGTGAAGAATGCTC
Source organism: Hymenochirus boettgeri (assembly GCA_019447015.1). Taxonomy (NCBI): domain Eukaryota; kingdom Metazoa; phylum Chordata; class Amphibia; order Anura; family Pipidae; genus Hymenochirus; species Hymenochirus boettgeri. Next base: position 263,754,330 of record CM033470.1, on the reverse strand, counting down.
TGATTTGTATGTGGGGGAGACCAAACAGCAACTGCATCAACGTATGGCCCAGCACAGAAGAGCCAATTCCTCTGGTCAGGACTCAGCCGTGTATCTGCATCTTAAGGATAAAGGACATACCTTTGAAGATTGTAATGTTAACATACTGGCGAAGGAACGTGACTGGTTCAAGAGAGGTGTTAAGGAGGCCATTTATGTGAAAATAAAGAAACCAAGCCTAAATAGAGGTGGGGGGGTTCGACACCAACTGTCTGCCATGTACAATGCTGTTTTAACACCTTACTCTGGGCGTTCCTATAACACCTCTTAGCCACTATCTAATCACACCCTTAACACCTGGCTGTGATATGCTAATTGGGATTTTCCAGGGTACATAATTGCCACAGATTCTTGTACAAGTCATTCTGAATTGAGAAAGCCAGTCGGATGACTAGCGAAACATCTTCAAGAACTACATTTCAAGTCCAGTTGATCTAATTGAACACAACAGATATAAATAACAGGGCTAAGATGGTTTTAGACAATTGCAAAAAGGCTAATATACAGTTTAAATGAGGTATAAATGAGGAATATTCACATGACAGAGGGTACGGAAACAGTTAAACACAGTTAATATCAATAAAGCATCTCATTTATATCCCTCTCTCTTATCACCAGGCATTGTAACCTTCCGCATGCTGGCCCACAGGGTATATCTTGTGTATGTAATCAGCGAATGTCCAAAAGCAGTTTTATGGCCGCACCACTCGATGAACTGGATTCCAGATCGTATAGTTAAAAGACAAAACTTTTACAAAACCATTTAAAAGCAATTTGGTGAGAGTTCAGGGTCAGTAAGTCTGACGCATTATGGGAACAGAGTCCCTTAATCATAAAGTCTCAGGTCATGATCTAATTCATCCTTGGATCTTAAGAGAGCTTAAGATCATTTGTATATGATGAAATTGCCAGTATGTGATGAAATGCCCATGGCTACCAGTATGTGATAAAAATGCCCATGGCTACCAGTATGTGATTAAATGCCCATGGCTAACAGTATGTAATGAAATTCCCATGGCTACCAGTATGTAATGAAATTCCCATGGCTACCAGTATGTAATGAAATTCCCATGGCTACCGGTATGTAATGAAAAACCCATGGCTACCAGTATGTAATGAAATGGCTACCAGTATGTGATGAAATTCCCATGGCTACCAGTATTTGATGAAATTGCCAGTTTGCTGCCATAATGTAATGAAACCATGGCTACCACTACCAGTATGTAATGAAAATCCCATGGCTACCAGTTGGTAATAAAATTCCAATGTCTACCAGTTTATGGTGAAATTGCCAGTTTGTTGCCAGTATGTAATGAAATTCCCATGGCTACCAGTAGATAAGGTTAAGCTAGGTTAGATTAGTTAGGTTAGTTAGGGCCCTCCTGACTGAAAATGACTAACTTGACATGGTGGCAGACTTACAAATGTTTTTGGTAGTCTACTTGGATTTTGCTAAAGCCCTTGATACTGTGCCGCACACACAACCTATATATTAACTGAGGTCTGTTGGCCTTAAAAAAATATTTGTACATGGGTGGAGAATTGGTTGTTGGATTGCAAACAGAGAGTGGTGGTCAATGGAGCTATATTTACGTGGGCTAAAGTTCTAAATGGAGTGCACCAGGGTTCTGTACTGGCAACACTTCTTTTAAAGGACAACTATACTGCAAAACCTTTTAGAAATGGAAAGTACCTGGGAGAGGGAGGTACTCACCTCCCAATATTATGCCGTTTTGGAGCTACAGCACATACAATTTTCATCTGCCAAGTTTGTGGCCTTGCATTGTTTGGCTACACCTGAGGAAGGGGGCTTAGACTCCCCGAAAAGTTGTGAGTTTTGGGCACGTTTTCAGCACAGAAATAAATGAATTATTGATTCATTATCTGGAGTGTGCTTCAATTTATACAAATTATAAGCTCCTCTTAAATCTAACTTAGAGAAAACTGAAGCTCCAATTATCTGGGAAAACATGTCATCAATTAAAGGCAGGGGGTACCTATTCTTGATGGGGATCTAATTCAGTGCACGAAAATCAATACATGGCCTCAGACTCAGATCCTTCTTCCCTACAAAGACCCCCCCCCCCCCCCCAGGTGAGGTTGAAGGCCGAATGAACCCTTTCTCCAGGTTTTCTTTAATATACTCCCTCATAGCATACAGGTGTCCCCGTGGGGGCATCAAACCAGGCAAAAGATCTATGGGGCAATCGTATGACCGTTGAGGAGGGAGTTTATTGGCAGCCTACAGGGAAAAAACATCAAGATAATCATGGTAACATGAAGGCAGAGCTTTAAAATCAGTAAAAGAAAGAGGAAGAGAAGAAACCGGGTTTTTATTATTTAATCCCCACCTGATAATCTGACCAGTGGGCCAATCTAAGACTGGGTTATTTTTACGAAAACCAGGGTAACCCTAGGATGACTGGGTAAGATGGAATATCTAGGAGGAAGAATGTTAAAACCTCAGGATAAACCGACTCAACCTGGATAGTAATCTCTGGTGTCATACACACTGGACTGCTAGAAAGAAGGGGAGTATCATTAATGGCCAAAATTTGAATGGGGTTAGGAAGTGGTTTGGGTGTAATACCAATAGACATGGCCAGGGTACGGTCCATGAAATTTACAGATGCTCCACTATCCAAAAAAGCATGGGAATGAAATATGGTAGAACCACAAGAAAATCTAACAGGTAACAAAATTTTATTGGGTTGGACATTGTGAGGAATTATCTAATCGCCTAGGCAGCCTTCCTCTAACTCGCCTCGGCGCTGAAGTTTTCCGCCTTCCTGGACCCCTTTTTAGGACACACCTAAGCGAAGTGACGCATCGTGCCACAATAAAGACAGAGTCCTTTCTGACGCTTTCTGTTCTTTTCCGTCAGAGAGAGTTTGGACATACCCAATTCCATGGGTTCCTCTGGGGAAGATGGAGAGAGAACAGAAGGGATCAGTGAAGACCTAGAAGACCCTGGAGTAACCATTAATTTCTCTTGAAAATGTTCCCTGAAGCTACGATCAATTTTGATGGCCAATGCCATAGATTTGTCTAGTGAATCAGTAGGCTTCTTTAATGGACTCCGAGAGGCCAAAGACAAACTGATTGTTTAAAGCTGTATCATTCCAGCGGTTACTCACCGCCCAGAATCGAAACTCAGCCGCATACTCCTTGGCAGAATGTTTGTCCTGACAAAGGTCCCCTAATCTTGCCCTCAGCAGTGGTGGTATGATCAGGATCTGAGAAGAGAAGGGCCATGGTGTTGAAAAAGGTGGTCACAGATACCAATGATGGACTATCATCTGGAAGACCAAGTGCCCAGGTCTGTGGGTCCCCTTGAAGGAGGGATATCACCAGGGCAACTTTCTGGGGTTCAGAACCAGTGGCGGTAGGACGTAGCTGGAAATATAATTTGCAAGAGTTCATGAAGTTATAGAACTTTCTGCATTCTCCATAAAATTTTTCTTGCAGTGGGGCCTTGGGCTCGAATACAGGAAGTGGAGTGACTAGAGGAAGCCTTTTTTCCTGGGCCACTACCCTTTGGGCTAGTTGGTTGACAGCCCCAGTTAAGAGCTGTAATTGCTCTTGGATATCTTCCATGGCCTGTTATAATGTGATGCCCGGAGTCCCTGAGTATACCTTCAGCACCTATACCCCAATCTACAGCCAAGCCTCTGATCATCAGGAGACTTGTTGTGCCTTGCTGTACACGGTTACCCCCAGGTCTTAGAGCACAAGGTATAGACCCCGAGGCCGGGTATACTCTGGAAAACCGGAACACCTATGGAGCTTAACAGGAACTGGAAGACAAAGAAAATGACAAGAATACAGGCATAATAATGAACAATGAGAAGAACAATGAGAGGAGCAATGAACAAGACTAGGCTACTAGAACCAGACTTTGGCTACTATAAATAATAGCAGGGACCACTAGCTTGGCTAACCAAAACTATAACAGGCAAGGAATGGCAGTCAATGGCAGACTTAAATAATGCAGAGGAACCAAGTCTTTAAAGCAGGATTGGCCAGTTTGAATTTAATTGAATCTCCTCCATCCAATCTGTGCTTTATAATGTGAATTGAGTAAAAAATTGTAAAGCGATGCGGAATTTGTAGCGCTATATAAGAAATAAAATACATACATTCATACATTGGAACGGAGGAGCTAAACAGAGGTGCATGCGTGCGTCCACGAGGCACAAGAAGACATCCGACATGACGCACGTTCACGGACGGGCACGCGCGAAGACGGACGCCGGATGAGGACTTCATTGACCAACGATGCGACAGACACCGCCAGAGATTCCGAAGACAGCGTCCACCGTCGGAGCGAGTCCTAACACTGACGTCAGAGTCCTAACACTGACATTTCAGGTTCTTCCCAGGATGCACAACTTGGAATATTCTTTACAGTAATTTCTACTGATTGGCCTTTGGATCGGTCAAACATGCTCAGATCTCTACTGAGCAACTGAATCAACTTAGGCGCTGGGTTAAGATCATTAGGATGGAAAAATACTGCTCTTTTTTCTTAAAGGTATATGTATTTGCACTGAACTTTTTCTTTAACTGTTTCTGGAAAAAGTTTATTGGCCCCATAGTTCTCCTTTAAATCTGTTTATAAATGATTTACAAGTGGGTATTGAGAGCTCTCTCTCTTTTGCTGATGAAGACACAAAACAATGCAGAGCTCTGGAAACTTCAAATGATGTGCATTTGCTGCAAGTTTGCTGCTGAAAATTAGTTTTTTAAAATTGCCCATTAGTGGAAACTATCATTCATCCAAACTATCACTGTACTGTTTTTTTTTGTTGATCTGCCCCCTATTATATATCCAATATCCAATCTGAAACATCTTACGTTTTAGCTTTTCTGTAAGCAGTTTTGCTGTAGCTGGAATGGTTTGACAGTCGGTGTGCTGTATGCTTGACACGTGTGTGCTGGTAGTATGCAGTTTCGACAGTTGGTATGTGGGAAAATGGTAGGTCAGTGGTCAGACCCTGAACAAAAAAAGTATTGTATTGAAGGCATGCAGCAAACAACATACCTCAGAGTAGTGCTACTTACATGTATTTATTTATAGATTAAGATGGCACAAAGTAATTTTTTTAGTACAACTACACGACCCGCGACACGATGTGTACGAATGGCCATTGGGCCGATAATCGGGCCGTGTATGGGCACTTTATTGGGCGAAACGTCCCGATGTTTGGAGATCCATCCGGCGGATCGGGCAACGAACCCCGGACTAACAGCACCAGCGATCGCACATGTGTACGAACCTTTGCTGTAGCAAACAATGCCAGGTAGCAATGGCTAGAGCTAGCAAGATATTGTCTTGTATAAAGAGGGGAATAGATTCATCAAACATTATTCTTCCTCCTTAAAAGGCACTGGTAAGGCCTCATTTGGAATATGCGTGCGTGTGCAGTTTGTATCCCATATACAAAGGGACATCTTGGAAATGGAAGCAGTTCAGAGATGGGTAACTAAAATAATAAGGAATGTAGGGGCTTGACTATGCAAGCAGATTAGACAAGTTAGGGCTTACACTGGAGAAGGGGCAATGCACAGGGATGAATACTTTATAAAAAAAAAGAACAAACATGGAAAAAGATGATCAGTGCACATTCCCATACAAATATACACTGCTAAACCCTGTATAATAAAAGCAATTAGTTCAATAAGTTGGCCAAATTATTTTAAGCCAGTCTACTCGTCAAGGTTGCTTTCTTTAAAGGGCATGTCCACCCCAAAACTATAATCCCCCAACTACTGGCCCCACCATGTAGTGTAGTTTAATCCTTACCTCACATCCCAGCCCATAGGGTTCGCTCGTAGTCCCCCCCAAAGTCCAAAAAAATGCCCACCAGGAGGCTAGCAGGTCCATATAGGGCTCTGCCTGCTACCTGCCTCCGGTATAGTATTTGCATGGTACTGCAGCGCCTTCTCCCCTCCCCCCTCCCCGTTCTTACTATCCTCCCCTAGCATAAAACCCCTTTTATATGTTGTTCCCCCATGTCTCCCAGCCCCAACCGCATATTTTTATTTCAAAAAGCTCCCCAAACTCTTACTTACCTCTCCTCTTTCCTCCGCTGCACTGAATGACCGGCAGCCGCGTCCGTGATTGGCTGCCGCTCAGCCAATCACAGACGCGACTGCCGGTCCCGCCCCTCTGCTTGCATTTCCTTGCAAGCAGAGGGCCGGGAGCGCAGCGGAGGAGGAAAGAGGGAGGTAAGTAAGAGTTTGGGGAGCTTTTTGAAAAAAAAAATATGCGGGTGGGGCTGGGGGAACATGGGGGAACAACATATTAAAAAGTACATTTAAGGGTGGACAACCCTTTAACTGGGTCCTAAACTACTGGTACTTGCCTTTTTGGCTGCATGAGCTGACAGCTTTCCGTGTGGCCTGGATACTTGAAGCTGACTCTCTAGTTTAAAGTACTTGCTCAAACGAGCACATAACTTGGCCCCATATAATATGATGTGTCTGTGCTAGAGACTCAGCCAATCACGGAGTGTCTGCCAGTCCTGCCCCTTCTGCTGTTTTGCCATTGGAAAAAGCAAAAAGGCTGGCGATGGAACAAGGGCTGGTAAGTAAGTTAAATTCCGAATGGGGGAAATAGACCTAATGAAGTTTAAGTTTTGGGCCATTACAAGTACAATAGTCAAATATTTGTGTGTGCGGGGGAAGGTGGTTGGGGGTGGGTGGGTGGGGAGGATATGCCCTTTAAACTGAAAAAAAGTGTAGGAGCCTCTCTGTGTGTAATCCGAATCTGCCTCTTCTGCTTCTGAGAGGTTTGTAGCATATGCAGTGGAACTCTCTCACCCTAGCTCCCTCCGAAGCCCTTATTGCGGCTGCATCATGTCTGAGGCAAAAACAAAAACCAAACTGTCTGCTAAGGTACTTACCAGACCTTGTTCCTTCGGCTGCTCTTCCGCCAGGTACAGATCAGCAAAAGGGGCCAGGCCGACAACCATGTTAATGATTGGCTCAGCAGAAAATGCAGAGAATAAGGGTACCTTAAATTTTAGGAGAGTCTTTTAAACAGCTGATCGTGCATGTTCCTTCATAAGCATGATCAGTGTTTAAAAACAGCTGATTGTGGATATTGTGGCTGGCCCTCTTACCGTCCGCCCCACCCCCTCGTGGTCTCAGGGGTGGCAGGATTCCCTACCTTTTAAGGATTTTGGTTTTTGGGGTGGAGATTAAGTGGGTGAAATAGTTTGTAAAATTCAAGAATATTGTGAATTACTGGTATAAATACTATACTGTAGTTCTGGTTGATCCAGGGACCTTTTTGATTAGGAGTCGGGGAGGAATATTTTCCCCTTTTTAGGTATTTATTTTTTTCCTTTTTCTGGACCAACTGTGGGTTAAAGAAGGCTATAAATGTTGGACTAGATGGGCGTATGTCTTTATTCAACTTCCAGTACTATGTACCTAGAGATGGCTAAACTGCTGGCAGGTTTGTGAAATCCTGTTAAATTTTTGTGACAAAATTTGCTGCGTGAAATTTCAAGGCCAAAAAAGCTGAAACTCCTATCATACTTACCAAGAGTTTCCTTCCTGGCCATCCCCGGGCAGCAGCGTAAACACTTATGGGGTTTCCCTGTCGTCAGACAGAAGATTGCCTACCCTTTAAAAGGGAAACGCCTCCTCCACACATCAGTCTAGTTTCAAAGCTATAACAAGGGAGGGATGCTGCCTGGGGGTTTCCCAGGAAAGGAAACTCCGGTAAGTATGCTAGGAGTTTCAGCTTTCCTGGCCATCCCCAGCAGCAGAGAAAACACTATGGGCTATACCCAAGCAATCATCGGGTGGGAAATAAACATTGTCCATACTGCAGACCTCTGGGGCAGAGGACTGCTGCTTCGAATGAGAGAGATAGTCTCTCATTCCACTTCAGCCATGTATCTTCTTCTGACGAGTTTTATCCCCTTCTCAGCCTTCTACTGCATGCCTTGCAGGTAACCTCCTCTTCATCTGAGCTGGAACTCACATTTTTCCATATAGAATGTTCCCTAGAACGTTCAGATGGGATGAAAAGATAACAGTTAATGGAAATCAAACAGTGCATCTAGCACACACAGTGGCTATCACTCACACACACCCCTGGACTCGCTCTCCCTGATTGCAGCCGGCTCCATCACCTGGAAGCTCCAACAATAGTCGCTAGAGGGAAGACGCCTTTTAAATTTTCAGCGAGTCGCCGGGTGATGACATCACTGGCTCGCTCAGAACCCAGAAGTGGCAGACTCGGCTGCAGCACAAACAACGGGGAGAGGAAGATGACTTCCTTGCCTGAGAGGCGCATAGGCACTCACATCAGCTAAGGCTCCGGCTGGCCTGCTCACAGCCAGAATAGGGAACACTGTCGTCCACTGACAGAAGAAAAAGACTGGGGTGTGGAGGAGGCATGTTCCTTTTAAAGGGAAACACATTGTTTGTTTATATCATCATAAAACCACCAAATTTTGGTGGAATTTCTTTATGTGTAGTCTTTTTTGTGACAAATTTAATTATTAGTTTTAAAATGAAAAATACATCCGTTCATCGTTTTGAGCAATTTCAGCAAAAAAAAACCCCCAACACTTGCATTGAATAAATGAATTACTACTGCAGACATGAAATGAGCTTTTATAGCTCTTTCCAAACCTACAGCATGGTGCACGTATTTCAAAGGCTTTTGAAAATTGACACACAGTTGGTGGATTGCAGGGACTAAAGGCTAGGTACACTAGCGCGTTTTCGCTCTTGATTGTGCCCATGATTTTCGCTAAAATGGAAATCGTGGGAACACGAACATTTCTGCCATTCCGATGCACATGCCATTGCGCATCCATTTCCGTTTTGTGTTCAAGCATTTTTTTGCGCAATTGCAAGTGTTTACTCTTTGAAAATAACAAAACACGCACAAATGCGAAACCAACGCACACGAAAGCACAGTGTTGTAGTGTGGCCTCAGCCTTAAATAAAAGAATCACGTTAATTATAGTTAGCTTGTCCTAGTGTGACTCCCCCAAATTCTCTGTTGGGTCTGCCCTGGACCGAACTAGGAAGATAACAATAATCCTTCAACAAGCAGCTTTACTGTTTTTATGAATCAGCAAATCTCTGTACTGCAGAGCCCAATCCCACGTTTTCAGCTTTTTTTTTGTACCAAGATACAAGCAGTTTCTGTAAAGTACAAATCCTGTATCATTCATTGTGCTGATCATATACCTGAAGGTTTTTCTTTAAAATATAACGTCTATAACGTATGACGTATGATGCAAAATATCTGGTTTTGGTCAAGGGTGGAACATTTCTCACCTCCCCACCTACCTCCCCCCTTCCACCTGACCTCTGCACTATGCACACTATTGCTGTGAGCCAGACGCTGTTTATATAACACTCATGGTATCATTCATTTGGACTGATCTCTTCCCAGGTGCACAGGAATTAGAGTCAGGCTGCATTTGGATGCCAAAAAGGTAAGAAATAGAAGTTTGTTGTTTTTTTTTAAACCGCACCAGGTTGTGCTTGTACCATAAACATTGTTCCTATATTATAAATGAATATGTTACAATCACATCATGTAATACAACCAAAACTCCAGCAGTCTAATATTATGCCTAGAGAAGCAAAGCATAAACTGGAGGGTGGAGCAATCAATTAGGTAACAAATAGCGTTTCCCCCCCAGTTTTTATTTTCCTTTTTTTTTTAAAGGTGTTCTTAAAAAACTAAGAAGAGTTGCCCCTCATTTAACTGATGAGTAATAGTGGGAAAATGCCTGGCAGACCAGATCAAGTTAAAGGGCAATAAAAGTGAGAACCAAGTGTGGATGTAAGAAAAGAAACATGCTTAGCCTATAGATTTTCATTAAGGGTATGTCTAGTGTTTTTTTTACTTTTTCATTCCGTTTAACTATAGAACTAGAGGTAAATGCACTGTCTTACCTCCCATTCTTCAGTAAAACCTGCAGGAATGAAGAAGAAACTTACCGTGGATCAAGTCAGCGCTGGACAGTATCTGAGCCACTGACATTCTCTGACGCATCCCCAGTCCCTTGCATTGTGCGCACATGTGCACAATGATGACGTGGACATGTCGGCGGAGACTGTCAGAAAAGTCGTCCCTGGAGCGATCCGCCGCAAGTTTCTCTTCTCTCCTGCAGGTTTTACTGAAGAAGGGGAGGTAAGACATAGTGCATCTACCTCCCGTTCTTCAGTTAAACTGAATAAAAAGAAGTAACAAAAACGCTAGACATACCCTTTAATGAAAATCTATAGGCTAAGAACACCTGTGTTCTTAAAGGGGAGCTATAGCTTATTTTTTTTTTATATAATAAAAAGTACTCAGTTGACCGTCCTATCTCTTTACAGACGGAAATTTCCCATACATTAGAACTTGCCTCCTGGCCGATTCCACAACATTCAATAATTCTTCTGGAATCGCCTTTCTCGTTCTTTGCAAAATGAAGGGCCAGACAGGACTGTCACAATTGTATGTTTGTCGTGAAAAGAACCAGAAAGATGGACTGGAGAAGAAATGATTGAATGTCGTGGGATCGGTCAGGAGGTGAGTCAATGTATGGCACCTTGGTCCCTATTTATAAAAGATCGGTATCGAAAAAATAACAATCGTTATGAAAAAATAACATCGTTATCGGAAAATATAGATCGTTATTTCCGATAAAAAACGCTATTTTCCGATAACGATCGTTATTTTTTCGATAAAGATATCAATCTTTTATAAATAGGGCCCCTTATGTTTATTTAAGCCTCCCCAAAGTTCCAGAATGTGCCAGCCTGCTGCTTAATGGCATAATTTCACCAGACTGCCATGGGTAACGAGCCTAGTTGGTGTATGGCCTTTCAGTCGGTGGCTGTCAAGCTCACACAATATTCCAGGAATGAGACTATTTTTCCCAATGTTAGAGATGGGAGAAATAGCCATGCTTGGCACACAGGGGAAGGAGCTTCAGAAAAGGGACATATTAGTGAAGGTGTAGTAAACCAAGAATTAAATGGAAAAGACACAAACATCCAAAGGTAAAAAAATTAAACGATATAAGAGTGGAAGAATGTTTGGGTATCTGTTGTTGCTAAGGCTGGCCAAGATGCTGTTTTTTTTCCATCTGTGCACAGGGACGTTTTTAGGCATAGGCCACCTAGGCAAAGATCTAGGGAGCCCACTGGCGTAACTAACGTAGTAGTAGAGTAGTACGGTTGTAGTAGTAGTGTGGCAGTAGTAGGGCCCGCCACAAGCCCAAGATCCATCTCGCTCTCAGCTGTTTAAAAGACTGGACCTGAACTTCCGGTCTTTGCGGAAGTTAGGTCTGGTATTTTAAACAGCTGATCAAGCATATGTTTCATTCATACATGCGATCAGCTGTTTAAAACAGCTGACCGCAAAAGGAACTTGGATAGGGGAAGGAGGTCAGCTCCATTCTTGTGGGGGGGCCCAGGCCCCTGCAGGTACGCCCCTGAGGGCGCCCAGTGTTCTCCCAAGCATCTCCCTGTCAGCTTTACCTGAACTAAGCTACCTCTACTTGGAAACAATGTTGCAAATGAACTGAAGGTGAAGGAAGGAGGGGGGAGGATGGGCTCAGCTAATAGTACTGAGGAGAGCAGTTCTAAAATGCCTGGTAATTGCGACTTAGACTTCATAACAGTGACCCCTGTGACTAGCAGCCATAAGATCACTATCTCAATTACAATTTAGTGAAGAGTGAACAGTTCAATGGAAAGACATGGAAAGCACTTACATACTGTATATCATGTCAATGCTGGCAGCTAAAAGGGTTAAAGATACTCAGCGGCACTGAAAGTTTAATGCCAATACTCTTGGAAAGTGCTGGCACTGAAGGGTAATAGCAATACTGGGAAAGTGCTGGCACTGAAATTATTTGTCAGAAAGTCTGCTGGCACTGAAGGGTTAATGTCAATACTCTGGGAATGTGCTGGCATTGAAAGTGTGAGCCCAATACTCTTGGAGGGCTAGGCCACACTACTGCGATCTAATCATGTTAGAGCACCAAGATGGCTAGAAACGGCCCTGTCTGTGCAGATAAATTTTTTACATTTTGGTCCCTTCATACTGTCTTACTACATTTATCAGAGCTGTGTGTGTGCACTGTAAAGTATATTATTATAACTATTATTTTATAACTCAAAGCACACAGCTTAGATGGAACAGGGGGTGGAGCCCTATGTGCTGATTGGCCCAGGGGCCCACAATGTTGTGATCTATTTCGGACTTATAGGAGCATAAAATGCATAAGATTTAATTGTTTAAAGGGCAAGTCCAGCCCCAAAATGAAATCTGAAATATATGTCTAACCTGAAATCCTGCACAATGTCCTGTTGCTCCTGTTTCTGCTTCCTGGTTCTTCCAGTTACAACTATCAGTTATGGATTTGACATTGACATTACAGCCAATGACTGAATCCTGTATGCTAATCCCCTGTCTGCCTCTTCTGAGCATGTCCAGGCTCAGTACAGGTCACTACATTGTCAGTTTCTATGAGGCACCCAGAAGCATAGCAGGTGTACAGTAATGAATTCATAGGACAAACTATGATATATCAACATATTTTAAAGAGGCCATTCTATCTAAAGATTTGTTTTATGAGGGTGGAGTTGTCTTTAAGTAAGTGCTAGCACAAACTGGTATTTATACAATAGCAATAAAATACAATGTGTAATGTTACATTGCTTATTCTGCCTTAGCTAAATAGTTAAGTTAAGGTCATGCCAACATATTATAAATTATAAATATCACATTATTCTCCACCGGCTAGTTATTGCCTTGTGCAAGTTATTTCTCAGTTTCGTACTGAGAGAGAAGAGCACCTTTAAAATCCTGTGGCTGTTCTATTCATTATTGGCAATACATTCAATAAAAAGATCTCAGAAATAAACACTTGCTGGTATTTATTTCTACTCCTGTTGGCTAGTTGTTGTTTTGTTATAATGGATCAGTAAAGCTAGGTACACATACTAGCGATACCGGTATCGTGGCTTTATCGTGTGTAGTGGCTTCCCAAATGAGTGTGCGGCCGTCGAACCTTCCCGATGCTCGTTCGGGAAAAATCAAAAATTTCCCTCAGCCACGTAGTCGCGTTTATAGAGGGAGTCAGCCACATCAAGGGAAACACGCAGTCCCGAGCGTTCTCCGTGTATGTATGGAGGAAAGCCTGGGGCTGTGTGTATTCTGGTCTTTGAAAAATGACAGACAGGATCTTGCAGATCCTGTCTGCCATCTTTCAAAAAATGTTCCTGTGGGTACACAGCTTAAGGGCAATAGCTTTAATCATAAAGCAAATCTATTGTATAGTCAGTGATTTTTCATTATATTGGAAAGATATAATGAAAAATGACACAAAACGGTCCAACATGCCCCCCAGAAAACCTCAACACTAGTTAATACTTTTCCTTTCCTTTTCCTTCCAAAGGACTAGAACGCAAAAGGAATTTACTGCTTTATTCATTTGCTATTATTATCCCTTTAACAACTATGGCACTTAAAGGACAACTGAGTGTTATTGCTCTCCCTCTTCGGGCCAGGGTGTAACCAATGAGCAGACACACTTGCGAGAACTGCTTTTTCCTATTGGATAGATCCCAGACCGCATCCAATTTTTATCTAAGCAATCATTTTTAAATGCATTTCATTACTGATTATCCACCAAGAGATCATTGTTGTTAATACGATCAAACAGGAATTCACCAAGATGTCTCAAAAACCTGTTTTCAAACTTCACACTTGATATTGATCACTATAAGTAAATCAAATGCAAAACAAAGGAAAGCGATCGATCTAAAGAATCAAATCCAAGATGAATCAAAAAGAAATAAATCGACCCATGTTGATGATGTGCAACTTCTAATATCCTTTTATTATATTTTTATATTACTCAGTATGGGGTATATTATCCATTATACAATGCAATGCCATTTCAAAGAATATGAAAGGTAAATGGTATTTTCATTATTAATATTGTTTAGATAAATCATTACTTTTGCAGCAAAATGAGATTTAGTGGCAAATTTATGTAAAACCCGTTTGTTTTCTGAAAGTGCTGCTTTGGGATAGGTTTATGTAAGAGCAACAGGACAGTAAATGAGAGCTGAGGGATGATGGGAAATGAGGATTAGCCTATTCCAAGGACAAAACGTCTTAAGGCTGCTGAGCAGCAGGAGAGAGATCTACCAGCTTCCAGCATGAGACTGCACAACCACTGAGAGGTACGCAATATCACAAAATCTCACAATAATAATCATAGTATTACCAATGACATAATGTAGCTATGAAAAGAGACAAGGAGAAGAAAATAAACCACATACTATTATAGTAGGGAATAGTGAGAAGCAGTTTCTAAATGTGTAAACCCACTTGTGACCAGTTATATAACTAGAATAAGAACAGTGCTCGTACATACTCAAGGGCATTAGAGAAAGCCATAGATTGCAATGCAATTTTACACTAATTACACCAGGGATTTAAAAAAAAAAAAAAAAAAACAATTCTAAATCTACAATAAAAACAGTTATTTAAAAGATGAAGAAAAACATTACAAAACATGTGGTGTAAAACAAATGCTCTTTGTTATCAAGGAAACAACTTACTCTGCTAGATAGTATCTCTCCCGGTAATAACAGCACCGTATTGTAAGAGAAAGGCAGACCTGAAATTGCACCGGGCCATAAGATTAGTTTATTAAAACATAAATTGTTTTCTTTTATGCAATGGTGGAAAAGTGTGTCCTTGTGTTAAAACAGATAAGGATTTATTTAGATTATACATCACAGATGCAATCTGGCACCGCAGTGAAGAGAGGTGTCGTTTAGAAGGTGATAAATGGTTGGATATTTCCACGTTGTTCTGAATACTTTATTTTCTAAAAGCAAATCTAGAAGCTTAGACTTGATTACATAGTAGGTATACGTTTTACTGGTCTGGAAAGGGTGTAATATAGGCCCAGTAGGTTGCCGGGTGGCTGACAATCTCTCTACCTTTTTGACTTCCACATTTGCAGCACATTAAGTTTTTAAAAAGAATCGGACATCCTCTACCTCAACCTTAAAGGACAACTATACTGGGGCAGGGAGATAGGATTGATTAGTCCCATGCCAATATTGTTTTGTTGAGGAGCTACAGCACATACACTTCATCGCAGGTTATGGCCCCCGCACCATTCATATTAAAGATAGTGCTGAAGCATTCAGGAAGACTGTCAGAAGTAGGTTTCTTCGTCCTGCTGTCCTCATAGAAAGGATATTAGGAGGTAGTAAAAAGCACCAATCCTACACCCTGCCTTAGGTACCTTTTATTTTAACGGTTTTTGACAAAACTTTATACGCACTAGTTTCCCTTAAGCAGTTTATTGTTTAATTAACAAATTTCATAGTAATATAGTCTGTTGTTCCCCAACTGTTAGCATGCGTATTGGGCATGGTTTCAGGATGTAGCTTATGTTGTGGGGCGGGGTTAAGGGTGCCAGGGTTTTTGAGCTATAGGCTCCTAAATCCCTCCTTGACGTTGTATATCATTATAATGCTAATGGGGACCATGCGATATGATTAGCTGATATCCGTCGAGAAAATCTGGATGTTTTGTATTGGGCTTGCCGAATTTGGGTAATCAATATTTTGGCCACAATTGCTGAGTTATATACATCTACAACATTTACTAATTGTTGGTTTAATTTTTTAGCTTAGTTGTAGATTTAAGATGTAAACGAAAATTAAATCTAAACTAATTATCCCAAAACTAGACCTCACTTGGGTGTTATGAAGCTCCTTAATATACTTACTAGCACTGTTCCGTTGGCCTTTTCCATGCACGGCAGCATCAGAAGGGGCTGAACTGGCAGCAGCACAGTGATTGGCTGAGACATCACATAAACTCTACCAAGCTGAAAAAGAAATACTGAAAAATGCTTGCTTAAGAACCTTCAGAAAAATGTTTCTTAAAATGATTTCTTTGTACTGAAACAGGGTGCACCATGAATGAAGTGTCTGTTCTCCACCTGCCAGTGGATGAGAAAGTAGATGAAGTAATTCACAGCCTGGAAGGAGTAGCTCTACAACACAGTGACAGTCGTTTGCCTTTCCAGGTAACAAAAAGAAAAGGAGAAATTATTCAGATGGAATCTTATTTCTGTATCGCAGAGAATATATTAGACACAGGTATGGGCAGCCTATAGAACAATGGTGATGAACTGCACAACTTGCACCACCCACCCCACCTTCAAATTAAAATCCGCTCAAGATGATGTAGCTGTTGAAGGGATTGTTGGAAAACAGGTCCAATCAGTTTCAATTCGTAAACTGTCCAATATCGTGGCAGTTATGGAGCAGAAACGCACGCAATGGTTGATTTTTTGGGTGAAAATCAATTTAATTATTCAGAACGGTCACAAAAATCATCCAGTACATGCCCTATCTAATGTGTAAGCTTTGGAAATTACCAGCCTTGTTCCATTGACTAAGTTCTGTGCTCTCCACAAGAAAGCAGAAGGGTCTAGACCGGCAGCCAAATCAGGGATTGGCTAATCACAGACATAGCTGCCGTCTGGAGCCTCAGTGTTTCATGCATGGAAGCAGCAAAAGGGCCAGGAGGAACAAGGACTGGTAAGTACATTTTAGGGGTTTTAAACCTAGCGACCGTCTAGGTTTAGGGGGATTTCCTTCTTTTTGGTTTTGGGGGTAAAGATACCCTTTAATGTTTTTAAAAACTTTATTCTCTCTTCAGTCATAGTCATACTTTCCAACGGAATATTCCAATATCATATGACTGGGATTGGTGCATGTATGGGCCCCTTTAATTAGCATCATTCTACCCTGCTCAAGTTGATTTAAATATTTTCTTGATTTGTTGCTTCTTAGATCTTTCCTGACCCCGTGAAGAGGAAGAGGTACCAGTGAAGATGAGAGGAAGGTTACCTTCCATAGTGGTGGAACCAACTGACCTCATTGATCTGAGAGGTGGAGAACTGAGATGGCCAACAAATTCTCTCAAACAAGAAAATCCAAGCTGGGGAGGAGGACAAGGATGTGTGTGGCAGAAGATGCAGGGGAACAGACTGGTGAGAAATTAATAATTTAATTATGTTGATAAAATACTGGATTCAAGAGTAGTTTTAACATGAATTGCAGGTAATGCATCAAATCAATCCAGGCTCAATCCATTTGTGTCTAGGATTCCACTGTCATCCAAATGAATACAAGTAAGTTAATAGGGAGACACAAGAGAGACCAATTTGAACTTGCATCTGATGAAGATCCATGTAGGTTCAACAGTTCGAAACATGTTGTGCTTCATTCCAACAAAATTAAGTAGTTCGCATTCAAGTACATGGGGCTCTCTTGTATCAACCCTATTAACCATTGATAAAATACTGCATATTTTCATATATGCATATATATATTATGTGCAAGCAGTATGTTGTGGGGAGTATCGCGGGGTGCTTGACTGTGACTACAGACTGGATACCACATGGTGTCTCCTCCTATAGTGACCTCAATCTCCAAATATATATCTTGTACAATATACATAAAAAATGTTAAGTGAAGAGGCAACTAGCTGAGATAAAAATTTTTTATGGAAAACACTATGAACGAGGAGTCTGAAAAAGGTGGGTGTACCACAAAAACACATCAAGTGAGAAACCTTTAAGGGGTTGTGTGTTGCTGATTATATGTGATTTCCAATAAAGATTATTTTAATCTCAGTGAGTAGCACTTCTTCTACTTTTACATACATATATAAATATACCTAATATAGCACTGGGTACATTTGGAGGCACAGTTCACAATAATTTATATTTTTCTGGGTTTTAGAGGGACATGTTAGGCAGCTTGGCTCTTTGATCAGGTGAAAATCGTCAATCTAGGGACATTACAATACAAGTTAAAATGTAACCTAGATTTTAAGAGCCTGTGAGTGGAATTGTGGTGCGAGGAGACTTTTGATTACAAACACTCTCATTCATATATTTGTAATAGGTGTGGTTAGGTGTTGTTTTGATAAATAAACTTATTATATGATAATATCTAATTGAATATACTACTTTATTAAATTTGGCCGGAGGATCGGGAGCGGAGACGGGCGGAGAGGGGGGAGGAAGGCTGCCAGTGCGCATGGCAAATAACTAACGGAGCAAGATAGCAGGCAGAGCCCTGTATCCTCCGGTGGTGTGTATTGTTTTGGGACTTTGGGGGGGGGGGGGTTTACAGGAGAACCCTATGGATCTGGGATGTGAGGTAAGGATTAAACTACACTACATGGTGGGGGCCAGAGTTGGGGGGATTATAGTTTTGGTGGGTGGACATGCCCTTTAACTCTTCCAACAGAATACATGAGTGAAGAGCAAGATGTCTTCCTGAATCCTTAAACAGCCTTGGATAATGTAAGATTATATAATTGATAAAAAACAAGTATGAGATTATTAACTAGTAGACATGTTATGTTTGTGATGGATTGGTGTTGATTGTCTCTACAGATTCCCATTTGAACAACTTGGCGATACAGAAGAGAAAGATAGATTTGTAAGCATGATAGACGTTTCTTATATAAAAAAAAATTGACGACTTTGAGGGTGTTTGTTTTTTAACACTTCCAACAGGGCTTTTAATCCTTCTGCAAGTCCGAATTCAGACATGTAAATATTATTAAGTAAGTTTGTTTTTTCTTATAAGTTATGCCACCAAGGATTGATTCATGGCTCTGAATGATATTCGATCCGTGCCCCAGAAAGAACCAAATTAACCAACCAGTAAATGTTGTTAAAATCGTGGATCACCCAAAGTCCCTGTTCTTATACAGAGATTTGAGGAGATAGTTTGGGACTGTGTCAATATTGTTGTGAAATGATGTCGGAATCTGTTATATCCAATAATATTGCATGTGAATGCCCAGCTTAGAGCTAAATTGTAAATGTAATTGTTTGGTTTTTCACACAGGATAGTCTTACATTTTTGTATGTATTCAGTATTTTTTTTAAAAAAAGTTATGCATTATGTACAAAAAATAAAATTCTATTTACAAAGCGGAGACGTGGTATTATATCTATATTTATATATAGTTTATTAATATATAGTATAAAGCGCCATTTGGGGTGCAGTGCTGTACAATTATATATGATGCAACAACTTTATGGAAATAAATGAACTGGGTAAATAAGTAGCTAGGTTTACTAAATTTTGCTGACTGAGCAAAAAAAAGAGATGAATGTATGGTTTTCCATTATTAAAATGATAAGCATAGGATGGCATTAAATGTGAAGTTCAGTACAAAATAGGAAATTGTCTATCATTCATCTGCTTATTTAACCCATACCGTGATTTCTCTGTGTATAAATAAACGCTTTAAAAGTACTGACTTCCTGTATGCAGGACCCCTAATAGTTTCGTTATTATCTTCCCTTGACTGATCCCCTGGGGCAATTCAGTTGCTTGGTAGACTTCTGAGCATGTTTGACCCATCCAACAGCTAATGTTTATTTCAGTTAGAAATAATCTTATAAAATAATCCTGGAGAGAATCCAAATGGCAGCACACGGGTATAGCTGGCATATGAATCAATTTTCTCTTAAAAAATTAAGAGAACATGAAAAATAATTAGGAAAAGGGGATATAAAAAAGTAAGGGGACCCAGAGAAAGAGAGGGGAAGCCAATCCACTTCTTATTTAAACAAAGAAACAGGAACAATATCTCTAAACAAATAACATCCCTGTTCCAAATCTTTTTACTAGTTTAGCGAACCAGTTTTAAATTTCATGCCTAAAAGCAGATGTGGAAGTACCACTAACTGTTTCTGCCTATGTGAATCAGATACCTTATAGAGAGTTAACCTTATGTAAATGGTGACATATCAATCATGCAATATTTAATATTGGTTTATTTAAAGGGGCCCTTTACCAAAAAATATGACTTAACCTATTTCGTTAATTAAAGAATGGGAGAAAAGGATCTTCCCATTCTTCATAAAAAAAACATCAGGAGACAGGGAGGAAACACAGCTAATTCACCCATGATCGTGATCCTCTGTTGCTTATTATAAACTGTAAGGGCGCCTCTCTAAGGAGGAGGCAATGTATGTTAGTATATTTTATTATATAGTGCCACTAGGGGACGCAGTGCTGTAACATATAGATACAAAAAGTCATTCAAGGGGGACAGTAAATAAATACATAAATAAGTATGAGCATCACTAAATATAATAGTGCTTAAAACATGGAACATGAGGAAAGAGGTCCCTGCCCCTTTGAGCTTACAATCTACTTAGGTGGGTAACATACAGATACATAGGAAAGGGTGGAAGTGCTAAAGTAATAACTGGTGCAGTGTCAACAGTCCTATGTTGTGCTCAGAGAGATAGGATGTTAGATGTAAAAATTATTTATTGAGGTTTTGACATAGAGAGATGGGAATAGAATTCCAGAGGACAGGAGCCAGAAGAGAAAAAGGTTTAAGGCGAGAGAGGCAGTGTGAGTGAGGGGTCTATATAAGAGATGGTTCTGTGATGAGCGGAGGGTACGGGCAGGGACATATGGGAACACAAGAAAAGAAATATAAGAAGAAGCAGAAGAGCGAAGGGATTTAAATGTTAAGAGAAGGATTTTGTAGATAATGCGTTGTTTAATGGGGAGCAGGTAGATGTGCAACAGAGAGATTTAATTTCCCGTGTTAGAGGATGAGACAATGCGTGCGGCAGAGTTAAGTATGGACTGAGAGGAGAAAGATGGAAAGCAGGAAGACCAGAAGCAGAAGGTTACAATAATCTAGACATGATAGGATGAGAGCATGGATAAGCATAGCAGTTGTTGGAAGAGAAAGGAATCTAAGAATCTTCACAATGTTACGAAGAAACAATGTGAGATAAAAACCCAGGCAGAGCATTTAGAGAGGCAGCAGCCAGGCTATTTAAAAAAAATTGTGATTTTTTATTTTTTTTTAAAAAAGAATTGTTTTGTGCAAAATTTTTTTTAAGACAACCGTCTGCCTATAACAAGTATTTCCCTTTTTTGCCTTTATTTATGGCTCAATTTGTGTCACTCAAACATTAACACTAATCGAGAGACTCAGAGAAGCAATGCAGCATGGCGCCGTTTTCCTCACTTCTGCGGCCTGTCACATGTCACCATCCACTTACCGCCCAACAGTGACAGGCAGTGAGTAGTGACATCAGCTGGCAGAGCTGAAGAGGAATATGGGCATTCACTTAATACACTTAATTATAGTATAAAGCAGCACAAGGATTTTAAGTCCAAAATGCATCACTTTACAGTTATCAACATTGAGTCTCATCTGCCATTAGCAGCCCAATGTGACAATCTATCTAGATCCCCTTGCAATGATTGCACATCCTCTGAAGTTTTTAATGGTCAACAAAGTTGTATTGTTAGAAAACAAGAAACCTTGCTGACAATACCCACTCCAAATTATTAATAAAAGATTAAATACAAGGGCCCTAACACAGAACTTTGTGGCACCCTACTTAGAACCTTTCCATATTGATGAAGCCAAATTAACAACTACTCTCTGCATCCTATTCATTAACCAATTTTATATCAATGTACAAATGTGCCAACCCAGTCCAAAATACCTTAGCTTATACATTAGTCGCCTAAAGGGACTGTATCAAAAGCTTTAGCAAAATACTATATTTACTGCATTCCAGAGTCTAAATTCCTACTCACTTCCATAAAAACCAAGCAAGTTAGTTTGAGAAGATCTATTCTCTAAATCCATGTGATTATATCTTATAATGTCCTGTATCAAACTTTCACGTTTCTTGCCCACCACTGACGGCCTGCAATTACCCGGCTGTGAATGACTACCCTTTTTGAATTGGAATTACCTCAGCTTTTTTCCAACCCAGAGGACACTTCCAGACATGAGTGAATCTGCAAAAATAAGAAACAATGGCCTAGATAAAACTGAAGGTAGATCCCTAAGGAGTCTCAGACTGGCAGGGCTGATCAATGGGATGACGTGCTCTGCAAGACTCTTTGAGGTATGTGTGTGTGGTGACAATAGCCTTTAAAGCTAGGTCTAGACTGGGATAACTAGATATGTATATCTGACTGTCTGACTACTTTTGTTATCTGTCTGTATGTCTATCTTTGTCTGTCCATCATTTATCTATGTCTGTCTATTTATCTATCTCTCATCTGTCTGTTATCCATATCTATTGTATCTGTATATCTCTCTATCTGTCCATCTATCCATCTAGCTATATTTCTGTCTGTCTATATATCTGTCTATCTATCTATCTATTTATCTATCCATCCATCAGCTGTATGTATGTTGTCTGTCTAGGGTCTGTAAGTCCTTTCAGGAGCATCCTAGAAAAAGGTCATTATAAGGAAAAGGTTTTTGAAGGTGATTAACATGTCGTAAAAGATAGATTTTAGTACATTCCCTTTAAGACCATTTTAAGACCATTAAAGTGCTTCCTTCTGTGCATCACCTGTTGGTGTGTCAGGACTAAGGAGCTGGTCTGCCAATGCTTGCATGTAAAATATTATTGTCAGATCTGAAAGGGCATGTCCACCCCCAAAACTAAAATTTGCCCCAGTGCTGACCCCACTGTGCAGTGTTAAAACTATCCTTACCTTTTTCTCAGCTCCTTATGGTTCTCCTGCAGTGCCTTCTGAAATTCCAAAAAAGTAAGAGTAGGAGCTGTCTGGTTGTCATCCAGTGTGCTACTTCCTTGTCCTCACTAAGGACTTACCTGCATGGCGGAGTAAGCCTTACCCCTCTCTCTGGATCCCTCAGCGCTGTACTTTTCTGTAGTGTAGGGGGAACTTTTCTGTAGTATAGGGCACCCCCCAACCCTAAAAACAGAAATCAACTTATCTGCCTTGTTGCCCACTCAATAGCCGGCAACTGTGTCCGTGATTGGCTGACTCTTACAGACGTGGCTGCCGGTCTGGCTATTGCTACTTCTGGGAATGAAGGGGATAAGTCGATTTCTGGCCATTTTTTAAAGTTATAACCAAAGAATTAACCATACATGGTCAGATATAATTTTGCATTATTACATATTCCTATGGATATATTCCTCATAAAAGTGCTGGTTAGACTACACAGGTGAAGTCCAACAACAAGATGTTTTTTAAGTACCGTATATCAATAGTAAAAAGAGGATTTTACTTAATTATAAATAACAAGCTGGGGGTCATCAGAACCCTGCAACACAGAGCCGAGAACATCCCCACTGCACAGAGGCGAAGGCTAAAGAAATGAAACATCTCAGAGGAGCCCTTAAAACTTGTGGATATCCAGACTGGGCTTTGTCAAAAGAAGTAGAAGGAAGAAAAGAACACAAATACCAACAGTGAAGGGGAAAAGCAAGACAGGAGGAAGAACATGGTCATCCCATATGTAGCAGGGGTCTCCGAGAAATTAAGAAGAATTTTAAAAAAACATCGTATCCCTGTCTGCTTTAAACCGAACAACAACACTGAGGCAGCAATTGGTACATCCGAAAGACCCAATACCAAACACAAGAAAAGCGACATCACTATATGCAGTGCAGTGCAGTGAAGAATGCTCTGATTTGTATGTGGGGAGACCAAACAGCAACTGCATCAACGTATGGCCCAGACAGAAGAGCCAATTCCTCTGGTCAGGACTCAGCCGTGTATTGCATCTTAAGGATAAAGGACATACCTTTGAGATTGTAATGTTAACATACTGGCGAAGGAACGTGACTGGTTCAAGAGAGGTGTTAAGGAGGCCATTTATGTGAAAATAAAGAAACCAAGCCTAAATAGAGGTGGGGGGGTTCGACACCAATGTCTGCCATGTACAATGCTGTTTTAACACCTTACTCTGGGCGTTCCTATAACACCTCTTAGCACATATCTAATCACACCCTAACACTGGCTGTGATATGCTAATTGGGATTTTCCAGGGTACATAATTGCCACAGATTCTTGTACAAGTCATTCTGATTGAGAAAGCCAGTCGGATGACTAGCGAAACATCTCAAGAACTACATTTCAGTCCAGTTGATCTAATTGAACAAACAGATATAAATAACAGGGCTAAGATGGTTTTAGACAATTGCAAAAGGCTAAATACAGTTTAAATGAGGTATAAATGAGGAATATTCACATGACAGAGGGTACGGAAACAGTTAAACACAGTTAATATCATAAGCATCTCATTTATATCCCTCTCTCTTATCACCAGGCACTGTAACCTTCCGCATGCTGGCCCACAGGGTATATTTGTGTATGTAATCAGCGAATGTCCAAAAGCAGTTTTATGGCGCCACACTCGATGACTGGATTCCAGATCGTATAGTTAAAAGACAAAACTTTTACAAAACCATTTAAAAGCAATTTGGTGAGAGTTCAGGGTCAGTAAGTCTGACGCATTATGGGAACAGAGTCCCTAATATAAAGTCTGAGGTCATGATCTAATTCATCCTTGGATCTTAGAGAGCTTAAGATCATTTGTATATGATGAAATTCAGTATGTGATGAAATGCCCATGGCTCCCAGTATGTGATAAAAATGCCCATGGTACCAGTATGTGATTAAATGCCCATGGCTAACAGTATGTAATGAAATTCCCATGGCTACCCGTATGTAATGAAATTCCCATGGCTACCGGTATGTAATGAAAAACCCATGGCTACCAGTATGTAATGAAATGGCTACCAGTATGTGATGAAATTCCCATGGCTACCAGTATTTGATGAAATTGCAGTTGCTGCCATAATGTAATGAAACCATGGTACCACTCCAGTATGTATGAAAATCCCATGGCTACCAGTTGGTAATAAAATTCCAATGTCTACCAGTTTATGGTGAAATTGCCGTTGTTGCCAGTATGTAATGAAATTCCCATGGCTACCAGTAGATAAGGTTAAGCTAGGTTAGATTAGTAGGTTAGTTAGGGCCCTCCTGCTGAAAATGACTAACTTGACATGGTGGCAGACCTACAAATGTTTTTGGTAGTCTACTTGGATTTTGCTAAAGCCCTTGATACTGTGCCGCACACAAACCTATATATTAACTGAGGTCTGTTGGCCTTAAAAAAATATTGTACATGGGTGAGAATTGGTTGTTGGATTGCAAACAGAGAGTGGTGGTCAATGGAGCTATATTTACGTGGGCTAAAGTTCTAAATGGAGTGCACCAGGGTTCTGTACTGGCAACACTCTTTTAAAGGACAACTATACTGCAAAACCTTTTAGAAATGGAAAGTACCTGGGAGAGGGAGGTACTCACCTCCCAATATTATGCGTTTTGGAGCTACAGCACATACAATTTTCATCTGCCAAGTTTGTGGTCCTTGATTTGGCTACACCTGAGGAAGGGGGCAGACTCCCCGAAAAGTTGTGAGTTTTGGGCACGTTTTCAGCACAGAAATAAATGAATTATTGATTCTTATCTGGAGTGTGCTTCAATTTATACAAATTATAAGCTCCTCTTAAATCTAACTTAGAGAAAACTGAAGCTCAATTATCTGGGAAAACAGTCATCAATTAAAGGCAGGGGGTACCTATTCTTGATGGGGATCTAATTCAGTGCACGAAAATCAATACTGGCCTCAGACTCAGATCCTTCTTCCCTACAAAGACTCCCCCCCCCCCCCAGGTGAGGTTGAAGGCCGAATGAACCCTCTCCAGGTTTTCTTTAATATACTCCCTCATAGCAACAGGTGTCCCCGTGGGGGCATCAAACCAGGCAAAAGATCTATGGGGCAATCGATGACCGTTGAGGAGGGAGTTTATTGGCAGCCTACAGGGAAAAAACATCAAGATAATCATGGTAACATGAAGGCAGAGCTTTAAAATCAGTAAAAAGAGGGAAGAGAAGAACAAGGGTTTTTATTATTAATCCCCACCTGATAATCTGACCAGTGGGCCATCTAAGACTGGGTTATTTTTACGAAAACCAGGGTAACCCTAGGATGACTGGGTAAGATGGAATATCTAGGAGGAAGAATGTTAAAACCTCAGGATAAACCGACTCAACCTGGATAGTAATCTCTGGTGTCATACACACTGGACTGCTAGAAAGAAGGGGAGTATCATTAATGGCCAAAATTTGAATGGGGTTAGGAAGTGGTTTGGGTGTAATACCATAGACATGGCAGGGTACGGTCCATGAAATTTACAGATGCTCCACTATCCAAAAAAGCATGGGAATGAAATATGGTAGAACCACAAGAAAATCTAACAGGTAACAAAATTTTATTGGGTTGGACATTGTGAGGAATTATCTAATCGCCTAGGCAGCCTTCCTCTAACTCGCCTCGGCGCTGAAGTTTTCCGCCTTCCTGGACCCCTTTTTAGGACACACCTTAGCGAAGTGACGCATCGTGCCACAATAAAGACAGAGTCCTTTCTGACGCTTTCTGTTCTTTTCGTCAGAGAGAGTTTGGACATACCCAATTCCATGGGTTCCTCTGGGGAAGATGAGAGAGAACAGAAGGGATCAGTGAAGACCTAGAAGACCCTGGGTAACCATTAATTTCTCTTGAAAATGTTCCCTGAAGCTACGATCAATTTTGATGGCCAATGCCATAGATTTGTCTAGTGAATCAGTAGGTTCTTTAATGGACTCCGAGAGGCCAAAGAAAAACGATTGTTTAAAGCTGTATCATCCAGCGGTTACTCACCGCCAGCATCGAAACTCAGCCGCATACTCCTTGGCAGAATGTGTGCCTGACAAAGGTCCCCTAATCTTGCCCTCAGCAGTGGTGGTATGATCAGGATCTGAGAAGAGAAGGGCCATGGTGTTGAAAAAGGTGGTCACGATACCAATGATGGACTATCATTGGAAGACCAAGTGCCCAGGTCTTGGGGTCCCCTTGAAGGAGGGATTCACCAGGGCAACTTTCTGGGGTTCAGAACCAGTGGCGGTAGGACGTAGCTGGAAATATAATTTGCAAGAGTTCATGAAGTTATATAGAACTTTCTGCATTCTCCATAAAATTTTTCTTGCAGTGGGGCCTTGGGCTCGAATACAGGAAGTGGAGTGACTAGAGGAAGCCTATTTTCCTGGGCCACTACCCTTGGGCTAGTTGGTTGACAGCCCCAGTTAAGAGCTGTAATTGCTCTTGGATATCTTCCATGGCCTGTTATAATGTGATGCCCGGAGTTCTGAGTATACCTTCAGCACCTATACCCCAATCTACAGCCAAGCCTCTGATCATCAGGAGACGTGTGCCTTGCTGTACACGGTTACCCCCAGGTCTTAGAGCACAGGTATAGACCCCGAGGCCGGGTATACTCTGGAAAACCGGAACACCTATGGAGCTTAAACGGAACTGGAAGACAAAGAAAATGACGAATACAGGCATAATAATGAACAATGAGAAGAACAATGAGAGGAGCAATGAACAAGACTAGGCTAATAGAACCAGACTTTGGCTACTATAAATAATAGCAAGGACCACTAGCTGGCTAACCAAAAAACTAACAGGCAAGGAATGGCAGTCAATGGCAGACTTAAATAATGCAGAGGAACCAAGTCTTTAAAGCAGGATTGGCCAGTTTGAATTTAATTGAGAAGAAACCGGGTTTTTATTATTTAATCCCCACCTGATAATCTGACCAGTGGGCCAATCTAAGACTGGGTTATTTTTACGAAAACCAGGGTAACCCTAGGATGACTGGGTAAGATGGAATATCGGAGGAAGAATGTTAAAACCTCAGATAAACCGACCAACCTGAGTAGTAATATGTGTGCCCGGAGTCCCTGAGTATACCTTCAGCACCTATACCCCAATCTACAGCCAGCCTCTGATCATCAGGAGACTTTTTGTGCCTTGCTGTACACGGTTACCCCCAGGTCTTAGAGCACAAGGTATAGACCCGAGGCCGGTATACTCTGGAAAACCGGACACCTATGGAGCTTAACAGGAACTGAAGACAAAATGAGTACGGCATAAACATGAGAACATGGGGAGCATGACGCGTCTAGAACCGATTTGGCTACTATAATAAAAGGGACCACTACGGCACACAACAGGCAAGAAGGAAACAGAAAAAGAGAACAAGACAACTTGTTAAAAAAACTGGAAAATAACAGGCAAGGAATGGCAGTCAATGGCAGACTTAATAAGCAGAGGAACAAGTCTAAAGCAGGATTGGCCAGTTGAATTTAATTGAATCTCCTCCATCCAATCTGTGCTTTATAATGTGATTGAGTAAAAAATTGTAAAGCGATGCGGAATTTGTAGCGCTATAAAGAAATAAAAACATACATTTATACATTGGAACGGAGGAGCTAAACGAGGTGCATGCGTGCGTCCACGAGGCACAAGAAGACATCCGACATGACGCACGTTCACGGACGGGCACGCGCGAAGACGGACGCCGGATGAGGACTTCAGACCAACGATGCACAGACACGCCAGAGATTCCGAAGACAGCGTCCACGTCGGAGCGAGTCCTAACACTGACGTCAGAGTCCTAACACTGACATTTCAGGTTCTTCCCAGGATGCACAACTTGGAATATTCTTTACAGTAATTTTACTGATGGCCTTTGGATCGGTCAAACATGCTCAGATCTCTACTGAGCAACTGAATCAACTTGGCGCTGGGTTAAGATTCATTAGGATGGAAAAATACTGCTCTTTTTTCTTAAAGGTATATGTATTTGCACTGAACTTTTTCTTTAACTGTTTCTGGAAAAAGTTTATTGGCCCCATAGTTCTCCTTTAAATCTGTTTATAAATGATTTACAAGTGGGTATTGAGAGCTCTCTCTCTTTTGCTGATGAAGACACAAAACAATGCAGAGCTCTGGAAACTTCAAATGATGTGCATTTGCTGCAAGTTTGCTGCTGAAAATTAGTTTTTTAAAATTGCCCATTAGTGGAAACTATCATTCATCCAAACTATCACTGTACTGTTTTTTTTTGTTGATCTGCCCCCTATTATATATCCAATATCCAATCTGAAACATCTTACGTTTTAGCTTTTCTGTAAGCAGTTTTGCTGTAGCTGGAATGGTTTGACAGTCGGTGTGCTGTATGCAGTATGCAGTTTCGACAGTTGGTATGTGGGAAAATTGGTAGGTCAGTGGTCAGACCCTGAACAAAAAAAGTATTGTATTGAAGGCATGCAGCAACACACATACCTCAGAGTAAGTGCTACTTACATGTATTTATTTATAGATTAAGATGGCACAAAGTAATTTTTTTAGTACACATACACGACCCGCGACACACGATGTGTACGAATGGCCATTTGGGCCGATAATCGGGCCGTGTATGGGCACTTTATTGGGCGAAACGTCCGCATGTTTGGAGATCCATCCGGCGGATCGGGCAACGAACCCCGAACTAACAGCACCAGCGATCGCACATGTGTACGAACCTTTAGCTGTAGCAAACAATGCCAGGTAGCAATGGCTAGAGCTAGCAAGATATTGTCTTGTATAAAGAGGGGAATAGATTCATCAAACATTATTCTTCCTCCTTAAAAGGCACTGGTAAGGCCTCATTTGGAATATGCGGTGCAGTTTTGTAATCCCATATACAAAGGGACATCTTGGAAATGGAAGCAGTTCAGAGATGGGTAACTAAAATAATAAAGGAATGTAGGGGCTTGACTATGCAAGCAGATTAGACAAGTTAGGGCTTACACTGGAGAAGGGGCAATTGCACAGGGATGAATACTTTATATAAAAAAAGAACAAACATGGAAAAAGATGATCAGTGCACATTCCCATACAAAATATACAGCCTGCTAAACCCTGTATAAATAAAAGCAATTAGTTCAATAAGTTGGCCAAATTATTTTATAAGACCGTATACTCGTCAAGGTTGCTTTCTTTAAAGGGCATGTCCACCCCAAAAAAAACTATTCCCCAACTACTGGCCCCACCATGTAGTGTAGTTTATCCTACCTCACATCCAGCCTCATAGGGTTGCCTGTAGTCCCCCCAAAGTCCAAAAAAAATGCCCCCAGGAGGCTAGCAGGTCCATATAGGGCTCTGCCTGCTACCTTGCCTCCGGTAGATATTTGCCATGCGTACTGCAGCCCTTCTCCCCTCTCCCTCCCCTCCCTCCCGTTTTACTATCCCTCCCTAGCATAAAACCCCTTAATATGTTGTTCCCCCATGTTCCCAGCCCCAACCGCATATTTTTTATTTCAAAAAGCTCCCAAACTCTTACTTACCTCTCCTCTTTCCTCCGCTGCACTGAATGACCGGCAGCCGCGTCGTGATTGGCTGCCGTCAGCCAATCACAGAAGCGACTGCCGGTCCCGCCCTCTGCTTGCATTTCCTTGCAAGCAGAGGCCGGGAGCGCCGCGGAGGAAAGAGGAGAGGTAAGTAAGAGTTTGGGGAGCTTTTTGAAAATAAAAAATATGCGGTTGGGGCTGGGAGACATGGGGGAACAACATATTAAAAAGTACATTTAAGGGTGGACATACCCTTTAACTGGGTCCTAACCTACTGGTACTTGCCTTTTTGGTGCATGAGCTGACAGCTTCTCCTGGGTGGCCTGGATACTTGAAGCTGACTCTTAGTTTAAAGGTACTTTGCTCAAACGAGCAATAACTTGGCCCCATATAATATGATGTCTGTGCTAGGACTCAGCCAATCACGGAGTGTCTGCCAGTCCTGCCCTCTGCTGTTTTTGCCATTGGAAAAAGCAAAAAGGCTGGCGATGGACAAGGGGTGGTAAGTAAGTTAAATTCCGAATTGGGGGAAATAGACCTAATGAAGTTTAAGTTTTGGGCCATTACAAGTACAATAGTCAAATATTTGTGTGTGCGGGGAAGGTGGTTGGGGGGGGGGTGGGTGGGGAGGATATGCCCTTTAAACTGAAAAAAAGTGTAGGAGCCTCTCTGTGTGTAATCCGAATCTGCCTCTTCCTGCTCCTCTGAGAGGTTTGTAGCATATGCAGTGGAACTCTCTCACCCTAGCTCCCTCCGAAGCCCTTATTGCGGCTGCATCATGTCTGAGGCAAAAACAAAAACCAAACTGTCTGCTAAAGGTACTTACCAGACCTTGTTCCTTCGGCTGCTCTTCCGCACAGGTACAGATCAGCAAAAGGGGCCAGGCCGACAACCATGTTAATGATTGGCTCAGCAGAAAATGCAGAGAATAAGGGTACCTTAAATTTTAGGAGAGTCTTTTAAACAGCTGATCGTGCATGTTTCCTTCATAAGCATGATCAGCTGTTTAAAAACAGCTGATTGTGGATATTGTGGCTGGCCCTCTTACCGTCCGCCCCAACCCCCTCGTGGTCTCAGGGGTGGCAGGATTCCCTACCTTTTAAGGATTTTGGTTTTTGGGGGTGGAGATTAAAAGTGGACTGAATAAGTTTGTAAAATTCAAGAATATTGTGAATTACTGGTATAAATACGTATACTGTAGTTCTGGTTGATCCAGGGAACCTTTTTGATTAGGAGTCGGGGAGGAATATTTTCCCCCTTTTTAGTTATTTATTTTTTTCCTTTTTCTGGACCAACTGTAGGGTTAAAGAAGGCTATAAATGTTGGACTAGATGGGCGTATGTCTTTATTCAACTTCCAGTACTATGTACCTAGAGATGGCTAAACCTGCTGGCAGGTTTGTGAAATCCTGTTAAATTTTTGTGACAAAATTTGCTGCTGAAATTTCAAGGCCAAAAAAGCTGAAACTCCTATCATACTTACCAAGAGTTTCCTTTCCTGGCCATCCCCCGGGCAGCAGCGTAAACACTTATGGGGTTTCCCTGTCGTCAGACAGAAGATTGCCTACCCTTTAAAAGGGACACGCCTCCTCCACACATCAGTCTAGTTTCAAAGCTATAACAAGGGAGGGATGCTGCCTGGGGGTTTCCCAGGAAAGGAAACTCTCGGTAAGTATGCTAGGAGTTTCAGCTTTCCTGGCCATCCCCAGCAGCAGAGAAAACACTTATGGGCTATACCCAAGCAATCATCGGGTGGGAAATAAACATTGTCCATACTGCAGACCTCTGGGGCAGAGGACTGCTGCTTCGAATGAGAAGAGTATCTGTCTCTATCCACTTCAGCCATGTATCTTCTTCTGACGAGTTTTATCCCCTTCTCAGCCTTCCTACTGCATGCCTTGCAGGTAACCTCCTCTTCATCTGAGCTGGAACTCACATTTTTCCATATAGAATGTTCCCTAGAACGTTCAGATGGGATGAAAAGAGATAACAGTTAATGGAAATCAAACAGTGCATCTAGCACACACAGTGGCTATCACTCACCACACCCCCCTGGACTCGCTCTCCCTGATTGCAGCCGGCTCCATCACCTGGAAGCTCCAACAATAGTCTGCTAGAGGGAAGACGCCTTTTAAATTTTCATGCGAGTCGCCGGGTGATGACATCACTGGCTCGCTCAGAACCCAGAAGTGGCAGACTCGGCTGCACTGCACAAACAACGGGGGAGAGGAAGATGACTTCCTTGCCTGAGAGGCGCATAGGCACTCACATCAGCTAAGGCTCCGGCTGGCCTGCTCACAGCCAGAATAGGGAACACCTGTCGTCCACTGACAGAAGAAAAAGACTGGGGTGTGGAGGAGGCATGTTCCTTTTAAAGGGAAACACCATTAGTGTTTACTCATAAAACCACCAAATTTTGTAGTGGAATTTCTTTTATGTGTAGTCTTTTTTGTGACAAATTTTAATTATTAGTTTTAAAATGAAAAATACATCCGTCTCATCGTTTTGAGCAATTTCAGCAAAAAAAACCCCCAACACTTGCATTGAATAAATGAATTACTACTGCAGACATGAAATGAGCTTTTATAGCTCTTTCCAAACCTACAGCATGGTGCACGTATTTCAAAGGCTTTTGAAAATTGACACACAGTTGGTGGATTGCAGGGACTAAAGGCTAGGCTACACTAGCGCGTTTTCGCTCTTGATTGTGCCCATGATTTTCGCTAAAATGGAAATCGTGGGAACACGAACATTTCTGCCATTTCCGATGCACATGCCATTGCGCATCCATTTCCGTTTTGTGTTCAAGCATTTTTTTGCGCAATTGCAAGTGTTTACTCTTTGAAAATAACAAAAACACGCGCAAATGCGAAACCAACGCACACTAAAACACAGTGCTGTAGTGTGGCCTCAGCCTTAAATAAAAAGAATCACGTTAATTTATAGTTAGCTTGTCCTAGTGTGACCCTCCCCCAAATCTCTCTGTTGGGTCTGCCCTGGACCGACACTAGGAAGATAACAAATAATCCTTCAACAAGCAGCTTTACTGTTTTTATGAATCAGCAAATCTCTGTACTGCAGAGCCCAATCCCACGTTTTCAGCTTTTTTTTTGTACCAAGATACAAGCAGTTTCTGTAAAGTACAAATCCTGTGTATCATTCATTGTGCTGATCATATACCTGAAGGTTTTTCTTTAAAATATAACGTCTATAACGTATGACGTATGATGCAAATATATCTGGTTTTGGTCAAGGGTGGAACATTTCTCACCTTCCCCACCTACCTCCCCCCTTCCACCTGACCTCTGCACTATGCACACTATTGCTGTGAGCCAGACGCTGTTTATATAACACTCTATGGTATCATTCATTTGCACTGATCTCTTCCCAGGTGCACAGGAATTAGAGTCAGGCTGCATTTGGATGCCAAAAAGGTAAGAAATAGAAGTTTGTTGTTTTTTTAAACCGCACCAGGTTGTGCTTTGTACCATAAACATGTTTCCTATATTATAAATGAATATGTTACAATCACATCATTGTAATACACCAAAACTCCAGCAGTCTAATATTATGCCTAGAGAAGCAAAGCATAAACTGGAGGCTGGAGCAATCAATTAGGTAACAAATAGCGTTTTCCCCCCCAGTTTTTATTTTCCTTTTTTTTTTTTAAAGGTGTTCTTAAAAAACTAAGAAGTAGTTGCCCCTCATTTAACTGATGAGTAATAGTGGGAAAATGCCTGGCAGACCAGATCAAGTTAAAGGGCAATAAAGTGAGAACCAAGTGTGGATGTAAGAAAAGAAACATGCTTAGCCTATAGATTTTCATTAAAGGGTATGTCTAGTGTTTTTTTTAACTTTCTTTCATTCCGTTTAACTATAGAACTAGAGGTAAATGCACTGTGTCTTACCTCCCATTCTTCAGTAAAACCTGCAGGAATGAAGAAGAAACTTACCGTGGATCAAGTCAGCGCTGCTGACAGTATCTGACGCCACTGACATTCTCTGACGCATCCCCAGTCCCTTGCATTGTGCGCACATGTGCACAATGATGACGTGGACATGTCGGAGACTGTCAGAAAAGTCGTCCCTGGAGCGATCCGCCGCAAGTTTCTTCTTCTCTCCTGCAGGTTTTACTGAAGAAGGGGAGGTAAGACATAGTGCATCTACCTCCCGTTCTTCAGTTAAACTGAATAAAAGAAAGTTAACAAAAACGCTAGACATACCCTTTAATGAAAATCTATAGGCTAAGAACACCTGTGTTCTTAAAGGGGAGCTATAGCTTAATTTTTTTTTTATATAATAAAAAGTACTCAGTTGACCGTCCTATCTCTTTACAGACGGAAATTTCCCATACATTAGAACTTGCCTCCTGGCCGATTCCACAACATTCAATCAATTCTTCTGGAATCGCCTTTCTCGTTCTTTGCAAAATGAATGGGCCAGACAGGACTGTCACAATTGTATGTTTGTCGTGAAAAAGAACCAGAAAGATGGACTTGGAAGAAATGATTGAATGTCGTGGGATCGGTCAGGAGGTGAGTCAATGTATGGGCACCTTGGTCCCTATTTATAAAAGATCGTTATCGAAAAAATAACAATCGTTATCGAAAAAATAACTATCGTTATCGGAAAATATAGATCGTTATTTTCCGATAACAAACGCTATTTTCCGATAACGATCGTTATTTTTTCGATAAAGATATCAATCTTTTATAAATAGGGCCCCTTATGTCTTATTTAAGCCTCCCCAAAGTTCCAGAATGTGCCAGCCTGCTGCTTAATGGCATAATTTCACCAGACTGCCATGGGTAACGAGCATAGTCTGGTGTATGGCCTTTCAGTCGGTGGCTGTCAAGCTCACACAATATTCCAGGAATGAGACTATTTTTCCCTAATGTTAGAGATGGGAGAAATAGCCATGCTTGGCACACAGGGGAAGGAGCTTTCAGAAAAGGGACATATTAGTGAAGGTGAGTAAACCAAGAATTAAATGGAAAAAGACACAAACATCCAAAGGTAAAAAAATTAAACGATATAAGAGTGGAAGAATGTTTGGGTATCTGTTGTTGCTAAGGCTGGCCAAGATGCTGTTTTTTTTCCATCTGTGCACAGGGACGTTTTTAGGCATAGGCCACCTAGGCAAA
Organism: Hymenochirus boettgeri; assembly: GCA_019447015.1. Taxonomy (NCBI): domain Eukaryota; kingdom Metazoa; phylum Chordata; class Amphibia; order Anura; family Pipidae; genus Hymenochirus; species Hymenochirus boettgeri. The sequence goes on along the minus strand of CM033470.1, from coordinate 263,718,998 downwards.
GATCTAGGGAGCCCACTGGCGTAACTACCGTTAGTAGTAGTAACGGTGTAGTAGTAGTGTGGCAGTAGTAGGGCCCGCCACAAGCCCAAGATCCATCTCGCTCTCAGCTGTTTAAAAGACTGGACCTGAACTTCCGGTTCTTTGCGGAAGTTCAGGTCTGGTATTTTAAACAGCTGATCACGCATATGTTTCATTCATACATGCGATCAGCTGTTTAAAACAGCTGACCGCAAAAGGGAACTTGGATAGGGGAAGGAGGTCAGCTCCATTCTTGTGGGGGGGCCCAGGCCCCTGCAGGTACGCCCCTGAGGGCGCCCAGTGTTCTCCCAAGCATCTCCCTGTCAGCTCTTACCTGAACTAAGCTACCTCTACTTGGAAACAATGTTGCAAATGAACTGAAGGTGAAGGAAGGAGGGGGGAGGATGAGCTCAGCTAATAGTACTGAGGAGAGCAGTTCTAAAATGCCTGGTAATTGCGACTATAGACTTCATAACAGTGACCCCTGTGACTAGCAGCCATAAGATCACTATCTCCAATTACAATTTAGTGAAGAGTGAACAGTTCAATGGAGAAGACATGGAAAGCACTTACATACTGTATATCATGTCAATGCTGGCAGCTAAAAGGGTTAAAGGTAATACTCAGCCGGCACTGAAAGTGTTAATGCCAATACTCTTGGAAAGTGCTGGCACTGAAGGGTTAATAGCAATACTCTGGGAAAGTGCTGGCACTGAAATTATTTGTCAGAAAGTCTGCTGGCACTGAAGGGTTAATGTCAATACTCTGGGAATGTGCTGGCATTGAAAGTGTTGAGCCCAATACTCTTGGAGGGCTAGGCCACACTACTGCGATCTAATCATGTTAGAGCACCAAGATGGCTAGAAACGGCCCTGTCTGTGCAGATAAATTTTTTACATTTTGGTCCCTTCATACTGTCTTACCTACATTTATCCAGAGCTGTGTGTGTGCACTGTAAATGTATATTTATTATAACTATTATTTTTATAACTCAAGCACACAGCTTAGATGGAACAGTGGCTGTGGAGCCCTATGTGCTGATTGGCCCAGGGGCCCACAATGTTGTGATCTATTTCGGACCCTTATAGGAGCATAACAATGCATAAGATTTAATTGTTTAAAGGGCAAGTCCAGCCCCAAAATGAAATCTGAAATATATGTCTAACCTGAAATCCTGCACAATGTCCTGTTGCTCCTGTTTCTGCTTCCTGGTTCTTCCAGTTACAACTATCAGTTATGGATTTGACATTTGACATTACAGCCAATGACTGAATCCTGTATGCTAATCCCCTGTCTGCCTCTTCTGAGCATGTCCAGGCTCAGTACAGGTCACTACATTGCTCAGTTTCTATGAGGCACCCAGAAGCATAGCAGGTGTACAGTAATGAATTCATAGGACAAACTATGATATATCAACATATTTTAAAGAGGCCATTCTATCTAAAAGATTTGTTTTATGAGGGTGGAGTTGTCCTTTAAGTAAAGTGCTAAGCACAAACTGGTATTTATACATAGCAATAAAATACAATGTGTAATGTTACATTGCTTATTCTGCCTTAGCTAAATAGTTAAGTTAAGGTCATGCCAACATATTTATAAATTAATAAATATCACATTATTCTCCACCGGCTAGTTATTGCCTTTGTGCAAGTTATTTCTCAGTTTCGTACTGAGAGAGAAGAAGCACCTTTAAAATCCTGTGGCTGTTCTATTCATTATTGGCAATACATTCAATAAAAAGATCTCAGAAATAAACACTTGCTGGTATTTATTTTCTACTCCTGTTGGCTAGTTGTTGTTTTTGTTATAATGGCATCAGTAAAGCTAGGTACACATACTAGCGATACCGGTATCGTGGCTTTATCGTGTGTAGTGGCTTTCCCAAATGAGTGTGCGGCCGTCGAACCTTCCCGATGCTCGTTCGGGAAAAATCAAAAATTTCCCTCAGCCACGGTAGTCGTCTTATAGAGGGAGTCAGCCACATTCAAGGGAAACACGCAGTCCCGAGCGTTCTCCGTGTATATGGAGGAAAGCCTGGGGCTGTGTGTATTCTGGTCTTTGAAAAATGACAGACAGGATCTTGCAGATCCTGTCTGCCATCTTTCAAAAAATGTTCCTGTGGGTACACAGCTTAAGGGCAATAGCTTTAATCATAAAGCAATTCTATTGTATAGTCAGTGATTTTTCATTATATTGGAAAGATATAATGAAAAATGACACAAAACGGTCCAACATGCCCCCCAGAAAACCTCAACACTAGTTAATACTTTTTCCTTTCCTTTTTCCTTCCAAAGGACTAGAACGCAAAAGGAATTTACTGCTTTTATCATTTGCTATTATTATCCCTTTAACAACTATGGCACTTAAAGGACAACTGAAGTGTTATTGCTCCTCCCTCTTCTGGGCCAGGGTGTAACCAATGAGCAGACACACTTTGCGAGAACTGCTTTTTCCTATTGGATAGATCCCAGACCGCATCCAATTTTTATCTAAAGCAATCATTTTCTAAATGCATTTCATTACTGATTATCCACCAAGAGATCATTGCTTGTTAATACGATCAAACAGGAATTCACCAAGATGTCTCAAAAACCTGTTTTCAAACTTCACACTTGATATTGATCACTATAAGTAAATCAAATGCAAAACAAAGGAAAGCGATCGATCTAAAGAATCAAATCCATAGATTAATCAAAAAGAAATAAATCGACCCATGTTGATGATGTGCAACTTCTAATATCCTTTTATTATATTTTTATATTACTCAGTATGGGGTATATTATCCATTATACAATGCAATGCCATTTCAAAGAATATGAAAGGTAAATGGTATTTTCATTATTAATATTGTTTAGATAAATCATTACTTTTGCAGCAAACTGAGATTTAGTGGCAAATTTATGTAAAACCCGTTTGTTTTCTGAAAGTGCTGCTTTGGGATAGGTTTATGTAAGAGCAACAGGACAGTAAATGAGAGCTGAGGGATGATGGGAAAATGAGGATTAGCCTATTCCAAGGACAAAACGTCTTAAGGCTGCTGAGCAGCAGGAGAGAGATCTACCAGCTTCCAGCATGAGACTGCACAACCACTGAGAGGTACGCAATATCACAAAAATCTCACAATAATAATCATAGTATTACCAATGACATAATGTAGCTATGAAAAGAGACAAGGAAGAAAATAAACCACATACTATTATAGTAGGGAATAGTGAGAAGCAAGTTTCTAAATGTGTAAACCCACTTTGTGACCAGTTTATATAACTAGAATAAGAACAGTGCTCGTACATACTTCAAGGGCATTAGAGAAGCCATAGATTGCAATGCAATTTTACACTAATTACACCAGGGATTAAAAAAAAAAAAAAAAAAAACAATTCTAAAATCTACAATAAAAACAAGTTATTTAAAAGATGAAGAAAAACATTACAAAACATGGTGTAAAACAAATGCTCTTTGTTTATCAAGGAAACAACTTACTCTGCTAGATAGTATCTCTCCCGGTAATAACAAGCACCGTATTGTAAGAGAAAGGCAGACATGAAATTTGCACCGGGCCATAAGATTAGTTTATTAAAACATAAATTGTTTTCTTTTATGCAATGGTGGAAAAGTGTGTCCTTGTGTTAAAACAGATAAGGATTTATTTAGATTATTTACATCACAGATGCAATCTGGCACCGCAGTGAAGAGAGGTGTCGTTTAGAAGGTGATAACTGGTTGGATATTTCCACGTTGTTCTGAATACTTTATTTTCTAAAAGCAAATCTAGAAGCTTAGACTTGATTACATAGTAGGTATACGTTATACTGGTCTGGAAAGGTGTAATATTAGGCCCAGTAGGTTGCCGGGTGGCTGACAATCTCTCTACCTTTTTGACTTCCACATTTGCAGCACATTAAGTTTTTAAAAAGAATCGGACATCCTCTACCTCAACCTTAAAGGACAACTATACTGGGGCAGGGAGATAGGATTGATTAGTCCCACCTGCCAATATTGTTTTGTTGAGGAGCTACAGCACATACACTTTTCATCTGCCAGGTTATGGCCCTGCACCATTCTATATTAAAGATAGTGCTGAAGCATTCAGGAAGACTGTCAGAAGTAGGTTTCTTCGTCCTGCTGCTCCTCATAGAAAGGATATTAGGAGGTAAAAAGCACCAATCCTACATCCCTGCCTTAGGTACCTTTTATTTTAACGGTTTTTGACAAAACTTTATACGCACTAGTTTCCCTTAAGCAGTTTATTGTTTCAATTAACAAATTTCATAGTAATATAGTCTGTTGTTCCCCAACTGTTAGCATGCGTATTGGGCATGGTTTCAGGATGTAGCTTATGTTGTGGGGCGGGGTTAAGGGTGCCAGGGTTTTTGAGCTTATAGGCTCCTAAATCCCTCCTTGACGTTGTATATCATTTATTAATGCTAATGGTGACCATGGCGATATGATTAGCTGATATCCGTCGAGAAAATCTGGATGTTTTTGTTATTGGGCTTGCCGAATTTTGGGTAATCAATATTATTGGCCACAATTGCTTGAGTTATATACATCTACAACATTTACTAATTGTTGGCTTTAATTTTTTAGCTTTAGTTGTAGATTTAAACGGCATGTCCACCCCCAAACGAAAATGTAAATCTAAACTAATTATCCCAAAACCTAGACCTCACTTGGTGTGTATGAAGCTCCTTAATATACTTACTAGCACTTGTTCCGTTGGCCTTTTCCATGCACGGCAGCATCAGAAGGGGCTGAACTGGCAGCAGCATCAGTGATTGGCTGAGACATCACATAAACTCTACCAAGCTGAAAAAGAAATACTGAAAAATGCTTGCTTAAGAACCTTCAGAAAAATGTTTCTTAAAATGATTTCTTTGTACTGAAACAGGGTGCACCATGAATGAAGTGTCTGTTCTCCACCTGCCAGTGGATGAGAAAGTAGATGAAGTAATTCACAGCCTGGAAGGAGTAGCTCTACAACACAGTGACAGTCGTTTGCCTTTCCAGGTAACAAAAGAAAAGGAGAAATTATTCAGATGGAATCTTATTTCCTGTTATCGCAGAAATATGATTTAGACACAGGTATGGGCAGCCTATATAGAACAATGGTGATTGAACTGCACCAACTTGCACCACCCACCACCACCTTCAAATTAAAATCCGCTCAAGATGATGTAGCTGTTGAAGGGATTGTTGGAAAACAGGTCCAATCAGTTTCAATTCGTAAACTGTCCAATATCGCTGGGCAGTTTATGGAGCAGAACACACGCACTGGTTGATTTTTTGGGTGAAAATCAATTTAATTATTCAGAACGGTCACAAAAATCATCCAGTACATGCCCTATCTAATGTGTAAGCTTTGGAAATTACCAGCCCTTGTTCCATTGACTAAGTTCTGCTGCTCTTCCACAAGAAAGCAGAAGGGTCTAGACCGGCAGCCAAATCAGGGATTGGCTAATCACAGACATAGCTGCCGGTCTGGAGCCCTCAGCTGTTTCATGCATGGATGCAGCAAAAGGGGCCAGGAACAAGGACTGGTAAGTACATTTTAGGGGTTTTAAACCTAGCGACGTCTAGGTTTAGGGGGATTTCCTTCTTTTTGGTTTTGGGGGTAAAGATACCCTTTAATGTTTTTCAAAAACTTTATTCTCTTCTTCAGTCATAGTCATACTTTCCAACGGAATATTCCAATATCATATGACTGGGATTGGTGCATGTATGGGCCCCTTTAATTAGCATCATTCTACCCTGCCTCAAGTTGATTTAAATATTTTCTTGATTTGTTGCTTCTTAGATCTTTCCTGACCCCTGTGAAGAGGAAGAGGTACCAGTGAAGATGAGAGGAAGGTTACCTTCCATAGTGGTGGAACCAACTGACCTCATTGATCTAGAGAGTGGAGAACTGAGATGGCCACCAAATTCTCTCAAACAAGAAAATTCCACAGCTGGGGAGGAGGACAAGGATGGTGTGGCAGAAGATGCAGGGGAACAGACTGGTGAGAAATTAATAATTTAATTTTATGTTGATAAATTACTGGATTCAAGAGTAGTTGTAACATGAATTGCAGGTAATGCATCAAATCAATCCAGGCTCAATCCATTTGTGTCTAGGATTCCACTGTCATCCTAAATGAATACAAGAAAGTTAATAGGGATGACACAAGAGAGACACAATTTGAACTTGCATCTGATGAAGATCCATGTAGGTTCAACAGTTCGAAACATGTTGTGCTTCATTCCAACAAAATTAAGTAGTTCGCATTCAAGCTACATGGGGCTCTCTTGTATCAACCCTATTAACCTATTGATAAAATACTGCATATTTTCATATATGCATATATATATTTATGTGCAAGCAGTATGTGTGTGGAGTATCGCGGGTGCTTGACTGTGACTACAGACTGGATACCACATGGTGTCTCCTCCTATAGTGACCTCAATCTCCAAATATATATCTTGATACATATACATAAAAAATGTTAAGTGAAGAGGCAACTAGCTGAGATAAAAATTTTTTTATTGGAAAACACTTATGAACGAGGAGGTCTGAAAAAGGTGGGTGTACCACAAAACACATCAAGTGAGAACCCTTTAAGGGTGTTTGCTGATTTATATGTGATTTCCAATAAAGATTATTTTTAATCTCAGTGAGTAGCCACTTCTTCTTACTTTTATACATACATATATAAATATACCTAATATACCACTGGGTACATTTTGGAGGCACAGTTCACAATATATTTATATTTTTTCTGCAGGTTTTAGAGGGACATGTTAGGCAGCTTGGCTCTTTGATCAGGTGAAAACCTGTCAATCTAGGGACATTTACAATATTTTCAAGTTAAAATAGTTACCTAGATTTTAAGAGCCTGTATGTGGAATTGTGGGCAGGAGACTTTTGATTACAAACACTTCTCATTCATATATCTGTGTAATAGTGTTGGTTAGGTTTTGTTTTTGTCTGAACAATATAACTTATTATATTGATAATATCTAATTATCTAATTGAATATCTAATTATCTAATTTTGCAGTACCATGTACACTGATATAATATTTCCAAGATTTTATGTGTGACAATTATTTTTTGACAATTTTAAAGGGTATCTCCACTGGAAAAAAAATTGTTTTATTGAAGAACAGGAGGTAAAGGAGCTGTGTCTTACCTCCTGTTCTTCAATAAAACATGCAGGATCCGTGAGAGAGGCCATGTTAGTTGTGTATGTGATGTAAGTTCTTTAGCCAATGACACTGCTAAGGGTTTTACATGAACAAGTGCAAAATATGGAGGATATGATTTATACTAGACAATCATTCAGCTATTGGGAACATTTTGGTTTGGGCTGGGTGAGATCAGCGTTCCCTCCCTAGCAAAGTTGTTGCATTTTTAGAAAGTTACAGGGAGATCCAATATAGCCGTTTTTCGTCTAAAACCCACATTAACCCGAAAAAATTTCGGGTTAACGTGGGTTTTAGACGGAATTTAGAGCACAGCGCCGTTTCCAAATGTTTTTGGAAACAGCGCTGTGCTAACGATCCAAAACCTCTGTCGTTAAGGTTTGCACTACCTCGTAGAGCGAAACTTAACGGTAAAGGTTTAGGAGCGTTAATGTTGCGCTCCTTACCTTAGCCCGATCCCGCGATGCAATAACTGACGTAATCTCGTTTACGTCAGTTATTGTATTGCAGGATCGGGCAAAGGTAAGTAACGCAGCACCCGGCTTTGGATCTCCCCCTTATTTTTTAATAAATGCATCAACTTACAGTAGAAAATAAATAATTCCAGAAAGCTGGAAAACTTAGGGTTTCTCCAGCAGACTGGCTTTAGCAATATCTACTATATAAAGTAGAAATCTTGTATGTATGTATGTATGTATGTGCTCACCTCACAGCCACACCCCTGAATGCATCCACACAACCGCGACACTCTCTGAAAGGGCTGAAGCCCGTAAAGTCCAAGTTCTACAATAAAACGCCTGCATGTCACTTGCAGAGTGTGATGCCCCAATTCAGCAACTCAGATGAAGGGTCTGGGCCTGGGCTCTGTGCGCTACCTGACTTCAACAACACAGACACAGAGTACACTTCAGTGACACAACAACAGAGTAATGTACAGCTACACAACTCAGAGAACTGAACACACAGAACAACAGAGGGAACGACATTTCCCTTAAGGTCTATTATAAGACATTACAATTTGCTCTAGGAAGGTTTCAAATATTAACCCTGGAAAGACTGTGTTACTATTGGTGATATGAACCACATTTATATACAAATATAAACCCTGGAAAGACTGTGTTACTATTGGTGATATGAATCACATTTATATACAAATATAAACCCCGGAAAGACTGTTACTATTGGAGATATGAATGACATTTGCGGTTATTGTCATGCTAAGAAATTTAAAGCAGAGCCTCCTGGAAAGTGCTGTAGCAATGGAAAACAACCCAAGACATCATCACGCCCCCAAAGGCATGGCCACTTTACCAAGAATCATGGGCACGCATCAAAATGTCATGGCTATGCCCACGCCCCTTAAAAATCACGGTCATGCCCATACTCCAACTATCAAGGTCATGGCCTCAAAAATCCCTACGCCCCCAAATGGTGCTATCACGGCCACAATCATACCCCAATCATCAAGGCCACACCCACAATGATAAATTCCATGCCCCCAACCATTACAACCATGCCTCCTAATGTTGTAACCATGCCCCCAGATATTGCGGTCACCCCCCCCCAAAAAAAAACCCCAAACAAACCCATTACGGTCCACCCCCATACATCATGACCATGCCCCCCAACAGGCCCATGTCCACAACCATTATGTCTATGCCCCCAAACATCACAGGCTCACCTCCAAACATGCCCACACACCCAAACCTGACACCCACACCCCCAAATATTAAAACCGAGCCCATGCTTTCAAACAGTGTGGCCATGCCTCCAAAAATTGCAACCACAACACCAAATGTCACATCCATGCCTCCTGGATACCGCAACATCACAGACACGCCCCCATCCACCTACTCAAACCGGGACGGTTGGGGGGTATGATGGGAATTACCTAGACTTAAACACTGCCTGCATGTCACACACAGTTACTACTAAAATAACAAAGACATCATGGCACTTTCAATTCTTATCAGAACTTTATTGATTGGGATCCTTGTGCAAGGATGAAGTGTTAAAGTGCAAACAAAGGTGATGCATTTGGGATTTAATAATCCCTGTGCCACCTACACCATAAATAACTCTGTGTTAAGTGCATCTGAAATGGAAAAAGATTTGGGGGTTCTGGTAGATAACAGACTTAGCTGTAGCAAACAATGCCAGGTAGCAACAGCTAGAGCTAGCAAGATATTGTCTTGTATAAAGAGGGGAATGGAATCAAGAGAGAAAAATATTATTCTCCCTCTTTACAAGGCACTGGTAAGGCCACATTTGGAATATGCGGTGCAGTTTTGGAATCCCATATACAAAAGGGACATCTTGGAAATTGAGGCAGTTCAGAGAAGGGCAACTAAATTAATAAGGGGAATGGAGGGGCTTGAATATGCAGGCAGATTAGACAAGTTAGGGCTGTTTACATTGGAGAAGCGGCGGTTGCGTGGGGACATGATAACCTTATACAAATATATTAATGGCCCATACAGTGAACTCTCTGGTGCATTGTTCACTAATAGGTCATATCAGAGGACTCGTGGACATCCTTTAAGGTTGGAAGAAAAGAAGTTTCATCTTCAAGTTAGGAGAGGTTTCTTTACAGTGAGAACGGTGAAACTGTGGAACTGTCTTCCAGCAGAGGTGGTAATGGCAAGTTCATTGAATAACTTTAAAAAAGGCCTGGATAAGTTTCTAAAACTAAAAAATATTGAGAATTACTGGTATTAATGCATATAGATCTGGTTGATCCAGGGATACTTTCCGATGCCGTTTGGAGTCAGGAAGGATTTTCCCCCCTTTTTTAGCTGGTTTTTTTTGCCTTCCTCTGGATCAACTGTTAGGTAGGGTTAAAAAAAAAAAAAAAAATAGGTTGGACTTGATGGACGAATGTCTTTATTCAACCTTAATACTATGTTACTATGTTACTATGTAAGTGACATACTGCTAACTAATGTGCCTCTTAATAAAAACACACAAGCCACAGACAGCGCAACAGAATGAAGCCCAACTTTACAACACAAAGAGCCCTCACGTCACATGCTTCAAGACTAAGAACAGTGTGACACCTGTCAGTCTCCAAGTGCTGCGGTATTCAGTTGCAAAGTCAGTAAGGTAGTAGTAGGCTCCGCACTGTCCAAGATTGCTGTACTAAGAAGCCATGCTCGCACGAATTAAGTTTATCAGCTTTATTAAATCACGCCTGACGCGTTTCGGACCCGATAGTCCTTAATCATAGGCAGATGCCTATGATTAAGGACTATCGGTCCGAACAGCATCAGCCTGATTCAATAAAGCTGATAACTTACATTCGTGCAGCGTGGTTTCCTTAGTCTGGCGATCTTGGACAGTGCGGAGCCTACTACTTACCTACTGACTTTGAATACATGGACCTTTGCGATGGACCTGGGGCTACTGGCACCTGGGTCACACGGAAATTGTGGTAAGCACTTACCTTAAGATGAGTTTCCTTTCTTTCTTGATGTACAGCTGATCAGGCGGTGTGTGTATCACACACCCGGACCATCTATTTGTCCAAGTAAGGACTTCGTTAATAAGCATAAATGTTATTGGGGGGTAGAGCCCATAAATGCTTTATTGGTATTCAGTTGCAATCAACATGTCTTTCCCAAGGCCATTTCCATGTAGCATGTTCATGAGTAGGTTCACCACAACATTTGTATATTTACGCTCCAAGTAGGAAAACTGATAACGTTGTATACAAAGTTTTTTTCTATAAACATGTGCTATACGTCCCTCAAGCAATGTCCCTTCCTCAACTCATAACTATTAATTACATGACATACATAACCAACTTTGCACTTCTTTCCCCCCCTCTCTTCCATCTAAGCCAAACACACACCTGCATGTAAAAAATACTTTACCCACATGTGTACACGGGCAACAAAATGTTTTTCTTCATGCTTGTGCTGAAGACTTTGGGATATAGAAATAATTAATCCTACCTCTCTGCCCCAGATACTTTTCATTTTAAAAAAGTATTACAGTGTAGCTGTCTTTCTTTGAAATATGTCCTCCTAATTTGTATAAATTGGTTTCGGGTTAAAAAAGAACCACAGAAGAAAGCTATGCAAGTTTTTTTTTTAAATCTCATCACGGTTTCCTGCAGAGTAGGGGAAATGTTATATTAGATGTTTGTAGTTTATATTGGCATGCAGTCAGTTAATTTTAGTACTACATCAACGTTGACCTTTAAAGTAGCCAGCATGACACGGTTATAAACCCCTACGTTAGTTTCCATTGTTGCTGATGTACTTTGTTGGATATGATCTAATACACTGCGAGATAGTAAACACACACTGCTGCCTATGCTTCTAAATTCAAATTAAAGTATAAGAAAAAAGGCTTTGTGCGCTCCGACTCTCCAAGAAATATATTCAGATAAGTAAAAAAGGTTTTGTTATTGAGCCTCCATTAACGACACACTAACATGACAAATAGAAGGTGAAAGCCTTATGCGTTTCAGGTGGAACTCCAATGCACCCTTAAAGGGTAACTGTGGTCTCGAATTCTTCCAAACTAGTAAGAATTATATAAAAAGCATTCCATCGTACCTTCAAAATAAAACCTAAATCACATCTCTAGATAAATTTGGTGAGAAGTTATTGCTGGAAAGGTCCAGCAATATTACTTCCTGCTTGAACACTTCCTGTTTTCAGCCATGTGACCAGCCTCGGCCTGCATTAAAAGGCTCCCCTTCTCAACTGTCAATTTTTTCCCCAGGTACTTCCTGATTTCCCTAGCAATAAGTCTTAACTGAGCATGTTTCTCCCCTGGGGCAGAGGACAGTTGATGTCACTCAACCTACTGGAAGCAGGAAGTTTGAACATTCACCCCAATGTAATGTCTCACAGGCTCCAGAAAGAGATCTGATTGTCGGCTCATTTTAAAGAGCATGTCCACCCTAATATTTAATTTTTTATATTCCATTCCCCATGGGCTCCCAGCCCCAACCGCATTATTTTTTTTTTTAAAAAGCCCCCCAAACTCTACTTACCTCCCCTCTTTCCTCCGACGCGCTCCCCCCCGCCCTGCTTGCAAGGAAATGCAAGCAGAGGGGCGGGACCGCAGCCGCGTCTGTGATTGGCTGAGCGGCAGCCAATCACGGACGCGGCTGCCGGCAGCTCACTTCCGCGTAGAAAGCGGAGAGGTAAGTAAAAGATTCAGGGGCTTTCTAAAATAAAATGTGCGGTGGGGGCTGGGGACATGGGGGAAGGCTGCCATAAAGGGGTTTGAAGCTAGGGGAGGGATAGCAGAACGGGAGGAGAGGGAGGAGAGGAGGGGGGAGAAGAGCTGCAGTACGCATGGCCAAAATCTCCGGGAGGCCAGGAAGCAGGTAGTGTCCTATATGGACCTGCTAGCCTCCTGGTGTGCAGTTTTTTGGGACTTTGGGGGGCACTACCGGAGAACCCTATGAGCTGGGATGTGAGGTAAGGATTAAACTACACTACATGGTGGGGCCAGTAGTTGGGGGGATTATAGTTTTGGGGGTGGACATGCCCTTTAAAGGAAATACTGCAGGCTTTCATTTAACCCTAACTTGTTTTGAGACCACAGTTACCCTTTAATAATAGGCTAAACTACCTGTGTGAGCTTCTTCCTTTTTAAACATGAAGCAGGGACCCATAATGCTCCATGGGCCATATTGTTAAAAATATACTGCTCACAGTCTGCCAAACAGAATTTCATTGTTGTAATAAAAACTTATGGAGACAAACCTTTAACAATATGGCCCATAAAGCATTATGGGTGCCAGATCCATGTTTAAAAATGAAGAAACTCACACAGGTGGTTTAGCCTATGATTAAGGGTGGAGTTCCACCCCAAACACGTAAGGCATTTTCCTTTTATTTGTAATGTAAACTTGCCATTAATGGAGATTCAATAAAAAAACCTTTTTACTTACCTTGCTTGGAGGTTGGACTGCACAAGTAAGATTGCCAAAAACAGGGGTGTATTCTTGCATGGGCTAATTGAATTCATGTCCAGAGGATAGATGATTTGAGAGCTCCAATATGAATAACGTACCGTAGGTATCTGCACATTCTCATTTTGGGGATAAAGTTTACATGTAAAAAGAAAACTGTTCATGTTATTTACTAAGGATGTCATTCTTTTTACTGCAAAATCTTTGTCCAATTTGCCTGTCTCGTTCTGAAGCTAATTCCACATGTACATCATTAATATGCATGTTCCCTCAATCCTGTCCAATGGCAAAACATTCTACACACTAGAGTGCATTTTTCTTCAGACAGATGCCAGCGGAAAGAGACCGACGTATGCAACAAAGTAGAGGCATGAGAATGGGGCTGATATCTCTTTGTTTTATCAAGGCTGCTGGGGAAAGACATGGGTGTCAATAGATAATATCATGGGGGCATTGATTTTTTTATTGCACATTTTGTTTTCCTATATACTATGAACAAATACATTTCAAAGCAACTAACAAAAATACGAACAATCAAACTGCATGTAACTTAATTTGACTCGCTAAGGGGCCAGTTCACAAAGACACGGATTCCCAACTTTATCTTGGATGTTAACTATTTTGATATTTGTATTTTACGGTCAACAAAGCAAAGTACTTAAGGCCCGTACAGACATGCAATATTGTATGCAAGGCCAAAGAGATCCACCAGGTTGCATCACCAAAAATGCATTCAAAACGTCTGTTCACCACACGTGCTGCCCATTCAGGTCTGGTACGCAATATTGCACCGGTTTAAGAGGCTTTACACTGCCCATATTTCCTATTGGCTGCAACACATCTGTAAAATACTGATACAGGTTGTTTTTTTAATACCCACAGCTTTATTAATAGCCTTTTCTATCATTCTTTTTTCTATCATATATATATTATATATATTTTCTAACATTTAAATAATAATAAATAATATATAACCCAATTTTTCTCCTTAGAGGATTTCTAAGGTGAGGTAGGCCAATAATTTGACCATTCTGAAATAGATTAACATATTTTCCAGGACCAAAGCAAATGTCTTCCAACATGTTTTTTTTTTAAATGAGAAGCTACTCACCGCATTTAGTGTTTGATAACACGTTGCCAGTTGAAACATTATCAATGTAATAATTATACAATGGGAGACTCTTACCTATTTGCTGTGTTAAATCCAAGTGGTGATCGATTTTTAGGACAGGCTGTGTATATTGATATTTAACATAATTTCCCTCTTTTTTCTACTTTTTTGTGTCTGCTTGTGAAGATTCTCATACATCCAGGTCATGATATAGCAAGTTTAGCTCTTGAAAATGTTTTATTAGTCATCCGAAGGGCTTTCTCAATTTAGACTTGTACAAGAATCTTGCACCTGAATGCAAGGTGTTGATTGCATTGTAGCAAAAAGGTGTTATTAAAACTGCTCAGGTAAAGGCCTCAAAACAGCATTGTAAATGACAAACAGAAGGTTTTTAACCCCTCAATCTATTTAGGCTTGGTTTCCTTATTTTGACATAAATTGCCTCTTTGACACCTCTTTCCAACCAATCCTGTTCATTGGTCTTGATATTGACATTACAACATAACATAACATAATTTTAAAACAGGAGATGTGTGCCATTCTATAAATCTGGATGGTTGTGTTTGTTTATTGCATATGAATGTAGATTGTGTTTGTTTTTATCTCTTAGATAAACCAACAGAAAAATCAGAGGAGAATCCAGAATTTGAACAAATGTGATCATGACAAGACTAAAAACCAGAATACTGCACCTGTAGAACCAGAATCACATCATAAGCAATGGGCCCCTTCAACGAGGATGACTAAAAGCTAAAGATCAATAATGTAACTTTTTAATTAAAAAAACAACATTTCTTCCAATTTATTGATAGACCAGACATGCTTAAAACAATGTACAGTTGCCTTTTCAAGTAATTGCGTGAAAAGGGTGAATGGAATGTTAATGTGCAAGGGCAGATAAAAGTGATTAGAGGGCTTGACTTCTCACATGTGTATTTCTACTTAGGAGAGTGATCTATTGTTGTAATCATCAGTTTCTGGACTGAAACTGGAAACTTTATTATTCATGTGCAGACACAACATGTTTCGAGCCACACTGGGCCCTTTCTCAAGTGTAACTGGTGCAAAACAAACCACACGTATTTAAAATCTACAACAGGATGTGATGCAAGACAAAAAAACTCCCCCTTTCTCTAAAAAGTGCAGAGGTGCAAAAATAGGGTAAGTTATCCCCATCTCACTCTAAAGTGCTACAATTACAATAGTTCCCCTGCTAAAGTGCTATTTATAAAAAAGATACAATAAAATAGTGCAATACAAAAATACTTTCACGTATTACAAAAGATCCACATCTTAATCTAAAATATGTTACAATATTACATGTGACTTATTCCCCATCTAGAGTGCTATTAGTTCTCCATTTAAAGTGCTATGATCATACATTGAATACTGTTTAAAACAAGTGGTTTAAATCAGTGTAAAAACACAATTAATTAGTTTAAAACATGATTAATTTTAAAACTTCATTAATTAGGTAATCAGATTTGTGTTATACGGTTAAAGTGCATATTAAAGTGCCATTAAATGCAGTAAATACAGAGTTGCTTTACACAATATATATGTGATATAATAACTAAAAAACAGGGATATAGTTTTATTATGAGCACCTCTTTAAAAGAGAGGAATAAAAACAGGTCCATTATATTAAAATTAAAAGTCCAGAGAGTTACCAGTCCCTTCATGTTCAATCAAACTCCAAGAGATCGAGGGTCATTTCTTCAGTATCTGAAAGGAGAAATAAAGGGATATACATAGTATAACATTCCTATTTAAAGAAAGCAACTAATGCTCCATTGTTTGTTAATTCCATAGGGTGCCAACATGTTTAGTTTCTTTATCCACATTGCTTCTCTCTGCAGTAATTTCTTTGTAGTATCTCCTCTTTTGTCCCTATGTACTACTTCTAGTATATTCCATTTTAATTGGGAGACCAAATGACTATACTGGTTAAAATGACGTGCTACTGCTGTATCTGTATAGGTGTTTACTTTAAAATTCTGAATGTCATTCTTATGCTCTTTTATTCTCATTTTTACATTCCTGCTGGTTTGACCTATATATGCTTTGCCACACGGGCACTTCAGCATATGTATCACATTTTTAGTGTTACACGTTGCATAGCAAGTATGTTTATATTTAGAGCCTTGTGTTGGATGATAAACTGTTTCACCCCTGATAATAGAATCACAGCATACACAGCTCAAGCATGGATAAGTGCCCATTTTCTTTTCCCCCAGGAATATTTCTTTATGTTTCCTAATGGCTGTGTCAGATGGGCATGAAGTATCCTTCAGGGTGGATCCACGCTTGTAGCTAAATAATGGCTTTTCTGTGAATAACTTACCCACCTTTGAGTCTCTTTGTAGTAACAGCCAGTACTTTAAAATCAGTTTCTCAATGGATTTAATTTCTCCACTATATTTACTAATAAAGGGTACTCTTTCTAGGATTTTTCGGGGTTTTTTTATAGTTCAAGAGGTCTATTCTAGATGTTTTTACAACCTCCTCTGATATCTTAGATAGCTTTTTTTGATTGTACCCCTTTGCAACAAATTTTTGGGACAACTTTTTTGCTGCGATCTGGTAGTCCATATCCTCCGAGGAAATACGTCTAGTTCGCAGGAACTGACCTCCCGGTATAGCATTAATCACTGCAGGGTTATGGAAACTCTTCGCATGCAGAAGGTTGTTACGATTAATGGATTTGGTAAAAAATTATGTAGTTACTAATTGGCCCCTTCACATTAGTGTAACATCTAGATCTATACTCTCCTTAGAGCACATGCTTGTGAATTTTATCATAGGATGGAGGGTATTGGCAGTCCTTATTAGATCATTAAACTCCTCTATGGAACCCTTCCAAATGATTAAAATATCATCAATGAATCTAAAATAATGTAGAATTTGTTGCACCTTACAGACAAAAAAATTTCCTTTTAATGTATGCACAAAAAATATTAGCGAAGGAAGGGGCTACGGCCGTACATTGATGTTCCTTGTACCTGGAAATAAAAGGTCTCCTCATACACCTCTTAACACCTGTAACACCTCTTAGCCACTATCCAATCACGTCCTTAACACCTGGCTGTGATATGCTAATTGGGATTTTCCAGGGTACATAATTGCCACAGATTCTTGTACAAGTCATTCTGAATTGAGAAAGCCAGTCGGATGACTAGCTAAACGTCTTCACAAACTAAACTTCAATTCCAGTTGATCTAATTGAATACAACAGATATACCATGACCTGGATGAATGAGAACCTTCACAAGCAATAAACTATACCCATTTTCAGTAGTGTGTGTATCAGGAAAACGAGCACTCCAGAGGCTGATAAACATTCATGGTTGGCCTTGGGAACACACCCACGGTCAGCTATCTGTACTGTAGTATAGGTAGCCAGCTGCAATCACTTGAGAGTGTGGCTATCCCGAATTATCTTACCTATACCTAATATAGGGAGACAGTTTGAGACTGTGTGTAGCCACATCTTAACCAGATGACAGATTCTTACAGATTCTTGCTGTCCTCTGCTAAAGATTGGTACAGTGTGTACCCAGCTTTAGACCTGGTAAACAGTAATATTTGCATCTAGCTTTCAGATCGTCAAGCTACCGATTAATAAACTGATTGGCACTCTGCAGGTCTGAAGAAAAAGTGGTGCAGCAGACATTAAAGCATGACCAGTCACGCAGGACCACATGATCAACCGGAATTTACTGACATGTCTGATTGAATATTTGTCCTATTTGGACAAAGTATGATGAAAAATATTGCCAATATTTCAACGCGATCGACCAAAATATCATGGTGGCATGTTAATCGTGCTAAAAATATTGGCCTGTGTACCTAGCCTTAGATTCCAAATTAAATAGAGATGGACCATATTAGTGCTTCTATACATTTACTGGTAATTGGAACCAAACAACTTACCTGGGGCCTTGGCAGAGCCCAGGTTACCGAGTGGATACATTCAGCTCTGATTTTAACTTTTTAAAACTTACGGGAGATACATGTTTTGTAAAAATAAATGTATTGTATGGTTTTCTTTTTTGATTAAACTTCCATTTGTTGCTGAAGGATTAGGTTTGGGACATTTAAACTTTCAACTTTTTAAGTGATCTTCTAAGAAATAATATAGGTGGTTACCCTTTACTGTTCTCTTAACCACAAAAAAATGTCTCCAAAAGCTCTCGTATTAACCTTTAATGAACAAACCATCTCACTAAGCTGGATTCCTCTAAGCTGGATAATGAATTAGAGGTAAAGGGGGCCATACACATGCGATTTCCACAGCATGTATGCTGACAGATCCCATTGGTATCCCACATACGGTGGGAACTGCACACACAGACCCAACCGATCCCTTATACTCCATATGGGGATCGGTCAGCCGTGTGGCAATATGATTGGATCAGCTTCCTGGGGAAGTTCAGTGCAAATACATCTACTTTTACATCTACATTTTTATTGTGAGAATTCAAATGAACATTTCAAAGAGGCAAAACATTAATACTGTACATAATAATAAGAAGAGGGAAAAAAAAAATCCCCCGTAAGAGTCAGGCTCCTAATACAATATATCTATCCTGCCACGTAACATCTCACATTGAATTTTAGTAAATAAATAATATAAACTGTAAAACCAGAAATGCTCCAGAGTCCAGAGTGTACACTCTTATAATAATAGTTTACAAATGATAATTTGCTAAAAAGGGGGAGGGGAAGGTGTTACTCCCCCCCAGTCTCCATATTGTGAGTAGTACAATGGTTCCAGAGGTAAGGGTTTAATTAAACTCATTAGATGAGGGTGCATATTAAATATTTTGATTCGAAAGGGTATTGTTTGGTATTCGGTTCCCTCCAGCGTCAGTCATAATATATAGCCAGGGATTCCACGCCTCATCATATTTACAGATTGTACCTCTGATAAGGTGAGATAGATGTTCATTTTCACAGATCCACCATCTTTGAGATCAGCTGTGTTTCTGAAGGGGAAGATTGTTTCCAAGTTGCAGCTAGGAGGCTGCGTGTAGCTGCACAAAAATTATGTATAAGTTTGTTACTTGATTTCGATAGGCAGAGTATGTCCCTATCAAATAAAGCTGTCCATGGGTCTAGGGTAATCGGAGAATGTAGAGTTTTGTGAATTAAGTTTTCGCATATGTCCCACAATTTTTTGGTCTCCGTGCAGCTCCACCAGCAGTGAAATAGATCTGCAGTCATCTGGCAATTACGGTAACAGAGAGAAGAGGCGTTCGGATAGATCTGTGAGATTCTCTGAGGGGACAGGTACCAATGATGAAGAATCTTTTTTTTTTTCTTGTAGTGTAGTGTTAAATGAGCATTTGTGGAGGGATTGAAATATGTTAGTCCATTGTGTATCTTCTAGTGTGGAGCCCAACCACGTCTCCTATTTAACCATCAATTTTAGTTTTAAATTTAAATCTATTTAATAATGAGTAAATATATGAGATGGCGTGGGGGGTGCGGTTGGGCTTATTAGCTAAGATTTCAAATTTGGTAGGTTCTGGGAAGCGGGCTTTTGTGGAGATATGTTGTGTAAAATTTGTTGGTAGTGAAACCATTCTGAAGGTGGGAGTTTAAATTGTGTCCTAACTGTGTCCCAGGGTAGTGGTTGGCTTCCTGTAATTATTTGGCCTACTTTAATAATCCGATTGTCCTTCCAGATATGCCAGTGCAAATACATATACCGGTACTTTTAAGAAAAAAGAGCAGTATATTTCCATCCTAATGTCCTTAACCTTTTGTCTGTGTATAAATAAATGCTTCCGAAATACAGACCGTTATGGTCTTGCGCTTGACCCAGCGCCTGGGTTGATTCAGTTGCTCAGTAGAGATCTGAGCATGTTTGACCCATCCAACAGCCAATCAGTAGAAATCATTGTTAGGAACATTCCAAGGTAGTGTGCATCCTGGGAAGAAGAAGGAAGGATACAGAACCTAAAATGTCAGCTCACTAATGTCAACAGCAGGGAACAGCAAGGGGCATTAATTCAACAGTTTTTTTTTTAATGGTAGCGAATATGTAGAATAACTAGGTATGCATAATAAAAAACTAACAGGGAGATTCAATAAATGTTCTTATCTAAAATGGTGCTAATTTTGCCCCAACCAATCAGATCTTATTTAACATTTGAAAGCTAACATCTGATTGGTTGGGGCAAAATTAGCACCATTTTAAACGATAAGAACTTTTATTTTATGTTTGGGAGTGGACATGCCCTTTAAGTAGTTTGGAACTTTTTAATTTTTGGTTCTTAAACTCTGCTTTAAACGATCAACTTATAGCTAGCATAAAACCACTGATGAGAATGGCAGTAATGGTTTCAAAATGCTTATGAATTCAGATTAGTTTGAAAATTTCCACCATCTGGAGGCCTTAGGGCAGTTTTGCTTTTTTGTTTACAACTGCACTTGTTTGACTGCACTGTTAGACAAGGAATAATGCATTTTTAGCCTAAAATACTTAAAGGAAAGTATATATTGAATAAACTATTTAACAATCGTAAGGATTAAGTAAGGATTAATATCATAAGTGGTGAACAAATTATATTTAAGAAAGGCCACAGAAATATACACAGGTTTATGTCCAATGGTACAATTGATTACGAATAAATCAGAAATTGCTTGGAGAGTAAAATCAAGGTACAACCATGTCGCTCTCAATTTTTGATGGAAAGATTGAGACACGCAGAATAAGCTATGTGGCCTTTGGTAAACCACACCCCCCCACCACCCACATCATTCACTCCCATTAACAAGACCAATTCCCTTTTAATTGATTAATGCCTGAGTGACGAGCCATAACGTTTTTTAACACATGTGAAATGAGTGTTGGGCATTTGTGAATATTGATCTTTTTCTATCCAATGATCCCCTACAGCCTGGTCAGTTTTATAGATTTCTGGAGAGAGGAGGTGTCTGTGGCCACATTAGTAATATTTAATGATTGGAAATGTAGTAATAGTTAATGACTGGTAGTAATAGTTATGACTGGTAGTTTAGCAATATTTAATGATTTTTAATTGTTTCATGTTCATTCCTAGGTTCCCCACAGCTTTCTGGTTGACACTACCTGATGTAATGATTGGAAGTGTAATAATATTTAATGATTGGTAGTAATAGTTATAATGGGTAGTGTAGTAATATTTAATGGTTGGTGTAATAGTTAATGATTGGTACGTGATAGTTCATGATTGGTGTGCTAGTTATGACTTGGTCGTGTCGTATGATTGGTGTGATAGTTATGCTGTTGGCTGTATGTTGGTAGAGGATCGTCGTGTCGTCTGTTGGTCGCGCTAGTTCACTGCATTGGTCTGTGTTCCTCTCGTTATGATGGTGCTCGTTATGTTGGTTGACTGTTATGTTGATTGGTCGAGATGATAGTGTAGTGTTAAGATGGTGTGATAGTTATGTAGTATAGTTACTGACAGGTGTGTTTTGGAGTGTGTTCTGTAGCCACAGGGGCTTTTTATACACTTGGCTCCTCGTTCGTCGTTTTCAAAGGCGCACGGTGGGTTCGCTTGGAGGAGACAGGCCCTGGCCTCATCTCCCATCCAGGTAAATAAAAGTTACTTTACTTTGCCTTCTCTCCCCTACCCGTTCCCACAGACGGGTTTTCACGTTCATTCCTAGTTCCCACGGCTCCCTGGTTGTCACTCCCTGTGAAGTACAATACTGGGTTAGCTGTTTCGATGTGGAGCCCAGTAGAATATCTGCAGCTCAGTAGCAATAGCGCCTCTGCTGGACGTTGGATTTTAACATCCCCCTCTAGGCCCGTGTAATGGTTTGTACCTTACAGAGAGAACTAAACTAAAATCTCCCACGGCGCCCCGTAGCCGACGCCTTCTCATCCACATACCTGATTGGATGACGGTGCGCTCGCGACCGGCACCCCGGAGACCCTGGAATGTCGCGAGCCCGATGAAGTCGCTGATCGAGCGCGCGCCCACACCAGTAAAGCGGGTAGCACCAGTGGCGGCCATATTTCCAAAGGGGGATCTAACTGAGGTTTCGAATCAAATAGAGTGCGACTCCAAAGGGTCCGCTCTTCGGCCGGAACCCTTCGCAGTCTGACCTCGGAAAAGAAGCCGGTTTCAAATCTCCTCTGTCACAGGCTCCCACGTCATTGGTTACCATAAACGACCCGTGCTGACGTCTTACGTGAGAGCCTGGGAAAAGGGAAGCACGATGGGGTGTGATGAGGGTGACGAATGATGGGATTTGTAGTTTTTGTAGTAACTACTGTATTACTACAGGCAAAGAGACATTATGCAGACTGTCAGTGTGTTTATATTGTCACAGCCAGGAGCTTCCCCAGTTTCTACGTTACAGGACCTTCTCTGCCGGAATGTAATCATTTATATTTATTTAATGCATTGCTAGCTTTGG
Source organism: Hymenochirus boettgeri (assembly GCA_019447015.1). NCBI lineage: Eukaryota > Metazoa > Chordata > Amphibia > Anura > Pipidae > Hymenochirus > Hymenochirus boettgeri. The sequence continues at coordinate 263,696,341 of CM033470.1, read as the reverse complement.
GGCAGAGAGAGCAACTGTTGAACTGTGAACTATATACAAAGTCCTTGGACACATCTGCAAGCAATGTGTGTGTTCTCCCTTTGCTATGTGTGGGTTTCCCCCAGGATCCCCACACATAAAGACGTGGTGTGTGTGTGTGTGTAATAGGGTGATTAGATTGTAATCTCTTTGGGGCAGGGCCTGAAGTGAATGTATCAAGGAATTGTAAAGCGCCATGGCATTGTTTGGTGCTAATAAATACATAATAGTAATATATCCAATCCAAGGGCAAACCCAGGTGTGCACACCTCCCTGACTTACAGGGCTATGTACGGAGAGCCGCTATCGTCTTTTTCCGTCTTAAGTAACGTTAACCCATGTTACCAAGGGTTAACGTTACTTTAAGACATTAGTGACGGTGATAACGTCTCTTTAAGACAGAAAATTTAACACCAGCAGACACTGGCGTTAAAGTTTCAGAATGGGAATGTCCATTCGCTATGCACTGAGAGCCCTTTTCGGCCAGTGCATTGCCTAGTAGAGGCAATAGAGAACGATAACGGCTCTCGGTACATAGCCCTATTAAGTGTCAATGTATGGTCAGTCGTTGTTGAAGATCTGTCAGGCAATTGGCGGATTTGGTGTCTTCTTTCCCCCAAGACCTTGGCAGAAATGGACATCACTGCGGCAATAGCTGTGTTAAAGGGGTTAATTGAGATTTTGTATTCCAGGACAATAAGCCATGTCGTAGATGTAATTTGTATACCCAGCTTTACACTTCACCTTGTACCTGACATCTTTCTTGTGGCCCCAGAAAGCTGCTGGCAGCTAGAATCAGGACAAAACATGAAGATAAATTGGCATTTAAATACCTTAAGTACCAAGGTATTAACTATGTGCCAACAGAAAGGGTAGATTCTTGGCATAAACATTTCCCTGCTCTTCCTAACTTTTGGCAGTGTGGTGGAGCGACCTGCATGGCAGTTAAGGTGCCCATTACTACATACTCACCTTCCAATGTTTTCTTCCAACTTCACATAATGTCCGAAAGATCACCTGGCCAGACTAGAATTTTAAGGTAGAAACCACTGCAAACCACTTGCAAACCCTATTCATGATGAATCTATATAATTTCTCAGTAGTGTATAACCAGCATTAGTGTTTGTTACAAACAAATATGTGTTACGGACAAGCGTATGTAAACTTGATATTCCACTCTTCTGTTTGGCAGAGAAAACTGCATTGAACCTTACTGCCAAGAGATGTATCATCACTTTGTCTGTGAAGGATACTTGTGCGCAGTGGAAATGTCTTGAGTCAAGTGAATACCAAACCAGTACAAGGTTATATCTCTCGGCAAGTGTCTGAAATGATTCAGCGTTTTTTACATTTCAAATTGATTTCCTTCCATAATTTAATGCAAATGAAGCAATAGGCGTTGTCTTGTTCTGTATTGCAAAAATGTTGTATCTGCACAGTGAGTGATCAAGCTATTAACAGCTGTATAAACTGAATGTAAATTCGGGTGATCCTAGACCTGTGGTTTCTCATCAAATGTATAAAGAAGATCTTGAAAATGGAAACAATTAAAGGGTATGTCCACCCTAAAATCGTTTTTTTTAAATATGATCCCCCCTGGCCAGCCCCACCCCCAACCGCATTATTATTTTTTTTAGATAGCCCCCAAACTCTATTACCCCCTCTTTCCTGCGCCGCGCCCGGCCCTCTGCTTGCGAGGAAATGCAAGCAGAGGGGCGGGACCGGCAGCCGCGTCTGTGATTGGCTGGCGGCAGCCAATCACGGACGCGGCTGCCGGCAGCACACTTCGCGTAGGAAAGCGGAGAGTAAGTAAAGATTGGGGAGCTTTCTAAAAATATAAAATATGCGGTTGGGGCTGGGAGACATGGGGGAATACAGTATAAAAGGGGTTTTATGCTAGGGGGAGGGATAGCACAACGGGGGGGAGGGAGGGGGGGGGAGAAGGGATGCAATACGCATGGCAAAGATCTCCGGGAGGCCAGGTAGCAGGCAGTGTCCTATATGGACCTGCTAGCCTCCTGGTGGGCATTTTTTGGGACTTTGGGGGGGGACTACAGGAGAAACCCTATGGAGCTGGGATGTGAGGTAGGATTAAACTACACTACATGATGGGGCCAGTAGTTGGGGGGATTATAGTTTTGGGGGTGGACATGCCCTTTAAAAGCTATTTTTAGACAGGAACAATGGATGTCCAGTGAATGTGAAAAATGTATTCTTGCACGCTCCTGTTCCTGCTAGTCATCGGAAATTGCTAAGATTCTCAATTCTAGGTCAACATTAATTAATTGGCTAATCTGAGTAAATAAAAGGTGCCAAATTCACGTACCTAGACATCATCCTTATAATAAAAAAAAGCACTGACACCATTTACCGATAGCTAAAAAAAACCCTACACAGTTGATGGAAAGTTGCAGCTTTGTCAAGAGCAATGGGTAGTTTCTGGGTATACTGACATACATGGTTTCCTTTAGGAATCATTTCCGAGATAACACCAATAGAATGATCAAAACAAATAAAGAAATTGGTCAAAATGCCCACAGCAGTCAATGAAGCTTTCACATGTAGTAAATATGACTCCTCTGTGCCTGAGATGTCTAAAGGTCCATATGAGACTTTGATTGGGGGGAGACAAGTGACACAGGACTGTAGGATGATCTGCCATTTCGGCCAAATATCATTTAACGGGCATGTCCACCCCCAAAAGAAAAATTTAACCCCATACTGGCCCTACTGTGTAGTGTTAGTAAATCCTTACCTTACTCCTTGCTCCTTATGGTTCCTCTGTAGTGCTTGCCCAAATCCAGTGAAGTGAAGAGCAGGAGCCTGTCTCTGCCTATTCTCTTGCCTCCGGGAGGTTTGCAGACATGGCAGGGGAGCTGATTCCCCCCCTTCCTCCCTTTTTACATCCATTGCGCTGGTTTTTACTTTTTGCATTAAACCCCTTTTCTGTAGTGTAGCCTCCCCCTCCAGCCCCAACCGATTGTCAGTTTTATTTAAAAAATAGCAAATTGCTTACTTAGAGCCTTCTTTCGTGGAAGAACATTACATGCAGAAGCCATGGGAACGATGGCTGGTAAGTAAGTGATCTGATTTTTTTTTTTTTTTTTTAAATGGACAGTGTGGTTGGGGCTGGGAGGGGGGAGGCTACACTAAAGAAAAATATGGATTTGAAGGTGGACATACCCTTTAATGTAGGGACACTTAGTTGGACCACATTAATAATCCACTGGGTTGGATCAATTACCCATTTTGTATGCAATGCCCTAATACTTAGACCTCACTAAGGGATTTCACGGTAGGTGCCAAGGCTGCAGAGGATGAATCCAGATGGTGGGAGGGAGGGGGGAAGGATCTCTCCTGTGCATGTCACAGTCCTTGTTGAGGTTAGGGAAATAGCAGTGACGGATGACTCACTGACCGCTTCTACTCTTCACTTTCCTGGACTTTGAAAAGGCACTGCAGGAGAACCATTTGGAGCAGTGATGTAAGGTAAGGATTTTTAAACTGCACAGTGGGGCCTGTATGGGGTTAAAGTTAGTTTTGGGGGAGAACATTCTCTTTAAAAGAAAGGCTTTTACCACCTCTCAAAATTTATCAAGAATTACGGTAGTATTCAATCCATCTATTTGTTCTGTCTGTATGTGAAAAATCACAAATATCGTGTTTTCTTCACTTTTTTTCACACAAAAAAATGACCTTAAAGGGTACTCCACCTTCAATATACATTTTCTGTAGTGTAGGGGATCCTAGCCCACCCCAACCGCTATGTTTGTTAAAAAAATCATCAGGAATGTACTTACAGAGCTTTGTTCTGCCGGCATTCTGATCCGACCCTCTGCTTGCAGGAAATTGCAAGCAGAGGGACACAGACAATCACAAACGCAGCTGCTGGCAGTGCAGAATGCCGGGGGAATGAAGCAGTGTAAGTAATTCCTTTATGAGTTTTTTGCAAACGAATATGGCGGTTGGGGGTGGGCTAGGATCCCCTACACTACAGCAAAAGGTTTTTAAGGAAAGGCGGAGGAGGCGATGGCTCCACTGTGCATGCCAGAAACCTCTAAGAGGAAAGGTAGGGGCAGAAAACCTTTTCACTCACAGACAGGTCCTCCTCTCACTTTCTGGGACTTAAGTTAGACACTGCAGGAGAACCATTTGGAGCAGAGGGATAAGGTAAGGATTTTTTAACACTATACAGTGGGGCCAGCAGTGTGGGAAATATTCGTTTTGGGGTGGACATTTAAAATAACTTTTCTTTCTGGCAATCAACCAACCAGAAGAAGTTTGCTATTACTTAGCTTAGAATATGTCACACAACATGTAACATTCCTACTTGGTGTTCAAATTGAAATTTTTTCCTAACATCAGTATGTCTGACTTCTGTTAACCAAGACATTTTAATCCTGAGTTTTTTATGAAGCAGCGTGTCATATTTCTCCTGTTGTTCACCCTTTGTGTAGTTTAAATAGGTTGCATTCATCTCTGTCAATGTTTATTCCACCAGAGCTTTTAGACTATCCTGGGCCTGGCGGTGGAGACTTACCGTATATAGTGGGAATGTGGTGCCCTAATATAGCCTACATGTGGCCTCTTCATCTTAGCTTACAGTATGTTGTCTGTAAAGTACTTGAAGCTGCTGTATGTAAATAAAGCCTGCAGTTTGCATTACATTCTTTGTTTTGATTATTGCTTGGAAAATTCTAGTTAGTGACCACAGCCAAGTGGAGTAAATAGGAAAAAGAGAAAAATAATACTATACGTTCTTTCCTAGACAATAAAATAGTGGCACTGCATTTTGATGTTTAGCAGGTTTAGGACAAGGTTTGAGAAGGTGGGGAATATATTGGTGGGCCAGTGTCTGAAGAGAATTTTAGTAAAAACTGTTTTCTTATATAGCACTGAATTAATATTCTGTACCAAACAACTTATTTATTCATTTACATCGATAGTACCCAAAAAACTTAAGGGGCTGCCATAATCTTTAAAAAGGTAAATAGCGCTACTAGTGCTAAATCCTTAGTTTAACCCCACCCTTAATTGCATATGCATATATTCATACACGGCTTTCTTGCATAATCATTACGTTTCTGAATGTGTGCGGTAAGGGACTTCGATGTAAATGAATAAATAAGTTGTTTGGTACAGAATATTAATTCAGTGCTATATAAGAAAACAGTTTTACTAAAAATTCTCTTTCAGACACTGGCCCAACCAATATATTCCCCACCTTCTCAAACCTTGTCCTAAACCTGCTAAACATCAAAATGCAGTGCCACTATTTTATTGTCTAGGAAAGAACGTATTAGATTATTTCTCTTTTTCCTATTTACTCCACTTGGCTGTGGTCACTAACTAGAATTTTCCAAGCAATAATCAAAACAAAGAATGTAATGCAAACTGCAGGCTTTATTTACATACAGCAGCTTCAAGTACTTTACAGACAACATACTGTAAGCATAAGATGAAGAGGCCACATGTAGGCTATATTAGGGCACCACATTCCCACTATATACGGTAAGTCTCCAACCGCCAGGCCCAGGATAGTCTAAAAGCTCTGGTGGAATAAACATTGACAGAGATGAATGCAACCTATTTAAACTACACAAAGGGTGAACAACAGGAGAAATATGACACCTGCTGCTTCATAAAAAACTCAGGAATTACAATGTCTTGGTTAACAGAAGTCAGACATACTGATGTTAGGAAAAAATTTCAATTTGAACACCAAGTAGGAATGTTACATGTTGGTGACATATTCTAAGCTAAGTAATAGCAAACATTCTTCTGGTTGGTTGATTGCCAGAAAGAAAAGTTATTTTAAATGTCCACCCCAAAACGAATATTTCCCACACTGCTGGCCCCACTGTATAGTGTTAAAAAATCCTTACCTTATCCCTCTGCTCCAAATGGTTCTCCTGCAGTGTCTAACTTAAGTCCCAGAAAGTGAAGAGCAGGAGCCTGTCTGTGAGTGAAAAGGTTTCTGCCCCTTACCTTTCCTCTTAGAGGTTTCTGGCATGCACAGTGGAGCCATCGCCTCCTCCGCCTTTCCTTAAAACCCTTTTGCTGTAGTGTAGGGGATCCTAGCCCACCCCCAACCGCCATATTCGTTTGCAAAAAACTCATAAAGGAATGTACTTACACTGCTTCATTCCCCCGGCATTCTGCACTGCCAGCAGCTGCGTTTGTGATTGTCTGTGTCCCTCTGCTTGCAATTTCCTGCAAGCAGAGGGTCGGATCAGAATGCCGGCAGAACAAAGCTCTGTAAGTACATTCCTGATGATTTTTTTAACAAACATAGCGGTTGGGGTGGGCTAGGATCCCCTACACTACAGAAAATGTTTATATTGAAGGTGGAGATACCCTTTAAGGTCATTTTTTTTGTGTGAAAAAAAGTGAAGAAACAGCAGATATTTGTGATTTTTTCACATACAGACAGAACAAATAGATGGATTAGAATACTACCGTAATTCTTGATAAATTTTGAGAGGTGGTAAAAGCCTTTCTTTTAAAGAGAATGTTCTCCCCCAAAACTAACATTTAACCCCATACAGGCCCCACTGTGCAGTTTTAAAAATCCTTACCTTACATCACTGCTCCAAATGGTTCTCCTGCAGTGCCTTTTCAAAGTCCAGGAAAGTGAAGAGTAGAAGCGGTCAGTGAGTCATCCCGTCACTGCTATTTCCCTAACCTCAACAAGGACTGTGACATGCACAGGAGAGATCCTTCCCCCCCTCCCTCCCACCATCTGGATTCATCCTCTGCAGCCTTGGCACCTACCGTGAAATCCCTTAGTGAGGTCTAAGTATTAGGGCATTGCAATACAAAATGGGTAATTGATCCAACCCAGTGGATTATTAATGTGGTCCAACTAAGTGTCCCTACATTAAAGGGTATGTCCACCTTCAAATCCATATTTTTCTTTAGTGTAGCCTCCCCCCTCCCAGCCCCAACCACACTGTCCATTTAAAAAAAAAAAAAAAAAATCAGATCACTTACTTACCAGCCATCGTTCCCATGGCTTCTGCATGTAATGTTACTTCCACGAAAGAAGGCTCGTAAGTAAGCAATTTGCTATTTTTTAAAATAAAACTGACAATGCGGTTGGGGCTGGGAGGGGGAGGCTACACTACAGAAAAGGGGTTTAATGCAAAAAGTAAAAACCAGCGCAATGGATGTAAAAGGAGGGAGGAAGGGGGGGAATCAGCTCCCCTGCCCATGTCTGCAAACCTCCCGGAGGCAAGAGAATAGGCAGAGACAGGCTCCTGCTCTTCACTTCACTGGATTTGGGCAAGCACTACAGAGGAACCATAAGGAGCAGAGGAGTAAGGTAAGGATTTACTAACACTACACAGTAGGGCCAGTATGGGGTTAAATTTTTCTTTTGGGGGTGGACATGCCCGTTAAATGATATTTGGCCGAAATGGCAGATCATCCTACAGTCCTGTGTCACTTGTCTCCCCACAATCAAAGTCTATATGGACCTTTAGACATCTCAGGCACCAGAGGAGTACATAATTTTACTATCATGTGAAAGCTTCATTGACTGCTGTGGGCATTTTGACCAATTTCTTTATTTGTTTTGATCATTCTATTGGTGTTATCTCTGGAAGTGATTCCTAAAGGAAACCATGTATGTCAGATACCCCAGAAACTACCCATTGCTCTTGACAAAGCTGCAACTTTCCATCAACTGTGTAGGGTTTTTTTTAGCTATCGGTAAATGGTGTCAGTGCTTTTTTTTATTATAAGGATGATGTCTAGGTACGTGAATATTGGCACCTTTTTATTTACTCAGATTAGCCAATTAATTAAGTGTTGACCTAGAATTGAGAATCTTAGCAATTTCCGATGACTAGCAGGAACAGGAGCGTGCAAGAATACATTTTTCACATTCACTTGGACATCCATTAGTTACTGTCTAAAAATAGCTTTTAAAGGGCATGTCCACCCCCAAAACTTAATCCCCCCAAACTACTGGCCCCATCATGTAGTGTAGTTTAATCCTTACCTCACATCCCAGCTCATAGGGTTTCCGTAGTCCCCCCCCAAAGTCCCAAAAAATGCCACAGGAGGGTAGCAGGTCCATATAGGACACTGCTGCTACTGGCCTCCCGGAGATCTTTGCCATGCGTTATGCATCTTCCCCCCCCCCCCTCCCGTTGTGCTATCCTCCCCCTAGCATAAACCCCTTTTATACTGTATTCCCCCATGTCTCCCAGCCCCAACCGCATATTTTATATTTTTAGAAAGCTCCCCAATCTTTTACTTACCTCTCCGCTTTCCTACGCGGAAGTGTGCTGCCGGCAGCCGCGTCCGTGATTGGCTGCCGCTCAGCCAATCACAGACGCGGCTGCCGGTCCCGCCCCTCTGCTTGCATTTCCTCGCAAGCAGAGGGCCGGGAGCGCGGCGCAGGAAAGAGGGGAGGTAAGTAGAGTTTGGGGGGCTATCTAAAAAAAATAATAATGCGGTTGGGGCTGGGAGCCCAGGGGGGATCATATTTAAAAAAAACGATTTTAGGGTGGACATACCCTTTAATTGTTTCCATTTTCAAGATCTTCTTTATACATTTGATGAGAAACCACAGGTCTAGGATCACCCGAATTTACATTCAGTTTATACAGCTGTTAATAGCTTGATCACTCACTGTGCAGATACAACATTTTTGCAATACAGAACAAGACAACGCCTATTGCTTCATTTGCATTAAATTATGGAAGGAAATCAATTTGAAATGTAAAAAACGCTGAATCATTTCAGACACTTGCCGAGAGATATATACCTTGTACTGGTTTGGTATTCACTTGACTCAAGACATTTCCACTGCGCACAAGTATCCTTCACAAGACAAAGTGATGATACATCTCTTGGCAGTAAGGTTCAATGCAGTTTTCTCTGCCAAACAGAAGAGCTGGAATATCAAGTTTACATACGCATTGTCCGTAACACATATTTGTTTGTAACAAACACTAATGCTGGTTATACACTACTGAGAAATTATATAGATTCATCATGAATAGGGTTTGCAAGTGGTTTGCAGTGGTTTCTACCTTAAAATTCTAGTCTGGCCAGGTGATCTTTCGGACATTATGTGAATGTTGGAAGAAAACATTGGAAGGTGAGTATGTAGTATATGGGCACCTTAACTGCCATGCAGGTCGCTCCACCACACTGCCAAAAGTTAGGAAGAGCAGGGAAATGTTTATGCCAAGAATCTACCCTTTCTGTTGGCACATAGTTAATACCTTGGTACTTAAGGTATTTAAATGCCAATTTATCTTCATGTTTTGTCCTGATTCTAGCTGCCAGCAGCTTTCTGGGGCCACAAGAAAGATGTCAGGTACAAGGTGAAAGTGTAAAGCTGGGTATACAAATTACATCTACGACATGCTTATTGTCCTGGAATACAAAATCTCAATTAACCCCTTTAACACAGCTATTGCCGCAGTGATGTCCATTCTGCCAAGGTCTTGGGGGAAAGAAGACACCAAATCCGCCGATTTGCCTGACAGATCTTCAACAACGACTGACCATACATTGACACTTAATAGGGCTATGTACCGAGAGCCGTTATCGTTCTCTATTGCCTCTACTAGGCAATGCACTGGGCCGAAAAGGGCTCTCAGTGCATAGCGAATGGACATTCCCATTCTGAAACTTTAACGCCAGTGTCTGCTGGTGTTAAATTTTCTGTCTTAAAGAGACGTTATCACCGTCACTAATGTCTTAAAGTAACGTTAACCCTTGGTACATGGGTTAACGTGACTTTAAGACGGAAAAAGACGATAGCGGCTCTCCGTACATAGCCCTGTAAGTCAGGGAGGTGTGCACACCTGGGTTTGCCCTTGGATTGGATAATATTACTATTATGTATTTATATAGCACCAAACAATGCCATGGCGCTTTACAATTCCATTGATACATTCACTTCAGGCCCTGCCCCAAAGAGATTACAATCTAATCACCCTATTACACACACACACACACACACACACACACGTCTTTATGTGTGGGGATCCTGGGGGAAACCCACACTAGCAAAGGGAGAACACACACATTGCTTGCAGATGTGTCCAAGGACTTTGTATATAGTTCACAGTTCTAACAGTTGCTCTCTCTGCCCCAAAGCTAGCAATGCATTAAATAAATATAAATGATTACATTCCGGCAGAGAAGGTCCTGTAACGTAGAACTGGGGAAGCTCCTGGCTGTGACAATATACATACACTGACAGTCTGCATAATGTCTCTTTGCCTGTAGTAATACAGTAGTTACTACAAAAACTACAAATCCCATCATTCGTCACCCTCATCACACCCCTATCGTGCTTCCCTTTTCCCAGGCTCTCACGTAAGACGTCAGCACGGGTCGTTATGGTAACCCAATGACGTGGGAGCCTGTGACAGAGGAGATTTGAAACCGGCTTCTTTTCCGAGGTCAGACTGCGAAGGGTTCCGGCCGAAGAGCGGACCCTTTGGAGTCGCACTCTATTTGATTCGAAACCTCAGTTAGATCCCCCTTTGGAAATATGGCCGCCACTGGTGCTACCCGCTTTACTGGTGTGGGCGCGCGCTCGATCAGCGACTTCATCGGGCTCGCGACATTCCAGGGTCTCCGGGGGTGCCGGTCGCGAGCGCACCGTCATCCAATCAGGTATGTGGATGAGAAGGCGTCGGCTACGGGGCGCCGTGGGAGATTTTAGTTTAGTTCTCTCTGTAAGGTACAAACCATTACACGGGCCTAGAGGGGGATGTTATAAAATCCAACGTCCAGCAGAGGCGCTATTGCTACTGAGCTGCAGATATTCTACTGGGCGTCCACATCGAACAGCTAACCCAGTATTGTACTTCACAGGGAGTGACAACCAGGGAGCCGTGGGAACTAGGAATGAACGTGAAACCCGTCTGTGGGAACGGGGTAGGGGAGAGAAGGCAAAGTAAAAGTAACTTTATTTACCTGGATGGGGAGATGAGGCCTAGGCTGCTGTCTCCTCCAAGCCGAACCCACCTTGCGCCTTTAAACGTACTGTAACTGTAGGAGCCATATGTATAATAAAGCCCCTGTGTGCTTACATAACATCACTTCCCAAAACACACCTGTCATTAACTATAACTACATTAACTATCACTACCAATCATTAACTATCACTATCACTATCTATCTCTACCAATCAATCATTAACTATCACTACCAATCATTAACTATCACTACCAATCATTAACTATATTAACTATCATTACCAATCATTAACTATCTCTACCAATCATTAACTATCACTACCTATCTCTACCAATCATTAACTATCTCTACCAATCATTAACTATCACTACCAATCATTAACTATCACACTACCAATCATTAACTATCTCTACCAATCATTAACTATCACTACCAATCATTAACTATCACACTACCAATCATTAACTATTACTACCAACCATTAAATATTACTACACTACCCATTATTAACTATTACTACCAATCATTAAATATTATTACACTTCCAATCATTACATCACAGGTAGTGTCAACCAGAAAGCTGTGGGGAACCTAGGAATGAACATGAAACAATTAAAAATCATTAAATATTGACTAACTACCAGTCAGTAACTATTACTACCAGTCATTAACTATTACTACATTCCAATCATTAAATATTACTAATGGTGGCCACAGACACCTCCTCTCTCCAGAAATCTATAAAACTGACCAGGCTGTAGGGGATCATTGGATAGAAAAAGATCAATATTCATACAAATGGCCCAACACTCATTTCACATGTGTTAAAAACGTATGGCTCGTCACTCAGGCATTTAATCAATTAAAAGGGGAATTGGTCTTGTTAATGGGAGTGAATGATGTGGGTGGGTGGTGGTTTACCAAAGGCCACATAGCTTTATTCTGCGTGTCTCAATCTTTCCATCAAAAATTGAGAGCGACATGGTTGTACCTTGATTTTTACTCTCCAAGCAATTTCTGATTTATTCGTAATCAATTGTACCATTGGACATAAACCTGTGTATATTTCTGTGGCCTTTCTTAAATATAATTTGTTCACCACTTATGATATTAATCCTTAACTTAATCCTTACCGATTGTTAAAATAGTTTATTCAATATATACTTTTCCTTTAAGTATTTTAGGCTAAAAATGCATTATGTCCTTGTCTAACAGTGCAGTCAAACAAGTGCAGTGTAAACAAAAAAGCAAAACTGCCCTAAGGCCTCTCAGATGGTGGAAATTTATCAAACTAATCTGAATTCATAAGCATTTTGAAACCATTACTGCCATTCTCATCAGTGTGTTTTTATGCTAGCTATAAAGTTGATCGTTTAAAGCAGGAGTTTAAGAACCAAAAATTAAAAAGGTTTCCAAACTACTTAAAGGGCATGTCCACATCCCAAAACTATAATTTCCCCCACTACTGGCCCCACTCTGTAGTGCATAAAAATCCTTACCTTACATCCCAGCTCCAAACGGTTCTCCTGTAAAGTTCCCCCAAAGTCCAGAAAACTGGCCACCAGGGAAATTGTTTATGCCTTTGAGATGTCCTCTCAGTGGTTTTTGGCTTGCTCAGAGCAGCCCTTCACTTCCTCCCTCCCTCCCTCCCTCTTCCACCCGTTTTGTTCTCTCTCCCCCTAGTGTAAATCCCCTTGTAGATATAGTAGGGCTAGGTCCCCCAGCCCCAACCGCAATATTATCTTTTCCAGAGACTCCCCCGAACTTTACTTACCTTCCCTCTCTCCTCCGGTGTTCTGAACTGCCGGCAACCGCGTCCGTGATTGGCTGCCTCTCAGCCAATTACAGACGCGGCTGCCGGTCCGGCCCCCTGCTTGCAGTTCTACGCAAGCAGAAGGCCGGGCAGTGCGGCGGGGAACATCAGGGGAGTCTCTGGAAAAGATAATATAGCGGTTGGGGCTGGGGGAACTAGCCCTACTATATATAAAAAAATTGAAAAAGGGGTGGACATGCCCTTTAAATAAAAAAATGTACCGGTATGCAATAAGCCCCTTTTACAAAGCCACTGTATTGTTCTGATGGTGGGCATAATTTTAAAATGCTTTAGTTGAACAGATAGAATGCACTAGTGAGAGGTTTCCAAAAACATTCCACATGTAAATGCCTGTTACAGAATGAACTGGAAAGTACAGTGCAGTATCTACATTTGTTTTCTATATAAAGTGTAAAGAATTGGTGTTTTGGCTGTGGTACATCTATTTTGAATAGGTAGCACATTATTTCATCAGTATTGAAGTACTATGCAATACAGATAGAATATTGCTTGTGGTTGAGGAATGGACCATGTTATGTCAGCATTGTCAATATTTAATAGCTGTTGAAATACTTCCTTTTTTCCCCCTGGCATTTTATCCCAAAACTAATGGACTGCCATGCTTTTTTTTACTGTTTTTCTTATGTTGTTATTTGTTGTTTATTCTAGTGGCAAAAAAATGAACATATCACAACCTTGAAATTAGTTTATTTGTTAGAATCGGGCCCAGTTTAAAAAGCTTACAATTGTTAAGTACCATATCACACAGACAACCTACCAATATTTTATGTTTGGTAGGGAAACCTACACAAGAACAGGGAGAATATACAGATTTTTGCAGATGTACAATCACCTGACTCTTTTGGCTTCTCCAGTCCTTTTCCCTTTGCTGCTCCCACTGCAGTTATACAAAAGCTCCAGGTGTAGCGGATAGGATGCCCAGGGCCCATTTCACCCTTAAGTCAAACTTGCTGCAAACAGGAAAATGGCTGCACCATTCCTCACTGGATTCAATAAAACCCAGAGTAAGTCCTCCTTTTAAATATAAAAACATAATCATTCTTCATCAATCGCCCATTCACGGCCCAAAAATTGTGCGATAACCGGACCATATAATATTGATTTTTAATTATATGGGCATTATTAGTCTCCTAATTATTAGGCCCTTCTTTTACTGTGATTAATCTAGGAGACATTTATATTATTTTCAGGCACATTGAACCATACATAGATGTTCATCCATACAGATGTTCTTTCAATCGTATTTTCGATCGAATTGGAAATCTGATTGGAAGTACCACCTTGGGCTCTGTTCTTTTTGCAGATTTCCCCTTGAAATCTGCAAAGAGATGGGGTCGGCTTGACAACAGATTTTGATATGATCGTAAAACAGTTTTCAATATTTTTAGCGATCCAACAGATCCACCTTATACTTTATCTTTTACTTAGTTTCCTCTTTTTACTAACATTAATTACTTGACATAGCAAAAACTTTCTTCATTGGACATTGAAGACAGTTTGAGCAATGGGTATAGTACGTGTAAATGGCAAGCATGCAGTCTTGTGTGTTAGGGAACTTTGTGGATTTGAAATATTTTTCTGAATATGCGTTTACTAGTGCCACCAAGTGCCAGTATGGTTTCCTAGGGTGTTGGAGGGTTATATACTTAATGGAAAACAATGCAAAGATATCTTAACTATAGAGTGGATTTGGAAATTTAACATTTTAACTGAAACTCATCTGATACTGTGTTCAATACAGAGATTTCTTGTTTACTTGTTTTATTAGTTGTGTAGTATTACATTTAACTTGGCATGTTTAATGAGATCAGACCAGACCCTTCTGCACCTCCCCTGTACTGAGGATCTGAGCATAGCCACTGCTGTCTCTGCTGCTATATGAATATAAACTGTTGGAAAATGTCTGTTTTCCTTTGCCTAACTAAAGTGTCCACTCACAAGTATTACGCCTGAAAACTTCATGTAGCAGGGAGGTAGAAGACCTTACTTGTACCTGCCATTTTGCCATATCGACCTTCCACTAAAATTTATACTTCCCCACACTCAAGACCGCAATACTTACCAGGCTCTTGGACATTACTGAAGGAAGATCTTCATGCTATTGTTCGTCTCCCCTTCTAGAAAGGTTAATGCCCCCTTTTAAAGCTGTACAAGCTCTTTGTGCTCAGAGAAGGTACTGGTTCAGAAAGCAGCAGTCATTTTATCATTGTCAAACATTTTCTATGTCCTTTGTATTGTTGTGTGCTGCCAAAAACACTTTCATGCTGTTGCTGATTTCCTTTGCTGCAGGTGAGGTTTTATTGTCCCGTTTAAATGCATGATTCCAATAGGTAAATGCACACACACCAAAAGTCAAAAGTTTCAAGACCTCAAAGCTATAAAGGAACACACATGGAATTATGTAGTAAACTATAAAGTGTTAAACCTGAATGTTTTATATTCTAGATTCTTCTATTAGATTTTTCATAAAGCCACGTTGTCAACGATCAGATTCATGAGGTACCCGTATATACTCGAGTATAAGCCGATCCGAGTATAAGTCGAGGTACCTATTTTTACCTGAAAAATTTTAAAAACTGATTGACCTGAGTATAAGTCGAGGGTTAAAATTTTGACCACAACTGCCTTCTGATTCTGTATTGTTTTGAGCCTTTAGTTGCCCTTTAAATAGACAGCAGAATTCCCATACATGAATCCCATACAGTAATAGCCAAATCCAGTACCAGTAACCTCCAATTCCTTGGCACTCCAGATGTTTTGAAACTACAACTCCCAGCATGCTTTGTTGCAGGGAGTTTCAGTTTCTTAACATGTGGAGTGGCATGGTTTAGTAAACTTTTAATTAAGCTTACCATCATTTACAATTCTCCTGAACCCCCTATTGTAAAGGGCACTCTGACCCCATATAGTAAAGGACTCTCTGACCCCAATAGTTAAAAATGTCACCTGAGAGCTGTAGTTTCAAGCTGTCATTTGCACTAAACTAGCAGCTGTTTTTTGCCCCAAACTGAGGAGACCCATCAGATTTACAGCATCCAGATGAGCAGTGACAGTGCTGAGTGAGTCCAGCAGCCAGACTACAGGAAGCAGGAAGTGTAAAGGCAGATAAGCTCCTGTAACTTTCTATGCAGGTTAACACAGCGCCACCTACTGGTTACTTTTCGCAATTGCAGAATTTGGATCTAAATTAGGACTTGACCCGAGTATAAGTTGAGGTTAGGTTTTCAGGCTAATTTTAAAGCCTGAAAAATTCGACTTATACTCGAGTATATACGGTAGTCGTATGGAATGGCTTTAAGTTGACAGATGTGCCTTGTGTTAATTTGTCGAATTTCTTGCCTTATTAGAAGGTCCCTGTGTTTGCTAAAGACACAAAACTATTCAGAGCTTTGAAAACGTCAAATGATGTGCAATTGCTGCAAGCAGATCCACATTTCTGCCGTGGTCAATGGTCAATAAAAAGACACACTTCGGTGGGCAGTGGGTAAGGTGAGTATAGTTGTCCAGAGGATAACCAACCTGGCCCATGCTAGGGGCTATACTAGTAGCACCTCATGCTCTGACCAGACTTAGCCACAAAAAATCTTAGCTGGGCTGTGGGTTTGGCATCACTGTCTTAATGTGTTAGTTACCATCGGTGTGTTGTACAAAGAAGCCACTTATGAGGAAGAACAAGTTGAGATATATTTCGGCCATTTAGTGCTCTCCACCTCTGTGAACTTCTACAAGGCCTTTGAAAAACCATTTCTTGCAACTAACTCAAAGATGAATGAGAGAATACCAAGAGAGTACAAAGATGTCATCCAAGCAAAAGCTGGCAATTTTGAAGAATCTACAATAATTATTATTATGAATTTATATAGTCCCAACATCTTCCGTGGCCCTTTACAATTACATAGTCATACATTACATACAGGGTAATACATGTTATATAAAGTCATACATATTACATACACAGGTAATGCATAATATAAGTAAACAGTGATGAGTTTCTGGCAGCAATACCATGATACAATAGGAGAGAGGACCCTACCCAAAGAGCTTACAGTCTAGAGGAAATGGGGGTGAGACATAAGGTGACGGGAATCGGTAGGCAGTGGAGTGTGAAAGGCGGGTTGGATAATATTGTGTAGTAAGAAGGGTAATGTCTAGGGCAGGTTATATGCTTGCCTGAAGAGGTGGGTTTTAAGGTTTATGTTTGAAGGTATTAAGGGACGGTGAGTGAGGAGGAAGGGAGTTCCAGAGCAGAGGGGAAGCACAAGCAAAATCCTGAATGGGGGCATGGGAAAAGGTGACAAGGGTGGATGAGAGGAGGATTTTGTTTGCAGAGCGGAGGTTGCGCCTGGTGCGGTATCGGTGAATCATCTCTGAGATATATGGAGGGGCTATGTTATATAGTGCTTTATAGGATTAGGTAAGCAGCTTGAACTGGATCCTTTGCATGATGGGCAACCAGTGGAGGGACTGACAGAGAGGAGAGGCAGTAGAGAAGCGAGAAGAGAAATGTATGAGCCAGGCAGCAGAGTTTAGGATGGATTGTTTCGTTGCCAGGTGTTTGTTTGGAAAACCACACAGGAGTGTGCTGCAGTAGTCTAGTCAGGATATCATTATTGAAGTTTTATTGTTTAGTGCATAATTCCATATGTTATTTAAAGTTTTGATGTCTTCAGTATTAATCTACAATAATAAATTACAAAAATAAAAGCTTTGAATGTGAAGGTATATTTTATATATATTTAAACTTGGAGTAATCTAACAATTTATTATTGAATAAAATGGAAGACATTCATTAGAAATAAAAGCAACCTTTTAGTGTAAGGCGGAAAATAAATTTAAGATAGTGAAGGTTTCAACTTACTCTTCATTCTAATTTTTGACATGAGCTCATTGGGGCACATGACAGTTTGGGACTTGACAAAATGTATTTTTGCATTCAGCTTTTGCTTACTTATCTGTTGAATTTTCAAGGGTCAGCTCAAGATAAGGGCTCGGTTAAATTTTTCTTGTCACATATGCATTCGTTTGATTTCTATTGCTACTTTATGTTGCTAGTGCCTTTTTATTTGCATGCTTTATTAATTTATTTACTTGGCTCTTCATGGAAACTAGTCAAAAAACATATTTTGATCTATCATAAATAAAAGTTGGTTTTATGTTGATACATGCAAAAGCACACACCCTTCGACCTGACATAGGTACACACACCTACTGACCTACCCTTCCATTCTCATGGCAGGCAAAATTAAAGGGTAACTATAGTCAATATATGTTTTTGACCAATCATCAAAAAAGTTAAATGTTTTACCCCCCCCCCAACCTGGCAGTTACACACACCTACTGACCTACCCATCCATTCCTGTGGCAGCCGTAAAGGGTACCTATAGTACCCTTTACCTATAGTCAAAAAACAAAATTTGATCTATCATCAATGAAAGTTAGTTTTATGGTCAGAAACACAAAAAACACAAAACCCCCAACCTGACACAGGTACACACAACAACTTACATACCCTTCCTTTTCTGTGGCAGCCATACATAAAGGTTAACTATTGTCAAAAAATATTTTGATCAATAATCAAAAAATGTTTTTTGTTTTTTACCCCCCAAACTGACACAGGTACAAACAACTATTGACCTACCCTTCCATTCCTGTGGCAGCTATACTTTAGAGGCTAGCCATAGTAAAAAAAATACAAGTGTCCTCTTTCGTTGCCATATCAAGATTATTGTGTTTTAAAACATGCAGCACAGAAAAGCACACTCCCTTCCAAAATGCAGCCTTTTAAGCCAAATTCAAAGTTTATACTTTCTTACTTAAACTTTCCCTTTCTAGTTCTTTATTGCCAGACAAGTAGATTTGTTTTGGGGTTTTTTTTGCATTTTTTAGCTGTAACTATGGATGCTTTTATTGGTTGTCTTCTGTTAATAGATTCAATATTATCATGGGTCTTAAAGGGCAGGTCCACCCCAAAATAAAAATCCATGTTCCTATTTTCCCCAAACCCGGAGATCATTATGGTTACTCCAGTGGTCCCTGAAGCCCACTGCTGTCCTTTCTGCTGACAGCTCAGAGAGCATTGACTGACTTCTGAATTCCGGTATCTTGCACAGATGCCGGCTTTCTAAAGGGTAAGTATTCCGTGCTTAAGAGCCTTAGAGAGGTGAGTAACTATAACAATCTCTGGTTTTGTGGAGATGGGGGAAAATACTATAAAAAATTTAGGAAAATACATGTATATTTTTAACACATCTTTCTTCCACTAGCCTTAAAATATCATGTTTTTAGTCAACACTTCTATTGTACAGATTTAAAGGTAAAACAAATATATATCCCTTATATATTATATAAATACATTTTTACGGAAATTGCATTGAGGTTTTAGGAGCAACTAACTAGGTGGGGGTATATAGCATTATTACACATAGGAAAGGTCCATATGTATGTGTGTAATTAGCACTATTTAATTAAAATCACCATAAGAAATAACACCATACAAAGTATAGTACTACTACCTACTACTGAATTACAAAACAATTTATATACAATTAATAAACTAAACTTACTTTATTGGACACCCCTAAGTTTGAATGGAAAACTCAAAATGATAGGTTAAGACACACCTCCAGGATTTCTACAGGGTCTCCATGTAGACACTAAAAGGAAGTGGAATTTTACTAACATCCAATGAGAGGTTCTGGTCTTACATTCTTAGAGAAATGGGCAGTTTTTACCCCAATATTAATATATTAAACATGAGGCTGTCAGGTACCTTTAGTACCTTTTAGTAGTCTCCTTTATCCAAACCTCTCCATAATCAGAATCCTGTGTTTCCTTACCCCGTAGTGACTGTAAATCTGGAACTTGCTGTGGTAATTACCAATAAGTATGAACCTAGCATGTTATTCTGGATCTTGTATAGGATCTCAGGATGTCCAATGGAGCCGTTTAGATTGAGTTGCACATTGTGGCAGGATTGCCTGGATCTGTGTTCAGATCTGCAGGTTAAAGGGCATGTCCACCCCAAAATTTAACTTTTGATATGTCGTAGGGCATGCTCCCCCAGCCCCAACCGCATTAATATAATTGTTAGAAAGTCCCCCGATTCTTACTTACCTGCCCTCTCTCCCCTGCTGCAGTGTTCAGGCCCTCTGCTTGCATGGAATTGAAAGCAGGGGGTGGGACCGGCAGCTGCGTCCGTGATTGGCTGAGAGGCAGGGAGGGCTGCACTGAGCATGCCTCAACCTTGATGAGGTTGAGGAAGTCTCAGGCACAGCATGAGTCACACACTACTCCTACACAGCAGTTTCCTGGACTTTGGAGGGGCACAGCAGGGGAACTATTTTGAGCAGGAATGTAAGGTAAGGATTGTTTTAAACTACTTGATGTGGCCAGTAAGGGGTTAAATTTTAGTTTTGGGGGTGGACATGCCCTTTAATACCATTTTATATATTGCATTTTTAATATATATATATATATATAGTAGCAAAAGTGTGCCCGTTGGTGCACAGTGGAAATTATGTGTGTATGTTTTGCTATGTGTAGTTGCAGAACTCGCAGAAACCATCAGGAAACATCCAGGGGGGCAATAATAAAATTAGTCTGAAGGTCCTAAAACAAAACGGTCGAAAATAGTTTGAAATATTGGACTGTATACCTAGCCTAAAGGTCAACCATATTTTGATATATCTATATATGTGTTCAATTTTTGTTTATTTTGCATTTTTATTTGTCTATTTGCTATTTTTGTGTAGTATGCTGTTAGTACAGTTTGGGAGGTCTATTACTGGTAAGGTTACTGTTGGGATATCGCAAGTATGTTAATCTTTAAAATAATTAAATCCCCTTACACTTATATGTGTTGTACTAAGGTCCTGTTATGGGTGAGTAGCTTGTCATTGACACACATCTTCTATGTATAATTCCAAACATATGGAAGTATAATTGTTTACAATCGTGTACATTTTATAATGACAATTTTTTGTCCATATGTTTTCCAGGCATTTGTCTTCCTGTGGTATTATTATGACCAGATCTTCCAAGGGTAGTGTACATGGTGTCTGCAGCCCCTGTATTCAGCATTTTCGCAGCTTCTTGGGCTTTACCGGACCTCTGACCAATAAGCGAAAGGAATACTC
This sequence comes from Hymenochirus boettgeri, assembly GCA_019447015.1. NCBI lineage: Eukaryota > Metazoa > Chordata > Amphibia > Anura > Pipidae > Hymenochirus > Hymenochirus boettgeri. The sequence continues at coordinate 263,675,401 of CM033470.1, read as the reverse complement.
AGAGCGTAGAATTATGGGGTAAGAAATAATATGCATGTACAATGAAAGTTTTAAATTATGCCATGGCACACAGACTTGTCCTATGCCCCTAAATGGTATGGTGCTATGGGTCAAAAAGAAATAAGAAATCTCCAAAGTACCCACATAAGTACTCAAAAGCTTTAGGTCTCTAAATTAAATACTGTTTATTAACACCAATGTATACACCAACCCCACCACATATATCAAATTACATTGCTCAATAATATGATGCATGAAAGTGGGCATCCCCAGTATTAAAAGTTCTAAAGGAATCTACACTAGGTATAAGGAAGCGGTGATCAATCCATCCAAAACAGAGCGATGTACTACTATTCAGGGACCGATCGCTGCTTAACATGCATTGTTTGGTTAGGCCAGGGGAGACCTAAGCAATTGCATATGGGCTAACAGAGACTTGTGGTCAATTCAGGCATGCAATATGGCCACCCACAATGCACTGACATGTGTTTCTCAAGCGCTATCAGGTTGCAAAACACGCAGTGTGGCCTTGCCCTTAGATGGGGTAGTTTGATTGGGAAGAAAGTTCTTATCCTGAGTGCACCAAAGTCCTGCTATGCAGCCTGTCTTCTATCCTGGCCTACTTTAATGCTTCCAGGCAACCAACAATCTGAAATTATTGGAGTAGAAAAATTGTTATATTTTTCAAATGCACATTAGTTATTCTTACTTAGTTTTATGTCAGGCATGTGTGAAAAATTTTGAATTTCATTTGCAGCAAGTTGTGCTGACCGCTGTAGTACCCCAAAATCTGGAATGGGGCCTCTGTTGTAAGAATAACTGTATAGAAATTCAGTGCTGATATAATGGGTAATGTTTTCTAACCTAGGTACTCCATGCAGGAAATGTATGAAGTAGTTTCTAATGTGGAAGAGTACAAACAGTTTGTGCCCTGGTGTAAAAAGTCTACTGTAATCTCAAAACGCACAGGTTATGCTAAAGCACAGCTAGAAGTTGGATTTCCTCCTATACTAGAACGATACACTTCTATACTCACACTAGTGCGTCCACACCTCGTTAAGGTATGTTTTTTGTGTGGTAAAAAAGTCAATTTTTGAAATAAATTATTCAGTGTCATCTTTTGGGAGCAATCATAGATGTTTTTAATAGGGACTGCAGTGTTATGGGCCTAGTTGAGCCAATGTAAAGGCAGGAACTAATTAGACACTTAATTACTACTTTAAACTTCAAATTGTAATTTATTCTTATAAAACTCCAAATATATAGATCTCATTAATAGATGTTTGTTTTTTTTTTGTTAAACCTTTCTTAGCCAACTTGAATTCCATTTAATTACTTTGTTTTTGTATCTGTTGTATTCAATTAGATCAACTGGACTTGAAATGTAGTTCTTGAAGACGTTTCGCTAGTCATCCGACTGGCTTTCTCAATTCAAAATGACTTGTACAAGAATCTGTGGCAATTATGTACCCTGGAAAATCCCAATTAGCATATCACAGCCAGGTGTTAAGGGTGTGATTGGATAGTGGCTAAGGTGTTATAGGAACGCCCAGAGTAAGGTGTTAAAACAGCATTGTACATGGCAGACAGTTTGTGTCGAACCCCCCCACCTCTATTTAGACACCTCTTAGCCACTATCCAATCACACCCTTAACACCTGGCTGTGATATGCTAATTGGGATTTTCCAGGGTACATAATTGCCACAGATTCTTGTACAAGTCATTCGAATTGAGGAAAGCCAGTCGGATGACTAGCGAAACGCTCTTCAAGAACTACATTTCAGTCCAGTTGATCTATGAATACAACAGATATACCATGACCTGGATGCATGAGAACCTTCACAAGCACTTTGTTTTTGTATTTCATGGTTATTTATTAACACCCGTTTTATTTGCGTCTTTAGGCTGTTTGTACAGATGGTCGTCTATTCAACCACCTAGAGTCCATCTGGAGATTTAGTCCTGGCATCCCTGGATACCCACGCACCTGCACTGTAGATTTCTCGGTAAACTTTTAAATTTTACAATTTTTCACCAAGTTCACAATTGCCCATCTTGGCAATATCATTAAAGGGGAACTGTGGTCCAAAAGTGACTTTAGGTAAATTGATAGGAATTGCTCTCCTGAGAACTTTTGCAATTTATTTTCATTATTTATTTTGCATAGTTTTGAAGATATTTACATTTTGTGTGTGATATGGCAGCAGCATCTCCACCAGGTCCCCTGCACTTCCTGCTCTGAAACCATGTCAGTGGATGACAGTCAATCTGCCCTGGTCCCTCCCACTCATGGACCCCATGGCCCCTCCATTTGCAGGCTCCCCTTGGCCCGTTCCCTTACAGCCCCATTCACGGGTGCCTAAGCCCCGCCCACTCGCGGGTGCCGTGGGACACTCAGACACGACCCAATATAGAAAAATCTGAAAACGGCCTTTTCAGAGTGTTTTCCCATAGTGGGGGAGAAGGGCTGTAGATTCCCTTACCTTCTTTGTGGGGATCTTCACCCAGCAGGGAGGGGGAGGGGACCACATTTCTCCTTTAAAGTAACGATTATCCCTGACAACTCATGAAGGATGGTAATAAACCACAGGTCAGGACAAATCCCAAGAACCAGGTAGCCAACATGCCTACAAATTTACATTTAGGGCTATGCCACACCAGACCATTTTTGGTGCAAAACGCATGCGATTTACACCATCCCCCCCCCCCCCAGAGCCTACCTTAATTGCTTCAAACTTTACTTTCTCCTCCTGAATAAAAGCACCGGGAGCTCTGCCCCAGCTTGATCTCCTGGCTCATCCTGCTTCCTTGACCCCCAAATGTAAAAATGATATTATTTGTCCAGCCCTTCTAACTCACCAATAAAAAGAGCCACACAGGCTAAAAACATATAATAACATATACTGACAATAAAACACACCTTAATAGCAAGAAGGACAAACAGTCGCTTATTTTTTTTCACCACTAAATCTACTCAAATTGTGACTTTTGTAGGGGGACGCTAATGTAAAGATATCATTAACAAACAATAAGCTATTACCCTTCCCTGAGCTACAAGAACGCTTCAACCTGCCTAATTCGTTCTTCTTTAGATATCTACAGCTACAGCATTGTCTCACTACAGAATTTAGAGGGCAACAAATACCGGTGAGCTCCCACCCCATAATACAACTACTTAAACTTAAAGGAGAGAAGCAGCTGACCTCACGGCTATATAAACAGCTAACACTACAAGAAACCACTCCAGAAATAGAAACAGTAGTATCTAAATGGTCTAAATATATATCTGAACTGTCAATGGAACACTGGACCGAGTTATCCGAGTCCCACCTACATGCCTCGCAATCAGCCAACAATTAATTGATACAGTTCTATGTAATACACCAAGCATACCTCACCCCACTACGTATGGCACGTATGTCCCCGAGATATAGCTCAGAGTGCCCCAAATACCGAGAACAAGATGCAGATTTCTAGCATTTGATATGGCAATGCCCGGAGATCCAGGAGTTCTGGAGCAAAATAATGGGGATCTTATCTGATATCTTGCACATTGCGATCCCTAAAGATCCCTCTATGTGTCTATTGAGCATCATGGATGAAGATACTTGGTCTAGACCTCAGGTTATATTATTAACCTATGCCAGGAAAGTAATAATATTACAGTGGATGGCACAACAACCCCTGAACTATAAACAATGGAAAAATATGATGTCAACAATTGTAGCCTATATCCAAATAATATATAAAGATAGAGGCTACCTCTGAAAATTTAAAAATTTCTGGAATCTATGGCTAGAATACTCTGGAGCTATAATATAAAGTGACCTTGGATAAACAAGTACAACCGATAGCCTTAACCCACGGTCACAACTAACATTACCACTGATAGGGTGGTAATCCCGAGCAGACACGAGAAATAACCGCCTTCTATCTTACCACCTGGTTCTGCCTTCCCCCCCCCCCCCCCCCCCCCCCCCCCCCTTTATTATAAGTTAAGAATTATCTTGCAGTTGTACTGTGCTATATGTGTATTTAAATAAATACCAGTTATATATGCATTGTGTGACAAAGTCGATACCCAGGTCGATCGATTTGTCGCAGGTTGTGGTGGATGGGAGGTATATTCCACCTGGGGTCAGACGCTACGTTTTGTAGCAGCTCCGGAATAGGGTTTGCGGTCTGTCACATGGTCAGAGGTTAGAAAAAAAACTTAGTTGGGTCCGGAGCTGACCAGTTGCAGAGTGGGCGGGAGTAGCTGGTCGCCAGATCCTAGGTGGATCGATTGTTCTGTTTGAGAGATTCTGCTGAAACCAGGCTCACAAAGAGTTAACAGAGCAGCTTTGTAAGTCTCAGCAGAAGGGAGGAGGGGGTGTGACCAGAAAGGTCTGTTCTGTTTGTTGTTTTTGAGGAGGCTGGCTGTTTCTGCTCTGGAGCCAGTGCAGGCTGCTTGTCGACTGTGCCACATAACTTACATGTGTGGCAATCTAGTCTAGAATATAAAATTTTATATGGTAATGCAACTCCTCTCTGATGTAATATATTATATTGTTAAGGGGTGCATCATTGCTTATAATATATACGATTTAAGGGTCTTAGTTTTTTTTTTATTAAATAATTTGTGAAACAATAAGTGGAAGTGGATGTTTTCCAATGCTGTGCTCCCATTCTAGTTTCAGAGCCTTATGTGATGTATAATCGGATATATATAAGGGATAAAGTGTTCCTTACAATGTAATATAATGTTACATCAATGAGGAGTTCCCTGATCATATAAAAGAAAATGGCTATGTTGCTACTGTACAGATTAGGGAACTCCAGCTTCAGTTCCGCTTCTATTTATTGTTGCTGTAAATTGTAATGCCTTTAATTTGATTATAACTGTCTAAACTTATTTTCATTCAGATCTCCTTTGAATTCCGCTCACTGCTTCATTCCCAGCTGGCCACGGTCTTCTTTGATGAAGTAGTAAAGCAGATGGTTGCCGCCTTTGAGCGACGAGCCGGAAAGACGTATGGCCCAGAGACTCCAATTCCCAGAGAGCTCATGTTCCATGAGATCCACCAGACGTGATGACCTGTGTGGTTATTCATAGTATGGGGAGTGACAGATAAGAATCTACTAAGCAAACCAACCAAGAACTTCTAAGCAGTAAAAACTAAACATGAGCCAAACTGCCTTGTGTACTTGCTGAGACTCCAAACTCAGAACCACAGTTTTTTTTAAACAAATATTTATTTCATTTCACATCAAAATGTTCTGAAAAATATATGTGTAAATTATCAATAGTCTCTAGTTCACAGAGAAGTCGGTGTGTTGCACATTCGCAGAGCTCACAATTGCCCATATAATTTTTAAGAGTTTGTTTCCTATCTCTGTTAAGGTGTGTGTGTGTTTGTTTTAATTTAATTCTCTAGGTCTGAGATGTATCTCAATGTGATGAGACTGAATGTTGTATGTGACTTCTGAGATGTATCTCAATGTGATGAGACTGAATGCTGACTTCTGATCTTTCGGTTACAAGGAGAAAAGAAATTTTAACTTAAAATAACTGAACAGTGGCTGTGCTTGTAACTACTTTCTAATTTTAAGTTTCTATTTTTATTCAGAGAGGGAACTGAATTATTTAATTAGCACATCCACGGGTTGCTGTTTAATTTTAAAATTTCCCACCTTAACTGGTTACTCCTCAGTGTGCAAGTCCACTATTTCTTAAATGAAAGTGCCATTTCGTTTTTGCGTGTGTGTTAAAAATTCCAGTAATCCTTTTGGAGCACATTGGATATCAAATTCCCATGGAATTGATGGGATATTTCAGGTAACTGCTTTCCTTTTTATCTGCTTACTCCTCATGCCATGGTTCTGAGTGGGTGGGTCAGAGGGCCCAGGCATGGATATGACGGCCTTCTAAAATAAAAATAAATTCAGCTGCCTCCTTCTATAAATATGGCTTAGTTATTTAGTGTTATAGCCCTACTTTATCAAATGGTGTCTAATTACCCTAAAGTTGCATTAATGCAGCTTTCTTTCACCAAAACATTAGAACTTTAGAAAACACTATGCAATATCATTTACCCTTTCGACTGATGTATTACAAATGTGAAAATGATCCTCTTCCAAACCTATGTTAGTATGTATATTGTATATATGTGTGTATGTGTAAATATATATAAATATATATATATGTGTGTGTTTATATATGTATAATATACTATGGAGATATATCCGTTGCGCAGCAGAGTAAAAAAACCTCTTCAGAGATTTTTTTTAGTCATCAGACACTTTGGTTATTTTGAAATGTGGACATGTCATGGACACAATTTTCTTATTTGAAAAAGTGGGAAGTCGGAGCCATGATTTAAGTAATACATTAAAATAAGAAACTCGTGGCCTTGGCTCTCTTCTCATTGTTTACGGATAATGTGCAATACCTTGTCCTTCACACTGCTGCTGTATGAACTGCCAAGAGACCACAGATTATATTTCAGTGTGGTTGTAGGGAACACAAAACCCTTTGTTGGAACTTCTTATTCCTCTGGCAGCAAAGAGGATCATTTCTACCAAGGACATTATCTGTAGGGTACGGACTTCTGTTCATTTATATTAGGAGAGGTGGTCATATGCTGTCTGTTAGGTCTGCCTAAAAACTCCTCCGGACTAACACAAAGATGCTGTCTACAGTAAGTGGGACTAAAGGTAGAAAGGCAGATCCTTCTCAAGTACTTATTCTCACTGCCTCCTCTCATATTCACTGCTGTTATCTTCTTCTTTCCAGCTTTATCAATGCAAAATTTGCTGACTGGTAACAATAGTGAAATTTTAATTATCAATAAAATGTTTATAAAGGTTTATATACTGATGTGGTCATTTTACATTAACTTGCTTTTGCATACGCATTTTAGTACAATGACTACTTGAGACATTTTTTTGCAAATAGGCCTCCTAAATAACACTTGTGCTTTGAATGCTGGAAGAGGGATGATTCTGATTTCCAACAGCAGGTAGTAAGGCACCCACTGCTTTCTTTGCTCTAAAAACTTTTTTGGATTTAAAATCTATGCTGTAGATTCTAAGCGATCATCATTTATAAGTAAATACCTGTCACTCAAGAATTAAAAAGAAATGTGCGGCCCTCCCCTGACCTTTACCTTGGGGGGGGGGGAGATTGGTTAAGATTATTTAATGAAAACACAAGCACAAATTAAATATGTGATTACCACCATTTTACTTCGCTCAAATTGTAGGGCAGTTAATGTAAAGTTGTTGAGTATAGTGAACCTTAAATAATATGATTATATGAGAATTATATTTTAAAAACTGACAAAGAATATCAGCACTTTTTTATTATCTGACATGGGTTAGATATCGGTACAATCATTCGATCATCTGATAATATTGATACATATATGGCCTCCTTTAGGGCTAGGCCCCACTTGAGCACATGTAAGAGCGCTGTGTGTTTCTGTGCGCTTTTACCATCCGCTTGTATCTGCTTTTAGATGTTTGTTTTGAAGGGGATTATGGGTAAAATGAAAATCGCATGTCATGTTAATTGTGTCCACCTTTCTATGCACTTCCATAGATTTTTATGTACATTTTTGACAAAATCACACACAACGGTGATCACATGCGTTCTAATAGATCGCAATAGATCCCAACTTCCCTTGGTTTACATTATGAATGTCACGCCGATCCCAAAGCCATCACAGATCGCCAAATGCACTATTAGGGCCTAGTCCTTAGTGAATAAAACGCCAATAGTGTCACTGTATTCATACTTGAAGGTGCTTCTTGTCACATTTTTGGGCTAGAATGCTGTGAACCTTGATCAAGCTTCATGCATATTATTACCATTTTTGGTGCGGATGGCACGCAGGGATATAAAGCTTGCACAGATACACAAATGTATTGCAAAAATCCCAATGCGTTTCTTGTGAATTGCAGTGAGGCCTGCAATGCAAAAGTTATTACTACAGAACTACTGTGGATGCAGAAAATACAGCATAACAGGCCATATTTATAAATGCGTTAAATTCAATATACAAGTCACTGATGAAGTCCTGCCCTTATCTTCAGAAGCTGCTTCCCTGTGAAGCAACAGTAATGAAAAAACACTTCGTAAATGTTTCACACGGACGGCACGTGTCCATTCCGCGCTAATTTTCTGAGCATTCTTAGCAACACACTACATGTAACATCTGGAAGTGCACACACATTCCTGATAAAAGCACAATCCCGTCGGTACCAACTGCAAATGGTCTGTTGGGAATGGTCATTTTCCCTTGTTCGTGGTCAGGTCCCTGTACTAAGCTATAGGGAGTCATGAAGGTTCTCCCCATACTTAATATAGGGTGAACAATCAAGACTGTGTACTCCCATTTGTCAAAGATGACCGAATGTAAAGGTTATACACAGGAAAAAGGGTTGGGATCCTGCACACCTAAACGTAAGGTAAGTAACTTATCATTTCATGCTGGGTGCTCTAAGCGCTGAAGCCAACAGCCAGTATAACCAGAGGTAAAACATGCTAGGCACACCAGTCTTGATAGTGAAAAGTATCTTTTACTAGTGACGTTTCGGAACCTGTGTGGTTCCTTCTTCAGACCAAACAAAACTGGAATGTAAAGGTTGGTACACACAGTTACGAGAAAGGGGCGATACCCTCAGATCATACGGTATCATCCCTTCCTTGTTGCTGTGTAGTGCATTTTTCAAATAAAATTTTTCGCCTCCCTGTACTTAAATTATAGAGAGTAAACCACGTCTGGGGGCAAACTGCAGTCCCGAGCGTTCTCCCTATGCTTTATATAGGGAGAATGCATGGGACTGTGTGTAGTGTGATCGGAAGAAAGTAACAGACAATCTTGCAGATTCTGTCTATCATTTTCTTCCGATCATGCAAGTGTGTACCCAGCTTAACAAATTCTGTCTATCACCATTGACAGATTGGTACTGTGTGTACCCGCCTTTACTCTACCTTTCTCTAAGGTTATATACATACAGACAGTAGTACATCGGTAGTCTGTTAGTTGGGTATTAAATTGCCTGCACTGCTATTTTGGCCTAATCTTGCATTCAACTGAAGACCAGAGGATTGACAGTGATTTATGGTTGTCTCTTCAGGCCTAATATTGACCCATGTGTACACAGCCTAAGACAACACAATAGATTTATTAAACTTTACTATGAAAAATACTGGCTCCAAACCAGGGAACCAAGCATTCACGATTGATGTAAAGAACATTGTCTTGTTATAAGATCGCAATGACACCAGGACTGTCATATGGTGATAGGTAAGAAAAGGACTGCCCAATCCTTATTACTATAAGGGAACTCTATGGTATCTGACTACAATTTCTTAGTAATGTACATAAAAAAATTAAAAAAAAATGTAAAGTAGCTTTAGCTGAAACTGAAGTAAGATGGTAAACAATGTGGTTTAGTTCTGATTTGAAAAAAGGAACTATAGTAGTCCAACAAACCACTACCAATCTGGTGTACCAAGAATACAGGCCTAAAAAAGCTAGGTCCTTACACCTGATATTAAAATTTAAACAATAATTTTTAAAAAATTGCACTAAGTAGTATAAAACATATATCTTGGATAAGGCCTTTGGGTAATACAAAAAAGAAACAAGATACCAGGGTTTGTTGAGGATGAGAAGGGGAAAGGTTCCTTTTTACACTGCCATTAAACTACTTACAACCTAATCAGATATCCACAAGGCAACTGGCTAATATGTACAGTGCTAAGTCAATGGGAGAATAGGAAACTTTGGGACATATTTATTTTTTGAGATACTGCGCCTTAAATATGATTGTGGTCATACAATCGTACGATTGAATATACAATACATAGCAGTATTGTACTACCACTTGGTTGTATGGGTTATATGATTATAAGGGCCATATTTATACCCAGCTTAACAGATTCTGTCTGTCACCTTTGAATTTGGCGATACTGCGCTTTATTGATAATGTACGTCCATTCGTTAATTAATTAAATTTAATGAACTTTCAGTCGTAGAATACCATGCAGTACTAAACTACCACAGTGTTTTCTTCTGGGGATCATAAAACTTTGATCGCGTTAGCATAGATTTACGATCGTTATCGTTAATTAACGATCACTAAACCGATCAGTTTAATGATCCTTAAAGGCGTGATATATCTAAAAAGCAATACTGCGCCTTTATAACTATAGCCCTAAATGTACAACCGCAGTCATAAATTTTACGAATGCCCATGGTATTGGAACTTTCAGCCCTCAATTAAATCCCAAAAATTTCCTTCTTTTCAGGATTCCAAATACTACAGACCTGTGCAATGTTTTCTTTTGTGGCTCTAGAATACCCAAACCAAAGAGAAACAGTGAACTCTACCACTCAACAAATAAGGGGAAAAAATGGATGGCCAAGATCAAATTGTCAGCAAAAACACAGAAAACAGCTGTGGATCAAATAGGGCACACCTAACCAGAGTAATAATTAGAATAATTGATTAGACCATATACATTGATTAATGCAAATAAAAGGCATTTTTATTATTTGTGCAAAAATAGCCAACCCTGGAGGGCAATAATAAAGTGCAAAGAAATAACATATAAAAACACTTCCTGTGCTAATCCTGGTTGAATAATAACATAGTCATTATGATATACCGGTATACCTATTTACTCGATCATTTACACACCTGTTAGCTTGCAAAACTAAAGCACAATAGCTCATGTGACAAAAAATCTGTCATATAGTTTATCATAGTAGAAATAATGGCAGTATCTAACCTAGTAGAGGTAATGAATATCACAATAATTCAATAATACCAAAATATATAAAACCCCTACTAAAGGTACATATAAGCTAAACAGGTGGAGGCAGTGAGACACTGACACATGGCAGATCCCCAGGCTAAAGAGATAGAGAGTGGAAATACTTAGCCCATCAAATGACCAGGCAGAAGCACAGGAGCAGTTAAAATCAATTCAGATAGGACGCGTTTCGTCCAATCCCGGACTTTCTCAACAGAGAAAGTGACAAAAGCACCACCTCATCATGAGCAGATCTACCATAAAAAGTGCGCCCTATGATATGGCAGAGTCATATTAACATATATATAAGTATACATAGCAACACACTGTTCGTTATCTTAGTACCATAAACTCAATGGAGCCTAACATCAATCGGAAAAGTAATAGGTAAATATGTGCCAAGATCCCAAACATCCGAAACTGGAATCCTGGTAGTAAAATGTTACTTGTTAGACTACTCATTACTATAGACGGAAAGTACTCCAGCACCCACATCATCCATAATGAATTTTTTAGTCACTATGAAGTCTGGATAGTGGGATAAAACTATTCAATATAGTTTTGATACAGTCCCCCATAGGCGACTAATGAATAAGCTAAGGTCTGTTGGTCTGGGGAGTCACATTTGTACATGGATAGAAAATTGGTTAATGAATAGGATGCAGAGAGTAGTTGTTAATGGGGCTTCATCATTATGGACTAAAGTGCTAAGTGGGGTGCCACAGGGTTCTGTGTTAGGGCCGCTTCTATTTAATCTATTTATTAATAATTTGGAAGTGGGTATTGTCAGCAAGGTTTCTGTGTTTGCTGACGACGCAAAACTTTGTCGACCATTAAAAACTTCAGAGGATGTGCAATCGTTGCAAGGGGATCTAGATAGATTATCATATTGGGCTGCTAAGTGTCAGATGAAATTCAATGTTGATAAATGTAAGGTGATGCATTTTGGACTTAAAAATCCTTGTGCTACTTATACTATAAATGGCTCTATTTTGGACTTAAAAATCCTTGTGCTACTTATACTATAAATGGCTCTTTGAAATGGAAAGGGTTCAGAGAAGGGCAACTACATTAATAAGGGGATTGGGGGAGCTTGATATTGAAGAGGAGACTGGAAAAGTTACAACTATGTACGCTGGAGAAAAGGCGCTGCGTGGGGATATGATTACTGTGTATAAATACATTAACGGGCCATACAATAAACTATTGGGGTATTGTTCACCAATAGAACATGTTAAAGGACACGAGGACATCCCTTAAGACTTGAAGAAAAAAGGTTTAGGCTTCAAGCTCGGAAAGGGTTTTTCACTGTGAAAACGGTAAAGCTATGGAACTGTCTTCCAGTGGACGTTGTAATGGCAGGTTCATGGTCAGTTTCAAAAAAAAGCGGATGAGTTTCTGCAAACAAGGAATGTTGCAAGTTACTGGTATTGATACATAAAGTAGAGTTGATCCAGGGAAATTTCCGTGCCACTTGGAGTCAGGAAGGAATTTTTTCCCCCTCATAAATTTGGTGGGGTTTTTTGCCTTCTCCTGGATCAACAGTTAGGCAGGAAAGGAGGATATTGCTAGATGGGTTGGACTGGATGGACGTATGTCTTTATTCAACCTCAAATACTATACTATACTATACTATACTATAATTCTCCTAATACCTAAATTACATAAATTACATTTCCATAGCCAACGTAGATGTACAAAGCTGTTCAAGGCAAGATCATTGAAGGGTAATAAATCCAAAGTTAACAATGTTCCTCCAGGGTTTAGAGGAATTGGATGCACACCGTTGGTGCACAATGTTTGCTGTATTGCTATGAACATCTGAGTCACCTCAAAAATTTGCTCCATCGTGTGGCTTCTCCTGAAGCATGCCCCCCAAGTGGAATCTGTCCAAAAGGAAATCTTAAAGATAAATAAACTCATGGTTCTCTAAATATCCAAATAGTCCAAGTAAATAGTTCCAGGGAACATAGCCATCTTTTAAAGAAGTCACATACTGACACTTAATCAATCATCATAGAGTGAGACTCCGCTTTTGAACTGTATATCGATATCCATTAGCCATCCATCGAATGTACACAAATATAGGCAGTAATATCAAAAATAAAAATATTGAATCTCCAAAGGTCCAACAAGTCGGGGTAAACAGTTCCAGGGAACATATCCATCTCTAAGGTAAGTAGCACAATGTATCTCGCTCAGCCATCATAGAATGAAGATCCGAATATCAGCCGTTTATAAATTCTATGAGTCATCCATCGAATGCACATACATGTGGACAGTCATATCACCTCCTAAATTAAAAAGATCATGACTCTAAATAAACGGAGTGAGGTCTCATTCTTCATTTAGACCCTTAGGCATCATAGTCCCAAGGCAAAAGATCCACTTGGCTTCTTTTTTCAATAAAGCAGTTTCTACATCTCCCCCTCTCATGCCTAAATTGACATTATCTATCACAGTACATCTGAGGGCTTTTCCATCTCCACCATGTATGTCTAGTAAATGCTCCGCCACATTGGTCAGTGTCTTACCCGTCTGTACATTCCTATGTGCATTCCTGATATTAGATAGATGAGAGCTGAGCTGCTCCTTCAATTTCTGTCTTGTCTTCCCTACATAAAGAGAGGGACAAGTACATGACAATAGGTAAACAACCCCCTTACTATTGCAATTAAAGTATCTCGATGTTCTAAATATTTTGTTACGTTTGCTATCGTAAAAAGTATTACCTTGCACCATATAGTTACAAAAACTGCAGTCTCCACACCCATATGTACCAATCAAACGTTTGCCCCTGTTAAGGGGTATGGTAGATCTTTCATAATGGCTTTTACATATAATGTCTGATAAATGACGGCATCTTTTAGCCGTCAGCAATGGTTTATCTGTTACAATCTTTGCTATACTTGGATCACTCTGCAAAATCTGCCAATTTCTTTCAAGCGCATGCCTGATACCATCCCACTGCTTGCAGAATGGAGTAATAAACCTTATTGCCTTATCAGTATACCTCACTTTCGCAGTTAACCGTTCCTCCGAGTCACACCCTGTAGTTCCCTTTTATGCTTGTTAACTAAATTATTGGGGTAACCCAGCTCCAGAAACCTATGTGTTAGGTCTGCATGTAATCCTCATCATTGGTACAGTTCCTACGAAGCCTCATGAACTGGCCTTTTGTGATCCCCTGCACCAATGGCTTAGGGTGGGAACTGTTGTAATGGAGCAGGGAATTAGTCGCAGTTGGTTTGCGATATAATTTTTTTATAAGTCTATCCTCCCTGACCTCAACCATAAGATCCAAAAATTTTGATATATTTTTGCTATCTCAAGATCAAATTGTCAAGCGCTTATCGTAAGTTCTTACTTTTTTGCATCTTAAGAGTCCATTGGTAGTACACTTCCCTCTCTTCCCACTCAGGCACCAAGGGTGTTAACAAAAATCTTAGTTCCTCTCATAGCTCAGACTTAAAGAGTATCTTTACTTAGATTTTCAGATTTTAAATCTGAGCTGTAAATCCTAAGAAATTATAATTTTAATCACAGCATTTACAGGGAAAGACCAGTCACTCCAAAAGCAGAAATTGCAATATGTGACCCATGCTTGACCTCTTTGCCTGCCTGCCAGCACACTTTCTGCAGCATTTAAAGCTAGGTACACACCTAGCAATTTTTCCTCCTGAACGATCGTTCGATACTTTCGAACGGTCGGCCAGGAGGAAGGACTGTCGGTCGCGGCAAAAGCAGCCGCGTCCGATAGTCACCGCGACCGATCGTGCGGTCTATAGAGGACCGCACGATCGGACGAGGTTTTCTACCCTGTCCGATCATCCTTTCGTCCGATTTGGACGAACGGTCGATCAGACATGGGCACATTCGGATGCGATAATTTCGGTCCGATCGACCGATACACTGAACTATCGGTCGATCGGACCGAAATATCTCATCGTGTGTACCAAGCTTAAGAGGATCAGCAGAGAAAAGAAGGAAGGGGGGAGGGAGGGGTAGATGTGTAAGCAGAGCAGTGTCCATGGTGAGGCTGTGCAGAACTTAAAAGTGTCACAGACACTAAAAGAAGGCAGTGAGTAAGGGAGGGTGGGGGGGATTAGGAGTACTCACTAAACATTAATGACAAAGCAAGCACAGATAAACATGTGAGTACCATCATTTTACTTGTCTCAAATTGTAGTTTCAAAAAATGTTAAGTTGTTTCAGTGAGTATAGTGACCCTTTAAAGATATATGTTTACAGTAACATAGACAATATTTTTGTAAAGGCAGAAAGTCATTCTATTCTTCTTACTCATCTACAATAGTTCTAACTTGTCTCCAGAATCATGGTTGCTAATAAACTTTCAGAAGTCTCAGTTGGAAGCAGTATAACAGATGTCATTTCTAGGGGTTCACGTAGACACTGTCAAACACCAAAATTATGTGAAACAGGTGATGTTTAATTTTGCATTTTTCTTATTACATTTGTGTCATATTGTACTTTTCCAGACATTGGGTATATTTATTGGTTGTGAGTGGGAGAGGGTTAGGGAGGGGTAACTTGGAACATGGGAAAAAGGGGAAAGAAGAAAAAGAACTTGTACTGTCACTTGATTGTATATTTTACACATTTTAGATCCACATTGACAGTCAATTAGTTGTTATTTATCATTGAATTAAATTAGTAACAATATACCCAGTTTTATCATCCTACCTAGTCTCTCTTTTTACTTTTATTTCTGTTTGTTTTTTTTGTTTTTTGCTCGGGTACACCTCCGTCTCACATTTGTATATTAAAATAGTTACACCATAAAGACCAGGTTTTGTAAAATTTTCTAGGGCAGCCTCTGTTGAGATATATCAATCTGAGATGAGGGAGGGTAGTAGTTAACATTGTTTTCCAGTTTTTAAATTTAGGGGATGTAGGGGCCATCCAGGCCAAAATTATTATTCGTCTAGCGTAGAACAGGGATTCTCTTAAAAATGATAGTTGGGATTTGTCCCAGGCATCCATCTCCATTATTCCCAACACACACAGTTTAGGGTCTAGTGGCACATCACATCCCAGGACTTCACTTAAAAGTGTTATTACCTTGTTCCAATATCTATTGACACGGGGGCAAAGCCACATGAGGGCCCCAATACATGCCCAGCACCACAGACTTGTATATCAAATGCCCCATCACATGCCCAGCAGAACTGTATACAAATGCATGAATATATGTCATAGGAAGTTGGGCCTGCCCTACCTGGGCCTAGTGGCACCCTAGCAACAAACATTCCCTACTGAATGGGAGCGCGTGGTGTGCAGGAGAAAAGAGGAGATGACGGCCGCATAACTTTTTTTTTCTTACCCCCAGGCCCCAGCTGCCAGAATATTACAGGGGCGCACCGTGAGCAAACATTCATGGTAGGCGCGCCCCTGAGGTCCCGGTCCGGCTGGCCATGCAGTGTAAAACATTGATAAAGTTTTTTAAACTGAACTTTTTCAAAAAAATTTTATTTAAAGGGCATGTCCACCCCCAAAACTGTAATTTAACCCCATACTGTCCACATTCTATAGTTTCAAAAAATCCTTACCTTAAAGGGCAACTAAAGCCACAGAACAAAACTGAACCAGAAGTCAGGACACCTTGATATAAAACCAGTAATCTGTGTTTTACCTCTCATTTTGATACAGGCGCTGGGAAATTTACCTAAAAAACATTTACTTCTCAGCATTCTAGTATCAGACAGTTTGGTCAACTACCATTATGTTCTGCACATGCTCAGTCCTTAGCTATGGCACAAACTTGTTACAGTTGGTCACACCCATTAATAATATCTAGCCAATCCTTTTACAGGACAGATAAAGCAAGAAAGCATGTGACTGAGGTCAGGAGGTGTGGTCTGACACTGCACATACACACATACTTCATCCAGTTCTTAACAGGCTTTGATTTACTTTAACAGAGTTCACTAAAGTGGCATTTTATAGTTTATTGGTGTTTTTAGGGGGGTTGTTTTCAGATTCTGGAATATAAAAAATTGGGTTTAGTTCTCCTTTAAATCTCTGCTCCAAATGGTTCTTCTGTTATGCCCCTCCAAAGTCCAGTAAACTGTTGTGTAGAAGCTCTCAGTGAGACATCCTGTGGCTGTCTGTGCCTCAACCTCATCAAGGTCTGAGGCATGCGCAGGGAAGCCCTCCCTCCCTCCCCCTCCCACCCCCTCCCACCCACCATCCGGATCCATCCTCTGAGGCCGTGGCACCTAGCGTGAAATCCTCTTCAGGTAAGGTAAATAAGATCTCCCCAACCCTAACCGCCATAATATTTTTGAAAAAAACTGCCCCGATAGTTACTTACAGACCCTTCTCTCCCGCGGCGTCTTCGATGACGTCAGCCACGTCTGTGATTGGCCGCATCTTAGCCAATCACAGACGCGGATGGCGGACCAGCCCCTGCTTGCAACTTCCGCAAGCAGGGAGCTGGATAGGAGACGGCGCGGGAGAGAATGGGCTGTAAGTAAACATCTGGGCAGTTTTTTAAAAATATATTATAGCGGTTGGGGGTGGGCAGCTGCTACCTACAGTATACTAAAAGTTTAATTTCAGGGTGGACATGCCCTTTAAACATGACACTGCACGGTCCGGCCTGGTTTTTACTGCACAGACCGGCCCGGGGGGCATTTGCCCCTCTGCCCACCGGCCCAGTCTGCCCCTGGTTCTAGGGCATCTATAATAAACCAGGACGCCCAGTGTTCTCCCTGTCTGATTAATTTGGCTTGAAAAAGCCAAATTACTGTTCTTTCTATTTCTTCTTTTTTTTCTTCTTCCGTTTTATTCTTCTGCTTTTTTGGACCGTATCTCCTCCCACAGTTTTTGAGCTAGAGACATGAAATTCAATACAGACGTGCGGGGCATATAGGAGAACTAAAAAATTAATTTTGATTAATAATAAAAAAGGTTTGGCTTTTTTTTTTTTTTAATTCTTTATTTGTAATATTTTATATATTTAACGAGAGAGAATGGAAAAAAAAGAGGATAATAACATTGGAGAGTATGCAGACTCTCAAAATTTGGTAATTCTCAGTATTCTTTCTGTTGGCATTGTATAAGAGAGGGAAAGAGGGGGTGGGAAAGAGGGGGAGGGAAGGAGTTTTTAAGGTGGACACTTTAGGTATTATGGTTTATGTTAA
Source organism: Hymenochirus boettgeri (assembly GCA_019447015.1). NCBI lineage: Eukaryota > Metazoa > Chordata > Amphibia > Anura > Pipidae > Hymenochirus > Hymenochirus boettgeri. The sequence continues at coordinate 263,657,428 of CM033470.1, read as the reverse complement.
TCTTACACAATTGTCTATTCAGTTGTTAAGTATTCTATCGATTCTTGTCAATAAAAGCATCACTTTTTTTGATAGTTCTATCATGAGGTATTTTGGCTGTGTTTAGGTAGATAATAGCATTTTATAGGTATCGGTTTCCTTAAATGCGATCCATGTCAGCCAGGTTGTGAGAAATTTGTCTTGGTTGTCATATATTGATGCTGTTAGGTCTTCCATTCGCATTATATGTAGTAATTCTTGGACCCAGTGATTGTTTGTGGGACATGTTAAGCTTTCTGGTAGCATGGATAGCAGAACATATTGAGCGAGGGGTGTCAAGGATTGTGCTGTGATTTGGTTATATATTTTTATGATTGATGTCCAGAAGGGTTGGATTATTGGGCAAGATAACCAGATATGAGACATTGTTCCTTCCTCTTTTTGGCATCTCCAGCATGTTGCTGGGGTATTTGGGTAGATCTTATGTAATATTGCTGGGTTATAATTTTTTTCTTGAACTTTGCTTGCCATTGACATTTTATGTGTCATTTTAAAGCATTTCTCCCATTGTTGGTCAGTAAATGTGGTTTGGAGTTCCTTTTCCCATTTATAGGTAAATGAGGGTGGATCTGAGGAGTGAGAGTCTATGTGTGGTTTCTTTCAGTTTGATAGAGCTTATGTAGTGGGAGATTTGGCTGTATTCCAAACGTTGTAGAGTGGAGGGGGTTTCTTCTTGGATCAGTTCGTACAATGGGATGATGGAAGCTTTCTCTGTAATTTGTAGTAATTTTGGGTTATCTGTTTTATTCCAGATGAGAAATGTATGTGTAGAGAGTCCGGAGGGAAAGGAAGGGTTGTAGAATATGGGTGTTAATGGTCCAGGTCTATTTGAAAGTTTGTATCTTGTTCTTATCATTTCCCAGGTTCTCAGAGTGCTGTTTAGGAGATTTATTTTCTGGATAGATTTAGGGCGGTCTGTAGGGGTGAGCCATGGCAGATTTTGTGTTGGCATTTGAAGCATATCGTTTATGATTTCCACCCATAGCTTGTCTTGGGTATGATGTGTCCAGTTTATAATTTGGGTCAGAATAGCGGCTTTGTGGTAGAGGTTTAGGTCCGGTAGGCCTAGTCCGCCCGTGTTTTTATGTCTGGTCATTGTGGAGTACTTTAGCCGGTGGGGTGAGCTTGCCCAGATGAATTTGAGTAGGAGCTGTTTAGTCTTATCAAAGAAAGTTTTTGGAGGGAGGAGAGGAATGGTTTGGTATATATATAGGAATCTTGGCAGAATGTCCATTTTTATTATGTTAATTTTTGCAAACCATGAATAACATTTTTTTTTCCATGAGCACAGATCGGAGGAAAGTCTCGTTATTAAAGGTTGATAATTAAGATCATACAGACTGGTAAGATCATTTGATAGTTTGGTTCCCAGGTAGGTAATTGACTGAGTTTGCCAACGGAATGGGAAGTTTGATTTCAGGAGGTCAATGGTGTCTTTTGGGAGGGTGATGTTTAGGCACTCGGATTTTTGGTAGTTAATTTTAAAATTGCTTAGTTTAGCGAATGTATCTATCTCTTTCAGTATATTGGGTATTGAGATATGTGGAGATGTGATATATAATAAGAGATCGTCCGCATAGGCTGCCATTTTGTGGGTTCTTGTGCCAATTTGTATTCCTCCTGTGTTAGGGTTGGTTCTGATAGCATTTAGTAGATGTTCCATTGTTAATATGTACAATAATGGTGATACCCTTGTCTGGTTCCATTGCGTATATTGCAGGGATCCTACAGGGTTCGGTTTATTTTAATTCTGGCTGTATTTTGTTGGTATAGTGCCATAATTCTATTTACACATATTTCTCCTATGCCTAGGTTTATCAGTGTGGATTTGAGAAAAGACCAGTTGACCCTGTCGAAGGCCGGAAAGAAGACTGAGGGGGATTTTATTTCTTTGTGCGTGAGAGATGAGGGTGATTGTTTTTATGGTATTATCCTTTGCTTCTCTGTTAGGTACAAATCCAGCCTGTTCTGTATTTATCCAGGTTGGTATGAAGTTTTTAAATCGTGAGGCTATGATCTTAGCGTAAATTTTAATATCTAGGTTAATTAGGGAAATAGGTCGGTAGCTTCCGGGCGATGCCGGGTCTTTTCCAGGTTTAGGTATAACTGTGATATGTGTTTCTAAGGTTTGGGATGGGAAGTGACATTCAGCTGAGATTGAGTTGAAGGCTCATAGTAGGAATGGGGTTATTTCTGTTCTAAATAATTTGTAAAATTTGGCTGTGTAGCCGTCAGGTCCTGGGCTTTTGCCTATTTTGAGGGATTTGATTGTTTCCTTAATTTCTTGTTCTGTGAAAGGTATGTTAAGTGTGGCTAGGTTGTCTGTGTCTATTTGGGGGAGAGATGTGGAGGTTATATATGAATTTATATTCCTTGGGTTGGAGTCGTTGTGTGGTTTTATGTTGTAGAGTTTATCGTAGAAATCTTGAAATGTTTTAGCAATTTCCTCCGATCTGTGCACCATGTTTCCCCCTTCCTGTTTGATTTTATTTATATAGTTACTTGTATATTTACAACGCAGGGAGTTAGCCAGGGACCTGCCGCATTTATCTTTGAACTCGTATAATTGTCTATTATAGAAGCTTTGATTTGATTTGGATGTTGAGTCTAGTAAAATTAGGAGGTCTTGTCTGGCTTTAAGCAAGTCTTTATATGTGTTTTGGTTCCTGCTTTTCTTATGCGTGGATTCTAATGTGTGATAGTTGCTTGTAATTGTGTGATTTGCTGTTTCAAAGCTTTTTTAATTCTTGAGCCTTGTTGTATGAGATGGCCCCTTAGGGTGCATTTTAAGCCTTCCCATTGTAGTGGTGAAGAAGTGTCATCATGCTCATGAGTCTCTTGGAAAGTGGATATGACTTTTTTGATTGAGTCTATGCATTCTTGTTTTTTTAATAGTTGGTCATTTAATTTCCACGTCCAATTAGATTTTCCTTGCCTGGGAATAGTTATGTTTAAGTGAATTGGAGGGTGGTCTGACCAAAGGATGTTGCCGTAGTGGCATTTTGGGTTCCATGATAGAAGTGTGTGTGAGATTAGAAAATAATCTATGCGGTTATAGGAATTATGTACGGGTGAGTAAAAGGAGTAGTCCTTTTGTGTGGGATTGAGTGTTCTCCAGATGTCTACCAGTTGATTATTATGTAGTGTCTTTTTAAGTGAGTTGAGTAGTTTATGTGATGTATGTGTGATGCCTGAGGAGCTGTCTATTAATGGTTCTAGAGCTATGTTGAGGTCGCCTCCCATTATGATGGGTCCCTCTCTAAAGTTTTGTAGTTGTGTTAAGTAGGAGGTGCATGTTGTAATCTGTTGGGTGTTAGGTAAGTATATGTTAGCTAGTGTTAGGGTTGTGCCATTCATTTGTATCTTAAGAAAAATGAATCTGCCTTTTGTGTCTTGTTTTGATTCTACCAATTGAAAGAGATTTTGTGTCTTGTTTTGATTCTACCAAAATCAAGTCTTATGTATTACTATGGCTACTCCCTTTGACTTAGCTTCCGGGTTATTGCTGAGGAACCATTTCTGGTAGTGTTTATTGTAGATTTTGGGTGCTGCATCTGCCTTAAAATGTGTTTCCTGAAAGAAGATTATGTCTATGTGTTCCTTGTGCATGTGGTGTAGTATTTGTGCCCTGCGTTGTGGTATGTTTAGTCCTTTTGCGTTGAACGAGCAGATCCGTAGCTCACTCCCCGTTGGCATTTTTGACAATTTTAAACAAGCTTATATTAGTGACCTTTTGATGGGTGGGGAAGATTGGGAGGGAAAGAGGGTAGGGGTAGGGGGGAGAAAAGAGAGAGATACAGTAGAGAAAACATCAATGAAAGATGCAGTAGAGAAAACATCAATATTTAAATTTTTAGCTTTAAACTGTATAATTGGTACCAGTTCGTGGCAGTGCCCCCAAAATTCCCTGGGGGGCATGTATGTCCCTTGGGGTGGTGGTCCTTTTGATCCGTCATTGTTGGATCCCTGGATGAAGTGTCCAATTGCACACCCTCCACGTTGGTCAAGTGTATTTGCTGGGTATATTTTATCAACCTTGCTTTGTCGGGTAAGCTATAAAGGGAGGGATTATGTTGGATAGAGCTGTTACCCATAGTTAGCTTTTAGCTCTCTTGGGGAGTAAGTTCCTTGTTTTGGGTTGGTCGTCTGATTGATCTTTGTTTTTTGTGTGTGATTGTTTGCCATAATTCTTGTGGCAGCAGTGGGGTATTTGATATGGGGATATCCTAATCCGGTAGTTCTATTTTTGGGAGGCCTAGCTTGGTGAGGAACGCTGGTAGATTTTCAGGGTCTCTCAGAGTGGCTATAGTTTGTTCTTTTTTAGCTTGCAGAGTGAAGGGAAAAAGCAACTTATAAGTAATGCCTGAGTCTTTTAGTTCTTTGAGTAGTGGCTTCATGGCCTTCCTCTGTTGAAGTGTACGTTGGGATAAATCGGAGAACAAAGTAATTTGGGCCCCTTGAAGCTCTATTTCTAAGCAACCTCTTGCATTAATAAGGATTTGTTCCTTGGTGTGAAAGTGGTGTATGCAACAAATTACATCTCTTGGGGGGGCGTCGTCTGATTGTCTGGGTCGGAGGGACCTGTGTGCTCTATTTAATTCGATGTGAGTGTCCTCACATCGAGTTGACCCAGTATGTTATTGAAAATTTTTTGGAGTACCGCAGGGAGGTCTGATGTGGGGACCGTTTCAGGCAGGCCTCTCACTCTAATATTGTTCCGGGGGCCTCGATTTTCAAGGTCGTCGATATGGTTTAAGAGGGCTCTAATTGTGAGTGCCTGGGAAGTTTGTATAGTATGGAGGGTGTTGTTCCTCATATCTGTGCTCCAGATCAGAGACGCGGTCTGCGACTTCCCTGAAGTCTTGGCGGAGGGCCGATATTTCGGCCTTGCACGTGTGTTCCACCTTGGTAATTAGTTTCTTTTGGTAGGTAGGGATCGGATCTAAGGTCCGGAGTCTGTTCCTCTGCATCTGACTCCTCAGGTGAGTCATTGTGAGGTTCAGTTGTGGGGCCTAGTACTTCCTGTTCTGGAGAGAGTGCCGTGTCTCTCTGAGTTTTGCCAAAATAGCGGTCCAGGTCCTTGTTTGGCGGGTTTTGGTGTGTGGGTTGGGGTTTTTGGGGTATTCTTTCTCCTCATGGTTATGAGCTATGGATAGGTTGAATGCTTATTGCAGCGTGGTTTGGGGTTGCTGTCTCGGAGCTCCCTTCAAGTGCGTCCGTCCATGCAGAGGTCCAGGCCACGCCCCAAGGTTTGTTTTTTTAACCCCCATGTGACACAGTTACATAACCTACTGACCTACCCCTTCATTACTGTTGCAGCCATACCTAAAGGGTAACTAAAGTCAAAAAATTTTTTTTGACCAATCATCAAAAAAGTTTGTTTTTTTAACCCCCAACCAGACACAGGTACACACACCTACTGATCTACTTATCCATTACTGTGGCAGCCATACCTAAAGGGTAACTAAAGTAATAAAAAAAAATTTGACCAATCATCAAAAATATTTGTTTTTTTAACCCCCAACCCGACACAGGTACACACACCTACTGATCTACTTATCCATTACTGTGGCAGCCATACTTAAAGGGTAACTAAAGTCAATCATCAAAAAGATACAGAGAGATTAAATAAAAGTTCTTATAATTGAAAATGGTGCTAATTTTGCCCTAACTAATCAGATGTTAGCTTTCTGATTGATTGGATCAAAATTAGCACCACTTTGGGCTGGGTACACACAAATGTCTTTTTTGTCCCAAACAAGCGTTCACTACAAACTCATCATTCCCATTATTGAGTTTTAAAATCTGCAGAAAACACACATATTCCCTTCCAAAATGCAGCCCTTCAAGCCAAATTCAAAGTTTATACTTTCTATAAATAATTCATTTCTATAAATAATATACAAACTGTTTGTTTTAGGACAGCTATCAAAATGACATTTGTTTAAACATTGTACTGACAAATTGTCCTGTCAAAATCAGCTGTCAAAAATGGTTTTGTGCACTTTTGGGTTCCGTGTTGTCAGTGTCAGTCTGCTGAGCTTCTAACCATATATTGAATAAGTTAGGGGACTAGTGGAAATACTGACACCACTGAAACTGTAAATACTTTAAGAAAAGACGACAGCTTATTGCTGTTTATGTCAAGCAGAATGGTAGGTAGTAATACTTGCTGCTCCCTCCCGCTAAATTATTAGTTGCAGGTATAACTTTATATTTTTCAGTGTAGTGGTCCTTTAACTTACTCACAATGGCTGTTAATCACCCACTTGTTTATCTGGGGGTTGTGGTGCCTGTTGAGCGTGTATAGAAGGCTTAACACTACATACAGCCTTCTATACTGGTAACTTTAATTCATACATATGAGACCAGTTTACTATAAATTCGCCAGGTGACATCCATTAATACTTTCCAATCTAGACAGTTATCCTACCTTTCTAAGCACCAGCACAACAAATGAAGCCGTCTCAAGCATCTTGTACCCATCCCCCCCACTTGTATGCCACTGCGCACATCACATGACGTCGACATGTGCGCACGTCGCCGCAAAATGGGCAAACGCGGTACGATGACGTCACACGCATGACCGTTCCCGTTGAGGTGCACACGCATTGATATCATGTTGCGTGCGCGGGGGAGGGGGAATAGAACAAAAAAAATTAGCCAACGTTACTTTTAAAGACATAGCTTTCTACTAAACCAAAGTTGTTTTTACAGTTTACTTATCCTTAAAGTTAATTAGGGATAAGTGCTAACCCGTGTCCTGCCATCGGTTGGTGAATCGATCGCCTAAGTTAAATGTGGGTGAGAGTTTGAATGGGTTGCGGATCAGGTTTGTTTAGAAAGCTGTGGGTGAAGGTAACGACAGGTAGGTTGCGGGTTTGTTAGAATTCGATTGCGTGTATATGCAGGTGCAGGACTGATCACTGGAAAAAAATGGGCAACGCCGGGTACTCTGCTAGGTAAATATATTAAGGAGTAATACCAGTTTGAGTTTCTGTTTTGTTTCTTAATTCTCTATTTTGTATTGTAGACATAGGGGAAAACAGGTACAATCAATCAATGGAATGCAAACCATGCAGACAAATACTAAACAATGAGGTGTAAACAAAAACCAGGAGACACCCAGCACCATTGAGCACTTCACCCAATAAAAAGTATATGTATGCATTGTATATCACAACAACACTATCTTGTTTTCAATCAGACATCCCATTTTGTTGGTGAAGTCATAAAATGTAGGGGAAGAAGGAAAAAAATTAGGAATATTCCTTTAATAAAATAACTATGATCCTCCAATACACAATATTGTTTCAAACACAGTGCATATGTGTAGTTAACAAATAAATAGATTGAAGTAAAAACATATACTGTTGTATAGCAAAGTGCATATATATAGTTAGCAAGTAAATGGATCAAATATATACTATTGCATAAGTGTCCATTATCCTGTGATAAGTACCGTACAATGAATTTGTATATAGTCCTCCAACCCCCCTGAATTTTCAGTTTATCAATAAACAAGGCAAATAAAAATACTAACAGTTGTTAGTGCTAGCTGAGCATTATGGGTACTAGGGTTAACTGGGTGACTGGAAGCCTTTGTAATAAAAAAGGAAGAAAATACATAATGTAAAAATGCAAACAAGCATGGAAATGCTATTCCTGAGAAAGCAAAAGAAATTACAAATGATTTTTAAACACATTAACACACACATCTACCTACAGGGTAGGCTCAAGGGGAACAGAAAGTAATAGCCATTGCCGCAAGCTGACAACCTAACTTGTAGTAGAAGAGGAGTTGTTATATCACCATTTGGGTGAGGAGTAGGGTGTCAGTGCACTTCACTTAATAAACATAGCCCATACTGGGTGAACAATCATATGGTTTTATTAGAACATTAATACTACTGGAGTACTGGACCATACAGGTCATAAAGTCCCATACAAGCACTTACGTATATCCAAAATACTACCACACAATAGTGTTATAAATAAATACCCAAGAATTGGAGCTCCACTTATTGGTTTACAGGTTTACATACATTTTATTCACAACCCTGCATTGAAAACTCAAATATTCTCCTATTACCATCGGGATATGGTTGATATTTCCCATTCTGCCAATGTTCCCTGAAATTTTAAATGCCTATGGATGCAGATGTATATTTTCTGTGCACATACAAAATTAAATTGTGCTTCACACCGTAGTGCTTATATTCTAGGAGATTTTTGTACGCGCACCACCCTGGCGTAGGTACCAGGGTCACAAAGGTCACAATTGCGACCAGGCCTTTGTAGCTGGGGGGCCCGCAACCATAGCTCCCAAATGTACAGGGACTTAGGGACTATCTTGACCCGCAGTGTCCCGGTGTCGGGTCTAAAAAAAGAAAGAAAAAAAACGAAGTGCAGTGGGAGGGATTTCCGGACTCAAAAAACAGAAACTTTTAGTTGTTACTTATATGGAGTGTGCAGTGTCAATGCTTAATGTTATCACACTGTGTTCAACTGGCCGTGTTAGCTCTATGTGCAGATAGTGGTCGGCTGCACACAGCTTCAGGAAACTAGAAAATCAATTCAAACTTACCGAGATTTTCTTTTCCTGGTCCGGAACACGCCAGTGGATGTAGTGGGTTAACCCCTCGCTTCACGTCCATGACAGGCCCCTTTCTTAGACAATAAATTGTTTCTCCTCCCCTCACCTGGTATGTCTTTGACGACTGTTCTGTAAGAGAAGATTTTTTTTTAATAAGTTTTCGGGTAGGGAACTCTTCCACTGCCGTGTTCCGGACCAGGAAAATAAAATCTCAGTAAGTTTGAATTGATTTTCTAGTTTCCCTGGTCCTACCATGGCAGTGGATGTAGTGGGATTTCCAACGTAGTACTAGAAGAAAACCACAAATACAGGGGATGGGATGCAAATAGTTCATTTTTCATTTATTGAGCTCAAGTTGAACGTCAAGTTTATAATGCTTCATAAACATGGATGTTGAAGTCCATGTGGCCGCTTTACAAATCTCCAAAGGAGAGCATCTTGCTGCAAAGGCCCAGGAGGTTGCCATTGCCCTGGTTGAATGTGCTGTTACCCTATCGGGTTGTTCCACTGCTGCAATTTTATATGCTTGTCTAATTGCTGATTTAGATCTGATTATAAGCCCCTGTCTTTCATTGCTTGTTTTTCAATTTCCAAGCCACTTAGTTCAGTTTGTTCACTTGTGGATGGATAATTGACCCTTGTGTCAATAGATTGGGTATTTTTGGAGTTATCATTATTACCGAGGTCTGGTCTTCCTGTATCTTTTTTAGTATTCTCGGTATTAGCGATATTGGGGGGAATATATATGCCAGATGGAATTTCCAGCTCATTGAAAATGCATTTGTTCCTATTGCAATAGGGTCTGGTAGCCAGGAGAAGAATTTCTTCATCTGCCTGTTGTCCCTAGTTGCCATCAGGTCTATTTGAGGTATCCCAAAGTCCTGAGTGATCATATTGAAGACATTCTTGTCCAGGAATCATTCCAGTGGATTCACTGTGACCCTGCTCAGACGGTCTGCCTCTATGTTTTTGGCACCTGGTATGTGGATCGCTGTGATATCTTTCAGGTTGATTTCCCCCCATCTCAATATCTCGTCTACCTGGTTCCAGAGTGCTTGACTCCTGGTGCCCTCCTTTTTGTTTATGTAATAAACAACTGACATATTGTCCGAGAATATTCTCACGGCTTTCTTGACAATCAGATGTTTGAATGAGATTAGAGCCATCATTACTCATTTCATCTCCTTGAGGTTTTGATGTTTGGCTCTCCAACACGGGTTCCACTTGCCTTGTATTGACTGACCTTGGCATATTGCCCCCAACCTGATGGGCTGGCATCTACAGTAATCGTGATCCAACAAACTTGCATCATACTTACTGCCTTGAAATTCTTTGTCTCTAACCACCATTTCAGTTTTCTCATTGTATTTTTTGATAGGTCAATTTTTTGAAATTGACTGGATTGGGGTTTCCATTACAGTTGTAGTGGTCTTAGGTGATATTGAGCCCACTGGACTAATTCTATTGTGGATACCAATTTCCCCAGGACTCTTTGGCAGATGGATGCTGTTGTCACTGGAAATTTCGTGATCTGTTTGATTTCCTGAATTATATCTTCTTTCTATCTGGAATGACATTTTGATGTGTGTTGTGTTTATTTCTGCTCCAAGGAACCTGATCTCCTGAGTAGGATTAAAAATAGACTTTAATGTATTGATCAACCAGTGACGGTGACATCATCTATATGCAACCCCAAGAAAGGGGCTTGTCATGGACGTGAAGGGAGGGGTTAACCCACTACATCCACTGCTGTGGTAGGAACAGGGAAAATGCAAGCAGAGGCATGGGAGCGGAGGTCAGTGTAAAGCTAGGTACACACCTAGCGATTTTTCCTCCTGACCGACCGTTCGATACTTTCGAACGGTCGGTCAGGAGGAAGGACTGTCGGTCGCGGCAAAAGCAGCCGCGTCCGATAGTCACCACGACCGATCGTGCGGTCCATAGAGGACCGCACGATCGGACGAGGTTTTCCACCCTGTCCGATCGTCCTTTCGTCCGATTCGGACGAACGGTCGATCGGACATGGGCACATTCGGATTCGATAATTTCGGTCCGATCGACCGATACACTGAACTATCGGTCGATCGGACCGAAATATCTAATCGTGTGTACCCAGCTTTAGACTGTGCAGTAAATGGTTGTTCCACATTCCACACTTGACCCTGCCTGTGCTGGTTGCAGCTGCCTGTATTGTATTACCTGGTTGATTTAGCAAGTAAACTAGTATTTTCACTGACACTACTAAATCAAACAAGCATTACAATACAGGCATATAGCTGCTGGGTCATAGTGCACTGCTGCTCAAAGTCTTACTGTGTCAGTGTGCACAGTGCATGTATGTTTGCATGTGCATTCTGTGTATGCAATATATGTGTGCATAAAAGTATGTATGTATTGTGCATAAGAGGGAGCATGTATGTTGTGCATAATATTATGTATGTATTTGTGTGTATAAGAGTATGTCTGTGCATATAACAGCGTGTGTGTGTGTGTAAGCGCATGCATGTTTGTGTGTAAAAGCATGTATAAGAGCAGGCATGTCTGTAGAAGAGCCCATGTGTGTGAATGAATATGTGCGTATAAGAGCATGTGTGTATAAAAGCATTTGCGTGTGTATAAGCATGTGTGTGTGCGTATTATAAGAGCAAGATTACAGTATCTGAATATAAGCACAATGGGGGGGGTATCTGTGCCTGTTACTGTGCTGCATGTGTATATTGATGGGGGAGTGGGGTAATCTGTGCCTGTTACTGTCTGTGTGCAGTGCCAACCAATGACTAGTATGCTGTGCCATCATAAGATTTAAAGCTAATTTGTGTTTGCGGTGTGGTCAGGGGGCTAATCACCAAATTCTGCACCAGGGCCCATAGGTCTGTAGCTACGCCACTGGCACTTGGCATCCAAAACTTTAAAGTTAATCCCATTTTGTACCTTTTTATATAACCACCATCTGTCCCTGTTTTTAATGAACAAATAAAAGCTATGTTTTATAATTATCGAAACAACGGTGCAGCAGCCTTTGTTTGATTTTGCGCACCACTGTAACCTGTGTGCGTAGGCCTGCAGAGTTGTGCGCATGCACACGAGCGCACAGCTTGGAGGGAACATTGCATGATCGGTAGTAGTCCAGTATAATACATAAGGCTCTGGCATTTCAATGGGGAGGTGCAGTGGCGAGAATCTATATTACAGTCACTCAGTGATGTCACTGAGTGACTTCCTGTATTCCACTGCCCTTCCCAATTTCTCTCTCCCTGCCTGTATGAGTAATGTAGATAACAAGTCTGTTTTTGTACACTGACTGACTGACTGAATTATTGTGCTGATAAGGAGGAGAGAGTGGCCGAGTCAATTATGACTCGTAGGAATGCGCTCACTCCTCCTTATCAGAACAGTAATTCAGTTAGTCAGTGTAACGAACCAGAACTGCACCGGGTGATTTATTGACAATATTTATTGTATTTTAGTTTGAGATAGAAATGGCAGTTAACTATTTGTATTTACAAAAATGGACTCTCTACATTACTAATACAGGGAGGGGAGGAGGCAGAGTTCCTGTCCTAGATTTTTCCTTTTTTAACCTTATGTATTATATGGAATAATATGCTACCTACAGAATAATATATGGATATTACTTCACTGACTTCAGAATGTCAACTGGGATAATGTATTATCAGGTAAAGGTACTGAACAGAAGTGGACTGTGTTCAAGGGGATTTTAAGCCAGTTCACATCTAAATTTATACCCTTGGGAAATAAATGTAAAAAAAATAAATCCGTGCCCATGTGGCTGAATTCTGATGTAAAGAGGCAAATGGTAAGGAAGAAAAAGGCATTTAAAACCTTTAAGGCCGAGGGAACGGAAAGGGCCTTTAGGGAGTATAAAAACTGTAACAAGGACTGTAAGAAAGCCATCAAACTAGCTAAAATTAATAATGAAGTTAGGATAGCTGAAGAAAGCATCACTAAGCCTAAACATTTTTTTAAGTATATTAATAGTAAGAAGATGAGGACTGAGAATGTGGCACCATTAATTAATGGGGATAAGTTAGTTACGGAGGATGGCGATAAAGCAAATGTCTTGAATAATTTTTTTTCCTCTGTATACACTATAGAAGATCCAAGTACAGATATCATAGAGTATAGTAGCAATAAAGGTATACAAGATTCAAGTTCACTTTGGTTAACCGAGGATATGGTACAGAAAGAACTAAATAAGGTTAATATTAATAAATCTCCTGGACCGGATAAAATACATCCTCGGGTACTTAAGGAGCTAAGTTCAGTTTTATCTAGGCCATTGTTTCTTATTCAATGTTGATAAATGTAAGGTGATGCATTTTGGACTTAAAAATACTTGTGCTACTTATACTATAAATGGCTCTGTGTTAAGTGAATCCCTTTTGGAAAGGGATCTTGGAGTTTTGGTGGATAACAAACTTAAAGGTAGCAAGCAGTGCCAGGCGGCAACAGCCAGAGCCAGCATGGTATTGTCTTGTATAAAGAGAGGTATGGATTCAAGGGAGGAAAATGTAATTCTCCCTCTTTACAAAGCATTGGTAAGGCCTCATTTGGACTATGCAGTGCAATTTTGGAATCCTGTGTACAAAAAGGACATCTTTGAAATGGAAAGGGTTCAGAGAAGGGCAACTAAATTAATAAGGGGATTGGGGGAGCTTGAATATGAAGAGAGACTGGAAAAGTTACAATTATGTACGCTGGAGAAAAGGCGCTTGCGTGGGGATATGATTACTGTGTATAAATACATTAACGGGCCATACAATAAACTATCTGGGGCATTGTTCACCAATAGAACATGTCAAAGGACACGAGGACATCCCTTAAGACTTGAAGAAAAAAGGTTTAGGCTTCAAGCTCAGAAAGGGTTTTTCACTGTGAGAACCGTAAAGCTATGGAACTGTCTTCCAGTGGACGTTGTAACGGCAGGCTCATTTGTCAGTTTAAAAAAAAGCTGGATGAGTTTCTGCAAACAAGGAATGTTACAAGTTACTGGTATTGATACATAAAGTAGAGTTGATCCAGGGAAATTTCCGATTGCCACTTGGAGTCAGGAAGGAATTTTTTCCCCCTTCATAAATTTGGTGGGTTTTTTTTGCCTTCCTCTGGATCAACAATTAGGCAGGAAATGAGGATATTGCTAGATGGGTTGGACTGGATGGACGTATGTCTTTATTCAACCTCAAATACTATACTATACTATACCTCGGAGTTCTCTGACTTCTATGTGTTTTTATATGGTCAGGGAACTCCTCGTGGTGTAATCTCCTTATATTACACTGTAGGTTGCGTATTATCCCTTATATCATATCAATCCACTCAATCTCAACTCTTGAGGTGTAGAAGCCTGTATTAACAATGTTAAAGAAATATGTTATGCCAAGGCACTTCTTTTACCATATTTGTGAAAGCATGCACTGAAATGTTCTTGAAAGCGCTCTGCTAATTTCCATGATGTAATTTCCACATTTTCCTTATTGCACCCACATTCTAACACATTCACAACTTGTTCTGTCTGACAGCTAATCCTTTGTCATCCACTAACTTCCATTATAAAGATGCACTGACTTTTTTTCTGCCATTTGTTTACACATTTTACATTGTCCACATTTTACCATACATTTCCTTTCAGGTGTATTCTGTTAATGCCTAGCTAAGATGTCACAGCGATGCAGACAAAAAAGAACGGGCTGCAGCAATCCTGTGTATCAATCTCACACGGAGGTAGTAGATAAAAAAACTTCTCTGACGAAGTGCCATTATCAGGCACGAAACGCGTTAGACATGTACCCGTTTGTATAGCCATATGTGTTAAATAAAGAAGTTTTTTATCTACTACCTCCGTGCGAGATTGATTCACAGGATTGCTGCAGCCCGTTCTTTTTTGTCTGCATCGCTGTTGTTTGGACCTTGCGAGGGGTCTGGGGCAAGACAGCACCCGGACCAAAGGCTACGACTGGTGAGACCCCTTTTAAGCAATTTCGCATCTTGTTAATAATGTTATCGTCTCTCTGAGTATCTACACACTAGAGCGTCTGGGTCCGGGGGAGTGTCCACCCGGCCCACCCCGTTGTTGTGTGTAAGTCTTTATCATTTTCAAAAATCAGCTATTTTAGTCCCTACTTTTGTTATGTTCTAATAGTGCACATAAAAATAATTCAATATCTGGGACTTTCTAGTGTGATTGAACATTCTATTTATCGCATTGTTGTATTGATTAGATTCTCAGAACCCGGTTCTTCCTGCGTCCGGCACGCTCTAATCACTTGTTTATCTAAGATGTCACATCATCTCTTAGGCTAACAAAATGACTATGGCACAGCTTATGCCTTAAAAGGCATGTCCACCCCCAAAACTCGAATTTAACCCCATACTGGCCCCACTCTCTAGTGTACAAAAATCCTTACCTTACATCCCAGCTCCTTATGGTTGCCATGCTGTGCCCCTCCAAAGCCAGGAAAATTGTAGTGTAGAAGCTCCCAGTGACTCATCCTGCGCTTGTCTCTGCCTCAACCTCGACAAGGTATGAGGCATGCGCAGGAGAGTCCTCCCTCCCGTTTTCTTCTCCCTCCCCCTAGTGTAAATTCCCCATGATATATATATATTGATCCCCCAGCCCCAACCGCCGTAACAGATTTCAAAGAAAGTGCCCCGATAGTTACTTACCTTCCCTCCATCCTCCAGCGTTCTGAGCAGCCGGCAGCCGCGTCCCTGATTGGCTGCCTCTCAGCCAATCAGGGACGCGGCTGCCAGTCCCGTCATTTCCATGCAAGTAGAAGGACTGGAGAGTGCCGCGGAGGATAGAGGGAAGGTAAGTACATATCGGGGCACTTTCTAAAAATTTTATTACGGCGGTTGGGGCTGGGGGATCAATATGTATAACATTAAAAGTTAAAAAAAGGGGTGGACATGCCCTTTAAATTGGGGGCCCTCCACCATTGGGCTAATTCCAGCCTTATCTACCAGTTGTCTATTCTCACAAAGATGCAAGTGACACTGTAACATAGATCTAATATTAGAAACCAAACTACAGTACTTTCTCGAGATAAAATATACTCTTAATAAACAACAATCGTAGCTGCCCAGACCTACCGGTAATAGAGATAAAAGAAAAACACCTCTATCTTAAAATACAATAAGTGGATTATGGTCCTGTGCTAGAAATCAGCTACTTTATAATGCATGCAGATACGAAAATATGAGAATATAACAATGTATAAATATAACACCCAGCTAGGTAAGTTAATAAAAACTGTATTTAATAACCAATGATCCTATATGCATAAAAATCAAACCCCTCCTATATACCCTTTGTTCCCTTTAACGTTTCATATATGGTAATAAACAAGCAAAAATTACCAATACAATGGAGCTCCAAACTGGTATGTATCAAAGGGCAACACACAATATTAGTCTCCACTCCTTTAAGTGAGACTGCTGTAGAGAGAGTCAATTGAATGTAATCCAATGCACTAAGATGAACGGTGCCAGCATTGAATAATCAGGTTCATTCCAAGGATCAGAATTCCAATATTTTAATAGTAAAAACAGTATAAAATAAAAGTTCCTTCCTTACCTTTTCGAAGGTTCTTGCGGTCTTCTAATCGCAATCTACCCCTCAGCCCTGGCCCTCGGACCTAATCTGCATCACCCTACAGAGCCCGTAAGGTGCCGGGGGCTGAGGGGTAGATGGACAGCTCCTGTGAATATGCATAAAAAAAGACTTGACAATATTAGCCCAGATTTTAAAGGGGGTCCAGAAGCCGATTGTTGGTATATTAGATGAATAGAAAGGTGTCCCAGAAGCTGATTGTTGGTCTTATAGTATAGACAAGGGTGGTCCCGAAGCTGATGTTGGTATATTAGATGATAGAAAGGGGGTCCAGAAGCCGATTGTTGGTATATTAGATGATAGGGAAAGGGGTCCAGAACTCAGAAGCTGTTGTGTATTTAAGATGATAGAAAGGGGGTCCAGAAGCTGATTGTTGGTATATTAGATGATAGAAAGGGGGTCCAGAAGCTGATTGTTGGTATATTAGATGATAGAAAGGGGGTCCAGAAGCTGATTGTTTGGTATTTAGATGATAGAAAGGGGGTCCAGAAGCTGATGTTGGAAAAGGGGGTCCAGAAGCTGATTGTTGGTAAATTAGATGATAGAAAGGGGGTCCAGAAGCTGATTGTTGGTATATTAGATGATAGAAAGTATACTGCACATAATTATTCTACCAAACAAAAGATGTGGCAAGAGATCACAACATGGGAGTCAACCCCCCCCCCCCCCATCAGATGTATAACAACATTTATTTCTTGGTAACAATGTCTTTTTAGAAGTTGAAATGTAAAAACCAATTCATCATCTCTGCTAAAACAGGAATCTTCCAGATCTTCTCGTTTCGAGAAGATCTAATAACAGAAACTATGTGGTTAAAAACAAGAATCATGTGATTTCTGTTTATGTTACTTTAGGCGCCTATAAGAAATGCATAACTCTTGGTATTAAAGCATTCCATGAAGGGTTCATTAAAGCAGAGTTAATGATTAATTCTGCATAGCTTTAGATTAGAATGTAATGGTCAAGGCTAAATTATTTAATGTGCATGTATATCAAGGTATCCACAAAGCTGATAAGAAAATAATGTGTTTTCCTATGGAGTTCAAATCATTAGACAGAGTAGTTTGAAGAAATATTTTACTATCAGTAGTTTAGAAGTGACATTGCAATTTTTGCTCATTTTCCAGGTACTTTAGAGCATGGGTGTCAATGTTTGTGGCACTCTTGGCAATGTATATTTATGTTGCAGTACACATTTAACATTTACAGAGTTTTAAAATGCTTTGACATAATTTGACCTAATTTTTTACAGTGTGTTTTATAATTTGTAATATAATCACTGTATTCTAGATTAACTATGTTGATTTATATAAACACATTTATTATACAAAAAAAATGCAAATTATTGAGACACACTTCATCATCTCTCAGGTAAACACAGTGGACACCAGCACACAGACACTCTCTGTGACTCACTTGACAATGCATATTTTTGTCACAGCACACTTTTTTTCCCAGTATGAGATTTCTATTAATTATTTATTAATTAATTATTTATCATTATTTTTATTAATTTTCATATAATTAAAAGATTTACGATTGAGTTATCCAACAACCTCCACAGACAGATCCATACTATCGGTCACGCTTCCTGCTCCTATGCATAATATAAATAGCCTGTGTCTCAGGCATTAAAGGAGAATTATATTCATGCACCAATAAATTAAAAGGATAGGGAGAGAATAAAGGCTTTGAAACTCCCCTTTCAGCAATATGCAAATAAGGAACAAAGACTTCTGGGAATTTACCATGTTTCCATGGAAGCTCTACGGAATGCTATATCTTTAAAAAGACTTTAACAGCATTCCACAAGCTAAATGCAAAACCAGAGGGCCAACTACAGACCAGTTTCTGCTTTATTGAGCCATCATCAGTGTAATGCAGGCTTCTGGTTTTGCAGTGTGAAGCGCCTATAGACCAACGCCACCAATAAATTAAATAGGATAGGGAGAGAATAATGCTGTAAAAGTCTTTTTACAGATATAGCTTCCTAAAAGCTTCCATGGAAACATGGTAAATTCCCAGAAGTCTTTGTTCCTTATTTGCATATTGCTGAGTTTCAAAGACTTTATTCTCTCCCTATACTTTTATTTTATTGGTGATGTTGGTCTATAGGAGCTTCACACTGCAAAACCAGAAGCCTGCACTACACTGATGATGGCTCAATAAAGCCAAAACCGGTCTGTAGTTGGGCCCTCTGGTTTTGCCTTTAGCTTGTGGAATGCTGTAAAAGTCTTTTTAAAGATATAGTCCTTATTGAACCCTGAGAACAAAGTAGTAAATCTTCAGTCTGGTAAACACACTTAGGGCCATATTTCAAAATTCCACAAGTTATAGCTAATGGGCAATCGTGGCCGTAAATGTGTGACACAATTGTGGGAGCCCCGCGCCGCCTTAGGAGATGGGGCGATTGACCCAGAGGGGGGAAGGCATCCCCTTTCCCCTCCGTCCAGGCAGGCAGCAGCCGCGCGGGCGAAGCGGCTGCTCTCTTCCGGCTTCACAGTAAGGGCCGAAGTCTCGCGAGACACGGCACTGGCGTGACGTCATAACACCGCGTCTCTCTTTAAAAGGCGGAGCCACGAGGTCACCAGCGCCATTTTTAGCAGCGCTGGTGATAGGAGTGGAATCTCCTCTTCATCTAGGGAAAGCTAGAAAGGTAAGAGAAGCCATGAGCGACAGTATCTTAGAACAGATTAGGGGAAGAGTGAGTAGGGAGGGATCGGGCTGGCTGCAGGGCCTATTGGCAGCTGAGGATTCAGCTGCAGGGGCACAGAGGGAGCCATCCAGCCCCCCAGGCCGCCCGGCGGGGCGCCCTGGGAATAGGCCCACCCGCGTCTCGTGCCTCCCAGATTGGCTGAGCCCCAGTCCAATGGGGCCAGCCAAGAATAAAAAAGGAGGGAAGGCCCCAGCTAAGAAGGGCCCTAAAAAAGTGGTAGCCAGAAGGAAGGGCCTAGTAGGGGCAATCAGCGCCATTTTTAGGCCCAGGCCACAGGAGGAGGAATCCTCCTCATCATCAACTCCAGAAAGGGGGTCAGGGGAAGGGTCCACTCAGGATCAAGGGTCGTCCCAAGAGCAGGAGACAAGGCCAGACGCCCCCACAGTACAAACAGCTGGGGAGGATTGCGGCATCACCGGGGATCCGGGCCTTCTGCCTCTCCAACGTCTAGGGCCTGATATAGAGAAGGATAGGCTGGCTTCCAGCAGGAGCAGCTTGCAAGGGGAAACTAGGGGTCGCCCTGCAGAGGCAGCGGGCTAAGCCAGCGTCAGGGCAAGGGACGCCCAGTATGTGAGAGAGCTCAATAGCAGGGGCTCCTGGCATTCACCTCCCACCCGGCAGCCAAGTATAGAATGTAGGGATAGCGAGAGAGGGCGGGGAAAGGAAGGGGAAGTGAGGGGAGACTATAGTCGGTGTCTAGTCGCTCTGACCACCACTTGCGAAAAGCACAGGAGGCGGTCAAGCCGCAGGAGGTCCAGGAGTCGATCAAAGACTCCTGAGCGTAGGCACAAAAGGCACCATAGCTTCCGGAGGCACAAAAAAGGGTCCCCATCAACATTGAGCACCTCCACCAGCGCCGGGTCCCGATCGCGTTCCAGACATCGCGACAGGGAGCAAAGCAAGGGCAGCCGGACATCGCTGGCTGAAAGGACGCTTCCGGAGCAAGGACGCGAAACAAGCTTGACTCAGCAAACAGGTGGTGAGTTATCCTGTGCGGATGCATGGGGGATGATGGGGGGCATTTCAGGGCAGGATAGCCTTACCAAAGCCATACGATCCCTGCTGTGCAAGCTAGAGGCTATGCCTAATGCTCAGGCAGGGACCCCTTTACTGGGAAGGGAAAAAGAGCCGCTTCCGGCGGTGACAGGTGGCAGGGGGGAGGATATAAAGGAGACATATTTTAGCGGGGTGAGTCCGCTAGGGTTCACGTCTCGGAGGAGACAAAAGAAAAAATCTGGAGGAATGATTATATCGAGATATGGTCACTGGTTAACCCAGAAATGGTGACGGTTGACAAGGAGTTTGTTAGACCAGAGGCGGGGAAGGAGAGGAAACCGAGGGTAGCAAAGACATTTGGCAACTGGGTGCAGGCCTTCTGCGTCTTGGCTGGGGTGATACGGCAGAAGTTCCTGCAAAAATGCTCGGAACTATTTGTATACCTGGACTTCATTTTTGGGGCCTATAAGGTATATGGGGGTACCGCCTGGTGGAACTACGATGAGGAGTTTAGGCGTAAGTTAGCAGTTAACCCAAAGGTAGGATGGAACACCAGGGCCACAGATTCCTGGTTGCGGATCATGATGTCCCAAAGGGCGGCTAGTGTAGGACACGGGGTACCGGGGATTCCTTCAACATCAGGCTTCGGTGCCCCCTCCCTGGCCAAAAAAGCCGGCCCGTGCTGACTCTTTAATGAGGGCCAATGTAAATTCGGGGCAGCGTGTCGCTTTCGACACGAATGCTCCTTTGTGGAGGGGCGGGACATTCAGCAGCAAAATGCTATAGGAGGGGAAAGGCCTTATCTAAAAAACCTGGCCCCAGGAGGCCTGAGGACCACAGGGGCCCTGGCTAGATAGGTACCCCAGGAAGGAGGCGGCACGTACCATAAAACTCTGTTTCACCCACGGGTTTTATATCCCATTCCAATTTTCCCCCTCCCCTGTTTTTTCAAAAAATCTTAAGTCAGTTCGGGAGGATCCGCAACGAGCTAGGGAAAAACTTCTTGCTGAATTAAGGTTGGGTCGGATGGTAGGTCCTTTCAAGGAACCCCCCTTTTCGAACATTAGGGTCTCGCCTCTGGGGATAGTCCCCAAGAAAGAAGTCGGAAAATTTAGGCTGATTCACCACTTGTCTCACCCCAGGGGGGTATCTGTTAACGATGGAATCAGTCGGGAGGAGACATCGGTAACGTATGTTTCTTTCGACAGAGCGGCACTCATGGTTAGGGAGGCGGGCCCGGGGGCGTTGATGGCCAAATCAGACATCGAATCAGCCTTCCGCCTTCTCCCTGTCCACGAGGACTGCTTCCACCTGTTAGGCTGTAGCTTAGACAGGCTGTTTTACTTTGATATGTGTCTCCCTATGGGCTGTGCTGTTTCCTGTGCTGTTTTTGAGACATTCAGCTCCTTCTTAGAGTGGGTGGTTCATTACGAGACAGGCTCACATTTCGTCCTTCATTACCTGGATGACTTCTTTTTTGTTGGCCCACAAGGGTCCAATCAATGTTCATACCTACTGCAGTCATTCAGGTATCTGATGGCGAAGTTTGGGGTTCCTCTTTCAGCGGAAAAAACAATTGGGCCCTTAACCACACTTTCGTTTTTGGGCATAGAAATCGACTCCGAGAAAATGGAATGTAGGCTGCCAGAGGATAAGCTGGTCGATTTGCTAAAAGGAGTAAGGGCATTCTTGTCAGCTAACAAGGTTACTCTTAGAAAGTTGCAGTCTTTACTGGGCTCCCTGAACTTCGCATGCAGAATACTGCCGATGGGTAGAGTGTTCTGTAGAAGGCTGTCCATGGCCACAAGCGGAGTAAAACACCCGCATCATCACATTCAGGTTTCCAGGGAGCTCAAGCAGGACTTGCGGGTCTGGGAGTCCTTCCTTGAATCTTACAACGGCAGGTCACTGATTCAGACCAGGGAGCAGTCCAGCGAAGAGCTGCAACTGTTCACAGATGCGGCTGGGTCCCTGGGCTTTGGGGCCATCTTTGGTCGCACCTGGACCGCTGGGTGCTGGCCCGAGAACTGGATTGCTGCTGGACTTTGCAGGAACCTGACACTGCTGGAGTTGTTTCCCATAGTGGCGGCAGTGAAACTATGGGGCAAAGTAATGGCTAACAAGTCTATCTGTTTCTGGACGGATAACGAAAGTGTGGTTTTTGCAATTAATAAACAGACCTGCTCTTCCCTTCCAGTGCTTTCGCTGCTGAGACATCTAGTGCTACGGTGCTTGCAGCATAACATCTGGTTTAGGGCCAAACATATGCCGGGCATTGACAACACGATCGCTGATGCTCTTTCTCGTTTCCAATGGGAAGAGTTCCGCAGGTTGGCACCGGAGGCAGAGAAGGAGGGGACGCCATGCCCAGCTTCCTTATGGGAAATAGTGAAAATCAGCTGATGGCCATGGTACAGGCTTCGGTGGCCCCAACAACGTGGCACAACCATGGTAAGGCGTGGAAAGAGTGGGTGAACCTGGCTGGAAACAGGGTATTCCAACAGTCTCATAGAGTGAGAAAGCAGGTAACGCTAGAGTACCTGGTCAGATTGAGGGAATCCCATTGCTCCGGGTTGGTGGCTCAGAGGAGGCTTCAGGGAATTTCCTTTTTCTTCCGTCTGTGGGGCTGGCCGGACTTGACAAATGAGTTCTTTATCCAGTCGGTCCTAAAAGGATGGAAAAAGGAACACAGGAGCAAAGAGTCTAGGCGCCCCATTTCATTTAGAATTCTAATACGATTAGTCGGGAGTCTATCTGCTGCGTGCACATCCACTTACGAGAGGGCGCTCTTTACAGCTAGTTTTGCGCTGGCTTTCTTTGGGGCGTTGCGAGTAAGTGAGCTGGTTTCTCCTAGTGCCAAAAAGGTGGGCGGCCTCTTGGCAGGGGATGTGCACGTCATGAGCAACAAGGTCAGGGTAGCTATTAGGAGGTCGAAGACAGATGTCTTTGGTGACGGGGCATGGTTAACAATTCTACCCATCTGTGGTGAATTTTGCCCTGTATCGGCAATAACTAGTTATTTCTTAAGGCGGGTGTCTTCTCCCTCCTTCTTAGCTCACGAAAATGGAATACCTCTCACTCGCAATCAGTTTGAGGCGGTACTAAAAGGCTCCTTGCAACGCATCGGTCTTAACCCAAAGGAGTTTGGCACTCATTCATTTAGGATTGGAGCTGCCACGGAGGCATACAACCTTGGTTTTTCCGAACAGGCAGTAAAACGGTTGGGAAGGTGGAAGTCAAACTGTGCAGCTCGATATGTGAGACCGGAACTGGCTATTGATTAATGTTTTTCATTTCAGATGTTAAGAGAGTGGCGGTATGGTTAATCGGCCACTCGTACCTGTTTTGGGCGGCAAGGAGGGCAGAAATTCGGCCTGGAGGCAGGAACCTCGGTTTTACAAATGCAGCTCTGGAGTGGAAAGGCATCAGAGGGATGTCCTGGTGGCAGGTGCTTCCGGAGGCGGTGGAGATGAGCTGAGGAAACCGGGGGCCCCTGGTGTTGGTGATACACGTCGCAGGGAATGATATATGTAAAGCGTGGTTGTCGGATCTGATGACCTTGATGAAGGCGGACCTGTCAAGAATTCGGGGGTTCTTTCAAGAAGTGGTATTGGTATGGTCGGAAATTATTCCCCGGGTAGTTTGGCAAGGGGCTAGGGACCCAGCAGCCATTGAGAGAGCAAGGAGGGTTATTAACAATCGAATCTCCAGATTCGTGCGCTCCTTGGGTGGAGTGGTGGTCAGACACAGACAGTTGGAGGGTGACAATAGGTAACTGATGAGGCCTGATGGGACACATCTAAATGATATAGGCCTGGATATATTTCTGTCAGGGCTGCAGGATGGCATAGACCAGGCCCTGTTTCTACTAAGTGGCGGTCGGAGCTTGGTGTAGGAGTACACGAGCTCCTTTGTGGCAGGTACACCCTTGTTGGAGAGGTTTATGGAGCCGTTACATGCCCTCTGGCAAGACAGAGGTTGGCATTCAAGCTGAGATCTACGGCTAGGTTGGTTAACAATAAACATGGTTATGGTACGCAAGGGTGTACAGTGGTGGAAAAATATATGCAAATTTAAAAAGGCATATTTATTTAAATTGATTTAATTTATTAAATCATATGTAAATTTATTCATAAAAAGCCGTGGCCTATTTTTGTTACCCAAAAAGGAAAGTGGTCTGTGTTTTATTTATAGTGTTAAAGTATTAGAAGGTTTAAGTGTATGGCTGCCTGGGTCCTGTATGTTTGTTTTTCCCCCTCTGGGTCTACATTTCCAAACTGGGATTTCCAAGAGGCTGCAGGGAAAGGTGGTGTACCGTGTTTGCCAGTCAAAATGTTTTACAGGGTAACCCTTTTGAACTAAAAAAATAATAAAAGTGGTATAAAGGTGATACCTTTATAATCATAGCAAGCTTTCAGAACGTTCTAGTTCCTTTTTCAAGCTGAATACAATGAAGCTGTGGCGCTCTCTGATATTTATACAACATTTGGCTCATAGTTCAAATAACCAGAAAAAAGGAATATCTGTGTGGAAGGTGTTAACAAAGTCATATAAAAGGGGTCTGCAAGGGACAACAGATAAGGTACAAGATACTGTGGATCAAAGTGGCTGATATAAATAGTGGTAAGTTACTGAAGTGTGAAGTAAAAGGAATTCCATGTAATTAACTGGCACAGTGTCTAAAGATGTTAGTATTTCTGGCTTGGTGTAGGCAGTTCTTAATCTATATAGTTTGCCATAAATCCATGGCCCAGGTTCAGTCCCTACTCCATAGAGTTAAAAGTTTTCATTAATTTGTACTCCCAAGAGGCTGCAATCACACATTTAGTCCATGCAGATAAATAGTTGGCATTTTTTTTAGAAAAGTGCTACCCAAGAATTTTAAAAGACACCACGGTTAAATGCTTTATTAATTATGGCTGATCCAGACGAACAGCCATCTAAGGATGAAAAATTGCATGGTGTATATCTAGCCTTTAAATTTATTAGATTTGGAGACTGGAACTCAAAAGACCAAAAGATATGCTTGTGTGTACCTAGACTAAATCCCGGACACCTGGTACACACAATTTGCTATTTTTGGGTCAGAATATTCACAGTAATTTTTTGCCCGAGGCCAAAACTGGCATGTCAGTGAATTTTGGCTGAGCAGGTGGTGTCAGATTTGGCACTTTTTATTAATATGTTAGTCTAGCAGATGGTCCAAATTATACCAGGCCTTAAAAGGTATGTCCACCCCTTAGAAAAAAATTAAATGTTACACAGGACCCCCCAAAACTTCAGATTCGTTTTAGTTAAAATTTTGAAATATGCTCCCAGCGTGAGAAATTATACTTACAACCTAAACGATCCACCACCGCGCCTCCCTTCTACCTCCTTGTAAGGCCGCCAGTCACAGTCATGGCAGTGACGTCACAGCCAATGGTTGATGGCCATTACTGGACAGGCCTCCATTGCTGCTGCTCGTGAACAAAAAAAGGCACGTAGCAGCAGCAGTGGAGACGGAGTAAGCGGTTGTAGATCCATGGACTTAGTATAATTTGTCACGCTGAGAGTATATTTCAAATGTTTAACCAAAACGTAACTGATCTTTTGGGGTGTCCTGCATAACATTTTTTTCTAAAGGGTGGACATACCCTTTAAAGAACAGTAATACAAAAAAACTCAACTAGAATAAAAAATATAAGTGTAGTTTAACTTGATCTTTAAAGGGCATGTCCACCTTAAATATTAACTTTTAATATATTATAGGAGGGCTCCCCTGCACATGCCACTGTCCTATCAGAGGACAAGGAGGAGGCAGAAACCTTTTGAATAGGAAGACACCTCCTACTCTGCAGTTTCCTGGACTTTGGAAAAGCACTGCAGGAGAACCATGAGGAGCAGAGATGTAAGGTAAGGAACAGTAGTGGGTTACATTTTAGTTTTGGGGGTGGACATGTCCTTTAATCTGCAATTTAATTCTGTAGAGATCAGCAGTTGAAATTCAAGAACATCCTCTAAATGGGCTATATTTATAAAGGCGCGGTATTTCTAAAAAAGGATGTTAAAGGACCGTTAATTTCCAATCTGTTTAGCAATCATTATTTTAATTACTGTATCGTAAATCTACAATAACACGATCGTAGATTTAGGATCCCCATAGAATACCATTGCAGTAGTTTAGAACTGCATGGTATTCTACGACCGAACGTATGGAGATGTACAATCTCCATTGATCTCAATTAGGATTTTGGTGGTAGAGAGAGATAGGGAGGAATAGTCTGAACTTTAAATCATGATTTCTAGAAATGAGGACTTTGGATTTAAATAAAAGTATGTTAAATAAATGTCAGCTATTTATTTTTTATGGCTTGTAGTAATTACATAAACCAAATTACATCAAACTTTCCTTGCTACTTCCGGTCCTGGCCCTACCTCCTGAATATATTCCTATGGAACGCGTCTTCTCATTGGTCAGTCTGGGAACAGTCCTGCATTGAGAGAAGGGGCGAGACCAGAAGTAGACTTTTAGGGCTATGCCACACTGGTGAGCTTCTGATTTTGTGATCCATTAAGCTGGGTACACACAATGAGATATTTCGGTCCGATCGGTCGATCGGACTGAAATTATCGCATCCGAATGTGCCCATGTCTGATCGACAGTTCGTCCGAATCGGACAGGGTGGAAAACCTCGTCCGATCGTGCGGTCCTCTGAGGACCGCACGATCGGACGAGGTTTTCCACCCTGTCCGATCGTCCTTTTGTCTGATTTAGTTTAATTATTTAGTGAAGGGAGAAAGGATAGTTAGGGATTTAGTAAAGAGACTAGCGAGTAAATTCATTTTTTAAAAACTTAAGAAATAATATGCCCCATTTCATTGTAATATAAGGATATAAAGTCACCTCGGAGTTCCCTGTCCTGTATAAAAGCATATTATTATATAAGCATAAAAGCATATACATTATATGGCCAGGGAACTCCTCAGTGATTTTATATCCTTATATTACACTGTAAGGGGCGTATTATCCCTTATATATTACAGATGCCTAGGTAGTCTATATACAGTATTGTATTCAGTTTTGCTTTGCTGTGGTCATTAGCAAAACTATGATGGGGCCCCTATCCGTGCTTCATCCCCAGTGGTTTTCTGGGAGAAGGCTATATCTGTCAAAGGAAAAATAAAAATATGCCCCCCCCCCCCCACCCACAGTTGCTGCCCTGGTAGCTATGCCCCTGGTCATTATTGAGCAGTCATTTCAGGTTCTACAATGGTTCATCTACTCAGGGTGCACAATTTCTAACAGTAATTTCTACTGATTGTCTGTTGAATGGGCCAATCATACTCAGATCTCTGCTAAGCAACTGAATTAACCTAGGGACTGAGATCATAAGACTGGGTATCTTATGCACAGTGAACTTACTGTATGGTCACTTAGTGAAGTATGGTAATTTAAAGGACAATTATACTCACCTTCCCTCCGCTCCACATCTTCGTGCAGTAGCTTTTACCCAGGGTGAGGACCTGAACAGCTAGGCCTGCTTGTTGCAGAGCGTGCCTTCCTATTGGCCTCGTCGCTGACGGGGAGGAGGGGGCGGAGCCTACCAGAGCAGCGTTGCTGCAACAAGCTGCTGTAGGTTTCGTGAATCCCGGGGTGAGGACCTAGCGGTTCAGGTCCTCACCCTGGGTAAAAGCTACTGCACGAAGATGTGGAGCGGAGGGAAGGTGAGTATAATTGTCCTTTAATTAAGGCAATATTCCCTTTTTTCTTGAAAGCATGTGGTGCCCATATACATTTACAATATAAGGAAAATTCTGCCTTACAAAGGCAAAAAGTGTACATTTTCCAATCTTGAACGATCCTTCAAAATGCAAAGGTTCAACTGCAGCATTGAGGGTCAGAATGGATGGTAAATTTCTGCTAGAGCACAATGGCTCCCTTTACTTTATGTAGAAGGAGCTGATGCGGTCAAGATGTGTATGCTCACCTGGCGGACCTTACCCGTAAAGAATGTTGGTGGTCAGTCAGGTGAGTGTAATTCACCTGATGTTGCATATTCTAGATGGATTCCAATGAAATCCATGCTGCAATATGTGACAGGAGTCACATATGTATGTTTAGCTCCACTCATAAATGTCACTTTTTTTTTTTAGTTTAATTGAAGAACGGGAGGTAAGGAGCTACATCTTACCCCCCGTTCTTCAATTTAAGAGTCAGGAGCAGGCAGGGAACACAGAGAACTTACCTGCGATTGTGCTCCAGTGCTGGCTTCTCCGACAGGTCCCGATATGCCTTTACAATGTACGCGCATGCACATACAGTGCAAGGGAGTGCTCTTGAATGTTTAAGACATAACTTCTTAAGGCTGAGGCCACACTATAACACACAGGAATTGTGCACACAATCGCGAGCGTTATCACGCGCAATTGTGTACATTTCGTTTGTGCACGCGATTTTGCCATTTTCCGTTATGGAAACGCATGCTTTAATGCACCAAAAATGATGAAAACATGCCTTACCAAAATGCGAATGGACGCGCAATTGCATGCGCATCAGAAATCGCAAGAATTTTCGCGTTCCCACAATTTTCCATTTTAGCGAAAACCAAAGGCACAATTGCGAGCGCAATCGCGTGTTTGGAAGTGTGCCTGTGATGTTTGGGGACATGGACAGGATGTTTGTGGATGTGGGTATGATTTTTTTATAACTCTCGACTTTTTGAATACCACTCCTCCCAACTGTTGTCTGTTGCTGACCGTACTGCTCTCGGCCCAGGTCAGTTTAATACCATCAAGAAATGCAACAGGCCACTCCAAAGTTCTTAAGTTGCAAAACTATCTCCTCACAGTTGGGTGAATAAAATTTGAAAATTTTGCAACTTAAGAACTTTGGAGTGGCCTGTTGCATTTCTTGTGGGCATGATTTTGGGATGTACCTGTCATCTTTGGGGCGTGGCCTTGATGGTTGGGGTATGAGCGTGAACGTGATTTTTGACGGTGTACCCGTGACAGCGATATCTGGGGGCATAGTCCAGATATATATTTAAATAAATATTTAAAACCTTCCATGAGCAAATTGTTGTCTTACAGACCTTAAGGGAAAGGTCTTGTTCCCTCTGTTATAGCAGCTGTTGTTATGTCACTGGGCCCAGGCCCTTCATCTGAGTTACTAAATTGGGGCATCACACTCTGAAAGTGACATGCAGCCTTTTTATTGTTCAAACTGGACTTCATGGGTGTCGACCCTTTCAGAAGGCATCAATGTTAAGTGGGGATTCAGGGGGGTGGCTGTGAACAACATGCTACAACATACATACAAGATTTCTACAGTAGATGACAATCTGTATTTATATCTTGTATTACATATATCTTGTAAAACCTTCCACAGTTTTCTCTGTCAAGGTTAAAATAAACATATAGATACCTATTTAACCATTGGAATAATGTGCTTATTGGCAAATAAGTAGATTGGTTACTTACAAATAATTTTAAACAAAGCAAGTTGTTTTACTTGGCACGAATACACAGATATTTATAAAACAATTTCTAGTCATTTAATGTGTGCTGCCTCTTCTCATAGTAAAATATCATTGAATGGTGAAAAATATCATTGCTTTTTTTCAACTTGCACAAAGTCCACAAGCTGATGCAAAGTACTTTTTTAATATAAAAAACGTAAGAAAAAAATTGTTCCACATCTTCACATAAGCAATTATTTTATCCCCTGTAAACAATTTTGTGAAGCCTTATGGTCCAACTTGAAATCGCAAAATACAGTCTAATAAAAACCAGGTCAAAGTTCATCATGAGGTATATGTACTGCGTAGTCACATAAATCTGTAAGCAGAAAAAGGAGTTCATGTTATCATATAATATACATTTTAAAGGGCCACTACACTCACAACAGGCATTTTTTAAATGAGATGGTGAGAGATTGTGACAGGTGGATTCTATTTAAAAACCTGAGGTAGCAATACTCTACTCTCCATGCCTATTGAGTTAGTGAGTATAGCATTCCTTTATCTCATTGGTTCAACAGGTTTTCCATAATCCTGGGCATTGCATATTTATCTGCCTATATATAAGAATGGACCATGTTTGTTTAGCAATCTGGATTCTATGCCACACTGCATTGCTGTCCATTTCCCTACATGCTTTATTTTTTTGTGGGGATCGCATGCGTTTCCACCATAATGATGGACACAGGAACAGAAATGCAAATAATACATTATATTTTCTGATACAGCCTTAACATTTAGTACTGTGGTACACCACATGGCTCATCACAGCAGGATCTGGGGTGGTGAGAGAAGATGGTCAACTCGACATTTACTGAAGTGTAAGGAAACCATGCCACAACACCATTGAAAGGTAACGTTGCATCCAAAAAGCTTTTGCTCTTTGCCGTGTGCAGTGGTTATGAAAATTTACCACGTTTTAACACATTGACTTTTATTAGCAAGACACCAACATAAAAATAGAACCTTACAAACAGTCCCTAACAGATCCGATCAAGGGGATAGAGAATTGGTCTGGCTGAATTTATCTGCCTGTGAATACCAGAAGGAAATTTGCCATTGCATTGTTATAACAAAAGCCAGTACATCAACCCCATCTGTGAATTTTTACAAGCAGCTTAACCCTTCCTCCAAATATTAACTATATTTACCATTCCCAAACTGCATTTATCATTACTTACACAGCCCTATCCCTTTCCGGATGGTAGACACCTCCTCTGCTGTTGTATGTGTTAATTAACTGCTTTTAAAAGTTAGTGGTAACTAACTAAAGTTAGTGGTAACTAGAATTCTAGTTCAAGGTAATAATAGAACCCTGGTATATTAGATGATAGAAAGGGGGTCCAGAAGCTGATTGTTGGTATATTAGATGATAGAAAGGGGGTCCAGAAGCTGATTGTTGGTATATTAGATGATAGAAAGTATACTGCACATAATTATTCTACCAAACAAAAGATGTGGCAAGAGATCACAACATGGGAGTCAACCCCCCCCCCCCCCATCAGATGTATAACAACATTTATTTCTTGGTAACAATGTCTTTTTAGAAGTTGAAATGTAAAAACCAATTCATCATCTCTGCTAAAACAGGAATCTTCCAGATCTTCTCGTTTCGAGAAGATCTAATAACAGAAACTATGTGGTTAAAAACAAGAATCATGTGATTTCTGTTTATGTTACTTTAGGCGCCTATAAGAAATGCATAACTCTTGGTATTAAAGCATTCCATGAAGGGTTCATTAAAGCAGAGTTAATGATTAATTCTGCATAGCTTTAGATTAGAATGTAATGGTCAAGGCTAAATTATTTAATGTGCATGTATATCAAGGTATCCACAAAGCTGATAAGAAAATAATGTGTTTTCCTATGGAGTTCAAATCATTAGACAGAGTAGTTTGAAGAAATATTTTACTATCAGTAGTTTAGAAGTGACATTGCAATTTTTGCTCATTTTCCAGGTACTTTAGAGCATGGGTGTCAATGTTTGTGGCACTCTTGGCAATGTATATTTATGTTGCAGTACACATTTAACATTTACAGAGTTTTAAAATGCTTTGACATAATTTGACCTAATTTTTTACAGTGTGTTTTATAATTTGTAATATAATCACTGTATTCTAGATTAACTATGTTGATTTATATAAACACATTTATTATACAAAAAAAATGCAAATTATTGAGACACACTTCATCATCTCTCAGGTAAACACAGTGGACACCAGCACACAGACACTCTCTGTGACTCACTTGACAATGCATATTTTTGTCACAGCACACTTTTTTTCCCAGTATGAGATTTCTATTAATTATTTATTAATTAATTATTTATCATTATTTTTATTAATTTTCATATAATTAAAAGATTTACGATTGAGTTATCCAACAACCTCCACAGACAGATCCATACTATCGGTCACGCTTCCTGCTCCTATGCATAATATAAATAGCCTGTGTCTCAGGCATTAAAGGAGAATTATATTCATGCACCAATAAATTAAAAGGATAGGGAGAGAATAAAGGCTTTGAAACTCCCCTTTCAGCAATATGCAAATAAGGAACAAAGACTTCTGGGAATTTACCATGTTTCCATGGAAGCTCTACGGAATGCTATATCTTTAAAAAGACTTTAACAGCATTCCACAAGCTAAATGCAAAACCAGAGGGCCAACTACAGACCAGTTTCTGCTTTATTGAGCCATCATCAGTGTAATGCAGGCTTCTGGTTTTGCAGTGTGAAGCGCCTATAGACCAACGCCACCAATAAATTAAATAGGATAGGGAGAGAATAATGCTGTAAAAGTCTTTTTACAGATATAGCTTCCTAAAAGCTTCCATGGAAACATGGTAAATTCCCAGAAGTCTTTGTTCCTTATTTGCATATTGCTGAGTTTCAAAGACTTTATTCTCTCCCTATACTTTTATTTTATTGGTGATGTTGGTCTATAGGAGCTTCACACTGCAAAACCAGAAGCCTGCACTACACTGATGATGGCTCAATAAAGCCAAAACCGGTCTGTAGTTGGGCCCTCTGGTTTTGCCTTTAGCTTGTGGAATGCTGTAAAAGTCTTTTTAAAGATATAGTCCTTATTGAACCCTGAGAACAAAGTAGTAAATCTTCAGTCTGGTAAACACACTTAGGGCCATATTTCAAAATTCCACAAGTTAAAGCTAATGGGCAATCGTGGCCGTAAATGTGTGACACAATTGTGGGAGCCCCGCGCCGCCTTAGGAGATGGGGCGATTGACCCAGAGGGGGGAAGGCATCCCCTTTCCCCTCCGTCCAGGCAGGCAGCAGCCGCGCGGGCGAAGCGGCTGCTCTCTTCCGGCTTCACAGTAAGGGCCGAAGTCTCGCGAGACACGGCACTGGCGTGACGTCATAACACCGCGTCTCTCTTTAAAAGGCGGAGCCACGAGGTCACCAGCGCCATTTTTAGCAGCGCTGGTGATAGGAGTGGAATCTCCTCTTCATCTAGGGAAAGCTAGAAAGGTAAGAGAAGCCATGAGCGACAGTATCTTAGAACAGATTAGGGGAAGAGTGAGTAGGGAGGGATTGGGCTGGCTGCAGGGCCTATTGGCAGCTGAGGATTCAGCTGCAGGGGCACAGAGGGAGCCATCCAGCCCCCCAGGCCGCCCGGCGGGGCGCCCTGGGAATAGGCCCACCCGCGTCTCGTGCCTCCCAGATTGGCTGAGCCCCAGTCCAATGGGGCCAGCCAAGAATAAAAAAGGAGGGAAGGCCCCAGCTAAGAAGGGCCCTAAAAAAGTGGTAGCCAGAAGGAAGGGCCTAGTAGGGGCAATCAGCGCCATTTTTAGGCCCAGGCCACAGGAGGAGGAATCCTCCTCATCATCAACTCCAGAAAGGGGGTCAGGGGAAGGGTCCACTCAGGATCAAGGGTCGTCCCAAGAGCAGGAGACAAGGCCAGACGCCCCCACAGTACAAACAGCTGGGGAGGATTGCGGCGTCACCGGGGATCCGGGCCTTCTGCCTCTCCAACGTCTAGGGCCTGATATAGAGAAGGATAGGCTGGCTTCCAGCAGGAGCAGCTTGCAAGGGGAAACTAGGGGTCGCCCTGCAGAGGCAGCGGGCTAAGCCAGCGTCAGGGCAAGGGACGCCCAGTATGTGAGAGAGCTCAATAGCAGGGGCTCCTGGCATTCACCTCCCACCCGGCAGCCAAGTATAGAATGTAGGGATAGCGAGAGAGGGCGGGGAAAGGAAGGGGAAGTGAGGGGAGACTATAGTCGGTGTCTAGTCGCTCTGACCACCACTTGCGAAAAGCACAGGAGGCGGTCAAGCCGCAGGAGGTCCAGGAGTCGATCAAAGACTCCTGAGCGTAGGCACAAAAGGCACCATAGCTTCCGGAGGCACAAAAAAGGGTCCCCATCAACATTGAGCACCTCCACCAGCGCCGGGTCCCGATCGCGTTCCAGACATCGCGACAGGGAGCAAAGCAAGGGCAGCCGGACATCGCTGGCTGAAAGGACGCTTCCGGAGCAAGGACGCGAAACAAGCTTGACTCAGCAAACAGGTGGTGAGTTATCCTGTGCGGATGCATGGGGGATGATGGGGGGCATTTCAGGGCAGGATAGCCTTACCAAAGCCATACGATCCCTGCTGTGCAAGCTAGAGGCTATGCCTAATGCTCAGGCAGGGACCCCTTTACTGGGAAGGGAAAAAGAGCCGCTTCCGGCGGTGACAGGTGGCAGGGGGGAGGATATAAAGGAGACATATTTTAGCGGGGTGAGTCCGCTAGGGTTCACGTCTCGGAGGAGACAAAAGAAAAAATCTGGAGGAATGATTATATCGAGATATGGTCACTGGTTAACCCAGAAATGGTGACGGTTGACAAGGAGTTTGTTAGACCAGAGGCGGGGAAGGAGAGGAAACCGAGGGTAGCAAAGACATTTGGCAACTGGGTGCAGGCCTTCTGCGTCTTGGCTGGGGTGATACGGCAGAAGTTCCTGCAAAAATGCTCGGAACTATTTGTATACCTGGACTTCATTTTTGGGGCCTATAAGGTATATGGGGGTACCGCCTGGTGGAACTACGATGAGGAGTTTAGGCGTAAGTTAGCAGTTAACCCAAAGGTAGGATGGAACACCAAGGCCACAGATTCCTGGTTGCGGATCATGATGTCACAAAGGGCAGCTAGTGTAGGACACGGGGTACCGGGGATTCCTTCAACATCAGGCTTCGGTGCCCCCTCCCTGGTCAAAAAAGCCGGCCCGTGCTGGCTCTTTAATGAGGGCAAATGTAAATTCGGGGCAGCGTGTCGCTTTCAACACGAATGCTCCTTTGTGGAGGGGCGGGACATTCAGCAGCAAAATGCTATAGGAGGGGAAAGGCCTTATCTAAAAAACCTGGCCCCAGGAGGCCTGAGGACCACAGGGGCCCTGGCTAGATAGGTACCCCAGGAAGGAGGCGGCACGTACCATAAAACTCTGTTTCACCCACGGGTTTTATATCCCATTCCAATTTTCCCCCTCCCCTGTTTTTTCAAAAAATCTTAAGTCAGTTCGGGAGGATCCGCAACGAGCTAGGGAAAAACTTCTTGCTGAATTAAGGTTGGGTCGGATGGTAGGTCCTTTCAAGGAACCCCCCTTTTCGAACATTAGGGTCTCGCCTCTGGGGATAGTCCCCAAGAAAGAAGTCGGAAAATTTAGGCTGATTCACCACTTGTCTCACCCCAGGGGGGTATCTGTTAACGATGGAATCAGTCGGGAGGAGACATCGGTAACGTATGTTTCTTTCGACAGAGCGGCACTCATGGTTAGGGAGGCGGGCCCGGGGGCGTTGATGGCCAAATCAGACATCGAATCAGCCTTCCGCCTTCTCCCTGTCCACGAGGACTGCTTCCACCTGTTAGGCTGTAGCTTAGACAGGCTGTTTTACTTTGATATGTGTCTCCCTATGGGCTGTGCTGTTTCCTGTGCTGTTTTTGAGACATTCAGCTCCTTCTTAGAGTGGGTGGTTCATTACGAGACAGGCTCACATTTCGTCCTTCATTACCTGGATGACTTCTTTTTTGTTGGCCCACAAGGGTCCAATCAATGTTCATACCTACTGCAGTCATTCAGGTATCTGATGGCGAAGTTTGGGGTTCCTCTTTCAGCGGAAAAAACAATTGGGCCCTTAACCACACTTTCGTTTTTGGGCATAGAAATCGACTCCGAGAAAATGGAATGTAGGCTGCCAGAGGATAAGCTGGTCGATTTGCTAAAAGGAGTAAGGGCATTCTTGTCAGCTAACAAGGTTACTCTTAGAAAGTTGCAGTCTTTACTGGGCTCCCTGAACTTCGCATGCAGAATACTGCCGATGGGTAGAGTGTTCTGTAGAAGGCTGTCCATGGCCACAAGCGGAGTAAAACACCCGCATCATCACATTCAGGTTTCCAGGGAGCTCAAGCAGGACTTGCGGGTCTGGGAGTCCTTCCTTGAATCTTACAACGGCAGGTCACTGATTCAGACCAGGGAGCAGTCCAGCGAAGAGCTGCAACTGTTCACAGATGCGGCTGGGTCCCTGGGCTTTGGGGCCATCTTTGGTCGCACCTGGACCGCTGGGTGCTGGCCCGAGAACTGGATTGCTGCTGGACTTTGCAGGAACCTGACACTGCTGGAGTTGTTTCCCATAGTGGCGGCAGTGAAACTATGGGGCAAAGTAATGGCTAACAAGTCTATCTGTTTCTGGACGGATAACGAAAGTGTGGTTTTTGCAATTAATAAACAGACCTGCTCTTCCCTTCCAGTGCTTTCGCTGCTGAGACATCTAGTGCTACGGTGCTTGCAGCATAACATCTGGTTTAGGGCCAAACATATGCCGGGCATTGACAACACGATCGCTGATGCTCTTTCTCGTTTCCAATGGGAAGAGTTCCGCAGGTTGGCACCGGAGGCAGAGAAGGAGGGGACGCCATGCCCAGCTTCCTTATGGGAAATAGTGAAAATCAGCTGATGGCCATGGTACAGGCTTCGGTGGCCCCAACAACGTGGCACAACCATGGTAAGGCGTGGAAAGAGTGGGTGAACCTGGCTGGAAACAGGGTATTCCAACAGTCTCATAGAGTGAGAAAGCAGGTAACGCTAGAGTACCTGGTCAGATTGAGGGAATCCCATTGCTCCGGGTTGGTGGCTCAGAGGAGGCTTCAGGGAATTTCCTTTTTCTTCCGTCTGTGGGGCTGGCCGGACTTGACAAATGAGTTCTTTATCCAGTCGGTCCTAAAAGGATGGAAAAAGGAACACAGGAGCAAAGAGTCTAGGCGCCCCATTTCATTTAGAATTCTAATACGATTAGTCGGGAGTCTATCTGCTGCGTGCACATCCACTTACGAGAGGGCGCTCTTTACAGCTAGTTTTGCGCTGGCTTTCTTTGGGGCGTTGCGAGTAAGTGAGCTGGTTTCTCCTAGTGCCAAAAAGGTGGGCGGCCTCTTGGCAGGGGATGTGCACGTCATGAGCAACAAGGTCAGGGTAGCTATTAGGAGGTCGAAGACAGATGTCTTTGGTGACGGGGCATGGTTAACAATTCTACCCATCTGTGGTGAATTTTGCCCTGTATCGGCAATAACTAGTTATTTCTTAAGGCGGGTGTCTTCTCCCTCCTTCTTAGCTCACGAAAATGGAATACCTCTCACTCGCAATCAGTTTGAGGCGGTACTAAAAGGCTCCTTGCAACGCATCGGTCTTAACCCAAAGGAGTTTGGCACTCATTCATTTAGGATTGGAGCTGCCACGGAGGCATACAACCTTGGTTTTTCCGAACAGGCAGTAAAACGGTTGGGAAGGTGGAAGTCAAACTGTGCAGCTCGATATGTGAGACCGGAACTGGCTATTGATTAATGTTTTTCATTTCAGATGTTAAGAGAGTGGCGGTATGGTTAATCGGCCACTCGTACCTGTTTTGGGCGGCAAGGAGGGCAGAAATTCGGCCTGGAGGCAGGAACCTCGGTTTTACAAATGCAGCTCTGGAGTGGAAAGGCATCAGAGGGATGTCCTGGTGGCAGGTGCTTCCGGAGGCGGTGGAGATGAGCTGAGGAAACCGGGGGCCCCTGGTGTTGGTGATACACGTCGCAGGGAATGATATATGTAAAGCGTGGTTGTCGGATCTGATGACCTTGATGAAGGCGGACCTGTCAAGAATTCGGGGGTTCTTTCAAGAAGTGGTATTGGTATGGTCGGAAATTATTCCCCGGGTAGTTTGGCAAGGGGCTAGGGACCCAGCAGCCATTGAGAGAGCAAGGAGGGTTATTAACAATCGAATCTCCAGATTCGTGCGCTCCTTGGGTGGAGTGGTGGTCAGACACAGACAGTTGGAGGGTGACAATAGGTAACTGATGAGGCCTGATGGGACACATCTAAATGATATAGGCCTGGATATATTTCTGTCAGGGCTGCAGGATGGCATAGACCAGGCCCTGTTTCTACTAAGTGGCGGTCGGAGCTTGGTGTAGGAGTACACGAGCTCCTTTGTGGCAGGTACACCCTTGTTGGAGAGGTTTATGGAGCCGTTACATGCCCTCTGGCAAGACAGAGGTTGGCATTCAAGCTGAGATCTACGGCTAGGTTGGTTAACAATAAACATGGTTATGGTACGCAAGGGTGTACAGTGGTGGAAAAATATATGCAAATTTAAAAAGGCATATTTATTTAAATTGATTTAATTTATTAAATCATATGTAAATTTATTCATAAAAAGCCGTGGCCTATTTTTGTTACCCAAAAAGGAAAGTGGTCTGTGTCTTATTTATAGTGTTAACGTATTAGAAGGTTAAAGTGTATGGCTGCCTGGGTCCTGTATGTTTGTTTTTCCCCCTCTGGGTCTACATTTACAAACTGGGATTTCCAAGAGGCTGCAGGGAAAGGTGGTGTACCGTGTTTGCCAGTCAAAATGTTTTACAGGGTAACCCTTTTGAACTAAAAAAATAATAAAAGTGGTATAAAGGTGATACCTTTATAATCATAGCAAGCTTTCAGAACGTTCTAGTTCCTTTTTCAAGCTGAATACAATGAAGCTGTGGCGCTCTCTGATATTTATACAACATTTGGCTCATAGTTCAAATAACCAGAAAAAAGGAATATCTGTGTGGAAGGTGTTAACAAAGTCATATAAAAGGGGTCTGCAAGGGACAACAGATAAGGTACAAGATACTGTGGATCAAAGTGGCTGATATAAATAGTGGTAAGTTACTGAAGTGTGAAGTAAAAGGAATTCCATGTAATTAACTGGCACAGTGTCTAAAGATGTTAGTATTTCTGGCTTGGTGTAGGCAGTTCTTAATCTATATAGTTTGCCATAAATCCATGGCCCAGGTTCAGTCCCTACTCCATAGAGTTAAAAGTTTTCATTAATTTGTACTCCCAAGAGGCTGCAATCACACATTTAGTCCATGCAGATAAATAGTTGGCATTTTTTTTAGAAAAGTGCTACCCAAGAATTTTAAAAGACACCACGGTTAAATGCTTTATTAATTATGGCTGATCCAGACGAACAGCCATCTAAGGATGAAAAATTGCATGGTGTATATCTAGCCTTTAAATTTATTAGATTTGGAGACTGGAACTCAAAAGACCAAAAGATATGCTTGTGTGTACCTAGACTAAATCCCGGACACCTGGTACACACAATTTGCTATTTTTGGGTCAGAATATTCACAGTAATTTTTTGCCCGAGGCCAAAACTGGCATGTCAGTGAATTTTGGCTGAGCAGGTGGTGTCAGATTTGGCACTTTTTATTAATATGTTAGTCTAGCAGATGGTCCAAATTATACCAGGCCTTAAAAGGTATGTCCACCCCTTAGAAAAAAATTAAATGTTACACAGGACCCCCCAAAACTTCAGATTCGTTTTAGTTAAAATTTTGAAATATGCTCCCAGCGTGAGAAATTATACTTACAACCTAAACGATCCACCACCGCGCCTCCCTTCTACCTCCTTGTAAGGCCGCCAGTCACAGTCATGGCAGTGACGTCACAGCCAATGGTTGATGGCCATTACTGGACAGGCCTCCATTGCTGCTGCTCGTGAACAAAAAAAGGCACGTAGCAGCAGCAGTGGAGACGGAGTAAGCGGTTGTAGATCCATGGACTTAGTATAATTTGTCACGCTGAGAGTATATTTCAAATGTTTAACCAAAACGTAACTGATCTTTTGGGGTGTCCTGCATAACATTTTTTTCTAAAGGGTGGACATACCCTTTAAAGAACAGTAATACAAAAAAACTCAACTAGAATAAAAAATATAAGTGTAGTTTAACTTGATCTTTAAAGGGCATGTCCACCTTAAATATTAACTTTTAATATATTATAGGAGGGCTCCCCTGCACATGCCACTGTCCTATCAGAGGACAAGGAGGAGGCAGAAACCTTTTGAATAGGAAGACACCTCCTACTCTTCAGTTTCCTGGACTTTGGAAAAGCACTGCAGGAGAACCATGAGGAGCAGAGATGTAAGGTAAGGAACAGTAGTGGGTTACATTTTAGTTTTGGGGGTGGACATGTCCTTTAATCTGCAATTTAATTCTGTAGAGATCAGCAGTTGAAATTCAAGAACATCCTCTAAATGGGCTATATTTATAAAGGCGCGGTATTTCTAAAAAAGGATGTTAAAGGACCGTTAATTTCCAATCTGTTTAGCAATCATTATTTTAATTACTGTATCGTAAATCTACAATAACACGATCGTAGATTTAGGATCCCCATAGAATACCATTGCAGTAGTTTACAACTGCATGGTATTCTACGACCGAACGTATGGAGATGTACAATCTCCATTGATCTCAATTAGGATTTTGGTGGTAGAGAGAGATAGGGAGGAATAGTCTGAACTTTAAATCATGATTTCTAGAAATGAGGACTTTGGATTTAAATAAAAGTATGTTAAATAAATGTCAGCTATTTATTTTTTATGGCTTGTAGTAATTACATAAACCAAATTACATCAAACTTTCCTTGCTACTTCCGGTCCTGGCCCTACCTCCTGAATATATTCCTATGGAACGCGTCTTCTCATTGGTCAGTCTGGGAACAGTCCTGCATTGAGAGAAGGGGCGAGACCAGAAGTAGACTTTTAGGGCTATGCCACACTGGTGAGCTTCTGATTTTGTGATCCATTAAGCTGGGTACACACAATGAGATATTTCGGTCCGATCGGTCGATCGGACTGAAATTATCGCATCCGAATGTGCCCATGTCTGATCGACAGTTCGTCCGAATCGGACAGGGTGGAAAACCTCGTCCGATCGTGCGGTCCTCTGAGGACCGCACGATCGGACGAGGTTTTCCACCCTGTCCGATCGTCCTTTTGTCTGATTTAGTTTAATTATTTAGTGAAGGGAGAAAGGATAGTTAGGGATTTAGTAAAGAGACTAGCGAGTAAATTCATTTTTTAAAAACTTAAGAAATAATATGCCCCATTTCATTGTAATATAAGGATATAAAGTCACCTCGGAGTTCCCTGTCCTGTATAAAAGCATATTATTATATAAGCATAAAAGCATATACATTATATGGCCAGGGAACTCCTCAGTGATTTTATATCCTTATATTACACTGTAAGGGGCGTATTATCCCTTATATATTACAGATGCCTAGGTAGTCTATATACAGTATTGTATTCAGTTTTGCTTTGCTGTGGTCATTAGCAAAACTATGATGGGGCCCCTATCCGTGCTTCATCCCCAGTGGTTTTCTGGGAGAAGGCTATATCTGTCAAAGGAAAAATAAAAATATGCCCCCCCCCCCCCACCCACAGTTGCTGCCCTGGTAGCTATGCCCCTGGTCATTATTGAGCAGTCATTTCAGGTTCTACAATGGTTCATCTACTCAGGGTGCACAATTTCTAACAGTAATTTCTACTGATTGTCTGTTGAATGGGCCAATCATACTCAGATCTCTGCTAAGCAACTGAATTAACCTAGGGACTGAGATCATAAGACTGGGTATCTTATGCACAGTGAACTTACTGTATGGTCACTTAGTGAAGTATGGTAATTTAAAGGACAATTATACTCACCTTCCCTCCGCTCCACATCTTCGTGCAGTAGCTTTTACCCAGGGTGAGGACCTGAACCGCTAGGTCCTCACCCCGGGATTCACGAAACCTACAGCAGCTTGTTGCAGCAACGCTGCTCTGGTAGGCTCCGCCCCCTCCTCCCCGTCAGCGACGAGGCCAATAGGAAGGCACGCTCTGCAACAAGCAGGCCTAGCTGTTCAGGTCCTCACCCTGGGTAAAAGCTACTGCACGAAGATGTGGAGCGGAGGGAAGGTGAGTATAATTGTCCTTTAATTAAGGCAATATTCCCTTTTTTCTTGAAAGCATGTGGTGCCCATATACATTTACAATATAAGGAAAATTCTGCCTTACAAAGGCAAAAAGTGTACATTTTCCAATCTTGAACGATCCTTCAAAATGCAAAGGTTCAACTGCAGCATTGAGGGTCAGAATGGATGGTAAATTTCTGCTAGAGCACAATGGCTCCCTTTACTTTATGTAGAAGGAGCTGATGCGGTCAAGATGTGTATGCTCACCTGGCGGACCTTACCCGTAAAGAATGTTGGTGGTCAGTCAGGTGAGTGTAATTCACCTGATGTTGCATATTCTAGATGGATTCCAATGAAATCCATGCTGCAATATGTGACAGGAGTCACATATGTATGTTTAGCTCCACTCATAAATGTCACTTTTTTTTTTTAGTTTAATTGAAGAACGGGAGGTAAGGAGCTACATCTTACCCCCCGTTCTTCAATTTAAGAGTCAGGAGCAGGCAGGGAACACAGAGAACTTACCTGCGATTGTGCTCCAGTGCTGGCTTCTCCGACAGGTCCCGATATGCCTTTACAATGTACGCGCATGCACATACAGTGCAAGGGAGTGCTCTTGAATGTTTAAGACATAACTTCTTAAGGCTGAGGCCACACTATAACACACAGGAATTGTGCACACAATCGCGAGCGTTATCACGCGCAATTGTGTACATTTCGTTTGTGCACGCGATTTTGCCATTTTCCGTTATGGAAACGCATGCTTTAATGCACCAAAAATGATGAAAACATGCCTTACCAAAATGCGAATGGACGCGCAATTGCATGCGCATCAGAAATCGCAAGAATTTTCGCGTTCCCACAATTTTCCATTTTAGCGAAAACCAAAGGCACAATTGCGAGCGCAATCGCGTGTTTGGAAGTGTGCCTGTGATGTTTGGGGACATGGACAGGATGTTTGTGGATGTGGGTATGATTTTTTTATAACTCTCGACTTTTTGAATACCACTCCTCCCAACTGTTGTCTGTTGCTGACCGTACTGCTCTCGGCCCAGGTCAGTTTAATACCATCAAGAAATGCAACAGGCCACTCCAAAGTTCTTAAGTTGCAAAACTATCTCCTCACAGTTGGGTGAATAAAATTTGAAAATTTTGCAACTTAAGAACTTTGGAGTGGCCTGTTGCATTTCTTGTGGGCATGATTTTGGGATGTACCTGTCATCTTTGGGGCGTGGCCTTGATGGTTGGGGTATGAGCGTGAACGTGATTTTTGACGGTGTACCCGTGACAGCGATATCTGGGGGCATAGTCCAGATATATATTTAAATAAATATTTAAAACCTTCCATGAGCAAATTGTTGTCTTACAGACCTTAAGGGAAAGGTCTTGTTCCCTCTGTTATAGCAGCTGTTGTTATGTCACTGGGCCCAGGCCCTTCATCTGAGTTACTAAATTGGGGCATCACACTCTGAAAGTGACATGCAGCCTTTTTATTGTTCAAACTGGACTTCATGGGTGTCGACCCTTTCAGAAGGCATCAATGTTAAGTGGGGATTCAGGGGGGTGGCTGTGAACAACATGCTACAACATACATACAAGATTTCTACAGTAGATGACAATCTGTATTTATATCTTGTATTACATATATCTTGTAAAACCTTCCACAGTTTTCTCTGTCAAGGTTAAAATAAACATATAGATACCTATTTAACCATTGGAATAATGTGCTTATTGGCAAATAAGTAGATTGGTTACTTACAAATAATTTTAAACAAAGCAAGTTGTTTTACTTGGCACGAATACACAGATATTTATAAAACAATTTCTAGTCATTTAATGTGTGCTGCCTCTTCTCATAGTAAAATATCATTGAATGGTGAAAAATATCATTGCTTTTTTTCAACTTGCACAAAGTCCACAAGCTGATGCAAAGTACTTTTTTAATATAAAAAACGTAAGAAAAAAAATTGTTCCACATCTTCACATAAGCAATTATTTTATCCCCTGTAAACAATTTTGTGAAGCCTTATGGTCCAACTTGAAATCGCAAAATACAGTCTAATAAAAACCAGGTCAAAGTTCATCATGAGGTATATGTACTGCGTAGTCACATAAATCTGTAAGCAGAAAAAGGAGTTCATGTTATCATATAATATACATTTTAAAGGGCCACTACACTCACAACAGGCATTTTTTAAATGAGATGGTGAGAGATTGTGACAGGTGGATTCTATTTAAAAACCTGAGGTAGCAATACTCTACTCTCCATGCCTATTGAGTTAGTGAGTATAGCATTCCTTTATCTCATTGGTTCAACAGGTTTTCCATAATCCTGGGCATTGCATATTTATCTGCCTATATATAAGAATGGACCATGTTTGTTTAGCAATCTGGATTCTATGCCACACTGCATTGCTGTCCATTTCCCTACATGCTTTATTTTTTTGTGGGGATCGCATGCGTTTCCACCATAATGATGGACACAGGAACAGAAATGCAAATAAAACATTATATTTTCTGATACAGCCTTAACATTTAGTACTGTGGTACACCACATGGCTCATCACAGCAGGATCTGGGGTGGTGAGAGAAGATGGTCAACTCGACATTTACTGAAGTGTAAGGAAACCATGCCACAACACCATTGAAAGGTAACGTTGCATCCAAAAAGCTTTTGCTCTTTGCCGTGTGCAGTGGTTATGAAAATTTACCACGTTTTAACACATTGACTTTTATTAGCAAGACACCAACATAAAAATAGAACCTTACAAACAGTCCCTAACAGATCCGATCAAGGGGATAGAGAATTGGTCTGGCTGAATTTATCTGCCTGTGAATACCAGAAGGAAATTTGCCATTGCATTGTTATAACAAAAGCCAGTACATCAACCCCATCTGTGAATTTTTACAAGCAGCTTAACCCTTCCTCCAAATATTAACTATATTTACCATTCCCAAACTGCATTTATCATTACTTACACAGCCCTATCCCTTTCCGGATGGTAGACACCTCCTCTGCTGTTGTATGTGTTAATTAACTGCTTTTAAAAGTTAGTGGTAACTAGAATTCTAGTTCAAGGTAATAATAGAACCCCACTTGCAAGACGCCTTCTCTTTATGCTGCTTAGGCAAAGACAGAGTTGTGCATGGTAAACAAATGAGTGAAGGGCATTGCTCCAGCAGCTTACTGGTTGTAAAAATAATTAACACTATATTCCAAACTACATAACAGCACTTCATTCACTTGC
Source organism: Hymenochirus boettgeri (assembly GCA_019447015.1). Taxonomy (NCBI): domain Eukaryota; kingdom Metazoa; phylum Chordata; class Amphibia; order Anura; family Pipidae; genus Hymenochirus; species Hymenochirus boettgeri. Next base: position 263,612,457 of record CM033470.1, on the reverse strand, counting down.
CCTAGACAAAAATGGTTTTGTGCAACATAACCCCCTACTAACCTATTTGCATTAATGCAACACAGGTTTTTTAGTGCATTCAGAACGTTTGGTATAAGGAGGACATGCGGTGTACCAAACTGACAGGAATCATGTGACTTTTTATATCCCTTTTACCTGGTATTACATATGCAATATACAAGGCAGCTAAAAAGCTTAGGGAGAAGGGGGCCAAAAGGAGCAAAAAGCCCTCCACTGAGCATAAAAATGGAGAAACACCTTTTTATAACAGAAGGCATCTTGCAGTCTCATGCTATATGAATGCAATTTTAAGGCTTTACTGCATCTTGGTTACTTTGACAGCTAATAGCTATAATGTTACCCGCACAGTCGTAATTTTTAGCAGTCAGTAACTTCATGTCTGAAAAAGGGATCTAAGTTTTCTTTAAAGCTTTCATCAACATATTTAACCAACTATAGGTATCAACTGCAAATTCATTGTATTATTTGTTTGAATAAATTAACTTTTTTGTACCCTACTTGGCTTTAAGAATAGCACCATAATATAGCAGACAATAATATTAAATTACTATGACACTTTAAAAATTTGTATCATGCTCATCGCATGATAAAGCTAGTTGCAAAAATTGTCCCATATGGCAATTCCAAAGAAGAATGATGGCTCGATAATGGATTAATTTTGGAGACTTTAGCTCTTCTTTAAAGAGTACCTCCGACCTAATTATATTCATGTAGAAGACCCCCCAAACCTTGTTTTCATTATATTTACCATTTTATCCAACACTACTAAAGTATACCCACAATGCTTGATCCCTAGCCGCAGCTCTCTCACTCTCCCTGCTGTTTCATGGTAGGAGCAGTCAAGGATAAGGGGCACGTTTCCTCTCCAATATACTGTACCAGAGTTACAGTTCTCTCTTGCAGACTGCAACATAATGCGAAGTATATTTTGTGGCTGTGCATTTACCAAACCGATCATGTCTGGGAGATTCTTAGTCTTGCTTCCATAACAAAGGAATGCAATAAGAACATTTATATAAATATTAAACCCATTCTTATACAACAAATCTTTTCAATTGTGTATCCTTTAGGCTGGGTGCACATGGAGGGACTATTTGTCCTGACCATTTGCCATGACATAGGCATTTCTCCCGGCCGAGCGCTGAGAAAAGTCTAAGTCATGGCAAATTCGGCCGCGGACGAAAATGCGAACGATTGAGCGTTCCCATAAGGAACGGCACGATTGATCGTAATTTTCCGACACGTCTGATCATATGTTCGTCTATCAATATGTCGGTTTGGGGATTGCTGATATGCGTTAGGAATTACAGAGATGCCAGTTTGTGTACGAATTGGTAGTTTGTCACTAAACGTTAAAGTGACAATATTTAGGCCTTATCGTGTGGCCCATAGTAGATCGCTCAATTGTCTGTAATTTTACCAACATTTATGAAAGATTAGACATTCTGAAAATCACAATCACTTGGCTGATGAGCAAAAACATCAGGCCGGTTGATTAATCAGACAGGGGTATACGCCTGTGTGTCTTTTTCAAATTTAAAAGGAAGAAAAGGGGGTAGGGGGAGTGACTATATGAATGGATCATTTAAGGATCTGTTCCAATAAGTTATATCAAGAGTGAATAGTGCCCTAGAGCCGTCTTACGGTCTTTAAAGGACAACTCCACCCTCATAAGAACATTTTAGAAAGAACAGCCTCTTTAAAATATGTTGATATATCATACTTTGTCCTATGAATTCATTACTGTATGCCTGCTATGCTTCTGGATGCCTCATGGAAACGGAGCAATTTAGAAACCTGTACTGAGCAGGTACTGAGCCTGGGCATGCTCAGAAGAGGCAGATAGTGGGGTCAACTGTCAAATCCATAACTGACAGTTGCTAACTGGAAGAACCAGGAAGCAGAAACGGGAAACAGGACATTGTGCAGGATTTCAGGTTAGACTTCAGATTTCAAACTATTACTGTTTAGGGTTTTGGGGGGTGATTTACATGTATGTAAGTTTTCATTTTAGGGCTGGACTTGCCCTTTAAATATCAATCTGACTTTTTAAGTATCCAAGATTCATGGTGTTTCCTTATTTTCTAATAAAAACCCTTTCTAGAAGCATCAATTATTTATATTTATTCAAAACTACGTGATATTCACCTGTTCGCTTGCTGCACAGATTGTCTTTAACATTTTGTGATTCACGTGAAAAAAACTCAATTAGTTCATCCTCGTATTCTTCAACAATCCGTTCACACTGTAATAAAAATATATACTCATTGGCTACTGAAAAAATAAAATTGTTTTCTATGCATCCTCATTGCAGAAAAATCTCTAGATAAGGAATGGGTATCATTGTAGCTGTCGCAGCTGCTACCTTTCCCATCAATGTCCAGCACAGCAACATTTTTAAACTTTAAAAAATGCTTTTACTTCAAAGATGTATGCAGCTCAAAGATTGTTGTAAAGTTTAAGAACTACTGTATAGGATTTGAACAGGTCTTTGACAAATTTATTTATGCAATTTTTTGTTGGGGGGATTTAAAAAAAAAAAAAAAAAGCTTTCACTTAGCTTAATAATGAATGTGGGTGCTGCTACCCCTATTAAATGTATTTTATTCTATACTATTGTATTCATTCTAACTACATTCTCTTTCAAACAAAAGGCTAAAACACTACAAGCACCTGTTTAACACATTTTATTGCCAACAAACTTTAACTTCAGTATGTGAGTAGGGCTCAGGTCATAGCTTTTCAAGCACTTATTTATTCCTATTTTTGAGTGTGTATATTAAGTATAGCAGATTGGTCTACAATTACAAAAACAAACTAGATCTAGGCATACTGCAATACATTATTACCAGTAACATTACTTTGGGGGCATTTCAAAGTTACTTTAGAAACATACACTTTCCCTGCATATACTTTTAATGTTGTTTTAAAGTTAAAGATGTTTTCTTTGTTTTAAATATTGTTCAACCTGTTATATAAAACTACATTAATATAAAAGTCATTTTAAGAATAATATTTTTTCAATTTTATTTAAATCTAAACTAAAAGTAATAATTTACTAACTTGACTTTTAGCTGAATTGAGCGTACCATTTGTTCCCTCTTTTTTTTTTAAACTATATTTATAGCATAGATTTACAAGACATGTTATACCAGGGATGTAATATATCAAATCATGTCATTCATGTGGTAACAACTGTACACAAAAAAATTTGTTATAAGAATCTAACACTCAAATAAGAACATTTAAACAAATACAAAAGGAAGGATTCACTGCCAGTATATAGCGATTTGACTGGATACACAGTCAGCTAATGGGGGACGGTCTAGGGCAGCGGTCGAGTGCTGAGCGATATAATCGTACCAGGGGTTCCAAAGCGATGTAAATTTATCCAATCTTCCTCTGCTTTTGTACAGTGGTTTGCAAAATTATTCGTCCCACTTGAAGTTTTCCACATTGTCACATTACTGCCACAAACATGAATCAATTTTATTGGAATTCCACGTGAAAGACCAATACAAAGTGGTGTACACGTGAGAAGTGGAACGAAAATCACACGATTCCAAACATTAACAAATCAATAACTGCAAAGTGGGGTGTGCGTAATTATTCAGCCCCCTGAGTCAATACTTTGTAGAACCACCTTTTGCTGCAATTACAGCTGCCAGTCTTTTAGGGTATGTCTCTACCAGCTTTGCACATCTAGAGACTGAAATCCTTGCCCATTCTTCTATGCAAAACAGCTCCAGCTCAGTCAGATTAGATGGACAGCGTTTGTGAACAGCAGTTTTCAGATCTTGCCACAGATTCTCGATTGGATTTAGATCTGGACTTTGACTGGGCTATTCTAACACATGGGTATGTTTTGTTTTAAACCATTCCATTGTTGCCCTGGCATTATGTTTAGGGTCTTTGTCCTGCTGGAAGGTGAACCTCCACCCCAGTCTCAAGTCTTTTGCTGACTCCAAGAGGTTTTCTTCCAAGATTGTCCTGTATTTGGCTCCATCCATCTTCCCATCAACTCTGACCAGCTTCCCTGTCCCTGCTGAAGAGAAGCACCCCCAGAGCATTATGCTGCCACCACCATATTTGATAGTGGGGATGGCGTTTTCTGAGTTATGTGCGGTGTTAGTTTTTCGCTACACATAGCGTTTTGCATTTTGGCCAAAAAGTTCCATTTTGGTCTCATCTGACCAGAGCACCTTCTTCCACGTGTTTGCTGTGTCCCCCACATGGCTTGTGGCAAACTGCAAACGGGACTTCTTATGCTTTTCTGTTAACAATGGCTTTCTTCTTGCCACTCTTCCATAAAGGGAACCTTTGTGTATTGCACGACTAATAGTTGTCCTATGGACAGATTCCCCCACCTGAGCTGTAGATCTCTGCAGCTTGTCCAGAGTCACCATGGGCCTCTTGACTGCATTTCTGATCAGCGCTCTCCTTGTTCAGCCCGTGTGTTTAGGTGGACTGCCTTGTCTTGGTAGGTTTACAGTTGTGCCATACTCCTTCCATTTCTGAATGATCATTTGAACAGTGCTCCGTGGGATGTTCAAGGCTTTGGAAATCTTTTTGTAGCCTAAGCCTGCTTTAAATTTCTCAATAACTTTATCCATGACCTGTCTGGTGTGTTCTTTGGACTTCATGGTGTTGTTGCTCCCAAGATTCTCTTAGACAACCTCTGAGGCCATCACAGAGCAGCTGTATTTGTACGGATATTAGATTACACACAGGTGCACTCTATTTAGTCATTAGCACTCATCAGGCAATGTCTATGGGCAACTGACTGCACTCAGACCAAAGGGGGCCGAATAATTACGCACACCCCTCTTTGCAGTTGATCTGTTAAAAATGTTTGGAATCATGTATGATTTTCATTCCACTTCTCACGTGTACACCACTTTGTATTGGTCTTTCACGTGGAATTCCAATAAAATTGATTCATGTTTGTGGCAGTAATGTGACAAAATGTGGAAAACTTCAAGGGGGCCCAATACTTTTGCAAACCACTGTATATCAGTCTAGTGTAAGATAGGGTGTTGGTGACTAGATTTACCCATTATCTAGCTTTAGGGAGTAAGGAGCCATCCAGGTAAGTATTAGTAGTCTCCTGGCAAGCATTAGCGACTCTCTTAATAGTTTGAGTTGTTCCTCTGTCCATTCAATGGTTTCTTGGACTCCCAGAAGACACAGCCCAGGGTCCAGAGGAATCGGGACCTGAATTACACGAATCTCACCATTTTACTAGTCCCTCATCCTTACATTAATTTCAGAGGTTCGCGAGACGTCTAAAGCACATCCTGACCCGTTCTTTTTTGCAATCGACTTGAACCGCTATGTGTAAAATGTGGTAGTTATATATCCGTCTCACTAATGTATGGTCAGCATTACTGTAAAACGTCTCTGGAGTCCAGTCGTCCTTCTATTCACCATTGCTGCCCTCCTCTTTAAACTGTGAAAGTTCTTTATTGGCCATGACTGACAGGTACTACCAGTAGACAACTCAAAATTCAACCCTAGCTACCATTAACAAGCATTGTTCCTCGGTCAAAACAGAGGTTTTAAATATGTTTTCACTAGCTGTGTTTTTTTTTTTTTTTGTTTAAACAGATCAGATGCTAAAATTGAAATACTCACAGTAAATTTTAGATTAGATATTACTTCTTTGTCAATGTTGATCCCTGAAGCATCCATTGTTTTGCCATCACGAGATAAAACACGAATATAAATTTTACGATCTGTTGGATCAGTTTTCTCCCCATACTCCGTCATTTTTTCACATACACGCTCAAGTAACTCCATAAGATGAGCTTCTGATCTTGCATATGGAACCTTAAAAAAAGGGGAATAATATATTAAAACTCCTATCTAAACAAGGCCTTTGCAGATGCACCCAACAGGTTATTATTATCAAGTATTTGTATATAAAAATACCACATTAAAACAGGCCAAGATCAAATGCAAGGAAGGCAAAGCTCAAGAGAATATACAATCCTTTGAATGTATGTTTAAACTTGCACATGAACTGACAAAGTCCAACATAATTGCAATATATGGAGAGCCGCTATCACTTTTTTGCCACCGTAGGGTAATGTAGCTGGCAGGAACAATTTAAAGCAAAAGAGACACAATTGGCTCTGTTCATTGGTTGTGGCAATTACGAGACCCTTCTTTTGCGCATCATTGCAACCACCATTATTAGATTCTTAAAGCATGATTAACTCTTGGTACATCACCGCAAAGGTTTAATCTCCACAATGCTACCGGTTCAGCCCCTTCTGCTGCTTCCATGCTGGGAAAAGGCACGGAACAGCAGCAACAGAAAGCCAAAGGAATGAGAGCTGGTAAGTATATTAGAGGCCTTGCATGGAACTTTAATGTTTCTGTTCAGCATTGAATCCCTATCCCAGAGCAAGCTGAATATTAAATTTGCTCTAAAAAACTTTGCTCATATATTGAGTTGAAGAGATTATTTTGGTTGTAACAACAGGGTTGGGACATAACCTGACTAAATATTTAAAATGAATCAATTATTTAGATGTAGCAAGATCCACCAGGGATAATATTGTACAGTTCAACTCCCTCTTGAGGTGCTATTTAATCTTGTAAAGAATAAGTACACTCTAAAATCAAATGTATTATATTTGGAAGCTGCAGCTTTAAGTGATCTTTTGCAGTTTTTTTTCCAGGGTCATCCTGAGCCTACCTGTGAAGTTCCTGACATCTTGTATTGTGCCTTTCCTGCCTTTAGCTCCGAGATATTCTGACTCTCACTGGGGCCCATTGCATGCGCCATTGCGCCTGACGTCATGGCGCGATGGGCGCATGCAACGGGCCCCAGTTTCATAGACCATCAAAAGAAGGAGAGTCAGAAAATCGGGGGTGGAGCTAAAGGCAGGACAAGCACAATCCAAGATGTCCGGAACTTCAGAGCCTCACAGGTAGGTTTAGGAGGGCCCTAGGTAAAAAAAAAAACAGCAAAAGATTACTTAAAGCTGCAACTTCCAAATATAATGCATTTGATTTTAGAGTGTACTTATGCTTTAACTTGCTTAACTGGATCACTGGGTTGTGTAGTATTTATTGCAATCTGAAATTGATAGGCATAAGGCTTAAAGTACACGTCCACCCTTAAAACAAACACTAGTCAATTTTTAGTTACCATCCCTCAACTGATATTTTTTGCAACTTATTACCTGCATTAGGTAAGGCCACACTATACCGGATGGCATAGCGTGTTTTCTTGTGCAAGGTCGCCCACCTGCACATGCGATTTTGCAAAAAAAAAAAAAAAAAAAATGGTGACCACATGTGCACTGAGAAGCATTTTGCAGCGCACCTAGTGTGGTCAAACTAATAAGCCAGCACTAGCGTGCAGCTTTTTACACGCAATTGCGATCAAATCGGTGGTGTGTCCAAGCCCTTACTAACCAGATATTTAAGGATAATTATTGGCTCCATTCTGGCAGAATAAGCTGGCCCCTCGCTCCATGCAGTCAATCAAGGCTGCGACAGCTAACATTACAGCCAATGATTGACTGCTGTTTCACTTGCTGCCTCCTCTGCACATGCTCAAGCTTATAAAAAGCTCATTGAGGAAATGGGGAAAGGCAGATATCTTTGTGAAAAAGGGATATAACTTATTATTAAATATCTGCTTACAAATGTATGTAATAATCTGGTTCAAATAGCAGTTGGGGTTGCAGGCAGATAACTGACAAGTCACCAGTTTTTTTTTTAAGGATGGACATGCCCTTTAAATATCTACAGGTCTTTTTAGACCTGTAGATATATAAATGAAGCCTAAATTTAAAAAGTTGAACTTTTTATTCAATTAAGCATAAAATTTACATACAAACAATTATTTTATATCAGTTCCTATTACTTACAAGGCTATTACCTCAGTGATTGATTGGGTACCATCTGGATTTATGCGGAATGATCCTTTTTGGATTGTCTTTTTAGGATCAACCTGCGTTATTTCCCACTCGAGTTCATCAACAAGAGCACGGCATGCTGGCACAAAGAATATCTGTTATTATTTCAAAGAACTAGGCGGTAGACAGCAAAGCCATTCACAAGATTACCATTGGCAGTTGTTTTATTTTTTTTAGAGCTAGGATGCAATGATAAACTACTAGCATTTAACCTGTTACATTGCATACGGTAAATGTGTTCCCAAAGGTTCCAAGTATACATGGATAGTTTAACACTGAAGAATTACATGAACTTTTTTTTTGGGGGGGTGCATGTTATCTTGTCCAAATAATTTGCCAGTACATTAGTTATCAATGTCAGGATTGGCTTCCCATTATTCTGAAGATTGTATTATACAACAGTCACAAAAAATCCAGTGTTCTCCCTAGGGTCTTTTAGCCGGGTGGCCCACCCGACTACTTTTTCATGCCACCCGGCTGGAAAAACTTTCTTGAGAGACCGCTGTTGTGATTAAATAAAGAATTTAGATGTAGGTTTACTAGTTTTTGCAAGAACTCTAAGGCCACAAAAAGGTGGCACCACTGTATGTGGGTCACACTTGCTTGTGCTGCCATGTTACATCTGGGTTACCTTCAGATGTTTCTAAAACTACAACTCCCTGCACTCTGCAACCAGTTTTCAAACATCTAGTGGGACAAAGTTAGAGATCCCCAACCTATATAATGAGCATGATGCAAGGCTGATCAGTATTCTCATTAGAATATGAGGAAGCCTGTATTGTTTCAATGTAGTTATACTGCATGAGTTTAAAGGGCATGTCAAACCTGAAAAATATTGGAAAATAATTAACTAGTAAAAATAGAGTACATTTTCCCCACCACCAAAGTTCCCTGTCCTGTCCCACCCGGTTACTTTTTCATGCCACCCGGCTGGAAAAAAATTCTGGGGAGAACACTGAAATCATATTCTAAAGTCTGCCTAACCTCAACAAAACTGCAGCATCAGAGAACCCATTGAGAAAAACAAACTCAAGATCTATTTCTGAATTAGCATTTTCTTATACCAACTGTAAACGAAAACTGAGGGACAGAAAAACAATATATGGTGAGGGTAAAAATGTTCTACCTCCACAATGGACATCCTGTCCTCTTCTCCTGGCAAGTGCACAGCTGAGAAGCAAGGCCAAAAAAATTAAAAGGAATAGGCAGCTGAATGTTCCAGACTTCATTATTATAACACGATCACTGTAAGCCTACAGGACAATACAATACAAAGTAAGGGAATAGCATCTATAAGAGAAACATTTTAAATGTTAAAATGTACTACTCTTCATTTCCTCAATTAGCATGAGATTTACACAAATACTAAAGGAGATATTTATGCTTAAAAAGAATGTTCAAAGCCAACCAAGACATTGCTAATTTGATACCAGATCATCTATATAAAGAATTTTAGAGACCCGAGATTTCAATTAACAGCCATTGCTGCAGTGATTGTCAAAGCGAATACCATAAGAAATAAAATCAGTCAGTTAAATATGTCCGTTTTGGCAAAATGGGGGGCATAGTTTGAGCAAAATCTATGGAATTTATATTTACTTTGACAAAGAAAAAACTGCATACGGTAATCCATATTAGCTCAAACAAATAAATGAATTGGCTGGGTGAACGCTGTCCAATATTTACTGTGAACAACTGATCAGCTCGAATTATTAATGGTTGAATGTTAAACCATTGTAACCAACATTCCAACACCCCTAACTGAAAGACTATGCAATCAGATGAAATTTTCCAGCCTGTTCAATCGAAGGGTCATCCAATTTAGGGGAACGTTAAGGTGGCCATATATGCTACAATTCGATCATACGATTGCATTGTCCTATTGAGTGATATCGAGAATATCCATACAGTATCCATAATGCTATATGTTGTAGTCGGGAAACCCATGGATCGTACGATTGCACTATAGCGTCTATGGCTACTATTAGACCGACATTGGTCCAATGCAGCCAAATATTACTGCCGGTGTTTGGCCAAGTGCACAACTAAAAAAACAACCAAACCCCATATCTGCACTTCCATTTAAAACACCACCAGGCATCTTTTTACCAATGTAATAGCCCCCACCCCCTGCTGTGGCATGTCATGTCAAGTACCATACAGTAGTTCATTGACAGTTACTTACACAACTTCTCCTGTCTCCTATTTCTTACCTGAGACTTGGCCGCACTCAGCCACAATTAAACTTATCTTCCTAGGACCCTAATCTCGGGGCTGCCCCGTACGATGCCTGTATGTGTATCACGGTGCTCTGGTAATAGAGCACTTGTATGTAATTTTTTTAGCTGCCTTCTAATAAAAATACGGGATGTAAATCCGATGGTTTTGTCTACCTTTAGGGCAGAGTCCGATTTTTAGAGTTTAACTGCCAACAGGAACACAGCGGGCGACAAAAAACGCAGCGTCTAATGCGTGGCGAGATTTCTAACAGCAGCGAAGAGGCGTGGCTCCTCAAGACAAGAAGGAGGAACCAAATTAGGACTTGGATGTTGGTGTTGGGTGAATAGATGTCGTATGATAGCGGTGCTTATTAGGAAGAAAGATACAGGGGGCAGTTAACAGTTAGTAATCAGTGTTACTAATTGGTTTATTTGGTGGTAGGAGTTACTAGCTACTTATAATTAGCAGGGCTACACTGATTGCAATCTGATTCTTAAGATGCATACACATGTGCATCAGTGCCACAGCCCCCCAGTTACGATCCTGCAGATCAAATATATGTATCAGCAGCACCCCACAGACAAAGCCCCAAAGCATGTAAGCCTTCCTTAAAGGGGAACTGTGGTCTCCAAACATGTTTATTTTAAATAATAGGCCATGTTCATACCTTTAAAACGAGCCATCAACCACCTCTCTATGTGCTTCACAGCCCAAAATATGAAGAAATCACTGATCAGAAAGTTAGGGGGTGGGAGGTTCTGAATCTGCGGTCAGAAATACTGTTTCCTCCTCTAATCTGCGGTTGGCACATGCTCAGTGCATGACTGAAGGGTAGGAGGGGGGGGTGGGGGAGAACAGCACAGCCCTGCTTTTTTAATGCCTCCCATTGCTGTCCCTTTCCAATCGTGGGCCTGTGTCCCCTCCCCTTGCAGCCCCCTGTGGCCCCTCCCACTCACGGACTCTGTGGCTCCACACACTCCCACTTGGGGGCCCCAGGGCCCCTCCCACTTGGGGCCCCAAGTGGGGGGGCTGAGTGGGAGGGCCCCCTGAGTTGGGGCCCATAAACGGGAGGGTCCCCGGGGGCCCCCAAGTGGGAGGGTCCCTGGGGGCCCCCAAGTAGGAGGGGCCCCCAAGTGGGAGGGGCACAGGGGGCTGCAATGGAAAGGCCCAAGGGGGTGCAAGGGAAGGGGCCATGGGGGCCCACAAGGAGGAGGAAACACGAAAGAGGGACTGTCACATGGTTCAGTACAGAAAGCAGGAAGTGCAGGGGATCTGGTGATGCTGCAACCATATCACTCATATAAATGTAAAATCTTCAAATCTATGTAAAATAAATAATGAAAGTAAATTGCAAAAATCCTCAGGAAAGCAATTCCTGTCAATTTACCTAAAGTCATTTTTGGACCACAGTATCCTTTAAGACGTCTGTATGCTGTGCTGTTTGTGTGTGCATTTAGTTTAATGTGTTACGTAATGATGTATGAACGATATATACAAGCACACACTGAAGAACTGAGACAGTAAGTGCAGGTGGGGGGACTTGATTTGAAGCAGGCAAGGCAATTAGCAATCAGCAGTGTATTGTGTGGCCTGGGGGGTTGAAGGGGGTGCTATGTGCCAGTAACAATAATTTTATAATTCATGTGTTCTATTATATATGCATCAATAATAATATATATATATTCTCTAATTGCCATAATTATCATCACAGTTATCACACTATTCCCTTTTATTTTGTTATATAAGGATAATATGCTACTACAGTGTAATATAAGGTATTACACCACCGAGGAGTTTCATGACCATATAGAAGCACGAGGGTGTAGGCCGAGTGTTATTATACAGGTTATGGAACTCCGAGGTGAAGTAAATCCATATATTACACTGTAGGTAGCGTATTATTTCTTATAATACATAAGGCCAGGCTGGCCAGCCAAAAAAAAATAACCTGCCCACTACCACTGTGTCTTCCACATCCTGTATTAGTCATTTATATAGGAATCCCTGTTAATGTATAAATAGTTAATTACCGTTCCTATTGAAAATAGAAAGAAGGACGAAAATTGTCTTCAGAAATAAACAGGGATTCCTATATAAATGAATAATACAGGGAGGGGGAGACAGTGGGAGAGGCAGTAAAATACAGGAAGTCACTTAGTGACATCACTGAGTGATTGTAATATAGATTCTTGCCACATCCCATTGAAAATGCCTAGCCTTATGTATTATATACTTATTCAGGTGGGTACACAAAACCAACAGATGTTTACGGAAAAATCTGAGGTGATTCCGGCAGTGGCAGTGAACACTGTGGTCCACCATTATATAGCGGTGAAAGGTCAGGGCAGACAATTTGTCCATGTGTACCCAGCCCAACATTCTGTTTTACCGATAAAATCCACATTTACCCTACTTTATCATCAGTGTCTTTTAAAGTAGAGCTGTAACACTGACAGTGGATCTGACAGAATTTGCAGTAGAAGCCGATAACAGACTATGTATGGGCACAATTCTTATAAAGAATTTATGGAATATCATTCCTGTGTATGTGTTATATATATATATATATGTGTTATATATATATATATATAATGTTGACAATCCGCTAACTCACCTCCAGGATTTCTTTATGTCCCTATTCAGCTCAATCACAGTGTAGTAGGTACAGTAATTCATGTATATAAACCCAGTCTCAGCAATCACCTTGAGCAGCTACAGGGTTAATATTGATACAGTTTTGTATCATTATGATTAGTTATGCTGCTGTCAATCACAGGGCAGCTGGATGCATTTTTGAAAACATCCAAATGCTGCTTCTCACTCACAGCCCAATTGAAATGTAACAACTATGTAACAGTCTATGGACACCAGGAAGGGTAGAACAGCAGACGCACTAAGCAGGCAGAAAGGGGGGTTCCAGGCACCAGTAATCCCCCCCCAAACACGCCCCTGATAATCCACCCATACTTGGTGACTAATGACGTTAGTCGTTTACTTAAATGTCACTTGTGATATCACACATCGTAGTAGCTTAATATAAAATTAGGAATATGATATGTTTTTACATATTACGATTACGAGTAACAGTATTTGGGAAAATGCAAGCTTTAGGGCTAGGCCCACCTATTGCGATTTTGGTGCGTTTGTGCATGCAATTTTTTTCTAACATTGCAATCGCGGCAATGCACCATAATTTTCGCAACTTTGGGTGCGTTGTGCAAATCGCAAATGCATGTGATCTGCATTTTTTATGCGCAATGGTAAGCACAAACACATCAAAACCCACCGGAATCGCACAAAAAATTATGCAATTGCGTGTGCGATGCAATGTGGCCTTGCCCTTAGAATGAGTCCACACTCACACACCTGTATGGTTATAAGGAATCAAACAACTCACCTGGGACATCAGATTTCTTCCTTTTATTATTAGTTACCTGTCTCCCAATTCCAACGGATATATTTAGCACATTATTAGATGTATTACTAACCAGATATTTATTACTAATATATTCCCCATTTTGGCAGATGAAACAGCTTTCCTCCATGTTCATACCTTTAAAACGAGCCATCAACCACCTCTCTATGTGCTTCACAGCCCAAAATATGAAGAAATCACTGATCAGAAAGTTAGGGGGTGGGAGGTTCTGAATCTGCGGTCAGAAATACTGTTTCCTCCTCTAATCTGCGGTTGGCACATGCTCAGTGCATGACTGAAGGGTAGGAGGGGGGTGGGGAGAACAGCACAGCCCTGCTTTTTTTAATGCCTCCCACTTGCTGTCCCTTTCCAATCGTGGGCCCTGTGTCCCCTCCCCTTGCAGCCCCCTGTGGCCCCTCCCACTCACGGACTCTGTGGCTCCACACACTCCCACTTGGGGGCCCCAGGGCCCCTCCCACTTGGGGCCCCTGAGTAGGAGGGGCCCCCAAGTGGGGGGGCTGAGTGGGAGGGCCCCCTGAGTTGGGGCCCATAAACGGGAGGGTCCCCGGGGGCCCCCAAGTGGGAGGGTCCCTGGGGGCCCCCAAGTGGGAGGGGCCACAGGGGGCTGCAATGGAAAGGCCCAAGGGGCTGCAAGGGAAGGGGCCATGGGGGCCCACAAGGAGGAGGAAACACGAAAGAGGGACTGTCACATGGTTTCAGTACAGAAAGCAGGAAGTGCAGGGGATCTGGTGATGCTGCAACCATATCACTCATATAAATGTAAATATCTTCAAATCTATGTAAAATAAATAATGAAAGTAAATTGCAAAAATCCTCAGGAAAGCAATTCCTGTCAATTTACCTAAAGTCATTTTTGGACCACAGTTATCCTTTAAGACGTCTGTATGCTGTGCTGTTCTGTGTGTGCATTTAGTACATTATGTGTTACGTAATGATGTATGAACGATATATACAAGCACACACTGAAGATACTGAAAGACAGTAAGTGCAGGTGGGGGGACTTGATTTGAAGCAGGCCAAGGCAATTAGCAATCAGCAGTGTATTGTGTGTGCCTGGGGGGTTGAAGGGGGTGCTATGTGCCAGTAACAATAATTTTATACATTCATGTGTTCTATTATATATGCATCATATAATAATATATATATATTCTCTAATTGCCATAATTATCATCACAGTTATCACACATATTCCCTTTTATTTTGTTATATAAGGGATAATATGCTACCTACAGTGTAATATAAGGATATTACACCACCGAGGAGTTTCATGACCATATAGAAGCACGAGGGTGTAGGCCGAGTGTTATTATACAGGTTATGGAACTCCGAGGTGAAGTAAATCCATATATTACACTGTAGGTAGCGTATTATTTCTTATAATACATAAGGCCAGGCTGGCCAGCCAAAAAAAAATAACCTGCCCACTACCACTGTGTCTTCCACATCCTGTATTAGTCATTTATATAGGAATCCCTGTTTAATGTATAAATAGTTAATTACCGTTCCTATTGAAAATAGAAAGAAGGACCGAACATTGTCTTTCAAGAATAAACAGGGATTCCTATATAAATGAATAATACAGGGAGGGGGAGACAGTGGGAGAGGCAGTAAAATACAGGAAGTCACTTAGTGACATCACTGAGTGATTGTAATATAGATTCTTGCCACATCCCATTGAAAATGCCTAGCCTTATGTATTATATACTTATTCAGGCTGGGTACACAAAACCAACAGATGTTTACGGAAAAATCTGAGGTGATTCCGGCAGTGGCAGTGAACACTGTGGTCCACCATTATATAGCGGTGAAAGGTCAGGGCAGACAATTTGTCCATGTGTACCCAGCCCAACATTCTGTTTTACCGATAAATCCACATTTACACTACTTTATCATCAGTGTCTTTTAAAGTCAGAGCTGTAACACTGACAGTGGATCTGACAGAATTTGCAGTAGAAGCCGATAACAGACTATGTATGGGCACAATTCTTTATAAAGAATTTATGGAATAATCATTCCTGTGTATGTGTTATATATATATATATATATGTGTTATATATATATATATATATATATATATAATGTTGACAATCCGCTATACATCCACCTCCAGGATTTCTTTATGTCCCTATTCAGCTCAATCACAGTGTAGTAGGTACAGTAATTCATGTATATAAACCGAGTCTCAGCAATCACCTTGAGCAGCTACAGGGTTAATATTGATACAGTTTTGTATCAATTATGATTAGTTATGCTGCTGTCAATCACAGGGCAGACTGGATGCATTTTTGAAACATCCAAATGCTGCTTCTCACTCACAGCCCAATTGATAATGTAACAACTATGTAACAGTCTATGGACACCAGGAAGGGTAGAACAGCAGACAGCACTAAGCAGGCAGAAAGGGGGGTTCCAGGCACCAGTAATCCCCCCCCTAAACACGCCCCTGATAATCCACCCATACTTGGTGACTAATGACGTTAGTCGTTTACTTAAATGTCACTTGTGATATCACACATCTGTAGCTAGCTTAATATAAAAATTAGGAATATGATATGTTTTTACATATTACGATTACGAGTAACAGTATTTGGGAAAATGCAAGCTTTAGGGCTAGGCCACACTATTGCGATTTTGGTGCGTTTGTGCATGCAATTTTTTTCTAACATTGCAATCGCGGCAATGCACCATAATTGCGCAACTTTGGGTGCGTTGTGCAAATCGCAAATGCATGTGATCTGCATTTTTTATGCGCAATGGTAAGCACAAACACATCAAAACCACACCGGAATCGCACAAAAAATCATATGCAATTGCGTGTGCGATGCAATGTGGCCTTGCCCTTAGAATGAGTCCACACTCACACACCTTGTATGGTTATAAAGGAATCAAACAACTCACCTGGGACATCATTTTCTTCCTTTTATTATTAGTTACCTGTCTCCAATTCCAACGGATATATTTAGCACATTATTAGATGTATTACTAACCAGATATTTATTACTAATTATATTCCCCATTTTGGCAGATGAAACAGCTTCCTCCCTCCATGCAGTCAATCAAGGATTTGACTGCTGACATCACAGCCAACTTTTCCCCCCCTTCAATATAAAATATAATAATGCTCAATAAGTTATCCCAAGTGGTCCCTGTATCCCTCTGCTTAAAGGGCATCTCCACCTTCCATAGAAACCTTCATGCATATTGTAGGGCATACCCTCCCACCCCCAACCGCTAAGTTAAAAGCTTAAAATCGATCCCAAACTCTACTTACAGCTCTTGGTTCCAGCGTAGCTCTGGTCCGGCTCCCCTGCCTGCCGGATCTACAAGCAGGGGGCCGGACCAGCAGCCGCGGCTGTAATTGGCTGAGAGGCAGCCAATCACAGCTGCTGCTGCCAGCAATGGAGAAGATGCTGGCGGCCAGGAGCTGAAACTACAGTTTGGAAAAGATTTTTAAGCTTTTAACTTAGCGGTTGGGGTGGGACGGTATGCCCTACAATATGCATGAATGTTTTTACGCTAGGGGAGTTATTTCCAGAGAGGGATCGGGAAGGAGGTCGATGAAAGGGCTCCTGTGCACATGTCACCATTCCTCCCGGAGGCAAGACAGAAGGCAGCAATGTTTGGACAGGAAGACAGCCACTACTCTTCACTTTCCTGGACTTTGGTCAAGGATTGCAGGAGAACCATAAGGAGCAGGATTGTAAGGTAAGGATTTTTTTTTAAACTGTACAGTAGGGCTAGTATGGTGTTAAATTTTAGTTTGGGGGGTGGACATGCCCTTTAAGGAGAGGGATACAGGGACCACTTGGGATAACTTATTAAACATTGTTCATTAATAGTATTTTTCAATCAATGGTAGTCCCACAGATATTCTGCTAAATTTCACTATATATGTATTGTTCTTTTATTATTTTATCTTATCACTTTTTACAATATTAAGGACATATTTACACTATATTAGATAGATCACACTGTGATTAAAATGAGATTTTATATTCTTACTAGATTTTATAGACTACCAGCCAGAAAAAATGATGCTATGACTGTATTTTGGCAAGTCCAATTGTGCAGCCCATTGGAGGCTGTGTAATCGGCTAAAATCTACCGCCATTTTTAACGCAAGATCTAATTATCATCTTTGGGAATAATAACAAAAATACACTAGCACATGCAGGAACTTTTGCACAGGTACCATTACAAAAGAGAAATTTTAATTACATTTTTAAGATCCGTAAGTTTGCAAAAACTTGTGCGTCAATCCGTAACATTGCAGTCAACAATGAATACCACTAAAAGGGGGGGGGGGGGGCTTCTGGTGTTTCTCAATCAGATTTCACCAACCAAAAAGTGAGAAAAATTGGCTCGAGATTCTCGTAAACCAATACTAAAATGTTTAGCAAAGGGTGCCCTTAGATTGCAGCCCCAAAATTACACATTGGATCCTTTTGAGTTTGTTTGCTAGCAATCTCTTGGCATGCATTGATGCAAGTGTTTTATTAAGGACATATGGGAGATATTTAGATATTTAGAGGGCTTTTTGGTCAAGATTTCTAAGTTTGAACCCTCTTTTCCATTTTTCCCCCGAAAATCTGCAAAAAGTGCACATTTCTAAAAAGGAATGTGCACAATTCTGCATGTATGTACAGTATAAAAAATTACACAGTATTGAAAACAAAGAGCTGGTTCATTATATTTTTCTTTGATTTATGCCTTGGCCCCCTATGGGATAAGTTGGTGGCTGCTTTTCAGTGTACAAATGTGGCAAACCATTTGGATTCAGGACATGTGGGAGATTTTTCTTTTTATAGGCCCACACATGTTTAGAATTAAAGGCACATTTTTATTTTAGAAGTATTAAAGGTGTACACACATATTAAAGTGAGATTCTTAAAGGCATACAAATAAAAAAAAAGTTAACGCTTCCAGAAGAGGAAGAAAGGTATGTATACATACATATAACAGCAAAGGGTATGAAATCAACTGATTTTTCAAAATGGGAGAGAATATGTAGAATAACTAAGAAGGCATTACACAAACTAACAATTTAATAAATATTGATAATTTCCACTGAACTGTCCTTTAAAGCCACAGCTACCCACTAACATCTAGTTGTCTAGAAAGTGTACTTTTCCTTCAGTGTGTTTAAAGTTCAGTATATTAAAAGCTCTGTATTTTAAATGGTTTTACATTAATTTATTAACAAGTTAGTATTTCTCAGCTATTTTAGTTCATGCAATATCTTTCTTTTCACATACCATGAATTTTGTTTTTTTGCTGTGAGTGAGGGAGAAGCTTACCCACTTGGACCATTGTACTGAAACCGTAAAACTGTTTTACCAAAATTAAAAATTTAGCAGCAGGGGAACCAACAAATTGGTTGTTATAAACAACAAGAAGTTTAGTTTTTTTTTTTTTTTAAAACATTGTAATGATGACACACACATTGCATGGTAGATTAAAAGATTTAATCACAGCTATATCATGAAATAATTAATAAAAAAAACTTTTGGGGATAATATATAGTCAAAATATCAGGGACCAACTGCTTAAATGCAGAATTGTATTTACAGGAATCCAGATTTACACTCCTGGTGTATTGACTGGATAATATAGCTTGTTTATTTGTTCCACAGTTTTTACTGTTCCTCTGACACAGGAGAGGTTAAGAGATGGTATTTGTGGCTATAAGTCTCATCACTTTCACCCCTTGAAATAGAGATCTCCAAACAGCAATTAAATCATATAGGGCAATCATATACATGGATTTCCTGATCATCTCCAACAGACACAATTTTAGATCCATTCCTGTTGTACTGTACACCCCAAACCTAAAAACAGATTAAATGGTTAGTAAAATGTGGAAACAAAAAAAGGAATCCTTTTTTTTCTTTAACTAAAGTTAATTTATCTAGTAATATGAGGTTATACCATATGTAACAATGTACAAATTATGAATACATTTATTATATTGTGGGGGTTATTCAATAAAGGTTCTTATCGTTTAAAATGGTGCTAATTTTGCCCCAACCAATCAGATGTTAGCTTTCAAATGTTACATAAGTTCTGATTGGTTGGGGCAAAATTAGCACCATTTTAAACGATAAGAACTTTTATTGAATCTCCCTGTGTATTTTTTATTCATATGATATTATCAATAAAAAAAATTGACGTTTTACAAGTGTGATTATTTCTTGTTATTACATTTATAGTTATGATTTAACATATAACTAGGGAACTTCAGACTCATTAATAAGAATTGGGATAATGGTACGGAAGGTATCCTACAATAATTACAATATCTAATGCCATCTCGAAGGAATAGTTAGTAAAATGTTTTACTTATGTAGGGCAGTGTACATCAAAGTCTTTGTGATGGTTATATCATTACATTGCTTTAGAGTGCAGAGCTGGAGAACCTATATAATCAAACCATGGACCCCATATATTATTGAATTAAAAAAACCTGAATACTTAGTCTGTGTTATACTGTCAATTAAAAATGGACCCTGTACCCTAACAAACAAAATTCCCTATTATGTAAGAGTATACTTGTACCTTACATACTTTAGCCCCTGAAATATAACCCTTAATTCCACTGCCCATTGGAAGTGAGGAAGGCAAATATAATTGACCTTTAAAGGGTATGTCCACCCCCCAAACAAACATTTTACATGTTGCAGGAAATGGCCAAAAACCTCAACCTCACGAGGTTTGTATAACTCAAAGCTGTCCCCAAATGTACTTACCAGCATTCGCTGCCTTCTGCTTGTCTTGTGATTGGCTAAGACATCGCGCCTTAGCCAATCACAGCAGTGGATGCCAGTCAAAACCCCTTCTGCTTGCTTCCGTGCACGGAAGACAAGTAGAAGGCGGCGAGGGAGCAAAGGCTGGTAAGTACATTTGGGGACAACATATAAGATTTTTGTTTGGGGGCTGGACATACCCTTTAATAATACATTTTACTACACAACATTTGACCAGCCCTACCCCATACCATTCAGCTATTGCATAAGTGCATAATAGTTAATCATTGACCAGCAAAAACAAATGTTGTACCAAGCTGCGCTATCACTTGGCCCTGCCCCTATTGCCGTTTCTTAACTCTTGTCTGACAGTTTGTATTACCTGGAGTTAAAAAAAACCCTCAAAAGTGCAACTGTATGACGGTATCTTTGATATCTCTTGCAGTGTGAAGATTAAACACAATTTAGTGATGTAGATTGATTACCAACAAAATACATTTTTTTAGTGCCAATTTTAAATAAACTGGTCCCATTGCATTGTTTACATTTCTAGCAATACTTATTTCAGGGCAAGGAAGTCACTTTTTAAATTAAAAGCATCTACACATTTCTCAAGTAAAAACCCAAACCATGTTTATTGTGTAATCTCTCACCTGGTCTTGGTGATCAAGGAATGTGTGCACACATGTTCTAGTAGTAACATCCCAGACCTTTACACTTTTGTCAGACGAACTGTGGAGAAAGGTAAAGATCAAAAAAAAAAAAAAAAGGGAGCTGTCAGTTGTGAAGCATTTATTCTAAGTACAATATATGTAGAATAACAGATTCTACGACATCAGAGTTAAGGTGCCCAAAGTTCCTGCAATGTTCCTCAAATCGATTTTCCAATCCACTTTACGACTAATGCTACAGCTATAACGAAGTTCACAAATTGTAATTTGGCCAAAGAACATTGCAGGAACATTGCAAGTAAGAACCCCCGGTCAACAAAATCGATTTAATGTAAATTGGAAAATCGCCATCTAAAAAGCTGTGAAGCCTGGAAGTCTGTTCTGACAAGTTACCGTATATACTCGAGTATAAACCGACCCGAGTATAAACCGAGGTACCCAATTTCAGCTAAAAATCCTAATAAAGTTATTGACCCGAGTATAAACCGAGGGTAGAAACTTGGCATTCAAGATGTTTGGAAACTACAACTCCCAGCTAATAAAGCATGCTGGGAGTTGTAGTTCCCAAACATCTTGAATGCCCCCCTCCCCCTCAGTTCAGTTTGTCCCTGTGGACTCTTCTCCCTGTGGACTCTTCTCCCTGTGGACTCTTCTCCCTGTGGACTCTTCTCCCTGTGGACTCTTCTCCCTGTGGACTCTTCTCCCTGTGGACTCTTCTCCCTGTGGACGACTCTTCTTCTTCTATCTGTGGGCTCTTCCTCCATCCATCCTGGCAGGTACGGTATCGGCATTCCGGCAGCCGCGCGCCCATTCCTGTACCGGCGCGCCGGCTGACGGGCTTGGCGCCGGGCAGTGACGGCGCCGGGCAGTGACGTCAGGCCAGCGCGCCTGTGCAGAAAAAGATCGCGCGGCTGCCGGAATGCCCAGGTAAGTGGTTGACTCGAGTATAAACCGAGTCCGAGTTTTCAGGCTGATTTTTCAGCCTGAAAAACTCGGTTTATACTCGAGTATATACGGTAATGGGTATTCAGAACAATAAAACTTTTGCATGTCGGGGTGGGGGGGTGTTTACAGGTGCCTGGAATCCCCCCTTTTAGCCTGCTCAGTGCCTTCTGCTGTCCAACTTCTCCTGGTGCAGTGGCGTAACTACCTCCCCCCTCCCTGGGCCCCCGGACTGTAGTAGGGCCCGACAGAAGCCCAAATCCCTGCAGTATTCACCCTTCCGGAACTGAACCGGAAGTTCGGGTCCGGTTTTAAAGAGCTGATCGCGCGTTGTTTTCTTCATACCTGCTATCAGCTCTTTAAAATGGGTGAATACTGTAGGGACCTGCGTGGAGGGAGGAGGGAGTCAGGGGCCCAGCCCCTGTCCTGGTGCTCATAGTGTGTTACATAGACTGTTACACAAGTTGCTACATTGTTAATTGAGCTGTGAGTGAGAAGAATTTTTTTTTGGTTCGTTTCAAAAATGTTTACAATCTGCCCTGTGATGGACATCAGCATAGAAAACTGTATCAATATTAACCCTGCAGCTGCCCGAGGTGATTGCCGAGGCTGGGTTTACTTACAGTACTTACTGTACCTATTCCACTGTGATGGAGCTTGAGAAATCCTGGTGGTATAGCCGACTGTCAACATCGCATTATATATATATATATATATATATATATATATATGAGTCCAGGCGAATGTCTCTTATGGACTGCACAATCTGCGGTGATTTACCGAAATGCCCAGTCGCCCATTATCAGCCTTACATACATGGAAATATCCATCGGTTGGGTCTGCTTGTGTGTACCTAGCCTTAATGAATATACTTTATAACAAAAGTAAAGGGGATATCTGTATTTCCCAACTGTAATGATAACCCATATAATATATATAATATAATGAGAATACATATAATATTATATGATACAAATATAATAGAATATATGGATGTATTTGGTCTTGATCTTCCTACTGTGCTTGTTCAGTAATAACCCATTCAGCCCCCCTTGAAAATGCTGCGCTTGCCCCTGCAGGTCACCGTCTCATTCTGCTTTACAGTCTGCCCCACTTTTAATATAACTGGAATCATTCAGGTGCTGCGGTCACAATTGCACATTTTAACACAGGATCCAATTGTGTTCTAAAAAGCATACAATAGTAATGGCCAATTGTTATGGCCAATTGTTATGACCACACTGTTATGACCACACAGAGCTGCTGTGCTCTGCAATCTATTAATTAGAGCGCATGTGATACGCATTTTTTCCCGAATTGCATGCGCTCTGATTGCATAATATTCTGGAGCGTTCGGATATGCTACAGTGTGGCCTTGGCCTGAGTTTGAATTTCTCCTTGCTCACTGCCCAGCCCCACCCAATAATTGAGACTCGGCTAAAGTTCGAAACATATGCAGTGGAGATGATGTGCGCCTTCAAACAGCCAATAGCATTCACCCAGTGATTTTGTGTTATAGTGATAGAGAAACTGTATTGCTATGGAAAGTTAAGCAGCTCTGGCAGCGGTTATCACTGCTTAAATTAAACAAAATTTTATTTTGGCTGTAGGAGTTTAAGGGGGAGTATGTGTTAAACTTTTGGATTAATTTCTTTAGGTACAGTGCTATATAGGAAATAAGGGAAAAAGCCCAGAGGAGGGAAAAAAAAATATTTTTACGTTGTGATTAGTTGGAAAATAGTTTTGCACAGTTTACATGTCATTTAATACAATTTATTATTTGACAAAGTGGACTCTTAGGGTCAGGAGGGGTGTGTAGCAAGACAGATACTACAAGCCATTTTAGGTAAACCCAGGAGTGAAGACCTAGGGATTTAGGTCCTTGCCCTGGGTACTTTTAATAAGTGGGGGTTATAGTACCCCTTAAATAAGAAGAATAAAGCCTAATATACAGTAAATAATAGTACAGCAGATCTGTGCATTAATTAGTTTCTCCTGTGCCACAAATATGTAAGACAAGTGACAACAATGCTTCTTATATCCACACCTTACCTGGAAACAAAATGAGAGTCATCAGGCGAGAATGCCACGTTCAACACCCATGAACCATGACCACTCAAGGTGGCTGCCAAGCTGGCATGCTGTCTGTAAGAAACAAAGCAAATGTAATCAGCAACTTTATCAAATGTTTTATAAATATCTGTTGTTTAAAAATAAATTCATTAAGTATATATTTTTGATTAATTTAAACCAAGTATGTAAAAAAAACAGCAAGTGGTTTATGAGTACAGTATTTGGTTACTAAATTGCTTACGGAGCCCTAGATAATACTATGTAAACAACCAAGCATATGACTCAACTAAAACTAGGTGACAAATATATTAAAACTCAGTGAGATTTACCCAGAGCCGCTATCGCTCTGGGTTAATCTCCATTATGCGATTCAATATCGCGTGTGCCTCCCGGTGAATGCAGAAATGGTGTTGGCACTTGCGTGACAATGCAATTATCTGGTGTTAAAATGTTGTGCAAAAAGACAGCACATACATACACAACATTAAATCGCTTGCACCGGCTGTGCGGTTGAGTTCTGCAGTACCTGCGCAAAAAGAGTTAAAAGGCTTTAAAGACTAATTCCAGGAACCTGTGCTGTGGCTCTGGGTAAATATTGCCAACTGTTTCTCTGCACATAAAGGAGATTATGAGGTGGGAATACGGTCTCCTACAACCCATTCTAAGGGCCTAGGTGAGTATAAGTTTTCCCGCACCACCGCTTTCCCTCAAAGTATGTATTGGCTGGGTGCTGCCTATCATGCCATGACCAACGGCCAGCAATCTCAGTAATGGATAAACAACGTGATATGGCACACCAGACTTTAACAAACTTGCTTGCTTTATTCACACGTGTAACGTTTTGATATCACACAATGTCTTCATCAGACAACATGTTGTCAGATGAAGATGATATGTTATATAGAAATACACGTGTGAATAAAGCACGCAAGTTTAAGTCCGGTGTGCGCGATCACTTTTATCCACTGTTTATCCATACTAAGGGCCTGGTATACGTCTCCTAAAATGTGCTATATGCTTGATTGCTCAAACAAAAACCTATTATAACAGTAATAATGTTTTTAACCATCTTGTAATTTCATTCTGTTGATTGATTAACTTCCACGTCACCAGTTGCACTTTGGAACTGTTAAATTGGAAAATGCACTCAGCATGCATGAGTGGTCTATTTACTTACTTAGGTTGATAATATGATTGTAATTAGTGACCACATTCCCTAACAATAAAACATCAAGCATTGCTAAAATAGTAGTTTTATAGTTTTTGCAATTCTATAGATAACAAGAAACAAAAAACAGGCTGCAAGAATTATCTATATCCAAGTAATGACTTGGATTCTTTTATTAGATTTACTAAAAAAAACACTTACACGTCATAAATCTTGATATATCCATCATCCGATGCTGTAACAAGCAACTGCGAGTCAGGGGAGAAGGTCAAGGATCTGATAGGCATAGCATGTCCTTAAAATAAACATCAGGCAATCAGGGTACAGAACATGTAACAAAAAAACATCCTTCTAGATGAATCTAACAGCTTTTTATATTTCCAAAAGGCATACAATGATGTGGAGGTATTTGGGCCTTTTCTGATTTCCTTTATAATTGCATTGTAACAGTCACAATGAATGGCTTCTGGTTTTCAAATAAAATTACATTTTTAATGTTACCTAACACTTCTAAGTGAATGTATTCCCCCCTCTTAACCAGTTAAATAACCTTCAGACTAAAGATTGCTTTAAAGGACCTTTTCCCACTCCTCTTTGCAGAGCTGCTTTAATTCAGATGCACTGGTTCATTTTTTAATCTCCTATGAGAACCTTTTTTTATATAGTACTCCAATAGTAAAAATGGGCAACTTGGCCATATTGAAAATCACAAATTCTGCACTACACGTAGATTATTTTTCAAGGAGATTGTCTTGAGGTGAGCTATGCTGCAAGACAATAATTCCAAACACAGAAGATCTAGTCTACATTCAAAAGTCTGAAGATCAAAAAATAATAATTTGGATTGGCCCAACCACAATGGGTATGTCGTGGAATAACACGAAAAGGAGATTTTGTTCTTACCTGTAAAATCCTTTTCTCCGAGGCCATAGGGGGACCCAGGCACTGTAGGGGTTAAGTGCTTCACCTCTAGGAGCGGACACTTGAGAGTTAAAAATTCACAGGCTCAGGTGCTCCTCCCCCTGCCTTATATAGCTGTGCACCATGAGCCTGCCCCAGTTTGTCCCAAAGATAAGACAGCGAAGGAGAGAGAAAGAAGAATAATCCAACAACCATTGGCAACTAGCCAAAACAGAAATCTGAATACTAACTTTAACTTAAACAAGAAAAATTTGCAGGAGGGGTTGTGCCGGGGGGTCCTCGCCTATGGCCTCGGAGAAAAGGATTTTACAGGTAAGAACAAAATCTCCTTTTCTCCTTCAGCCAAGGGGGACCCAGGCACTGTAGGGGACGTCCCAAAGTCCCACATATTTAAGGGCGGGCAGAAGAATTAAGCCTCTGCTGCTTGTAGCACCAAGCGGCCCAGGTTTGCTTCAGCTGAAGCGAACACCTCTAGTCTGTAAAAACTAATGAAGGTGTTAATGGACGACCATGTAGCGGCCTTGCAAATCTGATCGATAGAGGCCCCGCGTCTAGCTGCCCATGAGGCCCCCAAAGCTCTAGTGGAATGAGCTGCAACCCGCACGGGAGGAGCAGCTCCAGCCTCCGCATAACATCCCCAAATGAGATTTCGAATCCATCTGGGGAGAGTCTGAGAAGACGCTCTAGAACCTTTCAGAGCTCCCGCAAGGAGAACGAACAAAGCGTTAGACTAACGGAAGGCTTTCGTTCTGGCCACATAGATCCGAAGGGCTCGAACCACATCCAGAGAGTGCAACCGCTTTCCCTTGGTCGACGATGGTTGAGGAAACAAACGCCGGCACGACAATGTCCTGATTCAGGTGAAAAGAAGATACAACCTTGGGCAGAAAAGTAACGTAGAGTGAGGTCAGAGTACTGCCCTATCCTTATGAAAAATCAGACATGAAGGATCTACCGATAGCGCCGCCAGTTCAGATGCTCTACGAATGGAGGAAATGGCCAACAAAAAGAGTGTTCCCAGACAACCGAGGAAGTGCCACCGAGGCTAGGGGTTCGAACGGAGTGCCCTGAAGGACCCGAAGCACCAGGGCGAGATCCCATGGCTGGACCGGGTGCTTGCGAGGTGTACGAAGATGATCAACACCTTGCATGAAAGTCCGGATGTCCCGACGCGTGGGCAGCCGACGATGAAAGAAAACCGAGAAAGCCGAGATCTGAACTTAAGAGCGCAAAGGGATAACCCTTTAGACAGCCCAGACTGAAGAAACCGCAACAAACGAGAGAAAAACAAAGGAGCGTGAAGGAAAACCCTGAGAATTTGCCAAGGCCACCAATCGTTGCCAACGAGACGTTTGATGTCCGGGTGTAGAAAACGGGCCCTGAGATATGAGATCCGGACGGAGAGGCAGAGACCATGGTTCTCCCACTATCAGCTCGAGTAGGTCTGTAAACCAGATCTTCTTGGCCACCTTGGAGCGATAAGTATCGTCGGCGTGTTTTCCCGTTTGACCTCTTGAGGACCCGAGGACTCATGGCTGTTGGAGGGAATATGTACACCAACTGAAATTTCCATGGAACTACTAGCGTATCCACTAGATATGCCAGGGGATCCCGCGTTCGAGCGCAGAAGACCGGAACTTTCCAATTGAAACGAGACGCCATCATATCTATGTCCGGGGTCCCCCACCGTTTGGACAGGGCCACAAAGATATCTTTGTGAAGGGACCCTTCCGCCGGATCTAGAGCGTGACGGCTGAGAAAAAACGGCTTCCACATTTAATACGCCTGGAATGAAAATTGCCGAGATTGCTGGCACATTGTGTTCTGCCCCATGAGAGGATCCTGTGGCTTTCCTCCATGGCCATATCGCTCCTCGTGCCCCCATGATGGTTGACGTACGCCACCGCAGTCGCGTTGTCCGATTGAACCCTGACAGACTTGTTCGCCAAGTCCGCTGTCCAATGAGAGAGAGCCAGAAATATGGCTCGTAGCTCCAGGACATTTATTGGTAACTTGGATTCCTGAGGATCCCAGGTTCCCTGTATCGAAAGAGAGCCGAATACTGCCCCCCAGCCTACCAAGCTCGCGTCTATGGATATTACTGTCCAGTGAGGGATACAAAGAGAGTTTCCCTTCTGGAGGTTGATATTCACTGTCCACCACCCCAGAGAGCGTTTGATCTCGGGGGGAAGCCGGATCTTGAAGTCCAGAGTTTCCATAGACCTGTTCCAGGAAGCTAGAAGATGGCGCTGGAGCGGTCGCAAGTGAAATATCGCGTATGGTATCGCTTCCATGGCTGATACCATCTTTCCGACCAGTCCCATCACTTGGCGAATTGATATGAGAGGATCTGTTATAGCTTGACGCGCTAGGCGCTTCAGTGTTGTCCTCTTTTCCGGTGGAAGAAAAACTTTCTGAAGAGAGGTATCGAACAGCATGCCCAAACATGGCATGCGGGGACTGGGACTGAGGGATGATTTGCGTTTTTTTTTTTTTTTGACTATCCAACCGAAGAAGGATAGGATCTGCAGGCAAGCCGTGACTTGAGATGAGGCTACCTGTAGGGAAGGAGCTTTGAGTAGGAGACTGTCCAGGTATGGGAGGATAAAGATGCCCTGAAGACGGATGAAAGCCGTTTGACAGGCCATGATTTTGGTAAAGACATGGGGAGCGGAAGAGAGACCGAAAGGTAGAGCGGTGAATTGATAATGGCATTGTCTGATTGCAAACCTGAGAAAACGGAGATGGCCTTGCCATATGGGAATGTGCAGGAAAGCGTCCTGAATATCTATGGATGCTAGAAAGTCCCCTGGTTCTATGGCAAGAATGACCGACCGTAAAGATTCCATTTTGAACTGACGTGGAATGATGTACACGTTGAGTTCTTTCAGATCCCGAACTGCGCGAAACGAACCGTCCTTTTTGGGAACGAGGAACAGGTTGGAATAAAAAACCCTGAAACCTGAGGGTGGACGGGACCGGTACTATGACTTTTGCCACTAACAAGAGTGTTATGGCTTTTTGAAGGCCCCGCGTCTGATTGGGGATTTGGGCAGATTGGATGGAAAGAAGCGATTGGGCGGGGGAGAGGAGAATTCTATTTTGTATCCCGCCTGGAATGAAAATTGCCGAGATTGCTGGCACATTGTGTTCTGCCCATGAGAGGATCCTGTGGCTTTCCTCCATGGCCATATCGCTCCTCCTGCCCCCTTGATGGTTGACGTACGCCACCGCAGTCGCGTTGTCCAATGAGAGAGAGCTAGAAATATGGCTCGTAGCTCCAGGACATTTATTGGTAACTTGGATTCCTGAGGATCCCAGGTTCCCTGTATCGAAAGATAGCCGAATACTGCCCCCCAGCCTACCAAGCTCGCGTCTATGGATATTACTGTCCAGTGAGGGATACAAAGAGAGTTTCCCTTCTGGAGGTTGATATTCACTGTCCACCACCCCAGAGAGCGTTTGATCTCGGGGGGAAGCCGGATCTTGAAGTCCAGAGTTTCCATAGACCTGTTCCAGGAAGCTAGAAGATGGCGCTGGAGCGGTCGCAAGTGAAATATCGCGTATGGTATTGCTTCCATGGCTGATACCATCTTTCCGACCAGTCCCATCACTTGGCGAATTGATATGAGAGGATCTGTTATAGCTTGACGCGCTAGGCGCTTCAGTGTTGTCCTCTTTTCCAGTGGAAGAAAAACTTTCTGAAGAGAGGTATCGAACAGCATGCCCAAACATGGCATGCGGGGACTGGGACTGAGGGATGATTTGCGTTTTTTTTTTTTTTTGACTATCCAACCGAAGAAGGATAGGATCTGCAGGCAAGCCGTGACTTGAGATGAGGCTACCTGTAGGGAAGGAGCTTTGAGTAGGAGACTGTCCAGGTATGGAAAGATAAAGATGCCCTGAAGACGGATGAAAGACGTTTGACAGGCCATGATTTTGGTAAAGACACGGGGAGCGGAAGAGAGACCGAAAGGTAGAGCGGTGAATTGATAATGGCATTGTCCGATTGCAAACCTGAGAAAACGGTGATGGCCTTGCCATATGGGAATGTGCAGGAAAGCGTCCTGAATATCTATGGATGCTAGAAAGTCCCCTGGTTCTATGGCAAGAATGACCGACCGTAAAGATTCCATTTTGAACTGACGTGGAATGATGTACACGTTGAGTTCTTTCAGATCCCGAACTGCGCGAAACGAACCGTCCTTTTTGGGAACGAGGAACAGGTTGGAATAAAAAACCCTGAAACCTGAGGGTGGACGGGACCGGTACTATGACTTTTGCCACTAACAAGAGTGTTATGGCTTTTTGAAGGCCCCGCGTCTGATTGGGGATTTGGGCAGATTGGATGGAAAGAAGCGATTGGGAGGGGGAGAGGAGAATTCTATTTTGTATCCCTGGGAGATGACGTTTTGGGTCCAGGAGTCTGTGGACGCACAATTCCAAGTTGCATGGAAAAAACTCAGCCGACCTCCCACCCAGTGTTGTGGGGGATAGTCATGTCGGTTGGCTTAGCTCCTGGGGATCGGAAGGATCCACATTTGGAGGGCCGAGAGGAACCTGAAAGGAATTGTCGGGGGGAAGTCCTGTTGAGGCACGAAAAAGTCGAAAGGAAGGATACCTGTGACCGGACGGCAATCTACGGGCCCTATTTTGAGGGAGGGAAGAGCTCTTTCCCCCCGTTGCCTGAGAGATAATTTTTTTTTTTTTAACTCAGGACCAAACAATTGTCTCCCCGAAAAAGGAAGGCTAGTAAGAGCTTTCTTGGAAGCGCGGTCTGCCAACCAGGCTTTCAGCCATAAGATTCTCCGCGACGCCACCGCGGATGCAGAGGCTCTAGCTATGAGCCTGCTAGAGTCCAATGCCGCATCCCCAATGTACACTGCGGCATCGGACAAGTCCTGGATCATATCTATGAGATGGACCTTAGTTGGATCTGATGCGATCTCTTGATAAAGCTGGTTAAGCCAAAGTTCCATGACCTTAGCCACCCATGCTGACGCGAAGGTGGGGCGTAGGGCTGCCCCTGCTGCTGAGAAGGATAGCTTACGAAAGGCCTCTATGCGCCTATCATTACGGTCCTTAAAAGTCGCAGCCTCGGACAGCGGAATAGTAGTGGCTCTGGATAGGCGAGCCACCGGGGAATCAACTATGGGAGGAGAGGACCATCTATCTATGTCGGATTTTGGGAAAGGGAACATAGCATTGAAATGGCGGGATAATTGCGGGCGGCGTTCGGGGGCCGACCCTTCGTGCAGGACAATTTTGTCCAGTTGCTCTTAAGATGGCAATTGGCCTGAGGATATTTTGGCCCTAGAGAATAGGGATTTTGATGGGTCCTTCTGAGATTCAGAGTTTTGGATGTTAAGGGCCCCAAGTACTGACCTTATAAGGGAGTCAATCGCTTCAGCCATAAAGGTTGTTTGCGGCTCCTGTTCCGGAGCGTCATACTGCAGCTTAACTTCCTCAGGGGTGTCGTCCTCGTCCTGGGTTGAATCCTCAACCGTAAAGGAGGTAGGCTCCTGAGGTCTGGGCAGTCTGCCTGCTCTGTCTGCGGTCAGCAGCTGCCCGGGTCGTAATACCTGCGAAATAGAGGTAGACAAACAGACACAGAAGAAGCGAGCGATTTTGCCCACGCTGTTTAGTTCTCCTGTTGGGAGAGCTGGAGGGCAGCGTCTTGAGCGGACCCTGTCGCTGTGGATCTAAGAGAATCAAGCGATTCTCGGATTGCCCTTGCCCAGGAGGGGCAAGTCGCACTGGCAGCAAGGGATGCCTTATGGGCAGCGTTGCACGCGGCACATCTGGGACCAGAGTAGCCAGAGGGCAGTTTATAACTTAACACCCGACAGGGATACATACTTAACACCCGACAGGGATAGCCAGAGATGCAAGGCAGAGAAAAGGAGGGAATATGTACACCAACTGAAATTTCCATGGAACTACTAGCGTATCCACTAGATATGCCAGGGGATCCCGCGTTCAAGCGCAGAAGACCGGAACTTTCCAATTGAAACGAGACGCCATCATATCTATGTCCGGGGTCCCCCACCGTTTGGACAGGGCCACAAAGATCTCTTTGTGAAGGGACCCTTCCGCCGGATCTAGAGCGTGACGGCTGAGAAAAAACGGCTTCCACATTTAATACGCCTGGAATGAAAATTGCCGAGATTGCTGGCACATTGTGTTCTGCCCATGAGAGGATCCTGTGGCTTTCCTCCATGGCCATATCGCTCCTCCTGCCCCCTTGATGGTTGACGTACGCCACCGCAGTCGCGTTGTCCAATGAGAGAGAGCTAGAAATATGGCTCGTAGCTCCAGGACATTTATTGGTAACTTGGATTCCTGAGGATCTCAGGTTCTCTGTATCGAAAGATAGCCGAATACTGCCCCCCAGCCTACCAAGCTCGCGTCTATGGATATTACTGTCCAGTGAGGGATACAAAGAGAGTTTCCCTTCTGGAGGTTGATATTCACTGTCCACCACCCCAGAGAGCGTTTGATCTCGGGGGGAAGCCGGATCTTGAGGTCCAGAGTTTCCATAGACCTGTTCCAGGAAGCTAGAAGATGGCGCTGGAGCAGTCGCAAGTGAAATATCGCGTATGGTATTGCTTCCATGGCTGATACCATCTTTCCGACCAGTCCCATCACTTGGCGAATTGATATGAGAGGATCTGTTATAGCTTGACACGCTAGGCGCTTCAGTGTTGTCCTCTTTTCCGGTGGAAGAAAAAACTTTCTGAAGAGAGGTATCGAACAGCATGCCCAAACATGGCATGCGGGGACTGGGACTGAGGGATGATTTGCGTTTTTTTTTTTTGTTTTTTTTTGACTATCCAACCGAAGAAGGATAGGATCTGCAGGCAAGCCGTGACTTGAGATGAGGCTACCTGTAGGGAAGGAGCTTTGAGTAGGAGACTGTCCAGGTATGGAAGGATAAAGATGCCCTGAAGACGGATGAAAGCCGTTTGACAGGCCATGATTTTGGTAAAGACACGGGGAGCGGAAGAGAGACCGAAAGGTAGAGCGGTGAATTGATAATGGCATTGTCCGATTGCAAACCTGAGAAAACGGTGATGGCCTTGCCATATGGGAATGTGCAGGAAAGCGTCCTGAATATCTATGGATGCTAGAAAGTCCCCTGGTTCTATGGCAAGAATGACCGACCGTAAAGATTCCATTTTGAACTGACATGGAATGATGTACACGTTGAGTTCTTTCAGATCCCGAACTGCGCGAAACGAACCGTCCTTTTTGGGAACGAGGAACAGGTTGGAATAAAAAACCCTGAAACCTGAGGGCGGACGGGACCGGTACTATGACTTTTGCCACTAACAAGAGTGTTATGGCTTTTTGAAGGCCCCGCGTCTGATTGGGGATTTGGGCAGATTGGATGGAAAGAAGCGATTGGGCGGGGGAGAGGAGAATTCTATTTTGTATCCCTGGGAGATGACGTTGTGGGTCCAGGAGTCTGTGGACGCACAATTCCAAGTTGCATGGAAAAAACTCAGCCGACCTCCCACCCAGTGTTGTGGGGGATAGTCATGTCGGTTGGTTTAGCTCCTGGGGATCGGAAGGATCCACATTTGGAGGGCCGAGAGGAACCTGAAAGGAATTGTCGGGGGGAAGTCCTGTTGAGGCACGACAAAGTCGAAAGGAAGGATACCTGTGACCGGACGGCAATCTACGAGTCCTATTTTGAGGGAGGGAAGAGCGCTTTCCCCCCATTGCCTGAGAGATAATTTTTTTTTTTTTTTTAACTCAGGACCAAACAATTGTCTCCCCGAAAAAGGAAGGCTAGTAAGAGCTTTCTTGGAAGCGCGGTCTGCCAACCAGGCTTTCAGCCATAAGATTCTCTGCGACGCCACCGCGGATGCAGAGGCTCTAGCTATGAGCCTGCTAGAGTCCAATGCCGCATCCCCAATGTACACTGCGGCATCGGACAAGTCCTGGATCATATCTATGAGATGGACCTTAGTTGGATCTGATGCGATCTCTTGATAAAGCTGGTTAAGCCAAAGTTCCATGACCTTAGCCACCCATGCTGACGCGAAGGTGGGGCGTAGGGCTGCCCCTGCTGCTGAGAAGGATAGCTTACGAAAGGCCTCTATGCGCCTATCATTATGGTCCTTAAAAGTCGCAGCCTCGGACAGCGGAGTAGTAGTGGCTCTGGATAGGCGAGCCACCGGGGAATCAACTATGGGAGAGGAGGACCATCTATCTATGTCGGATTTGGGGAAAGGAAACATAGCATTGAAATGGCGGGATAATTGCGGGCGGCGTTCGGGGGCCGACAATTTTGTCCAGTTGCTCTTAAGATGGCAATTGGCCTGAGGATATTTTGGCCCTAGAGAATAGGGATTTTGATGGGTCCTTCTGAGATTCAGAGTTTTGGATGTTAAGGGCCCCAAGTACTGACCTTATAAGGGAGTCAATCGCCTCAGCCGTAAAGGTTGTTTGCGGCTCCTGTTCCGGAGCGTCATACTGCAGCTCACCTTCCTCAGGGGTGTCGTCCTCGTCCTGGGTTGAATCCTCAACCGTAAAGGAGGTAGGCTCCTGAGGTCTGGGCGGTCTGCCTGCTCTGTCTGCGGTCAGCAGCTGCCCAGGTCGTAATACCTGCGAAATAGAGGTAGACAAACAGACACAGAAGAAGCGAGCGATTTTGCCCACGCTGCTTAGTTCTCCTGTTGGGAGAGCTGGAGGGCAGCGTCTTGAGCGGACCCTGTCGCTGTGGATCTAAGAGAATCAAGCGATTCTCGGATTGCCCTTGCCCAGGAGGGGCAAGTCGCACTGGCAGCAAGGGATGCCTTATGGGCAGCGTTGCACGCGGCACATCTGGGACCAGAGTAGCCAGAGGGCAGTTTATAACTTAACACCCGACAGGGATACATACTTAACACCCGACAGGGATAGCCAGAGATGCAAGGCAGAGAAAAAGACAGTGGCAGGGAGGAGACCAAAGGTAAGGAGGGGAAGACCTGAGTCCCGAGAATCCTGAATCAGCAGCCGACAGAGAGGAAACTGAGCACAGACCGGAGAAACCGGAAGTTCCGCCCCCGCTACTCGCGGCCGGAAGCTACAGTTCCCGCCGACAGAGGAGAGGCTCCCGCCCATGATGCAAAGGACCGGGGGTCCTTCCATAGATGGCCAGCCGGTGCCTGCCCGAAAAGAATCCCCGAGCCCTTAGGAAAGAGAGGGGTATTGCGAAGGACCAGGGGACCATGCAATAGGTGCCCAGCAGATGCCTTACTGAAAAGAATCCCCGAACTCTTAGCAAGGAGAGGGGTACAATCGGTACCTGACTACCTGGGTCTGCACTGCCACAGCCATCGTCCAGTGCCATGCCTGTCCCTCCAGGAAGGAATCCAACCCATTCAGGTACCATGGGAGCGAGCAGAGGGTGAACAGCCCTGTGCTGCTGTACTGTGTGGTGGGGAGAAGCTGGAAAGGAATAGGATCCAGCTGTTCCCATGAATCTGTTCCAGAATCTTCTTCTGAAGAGTGTAAGTGGTCCAACTCCTGAGCGGACACTTGAAAAACTGGGGCAGGCTCATGGTGCACAGCTATATAAGGCAGGGGGAGGAGCACCTGAGCCTGTGAATTTTTAACTCTCAAGTGTCCGCTCCTAGAGGTGAAGCACTTAACCCCTACAGTGCCTGGGTCCCCCTTGGCTGAAGGAGAAAAAGCAGTGAATGCATGAATAACCGACCAATGTGCCTGAATTAAATCAGCTCTACAAAGGATAGTGGGTAACAGTATTGTAAAATAGCAATGACAAGCACAAGTACCGTTTTGTTTAACAGTATATGGCATATTTAATACTGAATACAAAAAGGTCACAAAAACATCCCTTTAGTTTGAGTCGATATTGAAGTGTTGTAGATGAAGACAGAAGAGCAGGAATTATAAAATAAATGTAAGTGGACACTCACCTTCCAACGTGTGGAGGAGTTTCCCAGTTGCAATATCAAAAATGTTGATGATACCATCAATGGCTCCACTAGCTAAATATTTCCCATCTGGACTCTGTCAAAAAAAAAAAAACCCCAACAATCTTTAATAAATGTTATCGGCTAAACAAACAAATTCACAAAAGGCAGTTTTTTTTTTTACATAGGGCTGAGCTACCCTGGGAGCACAAACAAGTGTGCACATAACCGACATAAGCAGGCAGCATTGAAGTGTTTTTCTTTGGCTTTTCTTTAGTGCTAGTTTAACACAAATCAGAAACAATGTAAATGTATCTGCATTAAAAACAAAAAAACTTACATATGCAATGCTAAGAATGAATTTCCCTCGTGTGTCCAGCGAAAATTCTTTTTTCCCTGTCTCCATGCCAAATATATTTACTTTTCCTACATGGCTTCCAGTTGCCAAGTGTTGAGAGTCTGGTGAAAATGCTACAGACCAAGCATCCACTACAGAGAAAGACTTATTATTACTTTTAGAAATTACCAAAGAGTTTGAATGGCATAAAGTGGCAAAAAAGCACACAAAAATGGTGTTCTGAATGGTGTTTATAGTTCAGAGCAGAAGAAATAAAGTTTAATACTGTTAGAAGAAGAATGCAGATTATTGGCATGAATAAAAAACGAAAACAGCATTTAAATGCAGCGCAATTTCTAAAAAAAATTGTTTTTTGCATTCTTTAGTAATACAAAATGTTAAAATGGCAGCAATGATGAAACAATTACATAAAAGAAAGGAAAAAAACTCAATGGAAATCTGAAAAAATGTAAGATTTTGTCACAGGAAATGGCCAATAGAACAAATGATGATGGTCATCAATTATTTGTACTATAATACATAAATGTGATATTTTATAATGGGAGCTGCAGTGGTATATATCCTTATAAAAATCACTCAGCTATGTCACTAAGTGACCCATTTCTTATATCCCACTACTCCGCCCAGTGTTCATGCCTGGACAATGACAGCATTTTTTGCTGTGTTTAACTTCACTAACAGAACCTGCTGGAGCTGCTTCCTGTCACTTCATAACCAATGTCTCTCTCCTCCTCCACAAAGATTTGTTTAACCATATAGATGCTGGGCTGGGATGTTCCTTTCTACTGGGTTTAAGCTTGGGGGATTTAAGGTGGAAATAGGGACAAGGCTAGAATTTAAAATGTGAATGGGGTGAAGGAATCCAATACTTATGTATTATAAGAAATAATGCACCCCTTACAGTGTAATATAAGAATATTACGCCACCGAGGAGTTCCCTGACCATATAGAAGCACGTAGGCCGATTGCTTTTATACAGGACAGGGAACTCCGAGGTTATCCCTTATATAATACATAAGGCTATGCATTTTCAATGGGAAGGTGCAGTGGCGAGAATCTATATTACAATCACTCAGTGATGTCACTGAGTGACTTCCTGTATTCTACTGCCCCTCCCACTGTCTCCCCCTCCCTGCACTATTTATTTATATAGGAATCCCTGTTTATTCTTGACAGACAATGTTCGGTCCTTCTTTCTCTTTTCAATAGGAACAGTAATTAACTATTTATACATTAAACAGGGATTCCTATATAAATGACTACTACAGGAAGGGGAAGACACAGTGGTAGTGGGCAGGTTATTTTTTTGGCCTTATGTATTATAAGAAATAATACGCTACCTACAGTGC
This sequence comes from Hymenochirus boettgeri, assembly GCA_019447015.1. Classification (NCBI taxonomy): domain Eukaryota; kingdom Metazoa; phylum Chordata; class Amphibia; order Anura; family Pipidae; genus Hymenochirus; species Hymenochirus boettgeri. The sequence continues at coordinate 263,574,695 of CM033470.1, read as the reverse complement.
AATATACGGATTTACTTCACCTCTTACCCGGTACCTTTTATATCCTCCTGTCAGCTGGTGCAGGTGAAGCACAGCGCCTTGTCAGCATATTGACAACACGCTCTGCTAAACTTCACCTGCACTGCCTGAATGGAGGGTTTAAAAGGTACTGGGTGAGAGAAGAATTTTACATGGCTTTTGTATACGGCTGAAAATAAGGATTTCCCTGACAATTAAAGGTCTGGTGTGTGTTTCATTAAAGAGGAACTGTGGTCCAAAAATGACTTTAGGTAAATTGATAGGAATTGCTCTCCTGAGAGTTTTTGCAACTTATTTCCTTTGTTTATTTTACATAGTTTTGAAGATATTTACATTTTTGTGTGTCATATGGCAGCAGCATCACCAGGTCCCCTGCACTTCCTGCTCTGAAACCAGTCAGTCAATCTGCCCTGTGTCTCCTCCCCTTTGAAGCCCTCCTGGTCCCTCCTACTCATGAACCCCATGGTCCCTCCAGTTGCAGGTCCCCCATGGCCCATTCCCTTACAGCTCCATGTGGCCCTGCCCACTTAAGGGTGCCGTCGCCATGCCCACTCACGGGTGCCTAAGCCCCGCCCACTCACAGGTGCTGTGGGCCACTTGGACAGAGTGAGAACTCTACACAGCAGAGAGGAGGAGGGACTTCCTGTCTCCCTCACACACTGAGGGAGTCTGAGGCTGTGCTCGCCGGCGGCACTGTGCAAAAGACTTAGGAATGTCACCTCAGCCTCCCACCCATTAAGTTTCTGGTCAGTCATTTCTTTATATCTTGGGCTGTGGAGCATGTAGCTAGGTGGTTGATGGCTCGTTTTAAAGGTAGGAAACTGGCCTTTCGTTTAAACTCAATTTGTTTGGAGACCACAGTTCCCCTTTAATCTTTTTTTATTGCAGGGTTTGACTGGGTAGTTGCTGATTAAAGGGGAAGGAGGACAGAATGTAAGGAGACCAGGAAAATTCCAGAGGAAATGCTGCCAGGACGATGTCCATTAAGAAGTTAAAGTCTGGTATGTATACATTAATCTATTTTATTACAGGGCTTATTTAGTGAAGGGATAACAGCTGGTTAGGGATTTAGTAAAGGGACTAGCCACCAAATTAAAAAAAAAAAAGTAAACTTATATTTTATACACCCCTTACATTGTAATATAAGGATATAAAGTCAACTCGGAGTTCTCTGCCCTGTATAAAGGCACTTGCTTTTATATGGTCAGGGAACTCCTCTGACTTTATATCCTTTTATTACACTGTAAGTGGCGCATTATGCCTTATATTACACATGATGTAAGCCTAAATTTACCTCAAAACACGTCCAATGAATACTTTGTACTGTTAAGTGCAGTACAAAGTATGTGGCAGTTCCCTCGCTGCTGCTTCTGCTCTACACTAGCCAGAAAATCTCCAAAAAGTCCCATCAGGGCAGAAATTAATTTGTGTATGACCAACTTTACAGACAATATTAAACATTTGCCTCAGGAAACAGATTTCTATTTACACAATATTTACTTATTACACCTCATCAATTTGAAAATTGCATCAATACTGAGGGAACAGATAAATAATTCTAGCTCCTGTCTTCCTGAAAACAGAATAAGAGATAATGAGCTCTGCATATAGTATTACATCAGGGGGTACTTCGCTGCACGTACAACAGTTTAAGATTTGGAAGAAAGCAAACCGATCCTTAAATTTAAAGATATTTGGCTGCACTCCCCGCAGCCGATATCTGGAAATTAAGAGGTGTTACTCTCTTTTTGCTCCTCCTCCTCTACACGACAGATAATCACTATATGTGACATCAGCCAAAGATAAATCTGTATTTCTGCAATACAAATAAAGAAAACCTGTCCCCCAAAAAGTCTAAAATAGCTTTAAAGTATAATGCATCAAACCAAAATATCACTCGTCACCTTCTATTCAGTCAAAGGAAGTAGTCTGCAGCAAAACATATTTTCCTTTTAAGACTTTAGACACTGTATACTAGGCAAACATTAACTTACCAATACTAACACTTCTGTACTTTTATTCACAGATCATTAAGTTCTGTTTCCAGTAATTTAGGCATTACCTGGTCCTGCATCAATGGAGCGAATCTGCTTGCCACTATCAAGATCCCACAGGCGAATGTGTGCATCCAAGGAACTGGAAGCCATGATGTTACCACTAGGACTAACATCCACAGATACCACACCTAACTGATGCCCTTCCAATGTCCACTGCAAATCCAATCGCTCATCATTCCTAAACAGACAAGAAAACAAAATAGTCATTTCAGTTTAAGTGACAATCACCTTTAATTATTGGAAATGAGACACTCACCAAGTTGCAGTTTATATGGCAATATTAACCAGTCCCTTATTAAATTAACATGATTTGTTAACTAGATGTCTAAAGTAGCCTCAGAAATAGGTGCATAGCACCCAGACAGTTGCAATTTAAATTATTTTTTTACACCTATCTTATCGTGGAAATGAGATTTGAAGCATTGCTCCGCATGTTTTTTTTAATATAACAAACTCAAATTGAAGGACCACACAGACACTTCTGCAATTTGAATATTGATGATTTAATATATTCTTACATTATAGAGGTTAAGAGGTGGGAGGAGAAATCACACAGGTGCACAAAAACTAATGAAGGCAAATGTACTGGCAGGCAAGGAAAAATGTCAGCTTCAGCTTTGGGGAACAAACAGAACCTAAAATGAGCTATTACAGGGAAAGGCTCCTTAAAAATAGCCCCTTCTAAACTAAAAAGTACAGAGAGGGTTAAGGCTGAGGCCACACTGCAACGCACAGGAATCGCGCACAGAATCGCGAGCGTTATCGCACGTGATTGTGTGCGCTTTTCTTGTGCGTTCGCGTTTGCGCCTTTTTTGCGTTATGGAAACGCTGCGTTAACGCACCAAAAATGGTGAACGCATGCGTTACCAAAACGCGAACGGAGGTGCGATTTCCATTTTAGCGAAAATCGTGGGCGCAATCGCGAGCGCGAAACGCGTGAAAAACGCGCTAGTGTGGCCTAGCCCTAAACAAGTGTTTTTACTGCATAATTTTAGAACTAAGGAAAAATAATTTAACATTAGAACAATGGTGGAAATGATGTGCCATTCTTGGGAAAGTATCCTGTATTTAAAACATTTTATTGTAGACTCAATACAATTGGTACCATTGCTTATTGCTTTCCACCACAAGTGCATGGCTGCAGGATTGCACACTGAATATACTTCACAATGTATGTTTTTTATTATAACTTACCATTTCCAAACCTTTACCAGATCATCCAGAGAACCACTGACTACCAGCTCTGTTCCATCATTTGCATTCTTGCCCCAACCCACTGACCATATTGCATCTTCATGAGCTGAAACCAAATCAACAACAAAGGTTAAATATCTACGGCTTCCCTGCATGTTTAAAGGGAATGTCCACCCCTTTCTTTAAAAATACATATATTGTAGAATACCCCCCAAAACCTAAAGTTCGTTTTTGCCAAAAGCTTCAAATCGGCTCCCACACGGAGCCATTATACTTACATGCTCCTCCTTGCTCCACCGCCGCAGCTCTGCACTTCTGGGTGACATCACGGCCAATCACTGACTGCCATTCCCGGAGCAGTCTCCACTGCAGCTGCTCAAGAACGTAAAAAGAACACAGCAGCCGCAGTGGAGATTGACTAAGAACCCGGAAGTGGCGGTGGAGCGAGGAGCATGTAAGTATAATAGCTCCGTGTGGGAACCGATTTAAAGCTTTAGACTAAAACGATCTCTATGTTTTGGGGGGTAATCTACAATATATGAATTTTGGAAAAGAGGGGTGGACAGTCCCTTTAACTACAATGACTGAATGCGTAAAAAAAATTAATACGAACCAACACAAAAAGTGTTAAATTGGAAATATATATAATATTTATCGCTATTGTCACAAAAACCGGCACACTTTTTTTTCCTCCACAGAGAAACTTACCAACAAAAAAATACTTAGAACAAAAAAATAATCAATTGTGGTTACCTTCTCAATAGTCATATCATTAAACGTTTGGCCATTGTCTCACAACAGTGCTTGCAAGGCCATCAATGTGTTCTGGACTCCAGTAATATTTGGAAAGGAAGACAAAACAAGCTATATTGGCTTCATGTGTTTTTTTAAAGGGCATGTCCACCCCCAAAACTATAATCCCCCCAACTACTGGCCCCACCATGTAGTGTAGTTTAATCCTTACCTCACATCCCAGCTCCATAGGGTTCTCCTGTAGTCCCCCCCCAAAGTCCCAAAAACTGCCCACCAGGAGGCTAGCAGGGCTCTGCCCTACCGTGCCTCAGGTAGATTTTTGCCATGCGTACTGCAGCTCTTCTCCCCCCTGCCTCCCCCTCCCTCCGTTCTGCTATCCCTCCCCCTAGCTTAAAACCCTTTATGTCAGCCTTCCCCATGTCCCCAGCCCCAACCGCATAAATTTTATTTTTAGAAAGCTCCCAAATCTGTTACTTGCCTCTCCGCTTTCCTACGAGGAAGTGAGCTGCCGGCAGCCGCGTCCATGATTGGCTGCCGCTCAGCCAATCACAGACGCGTCTGCCGGTCCAGCCCCTCTGCTTGCATTTCCTCGCAAGCAGAGGGCCGGGGGCGCGGCGCAGGAAAGAGGGGAGGTAAGTAGAGTTTGGGGGGCTTTCTAAAAATAAAATTAATGCGGTTGGGGCTAGGAGCCCAGGGGGGATCGTATATTCAAATTTTGATTTTAGGGTGGACATACCCTTTAACCTACTGTACATAAGCAAGCCCATTGGTTTTATGTTAATCTAGACATTATCTTTCTTTGCAATTGCGATTACAATTAGTGGCTTGCTTTCTATACCCTGCAGCATAATTAGGTAGTAACATTTCGCCTTGTGCATATATAGTTTAAGTGCCTTTACACTGTTTCCTGTCTTTCTTTCCTCCTGTGTAGGTCCATTGGAATACTTGCTCCTACTGCATTAGCCTATAAAGTTACAATTTTTTTTAAAATGTCAGTATAGTACTCTTTTTTAAAAAGAATATTTGCCATGCACTTAAAGGGCATCTATAGTGAAAAAAACACATTTCCTCATTGCAAGGTTAAATTCATGTTCTCTGTGCTGCCTTTCTCCTATATCTGTCAGTGACTTTGTTTTTCCATGGTGTCAGATCTCTGTGCAGCACTCCCCCCTTCCCCCTCCCCTCTGTTACCTCCTCCATGTTTCAACTCTGGCTAACCGACAAGCTTATCATTTGCAGTAAGAGTTAAATGTTCAACATCCTGAAAAACACACCCACGCACAGTGGCCAATAGAAAGCCAGCTGTCCTGGAGACACGGATCTCTCTCTTTGTGACCCATCATCAAACAGTGAAAGCTATCAAGAAGGGGGGTCAAGTGCAGCCCTATCTCTGCAGTCAAAGCTAATACTGTTATCTCTATGTTTATTACAGAGCATGGAAGAGGGAGGGACTTGAGCAGGGAAGAGGGTCACGTCACAAGGATGTGATTGACAGTACAAGTAGGAGTAGAGGAATGCAATCACGGATTCTTTTAACTTGTGTATCTCAGGACAGAGAGGGAAACTTAAGAAAATACAGACACTCTGGGGGTTGGGGGGAATTATAGAACACATAGAAAGAAAAAAAGTTCATTTTCCCACTATAGATGCCCTTTTCCTTTCACATTTGAAGAGCATAAAATACAATCAAAATTAAGTTGTATAAACATGCTAGAAAGTTTATGAAATACCTTACCTTGCTCCTGTTTAAAAAGGATGCTATACTGTAATGAAAAACAGAAGGGCAAATTAAAGTAAACTGTACAAAAGAAGAATTATGATTTAAGCACAAAGATTTGTAAGTGTGTCTTTTGGAGATAAATGCAAAAACTACTTTGTGTTAGGAATAATGAGAAAGAATGTTAGAAGTTCTAGGTTTGTATAAATGGGTGCATTTTCCACCATAGAAAGTTTCCGTTATATTGATCATGATGCATGGGAAATAAAGGTGTTAAAGAACACGGATTTAATCAGTACAACAGTAGTCCCTGCCTCATGGCCCATGTCCTACTTATAAAAGAATTTAATTTAAAGGGAATGGTGGTAAATGAAATATAACTGTTCCTATATGAAAGGACATGTCTTTACCTTTAAAGGTGAAGTTCAGTGCAAATACATATACTTTTAAGAAAAAAAGCATTTTTTTCCATCTTAAATGACATTAACTTGCTCGTTCAGCATTTTCTTTGTGTATAAATAAATGCTTAGGATATACTGACTTCCTGTTTGCAGGACCCCTAATAGAGACCGTTATGGTGTTGCCCTTGACCCAGCACCTGGGTTGATTCAGTTGCTCAGTAAAGATCTGAGCATGTTTGACCCATCCAACAGCCAATTTCCAATTGCCACTTGGAGTCAGGAAGGAATTATTTTTCCCCTTCATAGATTTGGTGTTTTTTTTTTTACTTCCTCTGGATCAACAGTTAGGCAGGAAATGAGGATATTGCTAGATGGGTTGGACTGGATGGACATATGTTTTTATTCAACCTCAAATACTATACTATATATACTATGTGTTCCTGGGATCCCAAGATATTCTCAGGTAAAACGGTCACAAACAAAAAGCACAGGGTAGTCACCCCTATGTACTGCCCTGTTTTCCATCGGTGCAAGCATCAGCTTTCTCTTTGCACTGCTATAGAGATATTAGAAAACAGTGAGAGAGAGGGGTGCAGTGCAGAACTTTTTTGAATAGCAGGGATATACTGATACAAATAAATAGTTTTATCTGGTACAGATAGTAAGCCAGTGTAGTATCTATCACAACTATAATGTTGTATCTGCTGAATTTGATATGACAACCTGAACATGATTAGTCTCCATCTCACAGCAAGTGACCGCAAAGGACTTAACCAGTTTGACAGAAGCCATGCCCCCTACTATTCAAACAAGTCAAGGCGCTGGTCCTGCCTTGTATTACTCTAGCAATACAGATGGGAAACTAGGCAGTGAAGATATCTTATTGGAATAGGGACCATTCAGTGCATCCTATTTGTGATGGTTTTAACTGAAGAGACCTCAAGAACACAGTGGACAAATACAGGCATCCATGGTCTTGATTTAAAGGTAAGGGCTTGGCCTTTCATATAAGAAACATTATTTTGTTACCACAGTTCCATTTAAAAGATTAGCTTGTGTAAGCCGAAAAAATTAAAAGTTGCACTCGCAACTTACTTGCATTTGATACTATCAAGCTCAAGTATGACACTTGCATTGGTTTGGTGCAGTCAAAACTAAAGGCTTGTATCAAATGTTTGTTCATATGTAGGAGCTTAAGCTGTGTATTAGACAAGAGGCAAGGATATTGTTCTTGTATCCAGATTACCATCTTAAAATAAAGCATATTATTTTTATTGTGGATTTATATAGCGGCAACATCTTCTGTGGCGCTTTGCATTAAACTACTAGCAAAGATTGTTAAAAAATGATATGGCTACACACAATCTTCTGGGACCACATCTCTATTCCTACCAAACATTTCAATCTGTCACACTTTTCCTCCCCCACCAGGCCTCCTACCACCTCATTTAGAAAACCTCCTCACTGAGCAACTACTCAATTTTATGAAGAGCTCACGTTATATTTTATGTCATACAATACAAGGATTGTGGAAGCACTCCAATTAGGCTAATTTACAACTACATTTAACAAGTGCTACTGATCTGGTCAAACATTTAAACAAACATAGAAAAGATAATCAATGCACATTCCTAGGCCCCATACAATATCATATTATCTGCACACTGGCATACTTTACAAACAAATTGATGGTAATTGAAGTAAAAAAATATTAGAAGTTAGGACCTTCCAGACTGGGGTTACCTTGACATGGTTGGAAGGCTTTTCATTCATGTGATCACAGTAATGTATACTAAAACTCCTTTGTTTATAAAGTATGCCAGTGTGCAGATAATATGATATTGTATGGTGCCTAGGAATGTGCATTGATTATCTTTTCTATGTTTGTATTTTATGTCAAGTATAATGAATGAAAAATATAGTTCAAATACTGAAACATAAACTAATAGGAAGGGTGCTGTATGAAATCTACAACTCCCAACATTCCTCAACTACAGAGGGAAGGCAGGAAACACTGGAAGTTGTAGTTTTCAAAACATCTGGAGGCATGCTGTTTGAGAATCCCAGGTGTTTGGTCAGAAATACAGAAAATGACTCATATAAAAGGGAGAATACCTGTGTGCTCATATCCGCAGCTTAAGTAGAAAATCGATCTAAAAAACAATAAAACCTATTAGATAGGAATATCCTTATATGTGTTACATTCAAACATTTCCTAATATTTTACCTTTGGTATTATTACAGCAGCTGTGGTTTCCTAATATCTCTAGTAGATGTTTCCACTCTACAGGTTTCCTCGTTACCATTGAGGTCGCGCTTTGATGACGACACAAAATACGTCACCGTCATTAAATAAGTCACCATGCAATTGGAGGAACGCGATAGCATTTGATATGCAAGTAAACGAACTGTTTCTGTTAGATTTGTGCGCCCCCTAGTGGCCCAGAGCCATAAGACTTAGCCTGTGACTGGTCTGATTGGCTATGAGAAATCTGGGAGTATGTCTGATTAACACACGAGTTGCAATACTAACAGCGCTGCTGGACTGGATTTATTGCAGGAGGAAGCCCATCAGAAAACATTAGACCAAATGCCTAACATTCTGTTACCAGCCTGTGTATGTGTGAGCTTGTGTGTGTGAGTGAGGGGGGGCACTTATATTACCAGCCCGTGTTTGTGTGTGAGTGAGGGGGGACGGCACCTTTATTGCCAGCCTGTGTTTGGGGGTACTTATATTAGCAGCCTGTGTTTGTGTGAGTGAGTGGGGTGCACTTATATTTCCAGCCTGTGTTTTGGGGGCACAGGGAACTTATATTACCAGCCTTAATGTCTGCCAGTCCCATGCCTTAATTGCCGTCTCCTTTATGACTTTGTGAGCTTGCGCAGCCATTAGGCATCTGGATTTTGTAGCTGTCGTAAGTCACTGGCCGTGACGTGTCACAGCCTTGACTGACCGCTTCAATTCAGAAGTGAGGTATTGTGTCGAAGTTCCGTACTTTATATATCTAACTTACATACTTTTATAATACTTTTACATAACTCTTGTTAAAAGGGTTGGGGGTAAAGTGCTTAGGCTTGGGGTTACATGAAAGGATATAAAAATTCTTGTTACTGTTCAATCAATGGAATGTTGTCATACATTGCTGTTTGTATGTATATGTTCCCTGCCGGTGTTAACTGTTAATATCATGGGACTGATGCTATTAAGTTGCAGCAACCAATCATATGTTCACATTTATTGGGTTATTGACATAGTTATGAGGTTAAATAAAGATATACGTCCATCAAGTCCAACCTTTTCACCCTCCTTTTTAACCCTACCTAACATTTGATCCAGAGGAAGGCAAAAAATCCCAGATAAAAAGGGGAGAAAAAATTACTTCCTGACTCCATATGTCAATCAGAAAGTATCCCTGGATCAACCAGGATGGCAGTATATATAATTCTCAATATTTTATAGTATCCCTGTACCAACTAGAACATTCAGGGTTATTCAATAAAAGTTCTTATTGTTTAAAATGGTGCTAATTTTGCCCCAATCAGATGTTAGCTTACAAGTGTTAAATAAGATTTGACTGGTTGGGGCAAAATTAGCACCATTTTAAACAATAAGAACTTTTATTGAATCTCCCTGATTGTTTGCTACAGCTAAGTCTGTTATCTACCCAAATCTTTTTCCAGTCGAGATTCACTTAACACAAAGTTATTTATGGTGTAGGTGGCACCAGGATTGTTAAACCCCAAATGTTCAACATTGAATCTCATCTGCAATTTTGCTGCCCATTTTGATTATCTGTCAGCTTGCAGCAATTCATCAACAACAAGAAAAAAGTCTAGAGTATGAAGGTCTAAAAAAGTCTAAAAACATCTTTTATTATATTAATATTAAAAATAGTGTAAAAGCGAAAATACAATCAAGTATCACTAGATGTAATAACTCACAAATAAATGCAAATGGTCGCAAGTGTGACAAGCAGCATATTAAATGGCCCACCCTCTCAACAGTAGAAAACACATTGCATTCCCTTAAGGTAGCTATACTTATCGTCAGTCTGTCAGCTTAGGTCCGTGCACGGAAAAGTCAAGAATAGTGCCTGAGTATCTGGGCTGATAATGCAACAAGTACAGACAGCGGGGTCTCTGAACGAAATCCACATCAGGGACAGGAGATATCCCTCAATATTTACTGTCCAGTCATGTGAATCATTTATCCATGTTTCTGCTATACCATTACATCATACCTTTCTTTTTAAGCTATTAGTTCTATTAGTGCAGGTAACACATGATTGGTTGTTGATAATTAACAGCATGAGCAAACGTTTGCACCTTTTATTGCATTAGCCCCCTTATTCCTAAAGCACTTGACAATTTCTACCTTTGAATCTTCCATTTTCTTCATTTTTTTAAAAAGGGTTCACCCTTTAGGGACCTTGTGTAGATCCTCTTCTTCTGCCACAGCCTGCATCTTCTGTCTTGATTTCACTTTTCCTGCTGCCCAAAGATTGTTGGATTGATTGCTACATAGACTGTCACATTATTAATTAAGCTTCAAGTGAGAAAAGGCATTTTTTGTTTAAAAAATGTATCCAGTCTTCCCTGTGATTGACAGCAGCATAGAGAACTGTGTCAACATTAACCCTGCAGCAGCCTGAAGTGATTTCTGAGACTTGGTTTATATAGTGCTTAGTGTACCCACTGTGATGGTGCTTAGTGAGCAGAAAGAGGGGCAGAAATCCTTGAAGAAGGGCTGTATCTTTTAATGAGACAAGGTGAACCATCAAAACCATAATACAAATAATTTCTGTTTTATATATTTTACACTATTATTGTGGAGTGTGTTGTGTGTGTGTATGTGGTTATATAACACATCGGGACTGTTTGAGGAACTGTATAAAATATCTCTGTACACTTTCCCTTTTCTCAGTAAAATCTTCACTTTCCAAATACTTCAGGAAGGTGCACTTCTCTTATACCCTGCTATTACTGCTAGGTTTTATTTTGGTCGGGGGCGTCTTTTTCAGTGTTTGTCTAAGGTAGCAAAAAGTCTAGAAACGCCCTTGCCTGGAGGTGGTTGTATAGCTGACTGTCACCATTCCATTGCATTATATTATATATACACAGAAGTGATATTCTTTATACAGAACAATCATTTGATGTGTCCATACACAGTGTAACAAATGTAAAGGCAATATCTGTACTGGCTAACTGTGATGATAATCATGTAAAGTAGGGGCTTGCTGTCCAGCAGTTGGTTTGAATTGAGGTGCTGGTGGAGCTATTTCCTCTATATGGTCACCCTGGTTTTTACCCAGAGGGACATAGCGGTATCCATTCTACCTGCCTGTCCTGTTGGTGAGACGTAAGAAAGATATAGTGGGACATCATCACGAGACAGTGAACACAGCAAGGTTGAGTTTCTGGATCAAGTGTAACATCAGAGTCTTCTGACTGTCCCCCGTCGCCAACTTTATTGTGGCTGGCTGTATGTACTTGGATTCCCGGGTGTGGGAGTTGACTACAGAGTTTGGATACAGTGTTACGGGGTAGTACTATGTACTTTTATCAGCACATACAACTTACAACTTTGCTTGATTCCTGTCTATTGTATGGGACTGATAAGATATGATAACTCCAGCCCTCTACCTACCTGCTGTGATGTGCCGGTTTAGCATTATTTAGTTTGGGGTTAATAAACTGTTTATGCACTTATATATCGATGGTATACGTGATTTTTTAGATTTTGAGGGGTTCTGTAAGGTGGTTTCTTTTTCTATTTCAGCCTTATAGTTGTGAGTGCTGAATAGGGGCCTTTTTGTGGTTTATTTCCCCTTGTTTATATATTCATTGGGGCCCAGTGCTACCTGTAGATGAATGCTACTTACTGACTTTGTTTACACAAAAATAGTGCAGAAGCTTATTAGACATCCTGTTGTCAGCATATTTAAATAACTTACAAATGATTCCAAACTGCAGGTAATGTTAATCACCAAAATAATTTATTTATTTCAATGCTACAAACATAAATGTGACTGTTGTAAAATGTAGTTGCTGACTTAAATAAAGCGAATTAAAAAAAAAAAAGTGCAGAAGCAATGTTTAGGTCTTGCTACTATGACCTTTCAGTGTTCTCCCTAGGGTCTTTTAGCAGGGCAGCCCACCCGGCTACTTTTTCATGCCACCTGGCTGGAAAAATTTTCTTGAAAGACCACTGTTGTGATTAAATAAAGAATTTAGATGTAGGTTTACTAGTTTTGCAAGATCCCTAAGGCCGCAAAAAGGTGGCACCGCTATTGTGGGTCACATTGCTTGTGCTGTTCCCAGTTACATCTGGGTTACCTTCAGATGTTTCTAAAACTACAACTCCCTGCACTCTGCAACCAAGTTTTCAAACATCTAGTGGGACAAAGTTAGAGATCCCTAACCTATTGTAGCAGGATGTCTAACAGAGAGGCTGGAAAAGTCCTGGCCGGAGTTTATATATCACCCAGGTTTCTCTCCTTTGCCTACAGGGAGTTGTAATCCACTCCAGGAATCCAGTGGATTCATTAATTAGCATTCAGGAGGTGAAATATGTTAAATAGCTAAGCCCTGTGGTCATTGATTGCTCTGTAACCTGGGGAGCAGACAGGTTGAGTCTGACTGGAGCTAAAAGGTTGGTTTAAAGAAAAACTGTCATTTCTTACAGAGAGACTAACAAAGCATCAGGCTTGTTAAGTCTATAGTCAGGACTGTATATATTGTATAGTTAGAGCCGAGACACGGCTAGGGTTTTGTTTTGAATTTTGTTTTGTTTTCAAGCACCCTTTGATGTACCTGTGTATATAGCTGCAAATAGCACCAATAAACACACCACTGTTTGAAGGAAAAGCCATTGGACTGGTTTCATTTGCTCACCCCAGGGAGCTAAGCACCCGCTACGTGTTCCCCCTCTCACACTATATAATGAGCATGATGCAAGGCTGATCAGTATTCTCATTAGAATATGAGGAAGCCTGTATTGTTTCAATGTAGTTATACTGCATGAGTTTAAAGGGCATGTCAAACCTTAAAAATATTGGAAAATAATTAACTAGTAAAAATAGAGCACATTTACATTTCTCCACAACCGAATTTCCCCGTCCTGTCCCACTTTTTCATGCCACCCGGCTGGAAAAAAATTCTGGGGAGAACACTGCCTTTATCAAGCTTGTAACAAGTGATATAGTGATCACAATTAATAACAAACATAATCAGACATCCCACCCTGCCAAAACTCATTTCAGGGAGGATACCCACCACCTAAAGCCCCACCCCAAGATTAACGTATAATCCATGCATACAGATTTTTCCAATCAAAATATATTTAAGAATTTGAAACTAAAGAGAGAGTTATATCTGTTGTATTCAATTATATCAACTGGACTTGAAGTTTAGTTCTTGAAGACGTTTCGCTAGTCATCCGACTGGCTTTCTCAATTCAGAATGACTTGTACAAGAATCTGTGGCAATTATGTACCCTGGAAAATCCCAATTAGCATATCACAGCCAAGTGTTAAGGGTGTGATTGGATAGTGGCTAAGAGGTGTTGTAGGAACGCCCAGAGTAAGGTGTCAAAACAGCATTGTACATGGCAGACAGTTGGTGTCGAACCCCCACCTCTATTTAGGTTTGGTTTCTTTATTTTCACATAAATGGCCTCCTTAACACCTCTCTTGAACCAGTCACGTTCCATTGCCAATATGTTAACATTACAATCTTCAAAGGTATGTCCCTTACCTTTAAGATGCAGGTACACGGCTGAGTCCTGACCTGAGGAATTGGCTCTTCTGTGCTGGGCCATACGTTGATGCAGTTGTTGTTTGGTCTCCCCCACATACAAATCAGAGCATTCTTCATTGTACTGCACTGCGTATATGATGTCGCTTTTCTTGTGTTTCGGTATTGGGTCTTTCGGATGTACTAATTGCTGCCTCAGTGTGTTGTTCAGTTTAAAGCAGACAGGGATATGGTGTTTTTTGAAAATTTGTCTTAACTTCTCGCTGAATTCAGTCATTCTGAATTGAGAAAGCCAGTCAGATGACTAGCGAAACGTCTTCAAGAACTAAACTTCAAGTCCAGTTGAATTGAATACAAAAAATATACCATGACCTGGATGAATGAGAACCTTCACAAACAAAATAAAGAGAGAGTTATACTACCTAACATACCAATTTGCCCATTAAACTCCCATGTTTTTAATTCCTATCTAACTTGTTAAAGAGATAAATAAAACTACCCATGATACACTGAGGCACACACATACACAACAAATCTACTGATCCCTAGTCTATATCTCCCTCTTAGATATCCTATAACATTTAATGGGAATATTGACATCAGTTTTGTAAAATGGAGCAATTACTGCAAATCTACATATCTAGTTCTATACCTACCAATGAGATATTGATATTCGCTGTGTAACCAATTGATTCATTTAAAAGAGAGAAGAAAACACTCTGCAGATCAAACACAATGGAAAATGGTAGTTTTGTGTATCTGCCAAATTAGCATAATCATCATTGCTCACATGATCAGATTGTTTATTGTTACTTACAGTATGTACCTATCAGTGTGAACTGGGCATGAGGGCATCTTATGTACCTATGTGTGTGAGCTAGGTATAAAGGGCATCTTATATGTACATATCTGTGTGAGCTAGGCCTGAGGGCATCTTATATGCGGCTGGCAAATTCTGGATAGGTTAAACTAGGTAGGTTAATTAGGGCCCTGCTGAAAGTCTACCTTGATGTGGTGGCAAGCTTACAAATTCTTTGGCCAAATGTCTATTTGAAAAACTGTATCAAACCTCATGATGGTGAAGTCAAAATGACTAAGGGGCATTTTATAAAGGTTTGTTTAATTTTTCGCCTCCGTTATCGCAGCATTTTCACCAAATTTGGACTTTTCACAATTTATAAAGCAGTAATAACCAGTGGAAAATTCATTACTTTTTGCCATACATTGCTGTGGTAACCACTCGAGCATATATATAAAATAGCGAAAAGTGTTTTATTGCGATAAGTTCAGCCATTCAAATTCGCCAAGTCTGAGGTAGCGAAAACGCATAAGTGTATCATCCAGCAAAAGTGCAAACAGAATCTCCAAACTTTTGTAAATTTGCAAAAAACTTTTATTCACCCATTTGTGAAAAAAACCTCTAGGGCAAATTGCTAATAAAGTGAACTGTCCCTTTAATGCACTAATTGAAGAACAAGAGGCTAAGAAACTATCAGGGTTATTCAATAAAAGTTCTTATCGTTTAAAATGGTGCTAATTTTGCCCCAGCCAATCAAATGTTAGCTTTCAAATGTTAAATAAGTTCTGATTGGCTGGGGCAAATTTAGCACCATTTTTAACGACAAGAACTTTTATGGAATAAACCTGTATATTTTTCCCATTTCTTACAGGTGGTTTCATTTATTGAAATAAAAATATAGAGGTCCAAAGCATGAAAATCTATAGATAACCTACAGATTATGCATCAGAGACAGAAACACTGGTGAATTATACATTGATTCTTCAGACAAATAGTAAATTACAAATATAGTCATAAAAGCAAAGATTCATGTTTTTTTTTCTATCAGATGCTGTGGGTAAATCTCCTGTAAGTGATTCACCAGAGTCTGGGTAAATCTCACTCCACGTAAACTGGTGTTAAAGGGTAACTGTGGTCTCAAATTCTTCCAAACTAGTAAGGATTATATAAAAAGCCTAACATCGTATCTTCAAAATAAAACCTAAATCACATCTCTAGATAAAATCTGGTTGAAGGAAAATCCAATTGGACCTGGGTTTCATGTGCTCACCCCAGGAGCTAAAGCACCCGCTAAGTGTTCCCCCCCTTTTCACATATGGTGGAGGATGCGGGCAGCTTTATAACCAAGTGCTATACGAGGCCAGTACCTGAATTGCAAAAGATAATGGAGAATGTTAAAAAGGTGTTGTCTAATGGCAACCCTTGCATCAAATAACTACAACACCAGGGGTATTAGAATCCCCCAAGAAAAGTATACTATATTGAGCACAACACTTGTAAAGCAGTAAAAAATTGAGGTTTATTGGGCCATAAAAACAAACTTCACAAACAACTGTAAAAATTCCCTAACCTCCCTCCTCCCACCTTACTGAACAAAACGGGGCGTCCCCCGTATAACCCTATATACCCTCAAAGCACCAGCTTATCACACAAATAGGAACAGAACATAAATATATGATATATACTAAATACAGTATAATGTTCGTTGTAAACAATGTATCCCGAAAGGGGTAAATTATGGCTCTAAAGATCCACTTGTAACGACTGTATCCAAATGCGCGCTGCAATCAAAAAAGCCCTCACAGCTGAACTAAAGTACTAAAGTAGCAGTTCTATTGTCCCTGCCTTTCTTGTTGCTAATTCCCCCTAAAGTATCTGCTACAATGGTATAGTAAGTGTAACAGTAGCCGTATGCTTAAAAACAATATCGATGAAAAAAATTTGATATGTTACCACCGCTCCATGTCACAAGCTGCCCCGGTTTTATACCATCCTCCAGCGGGCTTAGTCCACTAAGTCGACTCGCGAAGTTCACTGGACGCCGTCTCTAGTTGCTTTAGTACGTCCCGCTCCCGATCTCTATCTCGGGCGCTAGTCTTTCACCCGCGGAGTTGGTGGTCCCGCGCAGGGGTTTCCAAGTGCTTCAATGTATAAGCCAGCAGACACTGCAGGCTGTGAACTACACAGACAATTACCAATTCCTATAGTGTGGATAAAATGCTGGGCTGAGGAGAACACCGACGCGCGTTTCACCCAGCTAATAGATTACACATGTGGGCTTCCTCAGGGTGCAACATCACACTACATTTCTTTACTTATATAGGCTACATTTAAAGTGACAGTTACCTAAGACAACCAAATAAGGTGGAGAGGTAGAGTAACCATAAATGTTACTCTCCTTTCCATTCTATAGAGAGACGTTTTGGGAAGCACTGCAGTTTCATCTACAGATACCATTGACAATACTTATTGCTGTATACTTAATCTTGTGCACCAGATAATATCTCATACTGTTACGCTGGGATAATAAGTACTTATTTTACAAATAGAGTCATTCTACATCCTATATCTAGGGTTGATCTGGCTCCTAACTGCTTATAAAAAGCTTTGCATATGAGAGCTCATCGTTAATCCATCTGGGCATAAGGGTTTTAGGGTGAATATCCATTTGCTCTCCGTTTGAAGGAGTTTTGATCCAAATTCCCTCACCTAATTCCCAGGTGTAGTTTTATGCCTATAAATTTAACATTGGAATTCTTGTTCCCATGCTCTTCACTATATGTTTGGCCACACTGCAAGCCCATGCTGCACAGCAGCAAGCGAATACCCAGTATCGGGACATGATACATGTGGTGCAGACACAAACTGCACAGCAGATCAAGTCTGTGCAGGAGCAGACACAGGAACTGTTTTTGGCTGAAAAGGATTGAAAAAACTCTTACAGAGTGGTGCAGGAACTTGCACAGCGGTCTCATGATCAGACTACAGGTGTTGATAACCACTCAGCCATCATGTGGGTCGCTTCCTGTCCAAGATGACAGCAAGGATGATCCGAGGCTTTTCTGGTGACCTTTGAGAGGACAGCCGAAAGGGAAAAAACTGGCCTCAGGCTCAGTGGCTGGACTGGTGGCAACCTTGCTTACAGGAGAGGCGCAAGAAAGCGTATTACGACTTGGAACCTGAAAATGCTGCGGATTACAAAAAGTTGAAACAGGAGATTTTAGCCCGGCTGGGGGTTCTCTTGCTGTACGGGCACGGGTCAGCAGCTGGTCCTACCAGTGGGGAGACCTCCACGGTCACAAATGTTCGATCTTATCCATCTGGTTTGAAAGTGGCTACAGCCGGAATCTCTGACGGGGCCCCCGGATAGTAGAAAGATGGTCAGGATCACTATCTAAGGTCTCTACCTGTTTCTCTGCAAAGATGGGTGAGCCAAGGAGATCCAACATTAGCCGATCATCTGGTGGAAACTAGTGGAGAGGTACTTCGCAGCTGAGGACTTGACTGCCTCCCCTGCAAGCTCACGGACTTTCCACCCAAAACCACGGTATCCCTGGCAACTGGTAAGACTGTTCTGGGGAAGTGGGTGGTAAGCATGGTAAAGACTCAGGGGGAAGGAATGTTGATATTAAGCCGAGAGACTGGCGTCCTATACCTGGGAATCGTGGGCCTCTCCGCAGTCTAACTTGGAAACTGTGAAATGTTTTCGTTGCCGCGGGAACTTGGGCATTGGCTGCAAACATCGTCCTTTAACTGATGAACCAATGCAGTGTGATTTCCTTTCAGAGATAGGAGGCAGTCTTTGTTTGTTCTCTTTCATGTACCGCTCATGCAGCCATCGGAAAACAATGTGTACGGTATCTGTGAATAGTAAGCGTCACTGCTCTGCTTTACTGGACTCTGGGAGCTTGATAACCTTGATCAAGGCTGATGTGATTGGCCCTGAGAACTTCCAGCCTGGGAAAGTGGCTGTAGTGTGCATTCATGGGGATACCCGAGAGTATCCCATAGCAACGGTTTGCATTTGGAACTACATTGGGTACTGTGAACTCATGTGGTTGGTGTAGTTCCCCCCTTATTACATGATGCAATTATTGGAAGGGACTTCCCAAAATTTTGGGGACTGTGGGACTGTCCAGATTCTAATACCCATGTCCGAATCAGAACCCCTGAGGTTCTCCGGAACAATTACGCAGGAAGACTCCTCCCAGAAACTTCCAGTTTTTCCTTTCTCTGTTATGGCAGGAGAACTGGAGGAGTCTGGGGAAGTCCCTACTGCCAGCGAAGATAGGCAGACCTCCTCTGCCAAGAGGTTGGTTTGAAGCTGGTTGATCTGAATGTTATAGAGAAAACTTTGGTACAGAACAGAGAAATCATTCCTACCCTCATTAGAGCGTGGGAAATGTTGGTGGTATTTAACGGTAAACCGTTCAACCAGGACAGGTTTGTGTTTCCTTATTTTGCTAGTAATGATGACTTAATCTACAGAGTGTATAAAAAAAATGATGAGGAAATTGTTGAACAGTTGTCTGGTACCTAAATCCACAGAAAAGTGGTACTGGAGCTTGCTCATGCGCACTTGTTGGGTGTCATTTGGGCATAGAAAAACCACTGAAAGAGTGTTGCAAAGGTTTACTGGCCTGGGTACAGAAAGAAAATTTTTGTAAGTCCTGTCCGGTTTGCCAGAAGTCTGCACCTATGCCTCACTTCGAAGTCCATTAGTTCCACTGCCAATTATTGAAAGTACCCTTTGAAAGAATAGCTATGGACCGTGTTGGACCCATTCCCAATCCGCAAGGGCCATCAGCATATTCTTGTAATTCTAGACTACGCTACACGGTATACTGAGGCCATTCCTCTATGCATACATCTGCCAGAATATTGCTCGGGAATTGCTCCATGTGTTTAGCAGAGTTGGTGTCCCTAAGGAAATTCTTACAGTAATGTATGTCTCGAGTAACTAAAGAGCTATGTAAATTGTTTAAGGTGACTCAGTTGCGAACTTCTGTGTACCATCCTCAACTGACGGCTTGGTGGAAACGGTTTAATAAAACCTTGAAAGTCTGTTAAAAAAGGTCATGATAAGGATGGAAAAAATTGGGACTGTCTTCTTCCCTACCTGATGTTTGCTATTAGGGAAGTTCCTCAGTCCTCCACAGGTTATTCCCCTTTTGAATTATTTATAGAGACATCCTAGAGGCCTACTGGACATAGCCAGGGAGAACCTGGGAAGGAGAAAAAAACACCTCACAGAAGTGTATTGATCACATTTCGCAGATGCAAGATAGAATTGCAACGTAATGCCCATTGTGAACAGACATTTGACCCACAGCCCAGGAAGCCCAAAGTAGAATTTACAATCGGAGTGCTCAGGTCCGCAATTTTTCACCTGGGGACAGAGTACTGGTGTTAGTCGCCTACTGCTGAGAGCAAGTTCTTGGCTAAGTGGCAGGGCCCTATGAAGTCATAGAAAAAGTTGGGGAAGTAAACTACAAAATTTATCAACTAATAAAAGGAAACTGAACAGATCTATCACGTAATTTGTTGGAAACCATGGAAAGACAGAGTGTCTTAGTAGCAGAGACCACCCTCTAGCCTCTCAGATGTGTACTGAAGCCTCTAAAATTCTGAAGTGACAATTGCCAACACGTTGTCTAGTTTCTCAACACAGGAGGTAAGAAGAATTCCTGCAGAGAAATAGAGATGTGTTTGCAGACTTACCTGCCGGATTACAGTAATACAACATGACATAGTTACTGAACCAGGAATGCGGGTCAACCTTAAGCCTATAGAATACCAGAAGCGAGGAGACAGCGGTCACGGACGAAGTTAAAAAAAATGCTGGATTTGGGTAATTGAGGAATCCAATAGTGACTGGTCCAGTCCCATTTGTTAGTCCCAAAACCAGACGGTAGCTGGAGGTTTTGTAACGATTTCAGGAAATTAAATTCAGTGACAAAGTTTGACCATATCCCATGCCCGGGTGGGTGAGCTCATTGACAGACTGGGAACGGCTCGGTATTTGACCACGTTAGATTTGACTAAAGGTTATTGGCAGATATCCTGACAGAAAATGCCAGGGAAAAAAGCAGCTTTTGTAACTCCTGAGGGATCATTTCAATACAAGGTGATGCCATTCGGTTACAAAATGCGCCTGCTACCTTCCAGAGAGCCATGGACAGAATTTTAAGACCCCACCAACAATATTCAGCAGCCTACCTAGATGACGTAGTTTGTACATAGCACTGACTGGGAGTCCCACCTTCCACGTGTTCAAGGCGGTTCTTACAGCTATCCGAAAGGCAGGACTCACTGCCAATCCAAAAAATGTCCATTGGGTTAGAGGAAGCCAAATATCTTGGGTACACTATGGTCGTGGGGTAATAACACCACAATTAGTGAAAAACAGCAGCCATCCAAGAGTGGCCACGCCCTATAAACAAAAAAACAGGTCAGAGCTTTTCTTGGCATTACTGGTTATTATAGACGATTTTATCCCAAATTTTGCAACCCTTGCAGCACCTTGACTGACCTTACAAAGGAAAAAGATCAGTGATGATAAAGTGGTCTCCAGAGGCAGAAAGGTCATTTATGGTCTTGAAGAAGGCCTTTGTGAACAGCCAATCTTGTATTCCCCAGACTTTTCCAAGGACTTTGTAGTTCAGACAGATGCATCCGATGTGGGCCTTGGAGCAGTGTTGTCACAAGTACAGAATGGGGAAGAACACCCTATGTGTACTTAAGTAGAAAATTAATGAACATGAGCAGAAAATATGCAGTGATAGAAAAGGAATGTCTGGCAATAAAGTGGGCTCTGGAGCGTTGAGATATTACTGTTGGGGCGTCACTTTGATTTAGTAACTGATTCATGCTCCTCTTAAATGGATGGCACAGAAGAAAGAGACAAATAGAAGGGTAAACCGCTGGTTTCTTACTTTGCAAGACTATAGCTTTATGTAAACATAGACCAGGAGCACAGATGGGAAATTCAGATGCACTGTCCTGAGTACAACTCATGTTTTTCTATGTGGTTCAACCTTGGGGTTGAAACAAGGGGGGAGGGTATGTAGCAGGATGTCTAACAGAGAGGCTGGAAAGTCCTGGCCGAGTTTATATATCACCCAGGTTTCTCTCCTTTGCCTACAGGGAGTTGTAATCCACTCAGGAATCCAGTGGATTCATTAATTAGCATTCAGGAGGTGAAATATGTTAATAGCTAAGCCCTGTGGTCATTGATTGCTCTGTAACCTGGGGAGCAGACAGGTTGAGTCTGACTGAGCTAAAAGGTTGGTTTAAAGAAAACTGTCATTTCTTACAGAGAGACTAACAAAGCACAGGCTTGTTAAGTCTATAGTCAGGACTGATATATTGTATAGTTAGAGCCGAGACACGGCTAGGGTTTTGTTTTGAATTTTGTTTTGTTTTCAAGCACCCTTTGATGTACCTGTGTATATAGCTGCAAATAGCACCAATAAACACACCACTGTTTGAAGGAAAAGCCATTGGACTGTTTCATTTGCTCACCCCAGGGAGCTAAGCACCCGCTACGTGTTCCC
Organism: Hymenochirus boettgeri; assembly: GCA_019447015.1. Lineage (NCBI taxonomy): Eukaryota > Metazoa > Chordata > Amphibia > Anura > Pipidae > Hymenochirus > Hymenochirus boettgeri. Next base: position 263,552,445 of record CM033470.1, on the reverse strand, counting down.
CCTCTCACACTATAAATGAGCATGATGCAAGGCTGATCAGTATTCTCATTAGAATATGAGGAAGCCTGTATTGTTTCAATGTAGTTATACTGCATGAGTTTAAAGGGCATGTCAAACCTTAAAAATATTGGAAAATAATTAACTAGTAAAATAGAGCACATTTACATTTCTCCACAACCGAATTTCCCCGTCCTGTCCCACTTTTTCATGCCACCCGGCTGGAAAAAAATTCTGGGGAGAACACCTGCCTTTATCAAGCTTGTAACAAGTGATATAGTGATCACAATTAATAACAAACATAATCAGACATCCCACCCTGCCAAAACTCATTTCAGGGAGGATACCCCACCACTAAAGCCCCACCCCAAGATTAACGTATAATCCATGCATACAGATTGTCCAATCAAAATATATTTAAGAATTTGAAACTAAAGAGAGAGTTATATCTGTTGTATTCAATTATATCAACTGGACTTGAAGTTTAGTTCTTGAAGACGTTTCGCTAGTCATCCGACTGGCTTTCTCAATTCAGAATGACTTGTACAAGAATCTGTGGCAATTATGTACCCTGGAAAATCCCAATTAGCATATCACAGCCAAGTGTTAAGGGTGTGATTGGATAGTGGCTAAGAGGTGTTGTAGGAACGCCCAGAGTAAGGTGTCAAAACAGCATTGTACATGGCAGACAGTTGGTGTCGAACCCCCACCTCTATTTAGGTTTGGTTTCTTTATTTTCACATAAATGGCCTCCTTAACACCTCTCTTGAACCAGTCACGTTCCATTGCCAATTTCCTGTTTTCAGCCATGTGACCAGCCTGTCTGCATTAATAGGCTCCCCTTCTCAACTGTCAATTTTTTCCTCAGGTACTTCCTGATTTCCCCAGCAATAAGTCTCATCTGTGCATGCTTCTCCCCCGGGGGAAAAGGGCTGGCAGAGGTCAGGTGGTGTCACTCAACCTACTGGAAGCAGGAAGTTTGAACATTCACAACAATGTAATTTCTCACAGGCTCCAGATGTTTGTTTGTTGTTTGCTCAGTGAAAAGGAAATACTGCAGGCTTTCATTTAACCCTAACTTGTTTTGAGACCACAGTTGCCCTTTAAATCCATACTTAGAAAGAGATGTGCAGCCTCCGGTGAATAGGCTGCTATGGCTGTGCGAGTGTCTCTTAACCTTGGTACAGCAGATGAGAAGTTCCATTTTAGTTCCCCTTTAAAAATGAATAATAATCTAATTTCTATTTGTGTACATGTTAAATCATATTTGGGGCATTCCTGCCATATAATTTGATGTATCCCAGCATTATTTCTTAACTCTCAAGAGTCCTCCCACTTTATTTATCATTGCTAATGATTCCAGCCATCACTTAGCCTGTATGGTAATATTTCCATTTATATGCACTCCACATGTACCCTTTTTTGGTGGAGTGTTTGTTTTTTTTTTACATATTTTATTTTTCCATTAGAAAACCTTTCAGACCCCGTTTAGAAATGGCATTATAATCAAAGCCACTGCAATATTATCCTATACATTTTAATTACATTTCCTTGGTTTATTGATCACAACTCTAGAATGTTTTTAAATGATTTGCTTACATTGCCAGTAAAGAACGAGCGGATCAGATTTAAATAGATTTGTTTGACTTTCAATTAAATTTTAGACATTGGAATAAATCTCTTTGCGGTTGCTGCATTTCATTGAAAACTGAATGGAATAGCTGAGCCAAGTAACATCCATCTTAATGTTGGCATATATCAGTGAAATGAATGTACTAGGGAAAAAACTGCCCTGGCGTAAAAGTATATTCTGAGGAGCCTGCTCCTGGTCAGGAAAGAGGCAGTCAGGGCCAATTCCATTTTGTTTAAGGAGAAGAAAGGTGACAATCCTGATATTGTACAACCATCACATTGCGTGTGACAAGCAGATAAATTAATTCTATGATTTATAATGAATTACGATCTGCCAAGTGTGATGGAGGATTTCCAAGACAGAAACTCAGAGGGAGGTTTACTACTGACATTAAATCTAACAGCAAGAATACCTGATACTATAGGGGGCCATATACACTGATTGTATGTACGTCATTGGTCCAATAAAAGTTTCTGGTATTACAGAATTTACGGTAGCTTTTGTTTTTTCCCTTTAAAAAAGAATAAACCGTAAAGGGCATGTTCACCAATCACCCCGCAAATAAAACATTGTATATAGCTAAATCACATACAAAATTGAAAAATTGCATATAGGTAAATGACCCCCCCCAAACACCAAAACTGCAAGTTAGAAATCTGAGAGGTGTAAGTTTAACCTGAAACGCTACCGACATGTAGTTGTGGGGTGTGATCTTCAGAGTTCAAGATATCATAATAGTTCAATGCATCATAAATGATCAGTATCTTATAACTACCAAGGGAGAAGCCTTGTTGGGTACCCTTTCTTCTTTTTATATTTCCATCCCACAAGGCTGTCAGTCTAAATAACTGCTTTTGATCATTCACATTTTAGATATATTTTTAAGAAGGTTTGCATTATTTCTATCTTTATATTGAAAAGGAAACAAGAAACACATTATTAATTTTTTTAATTTAATACAGAAAGACAATCAAGACTTCAAAACTAACATAATGTTGCCGCTTTTATTTTCATTGCCTAAAACCATGCAAAATATTGAATAGCGGAAAAATCTTGGTTAGTGCAGTGTGGCAGTCACATTCCAAATCAAGGCAATGAAAGCATGTGCAGGGCAGGCAGCCATGTTTCTCTGAGTCAAATTACATCCAACAGGTACTAAATCATTCTTTATAGCACATCTATAACCACCTTGCTTGCTGTTAGGTCTCCTAGTGCAGTTGTTCATGTTGTAGAGACCTTTATAATATCACCATTAGTTGTCAGCTGGACTTCCGGTACTTCTCCTAAATCTATTTTGTTCCACTTCGCCCCCTATTACTTCCTTCCGTTCTGCTCTCTATTTATTCAGCTATAATTCTATTTTGCACCCACTTACCATTCTTTAAAGGGCAACTGTGGTATCCAAACAAGTTAGGGTTAAATGAAAGCCTGCAGTATTTCCTTTAAAATGAGCCGACAATCACATCTCTGGCTTCAGCCTGTGAGAAATTATATTGTTGTGAATGTTCAAACTTCCTGCTTCCAGTAGGTTGAGTGACATCACCTTCCCTCTGCCTGCCCTGGGGGTGAAGCATGCTCAGTTAAGACTTAATACTGGGGAAATCATAAAGTACTTGGGGTGGGGGGGAAACTGACAGTTTAGAAGGGAAGCCTATTAATACAGACAGGCTGGTCACATGACTTCAAGCTGGTCACATGGCTGAAAACAGGAAGTATTCAAGCAGGGAATAATATTGCTGAGCCTTTCCAGCAATAACTTCTCACATATTTTATCTAGAGATGTGATTTAGGTTTTATTTTGAAGGTACGATGGAAGGCTTTTTATAGAATCCTTACTAGTTTGGAAGAATTTTAGATCAGTTGCCCTTTAAGCTGTTTCTTCAGTTCCCCTTCTCATATTTTTTGCATTCTACTTTTCCTTTCCTTTTTCTGCAATGTTTCCGATTCTCCCACTCACCATGCACTTCTTCTTTCCCCATTATTTACATTCCCTACCTAACTCTTGCTCCCAGTGGGCAGCTACTTCCTGTTCTGTTGCCATTTATATCCCTTTCTAGCTGGTGGCCCAGGCTAATGAAGGTACAGTAAGCAGAAATGAGCATACAAGGACTGAAACCTGCAAATGGGTCCCCTTCCTCCAAGCCTGCCTTGGTTTGCCATATGGGTAGCCTGGCTCTGTTTGAAGTAACAGGATGTTTTGATGTGACTAAAGACAAGTTTGACTTTACAATATATTATCTAGATGCAAAGGCAGTTGCTAAAGCTACATTAATGGGAAATATTAAGACTATCTAGCTGTGAATATTTATAAAGAAAAGTGTAAAACTCTCTGGTTTCATTAACTACCAACAGCCAGCAATGTTTCCTCCTGCTATCCTGCCAAGCAGCACTGGGATTTATAAGGCTTGCAGTCACAGAACAGACAGACATTGTAATCAGAGTGTTTACAAAAGAAAGAGCATTGAAAAGAACAATAATTGATGCCACTAAAAATACTTCAGGTCATGGAACTCTAAGGTGACTTTAAATGTTTGTAGGTTTTACAGTAGAGGGTGCATTACAGCCTGTAATAACCAAGTTTATATGAGTTCTGACACTGAAGACGTTGCTGAGCACCAGTTAAATTCATAGATTTTGTGTATTATGCTCCAATAACAGTCACAGATCATGTGAAAAAATGCTATAAATACATGTAAAAAAAACCAAAACAACATTAACAAATAAACATTCAAAATAAATGCAGCAGAATCATATCTGCATTGAAAAACCACTAGTATAAGAAACCAAGTATAAGAAACTTGAATATGGTAACATGTACATTATCCTTGTTATATTCTGTACATAGAAACTATATATACAGTGTTTTTAAATGGAGCAACTCTCAGTTAGATTTTTTATATTTAAATAATGATGTTATTGCATATTTAGCACCTTTGATTTAGCTATAGATTCCTTCACTGTTTGAAGAATGGTTTGCTGTTAACTACAGAAAACCAGTTCCGCCAATTCACTTACAGTATATGAGAGAGTATTTTACAATGCTATGAATGCAAGTTAGATACATGGCTTATACATTTCGGATCTGTTGCATGTTATTGTTTATATCCTGGTAAAGCTAGGTACTGTGTGTACCTTGTTTTTCCGAATGAAAAAAAAAGAGGGAAAATTTCCCTTGGCCGCTGTAGACTCCCTATATGGGAGTCTGCCGCGGCCGAGGGAAAGTCACAGTCCCGAGCGTTCTTCTATAGGAAGACTGTGTGTATGCAGATCTTTCAAAAATGACAGACAGGATCTTGCAGATCCTGTCTGTCATCTTTCAAAAAACTGTGTACCCAGCTAAAGTCCTTTATATTTGGTAATATTCTTCCACTCATTAGATCTAACAAGATAGAAACACATCATGTCTGAATGTTGATTAAACTTCTTTATATATTTAAGGTTGTCCGCTATGTTCCAGACAACCGTCCAGCTTGATAATTTCGACTGACATTTCAGGCATAACGGCGATTATAAAGCTCCATTCAACAGGGGAATGTTGTTATAAGGTCACAGGTAAGAGTGGATGCTCTATTAGACATTAAAGCCGATTCAACTTTCATCTTTTTGAATGTTAAATTGGCTTTATAAGTGTACGGCCAGCTTAGGCTGTATTGTATTACAATTGTGGTTATAATGATTTATTCTGTGTTTAAGTTCTTTTATTTGTTGGGCAATGCTGTTATAGCTTGAGCATGTAACTTGTTTTAAAAAGCTCTGCTGTAAGGATTTTATGAAAGCAATACTAATTGTGTGCACATGCCTTCTTCTTAATGGTTGTTGTTATATATATATATGAATGGAATATGCTATACTGCTTGCAGTAGACTTGACAACCTATGGTGGCATCTATCACTGTCTATTATTATTATTATTGATTTATATAGCGCCAACTTCTTCTGTGGCCCTTTACAATTACATAGTCATACATTACATACAGGGTAATAACATGTTATACAAAGTCATACATATTACATACACAGGTAATACATAATTACCTGTGTATGTAATACATAATACACACTATCTTTCAGGCAACTTATGATCCCAGCAATCTGGCAGTTACTAGGTCCCACTACTGCTTGTCAGAGTTTGATTTGCGCTCTGTTCATGCTTCTGGTTCTCATTGCCAATGCTACAGGGTAGTTCCCACTATGTGCTCTGTGGTCCAGTTCATCATTTGTTTGTATGTGTGCATGACTTTTCGTGCGGATCGCATGCGTGCCAGTAACATTGAAATGGCCCAGAATGCAGCGCACATGGTCACAGAGTATAATGCACAGCAGTGCATTGCAAAAACCCTGCATGCACTGCTGTGCGTGATAGTGGGACCTTACCCTAATTAGATGTAAGAAATACATTGTGCTGGACACACAGTAAAACACAATATTATACCAAAGGGGGAAAATAATTTAAACTGAGAGTCAAAATGGCTTTACCCTACAAATTATTTAGGGCTTCCATTCCCCTACTGTTGAGAAAAATAATCAGTTTGGTACAAAAACATTTCTCTTTATTCCCCATGGGAACAATGTTATTCCCCCGGTGGGAACCTGGGTCTTTCATTCACAGTGATTTTACCCCTGATAAGATGTAATTTTACAATGAATTGTTTTCTTTAAAACCCAGCATAAGCACTACTGCATTGAAATACTCATCTTCTGTGTTCATCCTGGATGAGTGCTAAGAAAACCTGGAGTAGTCCCAGGGCCCATTCCATGAATAGATAAGTGCGAGGTGATTTGTAAATAAAAAGAGCAGTGTTACCAGTAGCAAAATATTTACATGTTCTTAAACAGCCCCTCGGCTAAACACTACAAGCCAAGGCACTGAGATCCAGAAAAGCATACACTTCTGTATTCCATGGATGTAAGTAATGCTTCAGGGATCTTAATGTCTCTAATATTATAAAAGCATTCAACTGACAAAAAGCAATTTACCCGAGCCTCTCCTGAGCTACAGGAAATCTTAAGAGATGAGCAACATGCAACTGTAACAGCTGTTATGCCATCAGTAATATGCAGCACTATGTTAATGCTTTCTGAGGATAAGATCCCATTCAGATTTTCCATTTACTAGGGTTGGAGAACATGGCTTATTATATAAATTGCTTTAAATGGAAATTCTTCAGAAACTAAAAACAGCTATAAAAATAGTAAAGATCTTCCCTTTATTCTAAAGTTTGGTCTTCCCTGCAGCTTAATATACAATCCTTGTATGAAGGATCATCTGTAATTATCTGACAGTTTATCCAGATTCCATATGTGTTAATGTATGAGCTGTGGACGGTGCTTTGGGTTCTCTTCATTCCAACGCCATCCTACAGGCAGCTCTGCAGGTAGGAAATTATCGACTGTTGAATGTGTCTCTGGCTTCCTTTGGACATGAACAAGTGATCTTCATCAGGATAAATCTGTGAAAAATATAATAAACATATATTCTCACAGAAATCCTAGGCTTAATGGCAAGACCCCCAACTTGTGTATTTTTTGCTGGGAATAGTCCTTTAGCTTTAAAATCCCCAAATTTGTTACCGATACCCAAGAACAGCAAATATTGTTGTGTGACAAAATTCTATAAAAAATAGCCCTTATCAGGGTATGAAGATTCGGAGACAATATAAAATGTTATATTACATCTTACTTTAAAAGGATGTTTCATACAGAGATCCAGCAATGTAAACCCAGTAAAGTCTTTCACTAGAGAATATATTTCAATCCTTTCATTCTCCCCATCCCTTTTGCACAATAAGGAAATAAAGCATATTGATAGGTGAAGGGTAGTTGGCATGTGTGTACAGACTGGGTGGGGCATAGCAAATGGAAATGTGGACTGATTCTACCAAGCAGGAAAATTTTAGTCTAATGGACCTCTGAGCTGGGATGGTTTAAGCTCCATAACATAAGTCTTATTTGGATCAATTGTTGCCCTTCTTTGATGTGATACATTGTTTTAAACCTCACAGTCTGGAAAAGGTGTATTTTAGGGTTAGGTCCCATGTTTAAATATATATTATTAAAATAATATAAACAAAGAAAAAAAAAAACAATTTATCACTAGAGATGAACTAGAACTAGAACCCGAGTTCGAGCCAAACTTTCTGAGTTCGGACGAACTCAAACTATTCGGGTTCGAACTAGTTTGATTTTCCGGACTCGCAGGACTATTTTCGAAAATCCTTGAATGTACGAGGATTTTTGAACGTTTGGCAAGCCTCGAACGGCCGCTTACGAAATCCCCAGAGGTTCCTGAAAACGTCCGCTCACGGATTGCCGAACAGCTGACAATCCCGCAGCCGGACGTTCGGAGGTCCCACAGCACGAAACCGAGACCCCTTCCTGGGTCCTTACAAGGACCTTTGTGGCCCTGACAACTTTGGGGCTTAAGGGGTCCCGCAGCTCGAACTGGGACCCCCCCTTCCCGGCCCTTTCAGGGCTCTGACAAGGGCCCTTTGGGGCTTAAGGGGTTCAGCTGCTCGAATCGGCCCTTGCGGCATTGATAAGTGCCTTTGTTGGGGTCCCGCAGCTGGAACCGGGACCCCCGTAGGCTCTTCTGTCTTCCATCCAGTAACACCAGCTCTGCTGAGGCCACCAACCCCGAGAAGTACCCCTGCAGCTGCCAGGGGTACCTCCCGCGCCGGTGGCCTCAACAAGGCCGATGTTACCGGCGTCTTCTTTCTTCTGCCATCTACTGCGATGACTTCTGCGCTCCACAGAGGTTTGCACCTCTTTATATAGGTTTGCAGAAAACCCTAATCCGTTTCTGATTGGTCAATTTTTCAATGCTTGGTTTACATTAACCAATCAGATTTTCCAACGGGGGTCCCGGTTGGAGCTGCGGGACCCCTTAGGCCCCAAAGGCCCCTTGTCAGGGCCACAAGGGCATTTATTAGTGCCGGGGAGGGGGGTCCCAGTTTCGAGCTGCGGGAATCCCAAACGTCCGGCCAGATTTTCCGGATTTTGGGAATCTCCGGCCATTCGGGGATTTTCGGAAGCGGCCGTTCAAGGTTTACCAAATGTTCGGAAATCCTTGAACGTTCGAGGATTACCGAAAGCAGCACACGGAAACTGTTCCCCAGACCATCTCCCAGAGGCCTGTAAGGTAAGTTTACACTGTAATATTTTGGAAAGTTCATTCAAACTATTTATCCCCATTGACTTTAATGGGTCCGTTTTCGGACTTTCAAACTTTTTTAGAAGTTTGAAAGTTTGAAAACGGACCGAACTTTCAAAAGTTCGGCCATTTCTATTTATCACCTGAAGGAATGAAATCAAGAAGAAATATAATTTGATGTTATCAAAAAATGTAATTTTTATAGTGTAACCAGAAAATAAAATGTTGTACTCACCCTGCTTGTAACATTAGATCCAGCCTGGATCAGACGACTCAACAGTTCTGCAGTGTGCTGGAAATGCACGTGGGCTTTTACAGGTGAATAAAGTAAGGTGTGGATATTCATGTGCAGGAGATAGAGAGAAACAGTGATTGACAGAAGAATAACGGTTTTACAACAGTACTTTGGAGAAGGCCTAGCTGTAAATCCAGAGATGAGCTGATGATTTAATCTTTTTTAATAATTATTTTAATTGATAATGAATGTATTTTATTACTTTTTACATGTTTTAAATATTAGTTTACTAAATGTGTAGGTGAAATGCAGAACAAACTCCCACTTGTTTTAGCAGTGTTACAATGGCTTTGCTCATCTCTAGTTCCAAGCAGTTAGAGTAGATGACAGACATTCCTATTAAGCAGGTAATCAATGACGGTTTTTCATTGCATGCAGCATGGCTCAAGGTGGAAATCATTTTTATTGCAGATCTCACTGCTACATGCAACCTCAAGGCATAAACAAAAAACAAATTTATAAAAAATGGCATGAAACTGGAAATGGCTAGCATAGAATTCCATTGTACCCTTCTTCACTTATTCAAAACACGGATTTGGCAAGGCTTTTGACTACATCAAATTTTCTTGTCATTCTTTTACTACACTTGTGGTATTTTTGGATATAGACAGACTTACCCTCCAATCCTAGATCTTTATACTGATCTGTGGGGGCCTACAACTCACCCCGGTGTTTGAATCAGCATTCTGTTACTCATTTGTACTGTGCATTTGGGTTGATAGAAGGCTAAAACAGGTGCCCCACAGAGTATACCACCCATCAGTCTTATCTTTACTTCCATTTCATGTTTGCCTATGATTTGCTCCATCTATCGATGTATCTGAAAAATGTACATTTGATCATTAAGATGTAGAAGCACAGTGGCTCAGTGGTTAGTACTGATGCCTTGCAACTCTGAAGTCCTAAATTTGAATCCACCCTTGGATACATCTGCAAGACGTTTGTATGTTCTCCCATCCGTTTTCCCCCACAATCCCAAAGACTTACTGATAGGTTGCATGTGTCAAATAAATGTGCTTAGATTGTAAGCTTTTTGGGGCAGGGCCTGATGTGAATGTATACATGTAATTGCGCTACAGAAGATGTTGCCCCTATATAAATCCACAATAATAATATGTATTCAGTTGTTCCTATCTGATTTCTAAATCCAAGGAGAATCTGTATGATGGCAGCATTGCAATTGTAATCTATTCCATTCTGCATTATGTTGCTGTGGTCTATAAACTTTGTCATTACCATTGCAAACATTTATGTTTACTAAAGTAGATACAGATTTTGCAGTGGTTAAAATGTTCATTCTGTTGTTAAGTGAAAAGTCTTTTAACTTGTAATGATCTTTGTTCCATGGGGGTTTCTTTTGAGGGTTCAGATCCTCCAGCCTAGGATAAAGTTTTACACTGGTTATTTGTACTTCATATTTATATTTCTGGACCTTTGGTCTGATGACCAGAGATTTGAAACCCTAAAGCATAAGGCAAAGGCATCTCCTCATTCTAGTTTCACAACAGCTAATTTGTTATTGGGTGCACTGAATAAAGGGAGAGTTGTCCAGATCAGTCAGTGTATAACAATTACCCTAAAGACAAATGTTGGATGAAATCCATGAGGCAAGTTGAAAAAATTGCTCAGAGTACTGACTACCCCTGCAATGTAAGTCTATGCTTGTTTTGCTCCCGTCGCCCATATGGTTTCTAAATTACAATAAAGTATTTTATAAGTCATGCAATAACCTATTTATTAAATTTACAAAACTTTCATTTATTAGCTTTACAAAATGCAATCCATTCCATGTTTCTTTAACAGTTGACTGTAACTGATGTTACAGTCAAACCCAAACCTCTCTAGTACAGGTATGAACATTCACTCACAGTGTACACTTGTCAATAAAAAAACATTCATTATGTAAAAGGAAGCATTAGCTACACCCATGGTATACTGCACTGTGTGAAACTAAAAGACTAAAATCCATAAAGCCATCCATAGATGTATATGCATTCTGTTCTCAGATAAAGTTCTCCTACATGCAGTTATTTCATTCACGGATGGTAATCTCACCATCTGCTGTGCCATGGACCAGAAGAAAGTTCTGCTTCTGTAGCCTCTGAACATCATTCAATACAGAGGCCATCTGAGAAGTGTGAATAAATGAAGTTGAGAGAGTCTCCCTGCCCATAACTTTTTATTTTAAATTACTTCTTAAAAATTCTATTTTCATTGTCATCGAATGTTACATATTTACAAGATCCAAACAGCATTTTGATACTTTGTGTCATGTATTAAAAGTTTAAAGGAAAAGTTCAGTATAAAACACATGTTTCTGTAAGTGTAGAATAAGGTTTCCAATGACCCTATTTTGATTTATAGATTGTAATACAGAGCTACCATCCTTATTCTGAAAAAGGTTTGACAATATTTAACTTGGAAAGATTGCTCCATACACTAAAAGACCATTTATACATTTGAATACATATATAGATTATATATCAAGTACAGACATATATAAACAAAAGAGGGTGTTAGCAAGGTAAGTGATAAATCACAGTAAAATACAATTTAGCTTTGTTATAAACAACCAACTAGATTTAAATGAACATAAATGATAACAAGCAGAGAAATGACAAATTACGCTAATTGATGGCAGGTTCATTAGATAGTTTAAAAAAAATCTGGATGAGTTTCTGCAAACAAGGAATGTTGCATGTTACTGGTATTGATACATAAAGTAGAGTTAATCCTGGGATATTTCCGATTGCTACTTGGAAGGATTTTTTTCCCCTTCATAATTCTGGTGGGGTTTTTCATTTGCCTTCAACTGTAGGCTGGAAATGTGGGTGTTGCTAAAAAAAGGTTGGACTGGATGGACGTATATCTTTATTTAACCTCAAATACTATACTATACTACATAGCATAGGATAATAAAAGCTTATTTTGGAAATTAAACTTCCCCCCTAAAGGGCAACTGTGGTCTCCACAGAAGTTAGGGTTTTATAAAAGCCTTTCCGTTATACCTTTAAACAGGGGAGTTTGTGGCAATTGTATCAAACTTTGAAAACGTGTCTCCAATTAGTTATATGCACTGCACCTAGGTGGGTGTGGCTTCTGGTGGTGTGTGTGGCTGAACACTTGGTAATTTCAAACTTTACAAGGGGGTGGGTGGCATGGGGAGACAAATAGATGGATAGATAGGCAGGAAGAGAGATGGATAAATAGATAGGCCAATAGATATATAGATAGATAAGCCTATAGATAGACAAACAGTTATCTGAGGGATAACTGGGAAATTGATGCTGGTGGATAACTGTCAAAGGGACGTTGTTGGATAACAGTCAAAGGGACACTGGAGGATAACAGTTAAAGGGATGCTGGTGGATAACAGTCAAAGGGACGTTGTTGGATAACAGTCAAAGTGACACTGGTTGATAACAGTCAAAGGGACACTGGTGGATAACAGTCAAAAGGAATATGGTGGATACTGATATAAGTAAGGGGGCACTTACATTAGTATTATGTGTGTGAGGGCACTTATATAAGTATAATGTGCAGGCACTTACATTAGTATTATGTGTGGGGCACTTACATTAGTATTACGAGTGTGGGGGCACTTATTTTAGTATTGTTTGTGGGGGCACTTATATTAGTATTATGTGTGTGTGGGCACTTACATTAATATTATAAGTGCCAGCACACACATGATACTAATATTAGTGCCCTCACACATAATACTCATGTAAGTGCCCCCATACACATAATACTAACATAAGTGCCTTCACACACATAATACTAATATAAGTGCCCCCAAATGCATTTTTAAAAATGTATTTTATTAAAATGTGTCATACATGACGTGATATGAATTTGTAGATTTGTAGGTTTGATATTTTTAGACGATTTGACTAATGAGACTTTTCTATCGTCTGCTTGGCATATCAAGCAGTTGAACAGAAAAATGGCGATCAAGTCAGGTGGATAATTTCCACCAACTCCATCTTCCAGTTGGTTCTTCTGATTGAATTTTTCACGGGACAAAACAATCAAAAATTTGAGTGAAAATACATAAAAGCAAATTTATCCACTTAGTGTATGGCCAGTATAATGTGTTGCTACAAGCCTTTCCATTAAAACCTGTTTCAATTGCTTTAAGAAATCCCAAACCTAAGATTATTTGAAAAATTGTGAAATACATTAAAGGGCCACTATACGGTAAAAATGAGTTTGCCTCATAATCTATAAATAAATACACGTAAGTAGCCCTACTCTGAGGTGTTTGTTGCTGTATGCCTTCAATACAGTACTTGTTTTATTTAGCCCAAGTATTCCTCTTCCTGTTCTTAACTAACTCTTTCTTCCATCTGACATGAGTTTAAAGCATGCTCAGTAACCACCATGAGTCCGCACTGAGAGAGGGATTTCAAAACCATGCAATTCACATATTCAAACTGTCACTATTTCAGTTACAGCAAAACAGCAGTAGAGTTTATGATAAGGCACTTAAATGACAGCTGAAATGTAAGATGCTTCTAAAGAAATCTAAAAAAAATAAATAAAAAGGCACATAGGGTAAAATAATAGCTTTTAGAAATGGGCAATTATAAAATATTCTTTTTTTTTCATTCATAATTGATGCCCTTTAAGTAAAATTTCAGTACAGCATGCATGGTCTTTTTATCTCCCATGCAGATGGATATATAATGAAGCTCACTTGACATCTCTTTTTTCCTCCCTGTGTGGAGTACATCAAACATGCCATGTTAGTAGCAGGTGGTTCAAGCGCATGGCAAATGTCCACACCTCACTTTGTCATGCCTTTGGACCACCTGGGACTACCCAGTCCCTGCCAATTACAGGGTAAAGCTCAAATTGGGGCTGTCCTGGTGACATTTGGACATCAAAGGTATGTATTTGGTTAGAACAGTGGAAATAAAGTGATACTTCTGTGCTAAAAAAACAGGAACAATATGACTGAAGTTTAAGACTAATAGTTTCTGAGGCTACATTATTTTTGACATTATAGTTACTAAGCACGCCAGAAACCTGTATGCTGCCAATCCTGTTAAAGCACCAAAATATTTACTATACCAGACCTACTGTTTATGAATTTGCTCTTTTCTAATAGATGCACTGTGGAAGATACCTCTGAGAAGGCTTCATTCTCTAAAGACGTACCGTGTAGGCCGAACCTTCTTGGGATGGCAGTCCCAGGTACCGCTCAGAAACCACTGCCGCTGTGTCAGAATAAAACAGGGTATTTGTGTATCTCAGACACCAGGCATGATGTTTCCCAGTAATTCTAGCAAGTGCAGGTGATGGAATACAAAGAAACCATAGAATTATTTCAGTTATGGTCCTAAGCAAATTCATTGTGTTATTGGGAACTACAACTAAAATAAGCAAAAATGTTTCCAAATCAATAATCTTATGTATACTTACATATATGTGTAGACATGTATATGTTGGTGTTCTCTATAGTGAGTTAAAGTAATTTTAGTTGTCTGGGCACTAATGGTAGCACTGGGTCCTTGAAAGGAAAGTCCCTTTAACTTGCAGTTAGTTATTTACGTGCAGAATTTAGTTGTGCCAGTTAAGTGACATAATTTTATGTTACATTTTATTTTAGCAGTAAAAGAAATTCAGGAACAATAAGGATATGATACAGAACTACTAAGGCATCAAGTAGGATAGAGAGAGTTTAAGGCTCTCTTAGAAGGTATAGCATTTCCTAAAGGGCTACCATGGCAACATGAAAATTACCCAGAAGTCTCTGACACTGACCCATATACGCACAAAAGGCACCTCAGAAACTGTCCTAAGAATGTCTTACTTTAGGAATCCCTTACTGAAAAAACTATTTAACATTCTGTTACAGACATAAGCCTGAGATTTCACCATCTAAAGGAAGTAAACTTTACTAACTTACTAAAGTGTAAATGTAAGTGGAAATGTGGCCTGAATCTTAATTACAGTGGACAAAAATTGCATACTCGATCAACACTATGTTTAACATTACTAAAATGTATAAAGTACAGGAGTGAAGAGAAAACCCAACCCTCTATCCCCAGCCGACTGTACACCCCAACAATACAGGCACTACATAAACACTTACTACAATACTCACAATGCAGCTGGAAGCTGGTGATTGGTGCCACTGCCACACCACATGCAAACAGTTCCTCAGAGAGCAGCTTGAGGGCTAAAAAGCCACCATATCCCTAAAGAGAGAAATGGGACAATAATCTACCATTAATAACTGTGTAGTTTGAAAGGCTGGGTTTATTTAGGTTAATTCAATTAAAGGGCATGTCCACCCCCCAAACTATAATTTAACCCATTACTGGCCCCACTGTACAGTTAAAAAAAATCCTTACCTTACATCCGTGCTCCTTACGGTTGTCCTGCAGTGCTTGTCCAAAGTCCAGGAAACTGAAGGGTAGGAGCTGTCTTCCTGTTCAATTGTTTCTGCCTTCTGTGTTGCCTCTGGGAGAATAATGACATGCGCTGTGGAGCCCTTTCCAACCCTCCCTCCCACCATCCAGATCCATTCTTCTTCATATTTACTCCTAGCGTTAAAAATGTTTAAGGTATGATAGCTCCCCCTGCCCACCTCTATCCGCCATAATTATTTATTTAAAAAAGCTTTCGGATTGGTACTTACAGGCCTTCGTTCCCGCGATGCTTTCCGTGACGTCAGCCGTGTCTGTGATTGGCTGTGTCTCAGTAGAGATTAGACAGTAGAGATGGCCGAAACTCACTAGTTTTGTTCCATTTTTGGATACCCGGATCTCGGGAAAATCCCGAAGATCTGAAAATCCAAAACCAGAATGAATTTTCGATAATTTTCTAAAATAGCCTCGAACATTCAAAAATTCAAACTGGTGATAGTACATGCCTGTAAATCTTGTCTGACTGTGCAGTTTCCAATGGTCGTGGAAACCTGACTGCTGCAACCGATAGTGATTCCTCCCGAGCCTTTGCTTTCCATTGTTGATAAGATGTTTTTAAAATGCTAGTAGGATATTACAACCAAGGAACCCTGGAGGCCACACTGTGTATTTTCATAAATGTTGGAATCATGTTGTGTTGTAGTCAAAACAAGAGGAACAGTAGCAGCATAACTTCCATTTTAGTTCTCTCTTAAAGTGCTTTTCTGAGTATTTTTGCCATATACATTAATTATTTTTTAAAAATTATATTTTTATTTGTATGTGCCTTATGAAGACAGCAGCACTTGACCTGACCCTCTGCCCTTCCTGGAGGCCCAGGGCCTCTGCAGTCTGTAACTACAGACAGAGGAAAGCCCACTCAAACGTCACTTGTCAATTAGAATACCAGGAAATCTAAACCTTATTTTACAAATACACCTCCAGGAAGTGCAGACGATGCTGCCTAAATAAGAAACATAAAAATTAAAATATATTGAAATCAGTTTAAAAAAAGTAATTAAAGCATATGATAAAAATACTTTTGTATTGAACCTTTTTTTGCTCTAAACCCCTCCTTATACACAGCATTCATCAATGACGTCTAGTGCCTAAGGGTTCTGTACTGGGACCACTTCTTTTTAATTTGTTTATAAATGACTTAGAAGGGGGCATTGAGAACAAGGTCTCTGTGTTTGTTGATGACACTAAACTAGTTAATGCATTTGGGGTTTAACAATTCTTGTGCCACCTACACCATAAAGGTTCGTACACACGTGCAATCGCGGGTCCCGGGTACAAACGTTCGTTTTGGGCGATAATCGGCCTGTGTATGGGCCGGCAACAATCGCCTGGTGGGTCGGGCAACGTTCCACTACCGAACGGCGGATAAAGTGCCCATACACGGGCTGATTATCAGCCGAAAACGAACGTTCGGACACATCGTGCATCACGGGTCAGGACCTGCGATCGCACGTGTGTACGAACCTTAAGTGAATCTCTAATGGAAATTAGAGATTTGGGGATTCTGGTAGATAATCGACTTAGCTATAGCAAACAATGCCAGGCAGCAACGGCTAGAGCTAGCAAGATATTGTCTTGTATAAAGAGGGGAATAGATTCAAGAGAGAAAAATATTATTCTCCCTCTTTACAAGGCACTGGTAAGGCCTCATTTGGAATATGCGGTGCAGTTTTGGAATTCCATATACAAAAGGGACATCTTGGAAATGGAAGCAGTTCAGAGAAGTGCAACTAAATTAATAAGGGGAATGGGGGGGCTTGAATATGCAGGCAGATTAGAGTTTAAAGTTAGGGCTGTTTACATTATATTTTTATTTTTTACATTACATTTATATTTTTACAAATATATTAATGGCCCATACAATGAACTCTCTGGTGCATTATTCACTAATAGGTCATATCAGAGGAATCATGGTCATCCTTTAAGATTGGAAGAAAAGAATTTTCATCTTCATGTTAGGAAATGGTTTCTCTACAGTGAGAACGGTGAAAATGTGTCTTCCAGCAGATGTGGTAATGGCAATTCATTTAATAGCTTTAAAAGTGACCTAGATAAGTGTCTAAAACTAAAAAATATTGAGAATTACTAGTTTTAATACATATACTAGTTTTGGTTGATCCAGGGATAATTACCGATTGCCGTTTGGAGTCAGGAAGGAATCCCCCCCCTCCTTTTTTTTTTTTTAAAGCAGTTTTTTTGCCTTCCTCTGGATCAACTGTTAGGTAGGGTTAAAAAGGAGGGTGAAAAGGTTGGACTTAATGGATGTATGTCTTTATTCAAAATCAAATACTATGTCACTATGACGGAGGCGGGGGTGGAGTGGATGGGGTGGGGGGTTTCAGGAGTGGGGCTGCCATGTCCATTCCTAGGATTTCTGCCCTGACTGCGGGGCTCAGGATTTTGACCCTGCAGTCTGGACAACCCCGTCCAAATAGGGACGTCTGCCAACGCTGCATATATGAGAGATTTGCTGAATTTTCCACCAGGTTTTTTTTTTTTAGAAACAAGCAAAGCCAGCTCTGTTACTTACCTTTCCATATACTCCAATGCGATTTTTATCCACAAATGGCAGCTGTTTTAAATGCCTATAAAGAAATATACGTTAATGGTTTCTTCACCAGTTGCATGGTTTTGTATTTGTATAGTTTACAGTATATTTTGTACCCAACTCTCTATTTACAGGCACACTCTGGGGTTAACTGCAAGTTTTTTTTGCGTCTGGTGCGCTGTGCTATATCCCAGGATAACTTACTATTACATTGGGTAGTATGGGTTTATCACTCATTTGAGGGACAGCGCCTTAATACTCCATTGACCTTTGGGTGACCAATTATATATAAGTATATCTTTGGTTAGGAATGACTTACAAGGCAAGTGATTAAATGAAAGGTTTCTAGTCAGGAAAATGGAGCTTTAAACCCTTTAGGAAGTAGGGATACTCATGCCAACCTCCCCACGATTCATAATGTAAAAAAGTAACATTTTTGGTACAGATACCCTGCAACATAGATGATTAAAACTTTACAAGAATGTTCAACCTACTGCACTAGAGCAATGTGGTCTTTTACTTCAACAGAACCCAGTCTGCGGTCAGTTTCATGGAGCAATTGAAGGCCCTGGTTCTTTGATCCCCGACCATCAAACTGAGCTACAATAATCTTAAAAGAGCTTATGATGGCAGATTCCCACCCTAGAGAGAATTCTTCTGTGACTTGCTGAAATCCTGGAACTTCTGGTCTGGAAGGAAAATAAGAAATTCAATCCAGAAGCTAAATTTTTTTTTTTTCTTTGTGCAAAAATGAGCAAATGATTAGAAAATAATTAAATGGGTTACAGCAATTATTCGGATTCCAAATAACAAAAAAGTGGTGTATTTTTTATTCATTAAATCCTTTTCTCTCTGTGTAAAACTTGATAGGCCTAACAGAATTATTTCCCTCAAAAAGTGTTCCTCCTTTTATACATGATTAGGACAGCTATTTGCATATGGTAACTATAGGACCTCTCAGGCAGACAGACAACTCATTCTGTGATGCAGTTGGAATGCAGGTTGACATATTTGCTCCAAATGACAAAATGAAAACACCTGTGGAATAATCCAGTTTGGCCATCATTTACTGAACAATATTCACATGAAACCTTGTGACATTAATGGCTTATCAGGATGACACATGTGAGTTATACTTTTATACTTACAGCCACAAGACCAAAGGATAAACTGAATTCTGATAGTCTGGAGGAACAGTCAGTCGGAGTGGGAGATCTAGAAAGCAGAGCAACATTTATGTGTTAGGTAAATTTGTTTTTACAGCTTACCGTAAGCAGTGACATAACTAGAAGTCACTAGTCCACCGACAAAATTTTAATAGGGCCCCTCCCTGCCTTATCTACAGTGCTTGTCTGGAAGGAGGCTGTAGCTGTCATAGGGAAATTAATGCTTCTTTGAGATTTCATTTCACTTAAGTAAAGTAATTGAACCAAATTCAATGACAGGTTGTCAAATACTCTGCATAAGGGGTGTATTATGTGACCATACATTCGGCGATGTTGCTAGCTCCCTTATAGTATTCTAGTGAAGTTTGGTTAGACATCTGATTGAATTTAGCGGGATACTAATCAGGCAAACATAAAGAACATTTACCATATCCTTCAACAGGTATCGTTTTGTATATTGTCTCTGGGAAATTCTTTTCATTGAGAGAAGCTTTCAATATCTTGTTCTCTTCCAGGATTACAAAATCTGTGAAAAGAAAAAACTGTTCACATAGGTAACTACATTATATAACATTCCTATACAACATTCCTTTCCTTCTTGATTCGAGTCACACTTAGGGCACGGCCACATTGCAACGCAAACGCAATTGCACATGGAACCGCATGTGATTTCATGTGTGATTTTGTTGCTCTTGCGCATGCGTTTTTTCATTAAGTATTGAAAAACGCATGCGATTGCGATTTAAAATGCAGAACGCGCGTTTTCGGTGCGTTGCCGCGTTTCCAATGTTATGAAAAAACGCACGCACAAACGCAAAAAAAACGCAGCAGTGTGGCCTAGCCCTTAGAGATGGACTAGAACTCGAACCCGAGTTCGAGCCAAACTATTCGAGTTCGAACGGACTCTGACTTCTCAAATTATCCCGGACCCGAATTTCTCAGACTTTCGATATTTTCAGGACTTTTTGATTAAATATCGAATCTGCAAGTAAAATGTCTATTATACCTATACATGAATATCGAATCCGTGAGTAAAATGTCTATTATACCTATTTGCGAGTAAATATCGAATCCGTGAGTAAAATGTCTATTATACCTATACGCGATTATCGAATCCATGAGTAAAATGTCTATTATACCTATTCGTGAGTAAATTTCGAATATCGAATCCGCAAGTTGTTCATGGGATAATTATCGAATGTTCGAATGCGAGAGCTCGAAAGTAGCGCGCGTGAAAGTAAAATCGATTTTTTGAAAGTCCTGGATATTTTCGAACATGTTCCCCAGACCATTTCCCAGGTCTCACAGCCATTTTCAGTAAGTTACCATTGTTATTTTAATTGTATTTCATTTGAACTTTTCGACTCCCATTGACTTTAATGGGTCCATTTTTAAACTTTCAAACTTTCCATATAGTTCGAAAGTTAGAAAACAGACCGAACTTTCAAAAGTTCAGCCATCTCTAGTCACACTGTTAGTAACTCAATAGGGTCTGACTGGGTTTACTGTAAATTTGGTTTCGGTAAGAAAATAAGAGAGACTAAAATCATCCTAGATTCATGGGACAGAAAATGGAGCTGTATGCATTACACTTACTGTTTTTAGCCACCTAAAGCATTTACAGTATGTATGTATATATTTAGACTTTCTGTATTAAAGATTCATAAGAATATATTCTTCACTGATTTTTATGGCATGCATTTGTTTTTAGGGCAAACTAACCCTCTCACCTTTAGGACTCAGGGTTTGGTGTACAGAGACCAATGGGAGTCCAGGGCCTATAGGAAGTAAAATACGCAGAGAAATTAATCAAGTTAGTTATTTAAAAAATACAGCTGAGAAAAACATAGTTAACCTTTAATGACTTTTACTTTTAAGTAACTGCTGTGTGGGTTGTGAATCAATTTAGACAAATGTTTATATAGCCAAACAGAAACTTTTTAAACTTACATGTAACGTTCCTGCGATGTTTACAAAACAGCCTGGCATGATTACTTTGTGAGTGACATAACAGGTTACCGCTGGTGGCAAATACGCTCATGAATGCCACAAGGTTAGAACCAGCACCTGGACCTGAGGTTACTATCAATTCTATGTTCAAGTTGGATTGGATAATGAATTGTTACATTTGTGAGGTGAATGGACAGTGTATTTTTGTTCACCATAGTCCATCAAGAATCCTTAAATTATACAAATCTATATTCTCAACAGTAGGGGGGGGGCATCTAGTGCCTGACCTTGCAGCTAGGTAGGTATATCACAATGATGCAGCTTATTAATATGATTCCAAATCTACTGTATAAAAGACAATATAATGATATAATGCATTCAATTGTATATTATAATATAATGCATATAATTTTGATCTGGCAGAAGGTATATATATATAATGATTTAATGATCCTATTAACATCCTAGAAATATTATAATATAAAAGCAAATGATATTTGCAGAGGATACAACCAAGTTTGACCACTTGACAACACATTCCTGCAGTAAAATAGTACTGGGACACACAGCTTAAAAAACCAAAATTGGTAAATGTCCTGTTCATGACAGGGCTGTTCCAAGTCACAGAGACAGAAGGACTTCATGCTTTACACTACATAACAGAACATTGAGTTAGTCATACTAAAATGAAAGATCATTTCTAAGCATTTTACCTTTGCAATACAGGACAAAGTAGCTGCACCCAGGGCTAAATTCTGCATCCACAAAATCACAACTGGGAATCAGATCGCAGCTCACACAAGTGCGGATTAGATTTCCTGATGTTTCCACACTGGGTTTAAAAAGGATAAAAGATCAATTATGTTTACTTTCTAAATCACAAAAAAAGAAAAAGATTTTGATTGGTGCCTTTACCAGTCCGTAAATATCTATGGACTGGCATATGGTGCAATGTTTGATTGTTACTAGAGATGTAATGTGGGTTGGAATAGAGCCCGGTTTCAAATCGAATCTGAGGGGTTCGAAGTCCCAACAAAACTTTCAGAACTCCCAGATTTCACGGAACCCGGATTTTCCGGGTTCCGAAAATCTAAAGTAAACGATCATCGAAAATAGACGATTATCAAAAATCGAAAGTAGACAATCATCGAAAATCAAAAGCAGACGATCATCGAAAATCGACGATCATCGAAATAACCCTTCATAGTAGCGCTCAATTTCGGTAACTCTCGAAAATAGAATGCAGAAGCTCGAAAACAGCCCGATCGTGAGGAAAGATAGTTTTAAAATAAGTTTTGGTTATATTTATGGGTTCCCCAGACCATTCCCCAGGTCTCTGTGTCATTTACAGTAACTTACTATAACTATTTGTCCCTCAAAATGGACAAAGTTTCAATTTTTTTTCTCTGATAGACTTATGGGTCCGTTTTTCGAAATTTCGAAAATGGAACGAAACTCAACAGTTTCGAACATCTCTAACTGTTACATGATTATTAATTTAAAACATTTAGCCATTCAGAGATTTGTTAATTACAGATTGTAAACTCTTAACTGTTGTATTATAGACAGTTCTGTAATTAATTGGGTTTATTTACTGTACTACAGTGTATACAATTTCTATCATGGTGATTTTTTTTCTTTCCCAATGCACCCCTAAGGAGCCCCAACTCGTGGAACTTGGATGAAAAGCTTGGATAATTTTTTTCCCAATATTTTGGCCCAGTCAACTGCTGCAACCAAAATGTCAATCAATCAGCCCAAAATATTGTCCCATGTGTACACATAGCCCATCATTTTGAGGATAACACTATTAATTGTGTGGTGTTGAGCACAGTCACATTAGACAGTCTGTAGTACTGTAATTGGGCCTGTACTAACCTGTAGAGGTGTCTCCTCCACGACACACCCTCTGTACTCAGGAAGTAACTGCAAACAAAAATGGAGCTTAAGTTTATTTTATAATAAAAATGTTATGACTGTTTAAAGCTTTTATACCTAAAATACCTGCTATTTACTGTTTTGTTATAAACTTCTAGTGAGCCCCAAATGGCACCCAAAGGGTTAACAGAAGGGGCTGCATGACAGGGCAGGATAGGATGCACGAGGGGTTAAGTAAGTGGAGTTAGGAGGTTAAAGGGCATCTATACCAAAAATAGGTTATTTTAAATTGACCATAATTGGAAACTATAATTCTTCCCAACCACCACTGTATCATTTTTTTGTTGATCTGCCCCCTATTTCTTTAGATATCCAATCTAAAACTTATTATATTTCAGCTGTCAATCAAGTTCCTTGCTCTCAAAAACTATTCTTCTGTGATTAGTTTTACTGTAGCTGGAATGGTGACAGTTTTGACAGCTGGAATGCTGTATGCTGTGTGCAGGCCTGACAGTTGGAAGTGGTTAAAAGAGGGAGGGGAGATACTGCTCCTAAACAAAATTTGTGCTGGATTGAATGCATGCAGCAACACATGCAAATCAGATTAAGTGCTACTTACATGTATTCAATCATAGATTAAGATGAGGCAAGTAATTTTTTCAGTATAGTGTCCCTTTAAAGGGCATGTCCACCCTTCTTAAAAAAAATTCATATAATAGTCTCCCTGCTCTCCCCTATAGTTTTAATATAAAAAAGTGCCCCAAATATTACTTACCTTCCCTCTTTCCTCCTCCGCACTGCCAGGCCCTCTGCTTGCGCGAAAATGCAAGCAGAGGGGCGGGACCGGCAGTCGCGTCTGTGATTGGCTAAGCGGCAGCCAATCACACACGCGGCTGCCGGGAGTTCAGTGCGGTGGAGGAAAGAGGGAAGGTAAGTAATGTTTGGGGCACTTTCTGATTTTAAAACTATAGCGGTTGGGGCTGGGGGAACAGGGAGACTATTATATAAAAAGGTTTTTACGCTAGGGGGAGGGAATCTAAATCGGGAGGGAGAGGGAGAAGGGCTGCAGTGCGCATGCCAAACTTCTCCCGGAGGCCTATATGGACTCTGCAGTACTCCTGGTGGGCGTTTTTTGGACTTTGGGGGGGATAGCAGAAGAACCATAAGGAGCTGGATGTAAGGTAAGGATTAAACTACACTACACAATGGGGCCAGTAGTGGGGGGGGGTTATAGTTTTGGGGGTGGACATGCCCTTTAAGGAGAGTGCAGGGGAGGGGAAACAGACAGGAAGGGGCAGGTAGGAGAGGTTTTATAAGGTGTAGGGACACATGGCATAGCTACCAACAAACTTGTAATTTTGTAAACAAAAAGACTTAAGATGGGCACACACACTAACGATAAAGGGACGATACCGTAGGATCCAGTGGTATCGTCCCTTTATCGTAAGAGTGTGTAGCGCATTTCTGAGTACTTAACAGTTCACTGTCAGCTTCACAAACTCTTGGAAATGCTCACAAATTTCCCTTGCCCACGTTTGTCCGTCTCCCTTTACTTAAGGTATAGGGGGTTGGCTGCGGCTGAGGGAAATGTGCAGTCCCGAGTGTTCTCCCTATGCTTACATAGGGAGAATGCCCGGGACTGTATGTAGAGTGAAAATAGAAAATGACAGACATAATTTTGCAGATTCAGTCATTTTTAAAGATCTTTCATGTGTACCTAGCTTTAGAAAGACCTTCTTTTTTTGTCTCTTGACAAAAACTTACACTGTCTTGTTTAATAGATTATATCCCACAATCTTTGTCACGTCCCAGTCTCCCGAGGTCAACATACGTAAGGAATAATCTGCACCAACCTATGGAAAAGAACATTTCAAACTTATTTTAGAAACATGCTTGTATTAATGTTTGACCAGATCAGTAGCACTTCCACAAAATGTAGTTGTAATTTAGGAGGAGTGCTTCCACAATCATTCTATTGTATATATATATATATATATATATATATATATTTATTTTTTTTTTTTTCATTAAAATTTTTCAAAGATTAATCATAGTGATACAGTTGTTTATACATCTGAAAAGCATCAAAAATGATTGCTTACTACAAAAGCTGTGGTAAGAATAAAATTGTATGCTATGTTAATTTAATTACTTAAAATAAATTTATTTAATTTAAGTTCTCCTTTTACAGCTAAACACATGACACCTGTTTCTCTAATCATGTTAATGAAGGAGGGGGAGGAGCTTGAAAACTGTCAGTTAGGGCTAGGCCAAACTGCTGCGTTTTTATTGCTTGAGCATATTTCTCCTTTAAAATGCTTTCCCTGGGGAAAAAACCTACAAAAAACTTATAAGTGGAAAAAAAAATATATTGGTGATTCCAAGTGCATCCGCCGGGTCGGATGATCTTTGACTACCGGCCGAATGCCCATAAACGAACCGATTGTTGTCCGTAACGGCCATTCACTGTGTGTTACACGTCTGTACCGAGCTTAAGACTAAATTATTGACAGCTTTTAAAATGGCTGAACAAGCTGCAGATGATTACCTGGGTTGATAACATTCCAATATGAAGGAACTCCCCACGTGCTCCTTGTTTTATGGGTACTGGTAGGAAAGCAGCCTCTGCAGAGAACAATGGGTTTTCCTGGTGAAACAGTAAACAAAACATAGATGAAAGGATAGGAGCATAATATGACTATTTGAAAGAAATAGCAATAAACTGAATGATTACAATTACAATATAAGTTTGTAATATTTTGGCCTTATTTACAAAATTCTGATGTTAGAATAAATTCTATAAAACCTCCAATTATTTTAGTCATTGTAAGATGAATTGCACTTTGAGGATAAACTATAGCGCACATGCACACTAATGCGTGCTACAGTTTATTTAAAGCCAGAAACAGTCGAGACCTGTCAGAGGAGTCGGGTGGATCACGCTCACTGGTAAATTTCCTTCCTTAGTTCATGGGCTCCTGTTACATTAATTTAAGAGCGGGAGGTAAGACATACAGGGTTATTCAATAAACGTTTTTAGCTAAATTTTGCCCCAACCAATGAGATATTATTTAACTTTTGAAAGCTAATATTTGATTGGTCGGGGCAAAATTAGCACCATTTATAACGTTAAGAACTTTTATCGAATAATCCTAATAGTTCTTTTATCTTCCGTTCTTCAATTAATGCAAAAACGGATAGGTTCACTTTTTGAGTGAATCTATCCTTTAACTTCAGTGGTGGGGAAGATACTGGACAGTTTGATACGGGAAAATATTCTAGATTATGTTTCAAGGACTGACCTTATAAGTAGCAACCAGCATGGATTTAGGAGGAACAGATCCTGTCAAACTAACTTGCTTGGCTTTTATGAGGAAGTAAGTAGAAATTTAGACTCTGGCATAGCAGTAGATGTAGTATATTTGGATTTTGCTAAGGCTTTTACAGTCCTCCATAGGTGACTAATGTATTAGCTAAGGTCTATTGGTCTGGGTTGGCACATTTGTAAATGGATAGAAAATTGGTTGATGGATCGGATTCAGAGAGTAGTTGTTAATGGGGCTTGGTCAATGTGGGCTAAATTAAAGGAATAGTTCACACCCAAAGTGAACTATTTCTTTAATGTATTGATTGAAGCCCGGGAGGTTAAGGAGCTATGCCTTATCTCCTGTTCTTTAATCAATAGCTCAGGATCCGGGAATGAAGGTAGAAGAAACTTACCTTTAACCTTTTGCAAGATCCACTGTGGCTAAAGTGAAATCTCTCACCGCTTTCTTGTTCTGTACAGCTATAGCGCTATAGCAACTATTACTTTAAGTGGGGTGCCACAGGGTTCTGTGTTGGGGACCCGTCTATTTAATCTATTTATTAATGATTTGGAAGTGGGTATTGTCAGCAAGGTTTCTGTGTTTGTGGACAACACAAAACTTTGTTGACCATTAAAAGCTAGAGGATGTGCAATTGATGCAGGGGGATCTACATAGATTGTCACATTGGGCTGCTAAGTGGCAGATCAGATTCCATATTGATAAATGTAAGGTGATGCAATTTGGGCTTAAAGTATATAGTATTTAGATCAGAGGTACAAAGGGAGAAAAGACAGTATAAACTGCTTAGGCTGAGTATCCATGCGGGACAGGTTGCAGCAGCTGCACACGTATCGCAAGAGACTAGCACAGCCTATTAACCAGGCTGTGTGCATGGAAGTATTTAACGCCCTCTCTGTGGGAGATCTGTTCAGAACGCGTGCGAGGGTTAATCTCCCTGTTCATGTACATTAAGATTGAACCCTAGTAGCGGACAATCTCTATTAATATAAATGCTATCTTTAGAATATATGTTTTTATACATTTCTATTATCATCTAGTGCTAATCCATATAAAGTATGACAGGACAGGATCTTTTTTTACCTGGATGCTGATCCACACATCCGAAGATGATCTGTGCTTCTAAATACACAATAAGCAACATTATTAATATTTCAATCGTCATGTAAAACAAACAAAATGTGATGGTGCCTTATGCTCCTTTGGTAACAGGGATGCTTGCAGGGATGATAGTGGCTTTGTGATTCCCCATGGTTGGTGCTTTCTTCTGTTGATAATAAAGATGTAATGGATAATGTTTCTGTGGATGGTAAAGCTGATGCAGCATATCTGCTGGTGGTAATGAACAAAATTAGCTTGCAGGTACAAATATTAAAAAACAAAGATGTTTACATCCTGGACATTGTAATAGGAGAAATGTAAACAGGAAAATCATAGTTTTGGAATTAGCACTGATCATCGGCCCTAAATTTATATCTGTGAAGTTCCCCAAACTCCAAAAATAAACCCAATTCTTATTTTAAACTCTATGTTAATAATTTTCAATTTCATCCCTGGGAAGATTTTACTGACTAAATCAACTGTTACTAAACATTTTCTACGACCTAAAACCATTTTGCAAGAAATACACATGACTGGTTTGTGAATATTAAGCCCCAAAGACCTAAAAGGTCAATTTCAAGCAAGTTTATTGTTGAACCTGATCCTATGAAATGGCAGGCACAATTAAATGACAACTAATGAATGACAATAATGAAAAATGAAAACCCATGCATTGTATAAATACAGCATATAGGAGGTAGGAGCTGCTATTCCGACCTTCTCTTGTTCTACTTTCATTTACAAGATATAACCTTTAAGTGTTTGCCAGACTTCTTGCGCTATCAAGGTTTCTGTCTCTCTCTGGTCTGTCTTCCTTATGCACATGTGCACCACATGCCAACAAAGCCTCAATAAGTTATGTCAAACCAATTAAAGGGAATGTCCACCCTTAAAACAAAAAAACGGTCAGTTGTCTGTTACATGCCCTCAAGCCCAACTCATATATTTTTCACTTTATTACCTGCATTACTAGCCAGATTTTTAAGAATAATTATTGTCCCCATTCTGGCAGAGTAAGCTGGCCCCTTTCTTTATGCAGTAAATCAAGACTGTGACATCTGAAATTACAGACAATGATTGACTTCTGTTTTACTTGTTGCCTCCTCTGCACATGCTCAAGCTTATAAATCATTAAATATCTGATTACAAATGCATGTACTAAACTGGTGAAAATAGCAGTTGGGGTTGCGGCAGATAACTGACAAGTCACCATTTTTTGTTTTAAAGGGGAAGTTCAGTGCAAATACATGTACTTTTCGGAAAAAAGAGCAGTATTTTTCCATCCCAATGACCTTAATCTGCCAATTTAGCATTTTGTCTGTATATAAATAAATGCAACCGAAATACTGACTTCCTGTTTGCAGGACCCCTAGTAGAGACCGTTATGGTCTTGCCCTTGACCCAGCGCCTGGGTTGATTCAGTTACTCAGTAGAGATATGAGCATCTTTGACCCATCTAACAGCCAATCAGTAGAAATTACTGTTAGGAACATTCCAAGGAAGTGGTGTATCCTGGGAAGAAGAAGGACCATTAGAACCTAAAATGTATGAAATCAACTGATTTTTCAAAATGGGAGAGAATATGTAGAATAACTAAGAAGGCATTACACAAACTAACAATTTAACAAATATTGATAATTTCCACTGAACTGTCCCTTTAAGGTTGGGCATGCCCTTTAACTTTTTATGATCTTGCACAACGTTAAGTAGGAAGAAAAAAGTAGGAAGACAAAGCAGCTCCTATCTCCTATATAATTATACACATGGGAGATTTTAACTTTAAAGTCTCCACTAGTAAAATCATTTTTTGCTATTCAGTTTTATTGAAGAACAGGAGGTAAAGAAGCTGTGTCTTACCTCCTGTTTTTCAATAAAGTGTTCAGGAGCCGGGAACAAAGGTAAGGTACTTATCTGATCTCTTGCTCCTCTGCTACATCCTCTGACAGATCCCAACGGACTCTGTATTCAATGCGCATCACACTTGCGCATGCACATTGTATACTAAGTCCGTCAGGACCTGTCAGAGGACACGGTGGAGGAGCAAGAGATCAGATAAGTTCCTTACCTTCGTTCCCGGCTCCTGAAAGTTTTATTGAAGAACAGGAGGTAAGACACATCTCCTTTATCCCGTTCTTCATTAAAACTGACTAGCAAAAAAATATTTTACCAGTGGAGATACACTTTAAAGTATATGTACACTGGTATTTTCTTTTTTTGGATCTTTCCATTATTTCTTTAGATATCCAGTCTGAAGCATATCACATTTCAGCTGCCAATCAAGTGCCTTATTATCATAAACTCTTCTGGTATGCATAGTTTTGCTGTAGTTGAAATGGTGACAGTTGTTGCAGGAACTGCATGGTGAGAAATTCCCTCTCCCAATACTGCCTCATAGGGAGCATGCTTGCCCTCACAGAGATTCATAATGTCTGACAGGGGGCTGGGGGACTGATCTTGAACATAATAAGTACTGGATTGAAGTCATGCAACAACACAAACACATCAGAGTAAGTGCTACTTACATGTATTCATTTATAGATTGAAATGAGGTAAAGTATTTTTTTCAGTGTACAATTCCTTTAAACTTTCTATAGTGTTTCTTTAGGCAAAGACCTCTACACCAACGCTGCCATTTTAAATACATTTTTTTATGCCATTGTTTTTATTAGAGAGTTTACAAGAGATGGTATAAATCAAATACAATGTTGGTATAGTTCTGTTACAACAGCATTTAAATATATACTATATAAAAATAGCACTGTGAACCCTCTACTACAACTTTTCTGGTTTTCAGCGTTGCTCATTAAACTTATATAAGATGTTCAATAAGTAAATAAAATTAACAAATAATAAAAATTAAACAAAGAGAAAAAAAAGTCTGTCTTTTTGATCCCCCTGTGCCCCCCGCTATTCGCCCACTTAATCAAATTTCTTAGCTTAGGACAATTTCTGTATTTTTACAATGGCATTAAAGATATTTGATGTTAAGCCTGCAATGAAATAAAAGAAAAGGTGCCACGTACCTCGATACAGGCTCCTGTTGTTGCATCACAAAAGGTTAGTATAGAGAGGTTTTGGGATCGGTTTAACCACTTCACTGCAAGTCGTGTATTTGAAATCCAAATGACTAGGGTGATATAGTATTCTCTACAAGACAAGGTAATAATTAGATGGCTTAAAACCATGTGTCCTGCTTAATATGTATTTCATACCTCCTAACTACCCCGGCTTAGCCAGAACTGTCCTTCTGTCCCAGGTATGTATGCTTTGTTACAGAATAGGTGACGCTAGTTTGGGAGCAATAATGCACTTGTCTAGCAATAAACAGTCCAACAGTAGATCTACTCCTAGTCATCTCCCACAATATTACGGTACATTTTATAATAGTAAGTAACATGAGGGGATGGGAATTAGCTAATTAGTGGATAATAATAACAGACAAAGATTTCAAACCATTTTTACATTCTTTTTACATTAATGAGCAACAAATAACTAATGAGTTCCTTCATAATGGATCCACTTCTAAATATATAGTATAGACTGTCTGGACTAGATGGTATCCCCTCCAGGGAAGGGGATAAATGTGCTTAGCACTGTGATTAACAGTCCACTGAAATTAATCTTCCAATACTTTTCTCTAATCTGTACTAAAGGTTTTGCAGCTTGCTGATGTGGTGCCATTACTGGTTATCTACCAATTTTTACATTTAGCCTGGGAAAAACAGAATACATTTATGCTGAAATTAAATGTAAAGCAGGGGGATGTCAATGCTCAAAAGATATTGTAATATTGCTAGATTCCAATTATTTTAGTAAAGTAATTGAAAGCAGTTACAATGGACAAAATGTTGCTCTTGTGAAGCATCAAAGAGAAACTACTGAATAATACAAATGATTGTGTGACTTGTATAACTGTATAAAACAAACAATGCTGTACCTGTGCTCAAAGGTATCAGGAAGAAGGAGCTCAAGTGTGTGGGAAGGACCATACAAGTTAACAACCAGGACCTTCACTGCTGGGATATGCTGTCCAGCCTGCACAAAATAAACAAGGGTTGGGTGTTTAACAAGGGCACATGTGAGACTGGCACGTACTCCACTGTATGTCAGTGCCTGGATAAAAACCTAAAAGCATATATGAATTAAACCATAGAAAATGCTAGGTACACGAGTGAAACCAGGACGTTTGTGTGAAAATCGTGTATTTGTGCTAAAATAAAAACATTGTTTAGGGGCACAGAAATCACTGCGAAACAAATCTGTTTTCCCAGACTGTGGGCGAGCCTATATGTTGCACATTTCCCTGATTTGTGCTTTCAGCCATTTAAAACATGCAATACTGTTAGGGGTTTGGGTCTCAGCACTAAAGCCAGTTACGTAAATGCTATGTATTTATGTCTGTGTGGTCCTGGTGTAGGAGAGTAAGGCAATTATACAAGATGTACCTTAGGGTAGGCATATCTCCTAGTAGCTGGGTAGTCAGCACCCACAAAGTAAGTCAGTTCCATTTTAGGGACAAGGGTGTTGTTGATAGAAAGATAGGCGAGACGTGTTCCATCAGGTGACCACCAATGAGCAGCGTAACAATGCAGTATGTCTGCTAATATAACCAACATACATATTATAATTATTACAAACATTGCACCTTGTGCTATTTTAAAAAGTCAATCTCCCCAACCCGAGCGACTGCTTTGAAATAGAAATAACTAGAAGGAAGTAATTGTTTAGTTGATTGTTAATAATTTTTATTAATTTTAGCCGATTCCAAGCGTATTAATGGCAAATTGCTATTGCTACATAATTTGTGATGTAATGCAGCTGACAACATGGAAATGAACTTTGTTAAAATAAAGCAAATTTAAAGGGGAACTAAAGTCTCCAGACAACATTTTCCTAGTCCCAATAGAAAGATCACATTCATAAACAAGAAGCCATGTCTCACCTGTCTCTTAGCTGTGACTGCTAAGTGATTTATGAAACTAGCCTGTGTGTACTAGGGGTCAGCTTCCATAATCCACCTTAGCTGGATGAAACCCAGCTAAGTGTACGCAGTACATGCACATGTTCTGTAACACTCAACAGATCAAAACAAGGATGTTGCGGCCTTGCTTCCTAGAGGGTGACAGCCAATTATTCAACAGCACAGAGATACTTCCTCTTCCTGACACAGATCAGGGATTTCAGATTTTTGTTTTTTCTCAAAAAACATTCTATGTGAGTGTCTGAGACACAATGTCTCAGCCAATCACAAACGTCGCTGCCTGTCCGGACCCTTCTGCAACTTCCATGCATGAAGTTGTAATCCTCACAAGGTTGAGGTTTTGGGGGGCAATAAGGCTGCAGACAAAGGTTTGTTTGGGAGGTGGACATACCCATTAATGCCTAGTTTGACAATTTAGTAACTAGCAGCATAAAAAAAAAAAAAAAAGAGCATCTTCAGACTTCAATACATTTTGTCCGATTCCGTGGTTCTGAATGGCCACTTGTTCATTACTAAATGAACAAGGGTCTATGAGTAAGGATCGCTGATCCGAAACGCGTCAGACCAGGATGCTACACCCGAATATGTTTGTTACGAAGTAATTTTAACGGTGTGTCAATAAAGGTGAATTTCTTTTAATTTTATCGGACTGCACAAAGCTCTTTTCAAACCTGTCTCCAGTGGTGCTGATTGGGCCGCCTGTTTGTGCTAATTGATTCTACATACCCATTAATGCCTAGTTTGACAATTTAGTAACTAGCAGCATAAAAAAAAAAAAAGAGCATCTTCAGACTTCAATACATTTTGTCCGATTCCGTGGTTCTGAATGGCCACTTGTTCATTACTAAATGAACAAATGAATTATTAAAACTAATAGACGTTTTACCACTATTAACTCATCAGTCTAAACGTAGAATACATGGTTATTTTTTCCAATCAATTTAATTATTTGATAGAAAAGTAGACTGATGTATGGCCTTGAGTTCAATAGAATGTCCAATGATATCATACAATCTATTGAGCGGAAGCTGATCAGAGCAGTTGGGATTGTCTGAAAAACTTCCATCAGGGGCTGCCCTATCTTAAGGTTCGTACCCACAGTGCGACTGCAGGTGCCGACCAGTGGAGGACAATTGTATGAACGGCTGTTCCGGCTGATAATCGTAGTGTGTTTGGGCATATCTGTTGTATTCAATTAGATCAACTGGACTTTAAGTTTAGTTCTTGAAGATGTTTCGCTAGTCATCCGACTGGCTTTCTCAATTCAGAATGACTTGTACAAGAATCTGTGGCAATTATGTACCCTGGAAAATCCCAATTAGCATATCACAGCCAAGTGTTAAGGGCGTGATTAGATAGTGGCTAAGAGGTGTTATAGGAACGCCCAGAGTAAGGTGTCAAAACAGGATTGTACATGGCAGACAGATGGTGTCGAACCCCCCCACCTCTATTTAGGCTTGGTTTCTTTATTTTCACATAAATGGCCTCCTTAACACCTCTCTTGAACCAGTCACGTTCCTTCGCCAATATGTTAACATTACAATCTTCAAAGGTATGTCCTTTATCCTTAAGATGCAGGTACACGGCTGAGTCCTGACCCGAGGAATTGGCTCTTCTGTGCTGGGCCATACGTTGATGCAGTTGCTGTTTGGTCTCCCCCACATACAAATCAGAGCTTTCTTCACTGCACTGCACTGCGTATATGATGTCGCTTTTCTTGTGTTTCGGTATTGGGTCTTTCGGATGTACCAATTGCTGCCTCAGCGTGTTGCTCGGTTTAAAGCAGACAGGGATACGGTGTTTTTTGAAAACTCTTCTTAGTTTCTCAGAGACCCCTGCTACATATGGGATGACCATGTTCTTTCTCCTGTCTTGCTTTTCACCTTCAATGTTGGTATTCATGTTCTTTTCTTTCCTTCTGCTTCTTTTGACAAAGGCCCAGTCTGGATATCCACAAGTTTTAAGGGCTCCTCTGAGATGTTTCATTTCTTTAGCCTTCGCCCCTGTGCTAGTGGAGATGTTCTCAGCTCTGTGTTGCAGGGTTCTGATGACCCCCAGCTTGTGATCTGTCTGCCATGATGACCCCCACCATCTGTCTGCCATGTACAATGCTGTTTTGACACCTTACTCTGGGCGTTCCTATAACACCTCTTAGCCACTATCTAATCACGCCCTTAACACTTGGCTGTGATATGCTAATTGGGATTTTCCAGGGTACATAATTGCCACAGATTCTTGTACAAGTCATTCTGAATTGAGAAAGCCAGTCGGATGACTAGCGAAACGTCTTCAAGAACTAAACTTAAAGTCCAGTTGATCTAATTGAATACAACAGATATACCATGGCCTGGATGAATGAGAACCTTCACAAGCATGTGTTTGGGCACTTTATCGGGCAAAATGGCCGTTTGGTCGGGGATCGTTGCTGGGTGGGTCTCCGAAACAAGCGGCCTCTTCGGCTGATTACTGTGCCATGTATGGGCACTTTATCGGCTGAAAATGGCCATTCGTACATATTGTCCGCCGCGGGCCGGCACCTGTGATCTCACGTGTAAACGAACCTTAAGTCAGATTTAAGTGGTGCAAGGTGGTAAAATTCAATTAAGTTTCAATCAGGAAGTACTAATCAGCTACATCATCTTGCAGCTACTAACAGTGTATTGCCAGCTGCTGACAAAAATCTATAAAAAAAAAGTTGCACTGAAAATGTTTCTGACATTGCCAGCATTCTTAACAGACATTTAAGGTTACAGATCTACACCCTGACCTTGGTAAATCCAATCAGTGAGGCCATTAAATATATTTTCAGGGACTCCTGATGAAGTAAGTCTAAGTGCAGGTGCCGAAGCCGACTGCTGATAGTAAATATCATTCTGATGAATGAATACCTATAGAAAGAAGCATACAATTACAGTATTATTCTACAGTAGCCATTAGTGCATTTACAATATTTAGATATACAAAACAAACAACTGCATTTGAGTCTAGACTTCAATAGTAAGAATAGTAAGAAGCCTGCAGCATGATGAGCCAAATACAGATCTGAATCAATAAAACAAGCAGGACAATAATTTATTACCAAGTTAATATAATAAAAACATTCCTCTCACGCAGCCAAAGCAGATAACCACCGTTTGTTATCTAGGGCCACATCCACATCAATAAGTCAGATCGGCAACAAGACCCTCAACACAGAGATTTTCCTGCTCTTTTCCCCAGTCATGAGCTGCGCTGTGGGAATTGCTTCCATTCCTCCATTGCCAATCAATCTGAATAGAGAAGCCTACCGCACAATACATTACCCCTGAGCCTCAGTTATTGCAGACTGACAGTTGGCTCATAACAAAAACCACACAAAATAAATGCAAATATTACTGCACATTTTCATAACAAAATCTATGTTTTTGAGGAAAAATACATTTAAAATTGTTAAATTCTAGACAACCATAGGTAACCCAATTAGATAGATAGAGACCATGTATTAACCCAATTGTTCAGTCCTGAAGTGACTATATCTTTCCTGAGGCAGGTCATGCATGACAGTTGCTTGACTCCCTATTTGCAGGGGCAGTTGATTTTCCAGGTATTTAATTACAGATTGTGTGATCATTTGGAATACTATCACGAGTTATGACAAAGAGTTGCTGGAGGTTATTTGTCCCTAAGCCCAGTTATACTTAAATAAATGTCCCGTAAGGTTAAAGTTACATAACATAGAAACACTGAGCCACTTGAAATGTTGGCATCGGGTAAAATCACCAGTGTAATAAATAGTATGAAGGTCTGGTTTGTCAGTGATCCTTTCCTCTGAACAATGGAAAAGGAAATGAGAGGCCATGCATTTAATTAGGACAATGTCTATAAAACTGCTTCACGTCCAAGTATATTTGGACAGACTAATACGGTTACAATTGTAATAGAATGTTTAATCCAGGAATATCGATAGCCACATACTCTACATCCACATGCAAATTAATTCTGAGGGAAGGTAATGACAGAAGAAAATGTGTAATAATTATTGTAGTATTATTGGAATTGGAAACATTAAAGTAACTACTGATAAGGAATTCCCGCCAGGTAATTTATATATTAGATTTTGCTCTCCTTTAACTATACTGACCAAAAAACAACCAGGACTGTCATTGGCATCTAACTTTATAAATATATATATATGAAATGGCTCACCACTTGGCTTCCTTGGGGGCCCCATGAAGCATACTGCAGGGTGGTGTCATTTTTCCCAGGAGGCTTCAGTTCCCAGAGTTCCCTATTAAGACAATTAACTCCATGAAAGACAAAACCTTGTTTGCAATGTACTGTAATAAAATATCATTACAGGGGAAATCCATATTGTGAACAAAGAGCTGTGTTATGTCATGTCCCAATAGAAACTAAACATTCAGTATAAATAGCATCAAGAGATAGCAATTCTTAGGAAGGATTTGTATGAATGTGATGGTAAAAACTTTCCCTGACATTTATAACCCTAATAGATTTATAACCCTTAAGAGCACGTTTGACTGGCTGGAAATGATCAGTTGAATTTATTACAATTTCTGAATTGACACAGTTAACAATCGGGAAATGTCATGGATGTTTACGTCTCACCTTGTCCAAATATTGTACACAGAGTATGAAGCAGTGACGGCCAATTCTGAAATCTACAATGTGACATGGGAAGAGAACTGCAGTTAAAGGGTAAGTAGTACAACATTCAGCAGAACAGCCATTGAAAAAAAAGCATTGTTTTTTTAAATAAAATTGAGGGCATTTAATGAAAGCCACAATCCCCCATACGGCCTCTATGGAGATATAATAGCTGTGTATAGTATCTGTGTATCTTGCAGAATATCTTTTTCATCTCCTGGGCTGTCTACATTTTATAGCAGCTATCTGGCTGGTGTTAATATTCAAATGCAAAATTGTGAGATTTCCAAATATGCGTGTGGATGAAATTTCTATTTTAAAGATACAATTTTAAAATGACTCAAATAGTTTAGTGCGTGTATAGGTAAAGAGTGTTGTGGCTCTCTAGAATGCTTTTGAAATATCTGACCTGTGAATTTCAAGGATAAAAACATAATAAATAAAGAATCTGGATTTTATAATTAAGGTGCTTGAAACCTCAAATATTCCCTACCCTGGAGAGCTGAATAAACAGTTGCTATAGGCTACAGATATACTAGGAATTATTCTTTATTCATGGTTCAGTGAATATGGGAACTATTCCAACACTTAGATTGATTTATTGGAACATAAAGACCATGGTTCTATCACAGTACCGGTACTGCTGAATGAAGCTGCTTTTTCCAATTACCGCAGTCAAAGCCACATTATTGCAATTTGATTACTTTTCTTATAGGTCACAATCCTGTTGCATTCATATAATCCAGGAATGCATTGATCCAGAAATATGCTGGATGTACTGTATACACTTGTAAAGCTCCCTCTACAGGTACATGTTGATGTGCTTAGAATCTTAGGCCAGGCCAGAATGAGAGTCTTTTTTTACTTCAATATTGCCGATTTCCAAATGCTTATGAGGCACCTAAAAAGGTGCTTTGTGTAAAGGTTCATACACACGGGGAACACTGGCGATCGCGGGTGCCGTCCTGCGACGCATGATGTGTACGAACGGCCTTTTTTCGGCTGGTGATCGGCCCGTGTATGAGCACCTGTGATCGTGTGTATGAACCTTAAAGGCACAGTTCAGTGGAAATTATCAATATTTGTTAAATTGTTAGTTTGTGTAATACCTTCTTAGTTATTCTGCATATTTTCTTCCATTTTGACAAATCAGTATATACCACATCCTTTATTCCATATTCCTAACAGTAATTTCTACTGATTGGCTGTTGGATGGGTCAAACATGCTCAGATCTCTACTGAGCAACTGAATCAACCCAGGTGCTGGGTCAAGGGCATGACCATAACGCTCTCTAATAGGGGTCAGTATTCCGGGTGCATTTATTTATACACAGACAAAATGCTGAATTAAGGTCATTAGGATGAAAAAATACTGCTCTATTTTCTGAAAAGTACATGTATTTGCTCTGAACTTCCCCTTTAAGGCTTGGTACACACAAGAAGATGTAATGTAGATATCAGGTATGATTTTTTTCTAAGACCTTTTGTTTAAAAGTTAAAAGTGAGCGTGCCTTGCACGCACATATATACCATATTTCCTTGTGTTTTGCTTTATGTTGTTCAATACATATACCTAATAGTTGCATATAATCTATTACTTTCCACTTGTGAATCGTGATCATAGTAAACAATAGACAGGAAGTTCTCCAACGTACAATTGTAACTTCTGGTTACAATTGTACGTTGTACTGTCTTTGACCTATCCATCATGTGGAACTTTACATCTGTTGGAAGCCACCTGTATACACTATCCAACAGATGTCCCATGTATTGGACTGACAGATTTCAAAGTTACATCATGTTGAATGTCAGGTTTGATCAGTTGGGTAAGAAATTACAGCCATTCTCGTGCCAGATCTGATTGAATTACTGGTCCGGATGAACGGTCGTTTGTGAGTACCCCTAGCCTAAAGGCCAGAAAAGGGTACAGATCCATTTCTTTGTGTTTATATCAGAAACTAAAGTAAATAGTGACCACTTAGGAGTTTAATCAGCATTTGTGGGTCATATCAAATGCTCTCAACTTGTCATGGAATTAAAAACCAAGAAAACCCCCAATAGGGAGATTAGATTAAAGGAAAACTATTGTGTGTATAAAGTTTATTTAAAAAACAGTTAAACTGTACTTGGGACAGGGATACAGGACTGGTAATTCCTACCTCCCAATATTGTTTCTGTGAAGATCACCAGCCCAAAGAAAACTGATTCTGCCTGTCTTCCTCCTGGCTTCAGCACTATCTTTAATACAGGAATAGTCCAGGACTAACCTGGCAAATGAAAACTGTTGATGCTGCAGTATAGTTATCCTTTAATCCCTTCAATATTTCAAGATCTTTAGTGTAGACCTCAAACAAATACAGCTATTTTCGTATACGGTATTTATTTATAATTAAATAGATTTACAATGTTTAACTATAGCAATCAAGGTTGCAATAAGGTGAGAAATCACCGCATTCCATTTATAATGTTATTGAATCTATACCCCAACACTCCATCTATACCCATAGCTTGTTATATTATTGTTCATTTTTCTCTAAAGCATCCACTGTTCCTATAGGCTATAAATGTTATAATTTCCTGTCTGCTGTACAGAAATTTGAGGTTAGAATAAAGAATCCAATTTAAACAGAGACTAAAGTGATTACTGTGGTTGATTTTCCTGAACGTAACCTAAGCAGAACCTTGGAATGATGTTTGCTGTATTTTATTCTCCCTGGTGGGTGACGTTTGGTTAATAATACATTTCCAGCATTCATTCGATTAAGCACAGGCAGTCTTCTTTATCGATACACTATATTACAGACAATCAATATAAAAGTGAACGGGTTGTTTGTAGGATTAATGATCAGATAACACTCTGGGCTTTAAACAAGGGTGGCCTTAGGCTTTTAGAGACGCAAGCAGCATCAGTCATCATCATGAAATTTAGATTTATTTTGCTCTCAGCTTGAAGGTGGGTTCATAAATCATAGCAATTTTGCAATCCTTCCGTTTAATGTATAAAGCAAGCAAGAAGATTCAGCAAAAGCAATACTTAATCAATCTATCTATCTATCTATCTATCTATCTATCTATTTTTGTGGTTCTCCCCACCTGTATAGGGTCCTGGTATAGAGTCCATGGAAACCTGTTTATAATTTAACATTTTTCTGTTTGGCTTTGCTGCTTACTCTTATTGCAGTCATCACATGATGCTGACTGTGTTTGATCTCAAACTTTGCTTAGCACTGGTTACACAACCATATTTCAATATTAAAAAAATATGGAATATGGCAGTAAATATTTCTAATGTTTCCTAAGTGTCATGTTATTTTAGACAGTGTTCTTTATCTTAACTCACACTAACAAGTAATATTTAGAGGCTGATGCAATAAAAGTGGCAAATGTTTGCCAGTCCTATTCATCTGCAGCATCCAATCAGATGTTATATAACATGTTATCATAACAATATTTGATTGGATACTACAAATGAATAGCCTGGGCACAATTTTGCACCAGCCCTTTAGATTCTAATCTAAACTAATTCTGAGCATCGTTTCTTACATAGCATTTAAATCAGGCTCCCAACATTTGCTATCATTATTTATTACCTGCTGCTTGTTGTAGCTCAACAGGACATTTAGTTGATCTGGGGAGAGCTCTGCATGTGACGCTTTGAGAGAGATCTGAAAAAATAAAGGACAATACAATAGAGGTATAATACAGATATTCAGGAGAAAAAGGAAAACTAGTACAGTTCAGAAATATCACACAACCAGTACACAACAGTATTGGGATATTGCATTATCAGGGTCACTTAACCAAACTATGTAAAATATATAAGAAAATAAATTCATAAATATATCGTAAATTTGTCTATGTGACACAGTATTAAAAGAATTAGAAATGTCTACTTACACTACTTCTACTGCTACACTAGAGTTCATAAAAGGTGGTCTGACAAGATCTACTCATATTGTATGATGATGTAACAAACATTTCCAGAAACATTATGTCAAATGTCAAACCTTAAGGTCTATATTTACCATTCTGTGAACGTTAACCCTTTATAAATATTACATACATTAAGGTTTTTACAATTGAGAGGAACTTTTACAGACAAAGGGATGCCTGAAGAAATAAGAAATAACAAAATGGATAACACTAAACAAACCCCTTTGTATTCAGTCTGGTAAAGGAGCTTTATTCCTATTCATTTTAATTTAATTGTTATTTTAAATGTCATGGGGTAGGTCAATATAAGATGCAGTCATCCTTACAAGTGTGGTGTTACGCAGAAGAACATTGAATTTCTTGGTCTCCAAGTTGTGTTTAATTAGATTTCCGTCTCTGTATTCCATGATCATTTCTGAGTCTGTATTAGAAAAAAAATGTGGATTGGTTGACTGATTGTTTAACATTGCAGTTCTCCATTATCTTTGCATTGCTCATTTAAAGGAATGTTCTAGTGTAACCACACCATGATACCTACAGGACGATGCACTACGAGGCGCACCGCTCCTCTTCTGGAGTTTAAGTCACGCTACCCGAAAGCAGAATTCTATTGCAGCACTTTAAACAACAGCTAATATCTGGCCCTTTTATTGTCTAATAGCAATAGAACAGTGGTCCATCATAAACTTAGAATAGGAATTACTGTTCTGCAAATGTATGGATTATTGTTCAGCAAATATTTAGGTGGCGTTGCCTCACATTCCTTAAATGGAGAAATAGGCCTGTCTCTTAGCAGCTGGGAGGCCAATAGCTTGGTTAAGCTTTTGTTCCAATGCCCATTCTGTTTTCCTGAATGTACCATAACATTATACAAATTGCTTAAAGGGCATGTCCATCCCCAAAACTAAAATTTAACCCACTGCTGGCCCCAGTGTGTAGTTTAAAATAAAATCCTTACCTTTCTCCTCTGCTCCTTATGTTTCCCTTGCAATGTATGTCCAAAGTTCCAAAAAGTGAAGAGTAGGAGCTGTCTGTGTGTCATCCGGTCCCTGCTTCTTCCTTGTCCTCCCTAAGGACTCTTGCATGTACAGGGGAGCCCTCCCCTCTCTCTTCCTCCTACCCTCCGTATCCCTTCATGACTGCCTCATCCCATACCTTTATGCTTCGGTTGTACAGTAGTGTACCCCAGCCCACCCCTAACCGCTGTGTTACTTTTTTATAACAAGCCTCAGAAATAGACTTACTCAACCTTGCTTCCTTGGCTCTCTGCATAGTCAGCAGCCACGTCTGTGATTGGCTGACTCTCAGCCAATCACAGACACAGCTGCCGGTCCAGACCCTGTTTGCAACTTCCAGCAAGCAGGGAGCTGTGAGCAGAGAACTGAGGGAACGAACAGTGGTAAAACTATTTCTGGGGTTTATTTTAAAAAACTAACATGGCGGTTAAGAGTTGGCTGGGGCATCCCTACACTACAGAAAATTTTATTTGGGGGGTGGATATACCCCATAAAGGAAATCTTATTAGAAACAAAATTAGAAATACCGGTACACACAAAATATAATCTTCACCAAATACAGCATTATGAAGACATCAAAATCTTTCACTTAAGAAATAGTCCAACTCCAACTGTTCTCTATCCCTGGGTTAAAGGGTATGTCCACCTCCAAACTAAAATTGTGATTTAACAATGTCTAGGCCAATCACTAAAACTGTTGCTAGTCTGGACACTTCTGCTGCCGCCGTGCGCAGCAAAGTTACAGAGCAGCAGAAGACAGCAGAGGGAATGATCGCTATATAGAAGCCTCTCACATTGATTTAAATATTGCGAGGTCTAGGTTAGTAGGGTAATTAGCTTAGGTGTCAATTTTAGTTTGGGGGTGGACATTCCCTTTTTGACCTACTGCTACTGGAAAGAACAATACACCTAATAATACCTAAAGTTTAGGCATCTGGCTGCTCCCTTCTCACAGGAATCATACCGGTAATCATACACAGAGAGACATTTCTGCCGAGATCAACTAACAGGACTACTGTTGTCCCCCTGGGGGATGTTCTATGTGAGCACCACACAGGTTGTTTACCCCAAAGGCTAGCCCTGCTTTATTGTGAAAAAAAGCCTTGCAATCCATCAATTTAATCAGCAGTTTCTAGGTTATAAATAAGGAAATATATGTAATTTAGCTTATAGATTTCCTATAGCAGATCCTGACTGTTTTACAGGCTGGCGATTTGATATTTTTATTTATTACGGATGGATGTGGACCTCCATTACTGTGCTTTGATTTGTTTATTTGTTTACAGCAGAGATATCTAGGTGGCGGACTCTCCATTGATCTATCACAGGATCCATTGATATCCTTTGTATGAACCATTTGAGTGCACGTGCCTCAAAGAAATGATAATAAATTATTCACTTACCGCTTGCCCAAGAGATACGTGGTACATAGACCTGGTAATCTATATTGTCCAAATCAAACAAAGTCAGTGAAGTTTTCCCAGGCTGCTTTGAGTTCTCTATCAAGTAAAGCAAAGAAGATTGTGAAATGGTATATTGGGATTATTTTTGAAGAATATGGTGAAATAGATCCTTCTTTAAACAGAAGGTGCCTTACAGCCTTATGCTATATGAATAGCGTTACCCACAAAATCTACACATCATGGAGTCATTTCTCACTTCCAGGATTCCCAGAGAAATGGGCAGAGACATGCATTTTGTCGGCAATGCTATGCTATATACTCAAAGACACCTGTAAATGATACGGATCACGGACGCAAATGTGCAAGTGCTTCATCAATCTCCTTTGGAGAAGCCGACGCACTCCACAGTGGGAGGAGGGATGATGGCACGGCGCTCGGTGGGGGGTGAAGGAGAGAGACGAGGGTGGAGGGGGAAAGGAGAGAAATGCGGGGGTGGGGTGGGGGGAGGAGAGAGACGC
Organism: Hymenochirus boettgeri; assembly: GCA_019447015.1. Taxonomy (NCBI): domain Eukaryota; kingdom Metazoa; phylum Chordata; class Amphibia; order Anura; family Pipidae; genus Hymenochirus; species Hymenochirus boettgeri. The sequence continues at coordinate 263,508,467 of CM033470.1, read as the reverse complement.
AGGGGGAAGACGCAGTAGTGTGGCCTAGCCCTAACAAAATGAATTAATGCAAATGATTTTAATTTATTTTAATGGTGATGTACAGTATATGGCACTGACGGTCTGAAGCATTTAAATGTGCTATTAATCTGCATCAACCAATCAGATCTAAAGGTTTGTACACACGTGCGATCGCAGGTCCCGACCCGTGACGCACAATGTGTACAAACATTTGTTTTGATTATCGTCCGAAACGAACGTTCCTACATATCATGTGTCACGGGTCGGGACCCGTGATCGCACATGTGTACGAACCTTTACTCTGTTATCCAGTAGCACCATCCTGATTATTTTCCGCAAATTACTAGCAGTCATTTTTGCACCCTTTTATTTCTTCCGCTCAGAGTACATATTTGAACTTTTACTAAAAGGGCGAGAGTCCTGTTTAGCGAATCAGTATAATATTTGGTTTGTATTATCTCTTAGGGCTAAGCTTTTAAGCTTGAGCCGACTGCGACTGCGATCCGATCGTACTTTTAATAGCGCACTCTAGTGTGGTCCAGTTGATCTGGCCACACTAGTGCACTGCTGTCAGAGTGTGTGCGATACCCAATTTTTTGGCGCAAAAGCATTTCCCCCTATCGTGCAATCTCAAAGTAAGACAATGCGCACCGGAAGCAGGCACGCTTCCTTGTGCGCTGGAGCACATTGTAGTGTGTCCTCACCCTTAGAGTGATTCGTCGCACGCTTTCGGTGCACAAGGTCGTACGTTGTGAATGCCCAACAAATGTGGATTGCATGCGCTCCGATTGACCAAGCCAATGTAAGGCTTTTTAGTTCCTGTTTAAATGTAAAGTTGATTTTAGATGAGTTGTTTGCTATAGTAAAGTAAACACTAGAGGCCAACATATTCAGAAGCAAACACCACTTTTGTGCTGACTGAGAGAATTAAGGCATATTAATGCTTTTTATTAACTTAATTTCTGTTATATCAAGGGCCTTTAAAAGGGGCTGTTTTGGAAGACAGTCACTCACCTGGAGACAGTAGAAAAATAGCTAATAGCACTAATGACATAACCACTGATATCACCAGCATTGCCAGGCCAATCCCACGCCAGTTACGAGGTGGAGCATCAGAACTGCCCATATCCTGGAACACACAAGGCAAAGAAAAATAATTCTATAAAAACAAATAAGATTTTTTAAGATTTAAAGCACAACTCCATTGTAAAATGTAACTTTTTAAAAATATGAAAAGTACTCTGGTGCAGGGAGTAGGGTTGCTTTTTCTTACCTCCCAATATAATTTTTTTGACAAACACCAGCACATGCAGTTTTCATTTGCCATGTTAGTCCTGTATTTTCCTATATTAAGCATAGCCCTGAAGCACTGAGGAAGACTGGCAGAAGAAGTTTCCTTCATGCTGGCATTCTTAACTGAAGTGATATTGGGAGGTAAGAATTATCAGTACTACTTTCCTGCCCTAGGTACTTTTCATTTTAACGTTTTTTTGTTAAACTTTATATAAGGGTGGAGATGTCCTTTAAGTATTCTTGCATGCATAAATAAGAATAGCTATTTACCAGTGTTTTTATATCAGATTTACATAATGGCACAATTACCAGGGGAGTAGGGGAGCCCACCTTCTAGTTTTTCCTATGACAAATAAAGTCTTCTCCCAGAAAACCACTGAAGAAGGGAGAGGGGCCCAACATATTTTTACTGGGGGGGGGGGGGTTCAGTGATTCCTAGTTATGCCATTGCTCTCTGTCTCTTTATATTTCCTATCTATAACTCTCCATCTGCATTTCACATCTTTTCAGACCCTAGAAATGCACCTGATGTGGATAAAGCATTTCTGTAAAGCATGCACTTCACAATCACCTTAAAAATCATACAGGTGAAAAACTTTGCAGAACATGGGAAAACTTCATATCAAAAATAACTCATTGTTACAACATCAGCTAGTGAGACACATTCACCTGTACAGAATTTGGGAAAGGTTTTTCAGCGAGGGGCCGGCTTCTCAGCCACCACAGAATTTACACAAGAAATAAACAGTGGCACAGAATGTAGGAAATGCTTCTTAATATAAAAAGAAAAAAAAAACCCAGAAGGGTGCGGCCACACTACAATGCACTCCCACGTACATGGGAGCGCACGCGATGATGCATGTTAACGCATGCGCGTTTCCAGTGCGTGTTGTGATCACACTATGTTGCACAATTGGAGCGCGTGCCATTGCACAAAAAATTGCAAATCACACATCAGGTATCCCACTAGTCCCAGATCTTCCGGGAGTCTCCCGCAAATCGGGGTGGTCTCCCGCGCTCCCGCAAGACCACCCCGATCTCCCGCAAGAGGAGTCCTGAATCTCCTCCCCATTACGCCCCCTTTGTCTGCCATGCCCCCATACTGTCCACACCACGCCCTAACCCCGCCTCCCCAACCCCCTAGAGTGTATGCCCCATCCACTGCGTGATGTCAATGACGTCACACAGCGTAGCCACGCCTCCTCGCCCACCCTGCCCGGAAGAACGAAGAGGCAGGGTGGGATGTCTGACACATGCGGCCACATCAATTGGGCCACATTAGAGTTTGCTTTTTAAAGCACAATTGGATCGCAACTAAAAGCTGACTAGTGTTGCCTAGCCCATAAAGTCCCATACCAAGGATAAAAAAAAAAGTACAGAATGTGGAAAGATATTCCAAACACTAGGAAATCCACAACATGCAGAGAACTATTATGAGAAAAAGAAGCAGGATCACCCACCAGCACAATGAACATGTAGTAGAAACAGCAGAAACTGGCTAACTTGGAGCCTACCCCCCAATTTAAAACCACCTCTTGCATTAATCTATGTATAGATTAGAAAATCTGAAGATAGGGAATCGTTCTGTATTTGGATGTTAGGTTGACTTTTTCAGACATATTGAATCTTCACAGAGCACTGTGTAAAGCAGTTTAAGGATATCCTATCACAGCTGTGTGCTTGTCGTGTAAATACAAAGTCAGAAAAAGCTGAAGTCAGCTAAGATGACTATACTGTATGTACACAGGGGGAGGCTACAGGGAACTAGAACATATTGCCGATAAGGATCCCTATCTTTAAAAACAGAAAAACTCTTTCCTGGCCATCCCCAGGCAGTATGGAAAACACATGGGTAGCTCCCTGCCCATTGGACAGAAGAAAAAGACCTCCTTCTTAAAAGACCCACCCCTCCTTACCTATTCAGTCTTTTTCTTCTGTCCATTGGACTGGCTGTGTTCCCCTTTCCGGCTGCAGTTCTGAGCTCTCTCCAGCCGAAGACCCTGGCTCCTGTGACGGCCTCTGCGCCTCTCAGCCAGGGTAGCAAGCACTCCCCCCTCCGGTCCGGTACAAGCTTAGGATCGCGGCTTTGGAATGCGGCACTTCCGGGTTGCGCGTCGGACGTAATGACGTCATCTTAAAGTGCCGACCCGGGAGATTCAAAAACTGGCCGCGATCAGTGCTCTGCCCCTGCAGTTTCTCTGCCGGTCAGTTCCCAGCTGAGTCCTGCAGGCTGCCATGGAGGATCTGAATGCAGAGGGGAGGTGGTCAGTGTTGCTGGCAGTATTCAGGATTCAGGTACAGCGAAAGGAGTCTCCTATGGGCTTGTTGCAGCCATACTTAATGCCTCTTTTGTTCCCTCTGCAGCCAAGAGATCGGGGAAGCAGCCAAAAAGGAGAAGAGAATATGAGGAGGAGGAGAACGCTGATCTGTGCAGAGTATGTGATCAGCCAGCTGTAAGAGGGAGGAGGCTTTGCTCTGAATGTCTGGAAGAGGTAACGGAGCAAGAGAGGCACAGGTCTTCTGGACGGAGGAGGCATTCCAGAAGGGATTCTTCACCACAGAGGTCTGATCAACCGGATATCCTTCAATGGATTTCTCAAGCGGTGGCAATGGGATTTCAACAAGTATCCCAGCAGCCTCAGGAGAGGCCATCTACAGCTGCGACAAATAGGCAGCCGCCGGCTTTACCTTTGGAACCCGGGGAGGTGGAAGCCTCCGAGGAGTCAGAGGATGAAGACTCAGGGTTTGATTTCAAAAAAGTATCAACTCTAGTCAGGTTAGTTAAGCAAACCTTAACAATTGAGGATAAGGAACAACCTGCAACCTCCCTCCTTTTTCATAAGAAGAAGAAGGAGTTTTTCCCAATGCACGAGGAAATTAAGGAGTTGGTCCAGACAGAGTGGCAAAAGGTGTCCAGAAGGGTGCCTGTCGATCTAGTTGTGGTCGGAGAATGAGACAGTCCTTCCCCACTGGTTGCCCGGACGTAGCAAGTCCGTGGCTCGCTGAGCAACTTGGAATCCAGTGATGTATATTGGTATGTAGTATAATCCGGCAGCGTCCCTTCACATCCGTCACCACCATATATCGGTGCTTAGGAGCCCTTTTCAATTTTAGGTCGGTCCTTCGGGCAAGCAAGCCCTTATCCTATCCAGCTCTCACCGGGTCCTGGGAAAAACACGTCACTTCTGCTACGCGTTTCGCTGTCACAAGCTTCGTCAGGCGTCTGACGGAGCTTGTGACAGCGAAACGGGGAAGGACTGTCTCATTCTCCGACCACAACTAGATCGACGGTGCAGTATAACTGTTTATATTACCAGCTCCACCTGTCCTGAATACTTATAGAAACAGTGTGCGCACACTTACGAGACTTTTTGAATATTGCATAGACGCTTTGTAGCTACTACACTCGCTGCTAGGGGTTATATTCCCCCTGACTATAAATATTGGTTACACAGCCCGCACATGGGATTCCCACACATGGTTACGGTGTATATTATGCTATAACTTATTGTATCTTGATGTGGGGTATTTGCATATAATTTTAGTTAGGGGGCTTACTATTTATGTATATTGATTGCGGCTGGCCAGCCATATACTTTCCTATAGGATATTTTTGCTATTTTTACATTTGTGAATTTTAAGATATGTTTTATTAAATTTACACTTTATAGATATTGTGGAATATATTTTTTGCGTGTGCCACAAGCAGGGTACTATCTGTTTTTATTATTTATTAGGTTGTACCCTACGGGGATTCTTCCTTCTTTCTGAGTAGGGGGACTCAGAAGTACCTGTGTGATAGTGTTTACCTTTATATAAAAAAAATTTTTGTGGATAGAAGAAGCCTACTTCAATCCATTCCAGACTTTCGAATCATTGCAAATTTCGGTCTGGAAGCAGCAATTAATGCAACTAGACTGAATGCAAGGGGAATGGGTCTCTCAGTGTCTGCACGTAGAGCCCTGTGGCTTAAATACTGGAACGCAGATACACCTTCAAAGAATTCGCTATGCCAATTGCCATTTGAAGGGAAGAAGTTGTTTGGTACAGCGCTGGAAGATCTCATATCCAGGACAACAGGAGGAAAGAGTGTCTTTCTTCCGCAAGGGGGAAGGAAGTTTCGAAACTTCCCAAAGAGACAGGAGAGATTTCCTTCCGGGAGGAGAGAAGGGTCTAGATCCTATAGGCCGGGGAAGGAATTCTCAAGAGCAGCGTCATGGAAACAAGGGCAAGTTACCTTTTTTCGAGGAAAACAAGGTAACCCTAGATTCCCAAAAGAATCCAAGGCCTTATAATGGGAGGCCTGCTCATACTTCACTGGTGGGGGCCAGACTAACAGAGTTCAGAGAAGTATGGGCAAGACACATAAGGGATTCCTGGGTAATATCTGTAGTCAACAGAGGATATCGCCTGGAATTTATCGAAAAGCCGGAGAAATTTTTTTCATCAAAACCCCCATTCCGGCAGATCCCATGAAAGGTCAAAAGCTGGAGGAGTATGTAGATGGCCTACTACAAAAGAGAGCGATATCTCCAGAACAAGAAAGAACAGGATTATATTTGCCGCTCTTTTTGATCAGAAAGGTGACTGGCGACTGGCGTCCCATTCTGGATCTGAGGAGGCTGAACAAATATCTGAAATACCAACCATTCAAGATGGAAACATTACAGACCATAAGAGGGGCAATATTTGTGGGAGACTGGCTGTGCACGGTGGACCTCACAGATGCATACCTTCATCTCCCAGTAGCCGAGGAACACCAGAGGTTCTTAAGGTTCACAGTAGGGGAGCGTCATTTCCAATTAAGATGCCTTCCCTTTGGTCTGTCAACCTCTCCCAGAACTTTTACGAAGGTGTTGGTGGTAGTGGTAGCCCTCTTAAGAGAAGTGGGCATAGAGATATTCCACTACCTAGACGATCTATTAATTATAGCCAGGACGAGACAACAACTGGTGAAGAGGAGAGATCAAGCAATGCACACACTACAGAGATTCGGGTGGCTAATCAATCTAGACAAGAGTCAGCTTTCCCCATCTCAAAATCTAGTGTTCTTAGGGGCCAACATAGATACAAGGCTTGGTCTAGTGTCTCTCCCTCGAGTGAGAATAATAAAGATCGTTCAGGTAGCGAGTGGGCTACAACAAACACAAACAGCAAAAGCAAGGGAGTTGATGAGATTTCTAGGAAATTTGGCGGGAATAATTGGTCTGATACCATGGGCCAGGTGGAGGATGAGACCGCTGCAGACCTATTTCCTTCAGAGATGGGACAGGAGAAATCAAAACTGGTTGCAGAGAATTCATCTAAACAATGCATTCAAGGAGAACCTAGGTTGGTGGACGAGTCCATCCAATCTATGAGTAGGGACACCACTAGAGGAACCCAATTGGATCCATATGTTTACCGATGCCTCGGGGATAGGCTGGGGAGCCCATGTAGGTCAAAATTGTGCTCAGGGAACTTGGGGAAGAAGCCTGGCACACCTACCATCCTCGGTGTTGGAACTTCGGGCAGTCCAGCGGGCTCTCGAGTCTTTTTCCCCAATAGTGAGGGCATCTGCAGTCTGTATCCACTCAGACAATGTGGCAACAGTGATGTATCTGAGAAATCAGGGAGGCACAAGGAGCAAGACCTTGCTAGAGGAAGTGACACCCATTATGGAGTGGGCACAACAAAATTTGTTAGATCTAACTGCTCTCCATATTCAGGGGAAAGACAATCAGATAGCCGATTACTTGTCAAGACAGCAGCTCGAAAATGGGGAGTGGAGCCTCATGGAAGAAATATTTTTGAGACTAACAAGGAGATGGTGGATACCAGACTGGGATTTGATGGCCACAACAAGGAATACCAAGGCCAGGAGATTCTTCTCCAGATTCCGGCAACGGGGCAGTAGCGGAGGATGCTCTAGTGCAGGATTGGAACCACATGAGGGCTTATATCTTCCCCCCATTGCCTTTGATTTTCAGGGTATTAAAGAAAATATTGATATCCAAGATGAGGGTGATAGCCATAATACCGGATTGGCCTCGCAGGCCATGGTATCCCCTATTGAGGAGACTGGTGAGGGGCCAGCCGTGGCATCTGCCACCAGTGAAGGATCTCCTACAACAGGATCACTTCTTCCATCCAGACCCAGCTAGTCTAAATCTAGCAGCTTGGATGTTGATAGGGAGAGGTTATTGAGTCCAAGGTTGCTCAAGTCAATAATTGAGACACTACTCCAGGCCCGTACTGCTTCACTCCAGGCCGTACTGCTTCACTCCAGGCCCGTACTGCTTCAACATCAACAAGATATACAGCAATCTGGGAAGTGATTGCATCTTGGGCAGAGAAGAATAACATTCAGCCTCTTCAACCTTCTACCCCACGGTGTTGGTTTCTGCAAGAGGTGAGACAGGGGACTCAGTCTGAGTACCATTAAGGTTCAGATGTCTGCCTTGTCAGCAGTTTTATACAAAATTTTTTTCAAGAGGAACTGGTCAAACGTTCTTTCAGGGGCACTAAGAATAAGGCCACCAAGGAAGAATCTATTCCCTCAATGATTTTACCTCTGGTGCTTAAACCTTGTCTAATAGTCTTTTTCCAACCATGGAGACTTGTTCATTGGAGGATTTGACTTTGAAATTAGTCCTTTTGATCGCTCCCACATCAGGAAGGAGAGCGTGTGAGATAGCAGCTCTATCCAGTAGACCTCCGTATTTAAATATCTTGCCGGAGGCAGTCATCTTTCATCCAGCTCCAGATTTCCTTCCAAGATACTCTCAAGGTTCCATATTATGAGCCGATCGTCCTTCCAACATTTGTGGATAAGGAGGATCCGAAATACAACGAGATGGTCAAGCTGGATGTAGGTCAAGTCTGATAGCCTACTTGACACACAAGAAAATCCGACTCTCTGACAAACTCTTTGTGATACCGGTGGGGCCCAAAGGGAAGAGCGGCAACCGTGGCGACATCAGAAGATGGAAAGTCAAGGCAATAGGAAAGCCTATGAACCCAAGGCGTGGCACCTCCTGCGTCAGTCTCAGCGCACTCTACAAGAGGGATTGCAGTTACCTGGGCGGCAGAAGAGGGAGCTTCGACCGAGGCAGTTTGCCAGCAGCAGCTGGTCCACGCCTAATACGTTTGTTAGGCACTATAAGTTAAATATTAATTTAACTGCAAGAGCAGTTTTTGGGCAGAAAGTTCTGCAAGCTGTGACCAGGGTAGATAAACGATTTGTGCAGCAAACAGTCTGCTAGTATCTTTTCCCTCCATTAATTGCTTTTGTATGTCCTATGTGTTTCCATACGGCCTGGGGATGGCCAGGAAAGCGGAAACTCACTCATACTTACCGAGATTTTCCTTTCCTGGCCATCCTCCCAGGCAGTATAACCCTCCCTTCCAATGCTTTGAAACCAGACTGAATAGGTAAGGAGGGGTGGGTCTTTTAAGAAGGAGGTCTTTTTCTTCTGTCCAATGGGCAGGGAGCTACCCATGTGTTTTCCATACTGCCCGGGAGGATGGCCAGGAAAGGAAACTCTCGGTAAGTATGAGTTGAGTTTCCGCTGTATGGTGCCCTCCACCCTCTCAGTGCCCTAGCAGTTTGCTTAGGTTGCTTATGCTTAGAAACAGGCAGCCCTGGGTTAAAGTGGTGGCAGGCAGTCCTGACTGCGCTATTCATAAAACTGAGTGTCTGGGAAGCAGTCACCCTCTTTCAAGAGCTGTCAGTCTTTCTTTGAGAAGTTTGCTCTGACTTTACAACCTTTGCAATCTCATGTTTCCCTTACCTTAGCAGGGTTTTTTTCTTTGTTCAATAGAGGGAGCTCCAGCACCATAACAATGCATATAACCTGGTGTTTCTGCCTAACAGGTGAAAACTCCACTTCCTTTGCTACACTACATAAATGGGATTCCATGGGAAGACTAAACAATACAGTTGTTTGTCAATAAAGATCTCAGGTTCATAAGAGTAGATTCAGACGAACGGCTGTGCATATTTCGTGCAGCGTTGTCACCGCCGATTTCTGAGTAGGAACATGCTGCATGCAACGTTTTATAGCGGCTAACATCTGGAACCGCAAGTGAAATGTTTCCAATCCGTTCGTACGAATCTAGCCTAGAGCACAGAAGTCAATTCATTAAAATAGGCACTGAACATAGTGCAGTTAAAAATTGGTACAAACTGACCAGTGGCCAAATATATAATCAAGGGGAAGTAAATTTACAATAAACTTGTCTTCAGTTCTTTATTTGTCCCTAGCTAGGTGTCATATAAATTCCTGTATTGGATGTATATGGTTTGCAATAAATAAAATAAACCTTTCGTTTCACATTTTAGTAATTCTAAGATAAAAAAGTTAGTTAGTTAAAAATCTAAAAATGATTAGCCAGCCACATAAGCCATATGTCTCCCTAAATTCCTTGCAAAATGAGTAAACTCTTTGGCCGGTTATAACTTCCAGCAGTGACATTCCTGGAGTTTATCCAATACAGGATAGACCAGAACGGAGGCCTACTGTAATAAAGAAAGTAGCACCCATTGGTCAGGCTCTCCATCACCTTATGTTGTGCATGATTGCCATTGACTTTGACTTGCTGCTGGCAAGATCCGTGTTTTAATGCACCTTGTGTTTTATCTGTTGTATTCAATTAGATCAACTGGACTTAAAGTTTAGTTATTGAACAAATTTAGTTATTGAACAGATTCTTGTACAAGTCATTCTGAATTGAGAAAGCCAGTCGGATGACTAGCGAAACGTCTTCAAGAACTAAACTTTAAGTCCAGTTGATCTAATTGAATACAACAGATATAACATGACCTGGATATATGAGAACCTTCACAAGCACCTTGTGTTTTATTTACACTTAGGTTTCCAGCAGCTTTGCACTAACTATTATTATAACCTTGTAGTTTAAGAATCACAAAGGCCAAAAGGGTCACAAACACTCAACAAATCTCTCAAATTCACAGCAGATTCAAAGAAATCCATTGTGAATTTTGTTAAACTGGCAAATACACTGCAATGATCTGTTATCAAACCCCCCTACTTGTAGAAACGACTGACAGAATCCAAACCGATCCATCCTGATGTCAACAGCGGTTGCTCAACATTATGGCCATATCAAGTAAATCGGATCCAATGGGATTTGCATAATATTGACAAAGTGTATGATCACCTAAAAGACAAAAGGATGGCCATAATACAGCCCTACTCTATTGTTTAAACTTTGTGTGTAATATAATGTGCTATCCAGTAAGTCTGAGAAATTGTATTTTTTTAAATTACGCCTTTCAATCTTATTGCTTGGTTTTCTCCCCGAGCACACAGTTACAGTACAGGCATTTTTATCTTTGTAATTCAATGACTAATGGAAAGTCTACAATACTGCTGGAATGAATTTCTGGCTGAAAAGTGTTTGGGATGCAAATCTATAGGACTTTTAGAGAAAATCCATTACGCAGTTACTTCTAATTAACAGACGGTTGATAACATCCATCACCATTAGTGCAAAACAGATCTTTGGAAACAATACGGTGTCTTTTTAGGTTTTTATTATTAACAGGAATATTGGTCTGTTTTATCTGCATCCAGTAATTGACTCCTTTTACTAACAGCATCAGAAATACAATTTTTTATGGAACATTCAATGGGCTTTATTCAATAATAGGAGCAAAATTCTGTTATTAATCTGCAGCAACCAATCAGATGTTATCAACTCTAGTAGACCAGTAAAAAGGTACCTTCTGATTGGTTGATATTATATATTAAGTATATATTTAAAAAAAAGCTTTTTTTTTTTTTTAAAGAATGAATCTCACAGAATGTAAGATAAATTTACATTTTGTGACATTCTTTCATATGGCACAAACATGCTTCCATGCCTTTCAGCCTCAACACCACCACCACCAAGATTGGGAAACTAAGGTCTAGGCCACACTGCTGTGCTTTTTTTTGCGTTTACGTTTTTTCATATCACTGAAAACGCGGCAACGCACCACGCGTTTTCGGACGCGTTGCGATTGCGATTTGCGTTCCGCATTTTAAATCGCAATCGCATGCGTTTTTCAATAGTTATTGAAAAAAAAGCGCATGCGCAAACGCAACGAAATCGCAAATGAAATCACATGCCATTGCATTTGCGATTGTGTTGCAGTGTGCCCGTGCCCTAAAGGAGAAAGACAAACTTAAAGGCATTCTTTGGACAATAGACCATGATGGTTTCTAGATCGGACAAGTTCTAACTTAAAGGATAATTACACTCAAAATAACAATGAAGTTTAAATGGAAGCCGTATGCCTAACTTAATTTGTCCCCTTTTTTTCCCTAGGTGTCTTCAGAGCCTTACTGTACCTCAGTAAAGTGCTGGCCATTTTTGGTTATGTCTGCATGGGCTGACGTCACATCACGCGCATCGTGATGTGACGTCAAGGGGGACAAGGTTAGTTAGGCATACAGCTTCCATTTAAACTTCATTGTTATTTTGAGTGTACTTATCCTTTAAAGGGCATGTCCACCCTTAAAACAAAAACTGGTGACTTTACCTGCCCCCAACCCCAACTGATATATTATTACCTGCATTACTAACCAAATATTTAAGTACATTTATTGCCCCTATTCTGGAAGAATAAGCTGACTCCTCCCTCCATGCAGTAAATCAGGGCTGTGACATCACAACCAATGATTGGCTGCTCTTTTCCCTGCTGCCTCCCCTGCAAGTGCTCAAGCTTATGAAAAGTTCATTGAGCAGATGAAGGAGGCAGATACGGAATAAATATCTGGTTGCAAATGCAGTTGGAGTTGCGGGCAAGTCACCATAATTTATTTATCAGTGTAATTAGTTATTATGATGAAGGTTAATCATTAGTGTCTACAATGCTGTCCTGAAATCTCCGAAGAAGTTGGGACATCATAATGACATCATTACATAAAGACATTCACTTGCAATTTATTTATTGGCATTCATTTTCCACATTCTACATTAGCAAACTGGCTGGTTTTTAATTGGATCAAAGAGTAAATCTTTTACAATTTTTTTTTTCATTAAAATCAGACATTTTGACAATCAGCCCTGATAGTAAATTTCTAAGTACATGACTTAACCCCAGGTGGATTGGTTTTCCTGTACTCTACCTACCGATTGATAAAACTATTGGCATTTGGAGTAAGGAAGGATTTTTCTTTATTATGTTAAGCTAGTTCCAAACATAAAATAATTGTGTTTTGGAACAATGTAGAGGGGAGCAATTACAAGACCTCCCGCAGCAACCACTTTGTGACAGTTAATGCAGTGTGGGAATGAGAGTGCTTTAATGCCCTTTAATGCAAAATGAAAACATAAAAAATATACCTAAGGGATAGGCCACACAAGTGCGCTTTTAAGTGCAAAGAGATTGCAATCCGATCACACTAATCAGAGCGCATTCAATCTACTTTTCCCCCACGCAATCGCATGTACCACCACAGCGCACGGCAATTCGTATGAGAGCTCCTGAAACATTTGCTCATTTCAGAAGTGCTCAGACGCGATCTAGTGTGGCCTCGGCCTAATACATCTTATATTACATGGGATAGCTTGGTAGTGGTGTTCAGGGGTCTACAGGTTAGATGTTGAGTTCTTTATTATAAAACCTTTATTTACAGTATATGCAGTAATAATTCTAGTCTCCAAAAGGATTTAACACATGACTGTAAGATACACTTACATAAAATATGTAAGTGTATCTTACAGTCATTTCATTCCCTATTAAAGCCTTGTGTTGACCAAAGGTGGCCATACACTACAAAAGGTTATTACTCATTATTCATTTCCTGCTCCTCAAATTCTGTTCCTCTCTGTCAGACTCTCCTCAGCCCATCACACAAAGGGTCCAATTTTATTATATAAACTAACTTAATTAATGCTATTCAGGGATCATGATTTATTAAGTATTTTTTTAAATACATATGGTACAATATATATATAGAATATACACACACATATGGAGCAAGTATCTTTCTCCTACCTAACGTCCTGGCTCACAGTCCACTCCTCCGATCTCTGTGTTTTATTTAATTTACTAGTGTGTTTTCAATGTCACTGTTTGTTATTCATAGTCTTACAATATAAAGCTGAAGATTCTACTTGCTGTTCATTAATCAAGGCTTGCTTTATGTACACATGTATATTTATATATCAAACACCCACTATGTTACAGAAATCTCATAAAAATATCCCAGACTGTGCATTTTTCAAAAAGCAATTCACATTACAAATAAAGTCAAACCCCTCTAATGATATATAGATGCAAGATGGAATGATTTTCTTTGCCTTAATAATATTTAGACTTGATGCACATAATACATAATGCATACATCTTTCAGTAAGAATGCATAAAATAAGAAGAAGGAACACGCTACAAGATGTGAACACTCATAATTCTCCATAATATACGGAGCTGGATAATTTCCCAGAAAGCTACAGAAGCTGTGCACTCAGTTACAGAATGGTCTGTTCTGGCTACTTTACAAATAAGGTCAGATTTATGTTTTACATCACCCTAAGGGGGCTGGTAGAACAAGGTTGAAGCTGCAAGTCCCTTTATTAAATAGTGCATGTACATATGCCTGATATTGTGTAATATACACAGGATAATGAACCTGTGTTTATACAGGGCATTGGGTTTAGCATAGGTGATAATTATGTTATAAAATATATATTATTAGATAGCATTCCCTACTGCATTTTATAGGGAAGACTGTAATATTTGTTACCATAGATCTTGATCCGGAAAATAAAAAAATCTGATCTCCCTATACTTTGTGTAGATCGCCACACAAGCAGTGTCTTCTTATAAATTATAACTGACACTGACTAATATGGCTGATAATTGTTAAATCCCATCAGATTTAATGGACTTGTCTTTTATCAGGTTAAAGGGCATGTCCACTCTCAGAATAAAAATGTATATACCTTACTAGCTATCCATCGCTGGCTGAAGGGACAGGTCCCGTCCACAGGTTTCACTAAGTATAGCGCAGATTAGCATGCTGGCGCACTATAGTTAAAATGAAGCAGGAAGCGGTTGGAACCTGTCACTTCAACCTGCAGTGAATCTTATAAGTAAATATACTTACCTTCATTCCAGGCTCCGGTACACTCAATTGAAGAACGGAAGGTAAGACATAGCTCCTTTACCTCCCATTCTTCAATCAATGCATTAAAGGAATAGTTTACCTTTTCCTTTAATAAGGAGACCCCTAAGCCCACAATTCACTATACTTACTGTACCTTTATCAAAGATGCTTCTAACCTTACTTACGTAACCCGGTCCTGTATTTTTGGTATGGCTAGCAGCCACTGATGGGCAGACCCAGAAGATACAGAGGAGAGGAGACAGCCGTGAGAAGTAAGGTTAGAAGCGTCTTTGGTAACAATAAGAATAACAAAAAGTGGTTTTGGGGGGCTGCTTATTAAGTTTATAACATTAATGAAATTGAAACTTACAATATTCATAAAAAGAATATGTATTTTTTGCCCTTAAAAAGCAACTGAAGCCTTCAAACAACATCAAATGAGAAGACAGAGCACTTTGAGTAAACACTGTTGAGAAATGAAATGAATCTTATTTCCCAGCATTCTAGTTTTACAAGCACACCCACTGTTTAAGTCTCTGACTCATATGTTTCTAACACATGGCCAGTTCTGCGCTACTGTAGTTGCTTGTTACTTCAGGCCACTGACCTCATGAATTCTCTAACCAATTATATTACTGTCCAGTAGAGAAGAGACAGGGGAGCGTAAGACTGACCTTAGGAGACATGGCAGTTAGATGCTAAAACTACCCAATACACTGGCCAATGAGGATGTGATAGTTTAATAAAAAGAAATCAATCAAACTTTCTTCCAATCTTTTCACTTGTACAACTGACTGAAATGTTCTAGAATCCAGATTAGATTAATTCTAGACTCAATTTTTATCCCTTCTGGTGGATCAAATGCAAAAAAGTAATTGGTTTTAAAGCAAAATAAATGCTTATACCGAACAATCAAATTGAAAAACTACCCTGTGTAGTGTAGTAGAGGATATGGAGTTGTTAATGTTCACATTTCAGTAAAAAGAAGAGCAACCATTACCACATCTCCAGCAGTGCTCACCATGCGAATCCACGGAGCAAGACAAGCAAGTTCTGCCACTTTTCCTAGTGGAGTGAAGAGCAGCACTGAGGGAGTGTCATAGATAGACCATGTTGGTAAACAGCAGATGGTTTGCTTTAACAGGAAGTACATTTAACAGCTGGTAGGACATTAAAGGGCATATCTAGTTTATATTCTGTGGAAATAGAATACAGCAGTTCTGTTTGCACAGAATAAAAACTTATTTCAAACAATTATAAAGCATTGATAAATTCTCTGTTGGAAACTCATGAATGAATGAATTGAATTGCTTTCATCTTACTCCGTGATACGAAAGGAGCTCTAATGAGAGATTACATATTTTGTGTTTAGACAGTTCGCAGAGTTCAGTGTTGTGGGCTTAGAGTCTGAAACAGGGACAATTTCAATATATTATATCAATATATGAAAAAAAAATGGAAGCTTTTCCAATGCAGGAATGGGAAACATGATGCCATATATGGGTTGATGCAATAATACTTAATAGTGATGTCACTACCAATGATTGATAGTGATGTCACTACCAAAGACATTTTCTAAAGCTTTGAATGGAGCAGAGTGGTTTGGGGATATTTAATTAACAGGTGGGTGTATTTTATATTTAGGATGGACATGCCCTTTAAGCTATTGGTACAATAATGTCTTCTCTGAGCTTCTTCATGTGATCTTGTTGTTTTTGTTTCTATTTTGCATCCTTAGCAAAAAAAAAACATCTGTGCATCAGCCTACTGTCTGCACCGTGTCATCGGCAATAGCACATTCCCTTAAGATGTATGGGTTTTCTCTGCAACATGTATTGAATTAACCTGAAAAGGCTTAACAATTCTGGGCTGACATCCTGTAATTTCTTTGCTCCAAAGCCTTAATCAATTAAGTTGTCTTCAGTTTTCCTGAGGTTCCTCCTATATTTGGTTTAGTCCCTTTGGGCTTGTAAGACATTGATCTTGCGCTGTCTTAGATCCCCTAACAGCAGCTAAACCCAAAGCTATGTAAATGTAACTATGTGACTAATGGAATGCATTGATTATCAGTACAGACCTTGCTAAAGGTAGAATATCCAAAAGTAAAAGCAAACAACACAATATCCCCCAATGGCCATGCACTAGGTAGACATTAGCAGGGCTATGTACCAAGAGTCGCTATCGGTCTATCTTGCCCACTTTAGGCAATGCACTGAGCTGATAGTGGCTCTCAGTGTATTGTGACTGGAGTTTGCCTCTTGCAAATCATTAACACCAGCTATCTGCTGGCATTAGAGATTACGTCTTAAAGAGTTGTAAATGGCTCAGTACACTGGTTGCGGCAATTGTGTAGCACAAATTTTGCGTAATGGCACAACTGCCGTTAGTTGTGTCTTAAAGTCACGTTAACACTTGATTCATTGATTAACGTGACTTTAAGACACAAATAGCCGATAACGGCCCTCGGGACATAGCCCTATATTAGGTGTTCATTCATATTCATATTATTCAATATAAAAGTTCTTATTGTTAAAAATGGTACTTATTTTGCCCCAACCAATCATATGTTAGCTTTCAAATGTTAAATAATATCTGATTGGTTGGGGCAAAATTAGTACTATTTTTAACAATAAGACGTTCCCGCCTGGCCTATTAAACAGGTCAAGCAATTCTTCAGACACTGCATGGGCGTTGGAAGAACTTTGCGGGGACGTCGGAGGGTGAATACCTAGAGTATGGGCACCTTAAATCTTTTTCCTATCTTTGGAGATTTCAGCCCGTTAACTAGCCAGACCTTCTCTCTATACTGGGTCACGAGTCCTGCCCAGAGCAACCTTTCAGACTAATAAAAAGGCTCAGGCATACTCAAAAGGGTATCAGATAAGGAAAGAAACAGATTTAGGAGAAGATATTAAACTATTATATAACTATTTAACTATTATGCAACTGATTGGCTGCTTTTACCTTTTACTGTTCATTGTTTTTTAACTTAAAAAATGTTAACGCTAAACTGATGTAACTATGGGTTCCTTTTCTTCCTAAGCTACTCTGGTGTTTTATATTTTAAAATATAAAAATGTCAATCTTCAGGGACCCACCTATATTCATAAATGAGTCAAAAAAATCAAGGATGAAATTAACATTTATTTCACAGTGTGTGCTAGCAGGCCATGGTACTAGCTGGTGTACTGGAATGTTGGTTAGTGGACTAGCCAGCAGGCTTCTGTGCTGGAAAATGGATTGACAGGCTCTTGTACCACGATCCACTGCTTGTGGGCACTCTGTTCCACTGCCAGCAGTTCAGCCTACCAACCAATCACCATTAATAATAATAAAAAGCAGCTCCTGTGAGAGAAGTTGGTGGGAAATGCTATAAAGAGAAAGTACAGAAAATGACATGGATTTAAGTGTGTGCCCAAAATTTCAACACCATGCCAAATTAGGAAGGATTTTCATAGCCTGCTTATTAAAAGTGTATTGTGCATTTGAACTGGGATTTCAGTGTGGAAACCCATAATGTATTAGCTAACGGATCGCAAAACGTGATCGTAAGCAGGTGAGAAACGTGCTAGTGTGGCCTAGCCCTCAGTCGGCTGTGTGATTTGAGCAGCTAAATAGGACACATCCTAAATTCAGCTAGCAGAATAATTATTAAAATTACCTTAAAGAATAAAGCCAATCAGATGTCAAAATATTTTTTTTATATGTAAAGTGACTTAGAACCAATTAGCCTAATCGGTGTAAGCAAATTTTTCAAAGTAGAAGACAGAAAATAATCATAAGGATATTTGTTAATTAAGTTAAAAACATCAAACAGAATTCTTTACAGAAGATAAATTGCACATAGTCTTACAAGGTTAATTAATAATCTTGCAAGTATAAATTCAATTCCCTACTGTAAAGAATAGTGTTAAATAAATGAAGATGTAATTCATTAAACAATAGGCCAATTTATGTGCCATTCATTATAAATACATTAGATGTTGGGTTAAAAATCTACCCCACAACACAATTTAGTCATTAATTTTTGCATTTTTTGGCAATATGTTTGATAATTAACATAATCCCTTGTAGATCTGGTTTCTTGTAGAGAGCAATGATTCTAAGCTTACATGTATGTATGTATTTTATTTCTTATATAGCGCTACATATTCTGCAGCGTTTTACAATTATTTACTCAATTCACATCAGGCCCTGCTCCGAAGAGCTTACAATCTAATCACTATATATACACATACAACCTATCAGTATGTCTTTATGATTGTTGGGGAAACCGGATTGCCCGGGGGAAACCCACGTAAGTACAGGGAGAACATACAAACTCCTTGCAGATGTGTCCAAGGGTGGAATCGAACTCAGGACCTCAGCGCTGCAAGGCATCAGTGCTAAACACTGAGCCACCGTGCTGCCCATGGCAACATTGCACCTCTAATGTCAAGAGTGGGTTGAGTAGGGTGCAAAGAGTACATGTAAATACATAGTCATGCTTCTCTCCCAACTGATCATCAACAATGGCTGACCGACCGGCCCTTTCGGGCAACTGAGTGCCCATACACTTATATAGTCAGCCGAAATGGACATTCATTCACCATTGTGCATTGCAGGTCGGGACCCGCAGTCATACGTGCTTACAGACCTTAAGACATTGGTAAACAGTTACTTTAGGCATGAGGAGGCAGCCAGACAATTCTAGGAGACAATCTAGATTTTAAGGTAGAAAAGGAAACCAATAGAATAACCTTTATAAAGCTATATCAACCCATACATGGTACAATAACTATTATAAGATATCATACAATAATCATATCATGTGTAATGACTAAATTTGACAAAGTGGTTAAATTATTGCACATGAAAACATTGAGCCACAATAGGACTAGCCTTCATATCAGTCACATTAGTAGTGGTTATTTACCCACAGCCGCTGGGCAGATCCGCTATCGGTTAGCATGGCTTTAACGCCATTTTGGCACCGGATGCACGGGTTTCGCAAGAGACATTTAATATCGCGTTTGCGCAGGAATTTCAAATCATGCTGTGTGTAAATTTTGGGATTTACTGATGGCCGCAAATGCAATATTGAATCGCAGAGGGGAGATTTACCCGGAGCGATAGTAACTCTGGGTAAATCTCCCCCATTTTGCGTATGGTTTATGGACTTCTTTAATATTCAGCAATTTAAATGATCCTCATGGATAACACCTAAAGTTCCTTAGAACAGTTCACACTGGATATCTCCAAGGTCACTATTGAAGGGGCATATCCACCTCAGATCAAAAATCAATACTTACATTCCTCAGACCCCCAAACCCAGAGATTGGTATAGTATAATATATATAATGCACTTCTCCTCAGAAAGCTTTTACCGAGGACAGAGGAGAGGTGCGCTGGAACGCAGATTAAGTCTTTGGACATGATGTCACTGTCAAAGCAGTGACTAACAGCTGCAACCCAGAAGAAAGCCAGCACCTATGTTAGATGCTGGAGAAATCTAAGTATTATGGGCTTCAGGGACTAAGGAGAGGTAAGTATCTTGGGGTTTGAGCGGTGGGGAAGTAAGTATAGGTTTTTGTTCTGTGGGTGGAATATTTAAATATACAATTCCCACAAAGATGCCCATGCTTTAAAGGAGAACTAAACTTTTTTTAAAATCCTAATGTGATCTCCCCAGAATATCTATTCATAATAAGATTATTCTCTAGTACATTGCATTTAAATACAAGGAGTAGATTCTTTAAAGGGCATGTCCACCCCCAAACTATAATCCCCCCCCACTACTGGCCCCATTGTTAGTGTAGTTTAATCCTTACCTCACATCCCAGCTCCATATGGTTCTCCTGTAGTCCCCCCAAAGTCCCAAAAACTGCCCACCAGGAAGATAGCAGAGTCCATATAGGACTCTGCCTCCTACCTGGCCTCCGGAGAATTTTGGCATGCGTACTGCAGCCCTTCTCCCCCTCCCTCCCGATAGGATTCCCTCCCCCTACCATAAAACCCTTTTTACCAAACATTCCCCCTGTCCCCCCAGCCCCAACCGCTCTATTAGTAATATCAGAAAATGCCCAAAACATTACTTACCTTCCCTCTTCGCCTCCGCCGCACTGAACTCCGGCAGCAGCGTCCGTGATTGGCTGCCGCTCAGCCAATCACAGACGCGACTGCCGTCCCGCCCCCTGCTTACATTTTCTCGCAAGCAGAGGGCCTGGCAGCGCGGCGGAGAAAAGGGAGTTAAGTAAAGTTTTGGGCATTTTCTGATATTACTAACATAGCGGTTGGGGCTGGAGGGACAGGGGTAATGTTTGGTAAAATTTTTTTCAGAAGGGTGGACATACCCTTTAACTAAGAAGGCTTCCATGTTGTTGCCAGTACAAATCACAGCCCATTTAGTCTTGAGCCTGGTGTGAGCATGTTACATATTGGCCACGTCCCTTGACCCTGCTTTTCACTCTCTCTAAGCACAGAGAATTTTCTGTAAAGATGTCTCCACACTAATATGGAAATCCCCATTAAGACTGAGAAAGCTGCTTTTTACCCTGCAGTTGATTTACCAGCCAATGTGAATAGCCTTCCTTTACTGACATTTTCTTTTTTCTGTCCCTAGAAAAAGATAGAGAGTTCCTAAATGTAGAACACACAATCCATGACGTTCATATCCCAAAACGTTCTTTTTTTGGATTTCCATTATGTTCCAAGCAAAAGAGTACATGAGGTTGCAGGCTCCCAGACTTCTTTATGCTTCACATACACTGCAAAGATTGCATTTTCTTTTTTGTATGAAAAGCAAAGGAATATATCATTATATGATTGGCTGTCAGCTTATAGGAAGCAAGGCTGCAGCTTCCTTGATTTGATCTGTTGAGCAATAAAGTGCATGTAAAGTGTACACAATGGTAGGGGGGCCCAGGAACTAAGAGGGCACACGATCCACTGTTTTTAAAAAGCTGATTGCGCTAAAATAGTAAAGGTAAGCGCAATCAGCTGTTTAAAAAAATCGGTTTTCAAAATTGGTTTTCATTATCGGACTTGCTGAAATTTCGTCTGACCAATATTATTGGCCAAGATTGGGCATTAACACGTATCTCCAATCATGCATAAACCTAAGTTTTTTTTTTATTTATTTGAAGAACGGGAGGTACAGTGAAGGAGCTTTGTCTTACTTCCCATTCTTCAATTTAACAGGCAGGGAACACAGACAACTTACCCGTGATTGCGCTCCAGTTCTATCTTCTTTGACAGGTCCATTGCTCCCTTACACCGTATGTGCATGCAAGTACATTTGTAAGGGCGATTACATTTTTCCCTGCCTGCTCCTGACTGCTAAATTGAAGAGTGGGAGGTAAGACATTGCTCCTTTACCTGCCGTTCTTCAATTACACTGAAAAAACATGCATAAAGTCTTATGCATGAGTGGAGATACCCTTTAATATCAATCTGTCTATGAACACCTTTAGTTTGCCCAGGTCTACTCTGTCATGCATTTTTCAAGCTGAGTAGCTCTAGCTCTTTATCTAGCTACTCATCTTGAAACAAGTAATGCAATGCACTGAATAAACAGCACCTTGCTGCAAAATGAGTGTTACAGTTTGCCTGATCCTTTCATCATCCATTCTACTGATTTAATACAATACATTAAAATACCAGACAGACATAACTATGTATAGTTATGTGACACGCTTGGATTGCCAATATCAGTAAGCGTGTCGGTTTCCTAGCCAGTAGTTCTGTGGTTTGGCTCTTAAAGAAGGCACTCAGGGAGATTCAATATCCTGCGCTAACAGGAAAATAAGCGCTAAATCCACACTAACTTATTTACTGACATGTTAGCGAAGGTTTTGCGCTATCTGCACCATGTCACAATTTTTTTACATTTTTCACAGTGCAAGTGATGCTATAAATTTTGTGCCGGTTTTTGCGTATTTTTTTGCACTAAAATTACAGCCTTTTCAATTGTGTCTTTAAAGCCGTGCAAAAGCTCGCAACTACGCACTAGCGTTTTCACAATGTATTAACGGTCGCAAAGCGGTTAATACATTGCAATAACAAGTGCAGGTAGGTTGCTTAATGCGAAATTTATTGCATCTCCCCCAATGTCTCTAAATAGCTTTAATACTGCTGAGCTTAGACAAATATATGTTGTATCCTTCCAATCAACACGGAAAACACATTTTTATACATCAGCAAATTAAAAGGTGTAAACTATACACAACAATGCAATATTTTGAATCTGCTACTGAGTTTAATATTACGCTCATAAAACGTAAAATGCACAATAACCCTTTTTTTCCATTATTTGACCACCAGAGATTACGGTTTAATAATTTTTTAAACCCAGCTAAACATGATATCGGTACAGAACAATATACACTCCTGGAATGACTTAAAATACGGAATACCCAGTGAATGTTAGAGATCCTTTATAAATGACATCCTCCAGCCACATCTCTGAGATCCCCTAGCATCCACTGAAAGTAAATCTACACGGATGCAAGCACATAAAACTGGTTTACAGTCCATCAGTTTGCCAGGATACTACAGTATTCTAGTAATGGATTATATTCCAAATGAATGAAACATGTTAATTAAATACTGCAAGGAACTTGTATTTTCTCCTTGTGCTTGTTAGGGTTTCCTCCAGACTCTCCGGTGTTCAATACAATTATAGAGACATCCTGATAGGTTGTATGGGACATTAGGTGATAAGATTGTAAGCTCTTTGGGACAGGGCTTAATGTGAATGGATTAAAGAAATAAAATAAGAAATAAAATACATCCATACATATTAATAAAAGCAACAGGGCAACGGTGAATTACTGTTTAAATACATGCCAAAGATAAAATGAATAGTCCTATTTTCTGGGGGCAAGCAGACTCTGTCTTATTATATCAAATTCATTTATACAACGCTTTATTGTGTAAAGTGAACAAAAGACTGTGAAGCATTGCTGCATAGAGTTTACTGCTATATACAAGACAGCTCCCACGCCCATCAAACATCACTGTGTATCTGATAGTGTTGGGACATTAAAGTAGGATGGACAGACAAATCATTCTGCAGTCCTTGTTTATCACACATGTCTACAGTGTAAGTACATATATATATATTTGTAAATGTGCTCTATGAATTAAAGAGTCTCAGATAAGACATTCAGCAGGTTATTAAAATATAGGGCTAGTTTCTGTATATTGGATTAAAGTCTCAATCCACTCGCCACTTCCCTGTCAACTGGTGAACCTCAGTCAGGCTGTGCGTACAAAAGGAACCAGAGAGGCAGATGTTAAATATTGTGCCTTGCGGCAAGAGAAAAACTAAAAGAAAAAAATGAATGTATCTTGGAAGCCGAAGGACATCTGTATAATTCATAGTGAGAGGCTGTGGTAGCTGTACATCTAACAACCTAACGGGTACCAGACCGTGGGACTCCAGCATTCTAAGTAGGAGCCACAGAGGGAATACTGTGTATAGCGAACAGCTACAGTGGAAATCCATAATCAATACTATTCACATTTTACAAGCTGTAACTGGAAGAAATACCAGCAGCCTGAAAGGAGAACAAAATAATCAGTTTCCCATTAACAAAACCTGTTGTGGATTCCAGAATACAAGTTTTACAAAAATGCCACAAACCCATGAAATAGTTTTATCAGACTGGACTGTCAGGAATACAAAACTTAACACTTAACAATCCCAGAGATAAAAGGAGGGGGGCCACCTGCATCTATGGCAGGGGGCACCAGATCATCTGGTAATTGGAGGACACCTAGCAGAGCTGCACACTGATTGCAATGGAATGTCCCCAATATGGACCCAGACATGCTGTTTTAATAGGTACCCTCTGATTTTTTATTGATCTGGCAACCCAGACAAAGATCTTCTATTTTGTTTACAATGAAATCTCCCCCTTTTAAACAAATGAAAGCTTCTCCCCTTAAAAATGTTTTCTTAGTTTAATGCTTAGAGCTGCAGACATAATGGGTCCCACCTGTCATTATATTATATGCCAGTAATACTGACCAGGTCTGTCCCCACGTTCTGCTGAGTGGTGACAATCATCTTGGCTGTTCAGGCAGAGTTTGTCTCGTCTTCCCCCAGCAGTGCAGGCAATGGGAAGGTCTCAGCACGGCTCGCTGCTCAGTGTATCTCTTTCACGCAATCAGGGAAGGCCAATCTTATATTGACCGAGGGAATTAATCAGAAAGACAAGCACAAAAGCTAGATCTCAGCGAATTTACCCACAGGGAGAGGGAGGGGATGTGCACTGCCAGGCTATGGAGGGGAGGGAGGGGGAGAAGGAAGCACTCAGAGTGCCTTATTGCTACATTCATTGCATTATATGAGGGGGAAGCAAACAGGTAAATAGTCCCTAGTGGAATGAGATTCCTTGGAGAAGAAGATTGCAGGGCAGAACTAAATGACATTAAATCATACAGGAATGGGTGGGAAGGAATGGATCTGCTGAATTGGCATTTCTTCTCCAGAGCGCAGAAACAGGGGCTTATCTAATACAGTAACAGAGAAACTCACACACACCACATATACACATATATCTATCTAGCAGCAAATACTGTCACCGTCATGTGTATCTGGAGCAATGCGCCTGGACGCAGTTTATCCTATATAATAAAAGCCTAGATGTGCGTCCCTGAGTCCGTGTGTGTGTGACTTTTCCCTTCTGCGCATGTGCCTGAGCGTCCCTGAACATCCGCATGCACGGGCCAAAATGGGATCTCTGTAATGGCTTGAAGACAGAAGCGCATGGGGAGGAGTATAGCGCCCGTTTATATAACGGTCTTAACTGTCTAGCCCTATATAATAAAAGCCCCAATGTGCGTCCGTGAATCCGTGTGTG
This sequence comes from Hymenochirus boettgeri, assembly GCA_019447015.1. Taxonomy (NCBI): domain Eukaryota; kingdom Metazoa; phylum Chordata; class Amphibia; order Anura; family Pipidae; genus Hymenochirus; species Hymenochirus boettgeri. The sequence goes on along the minus strand of CM033470.1, from coordinate 263,483,227 downwards.
GCTTTTTGCTTCTGCGCAAGAGGAGTCTCTCAGCTATGTGCGATCATCCAAAGCGAGTATAGATGAATCAAGCTCACTGACCCAGACGAGTACATCCTCTCTACTTCAAATTGCCGAGAGAGAGAGACTCGACTCTCTTTCTAGTGCCCATTAATATAACGGGTTTAACTGTCTAGTTTATATATAATCCCTCCCACAGCGAGGATAGATTATATATATATATTTGTATGTAATCTATTCCTTCTATGGATCTCTATGGGGTCCAAATGGCACCATGTGTAATATAATATAAGAAAATCAAATCAATTTTTTACTTTCTCATCCCCAAGATGTTATGAATCAGGAATCCCTCGTACCTTGGCAGCAAGACTGTCCAAGAAAGTGAGAGTGGGAGAGAGGCTGTTTACTTTTGGCTGAGCTTTGAAAGAGAGGTAAAGGGCGTGTGTGTGTTGAGAGTGGGAGAAAGACTGGAGGCTTGGGTTTTCATAGGTAGATGTGTTTGTTTGAAAGAAAGAAAAACGTGGGGTGGATATAATGGATAATGTACCCCCTAGAATAAATCTAAAAGATATTCAAAGTTACCTCAGACTTCCTTTACCATATAAAAGCATGAGGCTACAGTAGGGTTTACATTATCCATTATATAATCTGCGTGCTACTACGTAGTAACGTGTCGATTATAACCAGGAAGTAACAGCTCCAGTCTCAGTAACTCACTGCCCTTCACCTCTACTGCACATCTACTGCTTAAACATCCCCAGCCAGAAGAGCACATAGAAGGTAGTGGGAGCTGGATGATGAGGTGTTGCAGGCAAATGTTTAAGGCACTAAAGAAGGGAAAGGGGGTGGTGAGGGGAATACCAGTGTACATAACTTTAACCAGCTGATCGGAAGGTTTCAGGGATAGTTGACCAGAGCAAATATTGAAATAACCTTTTTAAAGTACCTAGGGTAAGAACCTAAATCGCTAGGTCCCCAGCCCGTGGGTTCAACCTCTAAGTCCTGTACTTACCTCTACAAGTTCAGACCGCCAGCCAAGGGTGTACCTAGGGTTTTTGGCACCTAAAACAACTTTTAAATGCCGGCTATAGGCAGACAGGGGGCCCGCACATGAAACGGGTGTGGCTTCATCAGGCAACATAGGCGTGGCTTGTGGAGGTGGGTGTGGTGGGCTGACTAACACTGACTTGTAAACTGAAAGGCTGAGTTTACACTGACTGGTGGACTTGTGCTGAAATGCAGTATTGCAGGAAGGAGATTTTTTTTTTTATGCTGCCTTTCCACAGGGGCGCGCCCTGAGAAAATGTTTCAGTTTGCTTCATTGTAGGGGCACCCCTGCAGCCAGCACTCTGTTCTCTGACTCCCTCTCGGGGTTTCACCAATAGGAAGATGCTTTTTTCAATACCGTGGCTCATAATCTCCTCTCCTGCACCCAGTAAGCAGTACTTAACAAAAACAGTGATAACACTAAAATTAAATAAGTATTCTATAGTTTTAATTGGGTGTGTGCATGCAGATATATATCATCTATGCAGGTTGCGACAAGCTGGTACTTACCAAGCAGGAGCGCATGACAGGGCTGGTCCAGGGGGCAAAGGAGGGAAGTAGGAGGTTAGGGTAGTGGTGGGGGAGGTGGAGCCACAGTGGGAGGAAGTGAGGAACAGGAAGTGGAGAGGTCCTGATTAGAGCGCCAAAAGGGGACAGGTGAACGGCAAGGTGCTTTTCCCTCCCTCCCTTTGGGGGGGTTAGTCCCAAAATTGGGCTTCCCATCTGGTGGACATTGTACAATGGCTAGACTTGGAATAACCTCTCAGTGGGTGGAAACGGCCCACAGGAGAGTATGGATATAGTATGGTAAAATATTTAAATGTGGTGTCTCTTGGGCTGGAATGGTAAGCGGCCAGGGGGCTTGAATTATGGAATATGGTTGCACTGCCAGAGATAGTTATTTAAAGCAATAACTGTGATATTAAGTGATATTAAGGAAGAGTGTTTACATTCTTGTTAATGTTTATTGCTAATTTGAATAAACGTTTTTAAAATTAATATGTTATGCAAATATTTGTCACAATAAATGTGGCCAATACCATTTTTCCTCGGAAAAGCACTGTGTTGTGTCAGTTATTGGGCAAGGAGAAGGTTGGTTAGGGAGGGTGGTATTGATTGTGGTGGGGGGAGGGGGTGGCGGATTTTAACTGTTCAGATCACATCTGAAAGGACTAGAAAGAGGAGAAAGGGCAGGTTAAGTGGTGTGAGTGTAAATATCTCCATTGCAAGGTTAGAGAATGAATAAGAGATATTCTAAGAGTACCGGTATATAATAAACCAAGTTATTGAGTAGATAAAGACTCCAATGAGGTTTGCTTTGAGGGTTGTGTATGATTAAGCTTGTGAGAAGTGTGTGAGTCACATTAAGGGCCTATTGAACCTGAATTGGTAAAGTCTGAACAAGGTTTAATTTTTAAGAAGTACTGAAACGCCACTAAAAATTTTAAAAGCAAGCAGAGCATTTGAAGTCTGCACTGTAAGAAAGAGGCCAGGAGCCAAATTCTTTAAGGCAAAGAGCCTGCTGAAGAAATATAAATAGGAGGGGTGATATTTGATTGTATGATCATTGGCCAGTGGTACATTAATCATTCCACTTGTAGATATTATTCCTTTTTCATTTTGCAATATCTTCATAGAATCATATCTCCAGTAGTTACAGACTAAAAAGGGTCAAACCAACTAGTTTTCTTGTAAAAGAAAATGTGAATGCTCCCATTCATCATATCATGGTATATCTGTGGTATTATGCCCTGGAAAGTGTCAGTTGTCAGGGACCTCCTCAGTAGCGAAACTGCCAAAGCCCCCTGCAAGTTTCATGGCCCGTTTTTAAACAGTGTGGAGATTACGGGCCTCTTAGTCCCTGTTGCAGGGGCTATTGGTATACCACTGGGCTTTCCAACTGCAAAGTGTTGATTGAATTGTAGAGGTGTTAATAAACTGCCCAGGATAAGGCATCAAAACAGCGTTGTATGTGGCAAAGAATAGATATTGACTCCATCCTCCCCCCCACACACATTTAAAGCTTCCTTTCCCCCTCATTGAATGATACTGGTTTTCTTCTTTGACCAGAATGTTCACATTACAGTCAAACTTGTGCCATTTTCCCTTAAGATACAGGTACATAGCTAAGTCCTGACCCAAGTTCTCTGAATTGTATGTGGGAGAGACTAAACAGCAGCTGCACTAATGGAAGGACCAGCACAGAAGAGACGATGCCTTGGGTAAGGACAGCTGATTTTTTAGTAGGGTAGTTTTAAGTGGCTTGGGAGTCTAGACAAAATGCAACATTAACAGGTCTTATTTAATTAGATGTGCAAAATTTTGCCTGTGCTGTTAATGTACAGCAGAGCCCGATTATCCATTAAAGGGGAAGTTCAGTGCAAATACATATGTTACAGTATGTTTTCATTCCAATGACCATAATCTGCCAATTCAGCATTTTGTCTGTATATAAATAAATGCAACCGAAATACTGACTTCCTGTTTGCAGGACCCGTAGTACAGACCGTTATGGTCTTGCCCATGACCCAGCGCCTGATTCAGTTGCTCAGTAGAGATCTGAGCATCTTTGACCCCAATAGCCAATTGGTAGAAATTACTGTTAGGAACATTCCAAGGATGTGGTGCATCCTGGGAAGAAGAAGATCCGTTAGAACCTGAAATGGCAGCTCACTAATGTCTACAACGGGTAACAGCAAAGGGTATGAAATCAACTGATTTTTTAAAATGGGAGAGAATATGTAGAATAACTAAGAAGGCATCACACAAACTAACAATTTAACAAATATCGATATTTTCCACTGAACTGTCCCTTTAAGGCAACCTAGGCAACTGCCTAGGGCCCAGTAAACATAAGGGTGCCCTTCTACAGTAACACAAATAACCAAGGTATGGGTGCACTCTGAGCCAACCAGGGTGAAGACGCCTCAGGCTTCCTCCCTTGGGAGGAAACCCTGAGGAGAGAAACAAAACAAACTAGGGTTACACACATCCACTCACTGTGGTCACACACTGAGTGGATGTGTGATCACAAATAAAGAAACACGTTCTATTGGAGTGCGACCCTTGTTTGTTTTGTTTCTCTGCCCCTCTACAGTACTATAGCCCATATAATACAAGAAAAAGTGGGTCCAAAATATCAGCCCTGCCCAGGGCCCAAGTTGATCTTAATCCATTTCTTATCTGCAGCAACCAATCAGATGCCAATTGTTTTCCAACAGAAGTTAAAAGGTACCATCTGATTGGTTGCTGCAGATTAACAGCACGGGCACATTTTGTACCTCTAACGGAATAAGCCTGTTTTGTGTAGTACTGTATATTACCGCATGTTTCTTAAAGAATTTTTATTGACTAACCAGAAAATGACTTGGGCACAAGCTACTTAGAAAATATGTCGGTTTCTGTGCTTTTTAAATAGTAGAACTGTTTGCTGCAGTGCTTTAAGACAATGACAAAGTGATTGTTTCACAGCTCCTTAAATCTAAGCAAATATCAATACTTTATACAGGGAAATTTGCCAACTGGAAATAAAGTCTTTGCATGCCAAATAGACGTGATTAGTAGAGAGAAAGTAAAATAGATTTCAGTATTAAATTGGATGGGAAAGAATTAAATCAAAGCAGATGTAGGAAAAGACTTCCTTCCTAATTAGGTTAGTAGATGTAGCAGGTAATATCAGTACAGATAACAGGAGCAGGTTGTTTGAGGTCAGAATGCCATTTCTTGTATTACATATTAGCACTTCTGTCTTACAGATTAAAAATACCTCCCAATTATACCAATTAGTGCTGGACTCTCTCATTTTGAAACCTTTTACCAGGGTCCTACATCATGTGTTTACAATAGTTAACTTGCATTAGAAAAGACAAATATCCACTTGCAAATATCCACTTCTTTCCTATTTAAAGGGCAACTGTGGTCTCCAAACAAGTTAGGGTTAAATGAAAGCCTGCAGTATTTTCTTTATAATGAGCCAACAATCAGATCTCTGGCTTTACCCTGTGAGAAAAGATATCAAGGTGAATGTTCAAACTTCCTGCTTCCAGTAGGTTGAGCGACATCACCTTACCTCTGCTAGCCCCTCTGCCCCGGGAGAGAAGCATGCTCAGTAAAGACTTTATGCTGGGGAAATCAGGAAGTACCTGGGGGGAAAATTGACAGTTGAGAAGGGGAGCCTATTAATGCAGGCAGGCTGGTCACATGACTTCAAGCTGGTCACATGACTAAAAACAGGAAGTGTTCAAGCAGGAAGTAATATTGCTGAACCTTTCCAGCAATAACTTCTCACAAATTGTATCTAGAGATGTGATTTCAGTTTTATTTTGAAGGTGTGATGGAAGGCTTTTTATATAATTCTTACTAGTTCAGGAGAATTGGAGACCACAGTTACCCTTTAAGTACTCAGGATGAGAATCTAACCACAAGGTTCTCACCTCTGGGGTTGCTTTAAATTGCTGGAAATCGCTAAAAATACTTACCTAAACAGCTCCACTTCCTTCTTTAGTCCAGGACTTGGCCAATGAACATGCCTATTGCAGAGTGCTGCTTCCCATAGACCATGCTCCTGAAACAAGCTGGCTTAGGTCACAGTCACAACCTTCCGTAACTAATTCCAGTGATCTATTAAAATACCCAGGTGTGAGGAATTAGTTTTTTTCATTTGTTTATACACGGCTTGTTTTAATCCAGTTTGCCATCTCTGTGGTGCTTTTATCCTTCTTTCACTGTTTACTTATTATGTTTTTATCCTTCCTTTTTTATTTCCATTCTTATTTTTCTGTTCTCCCTTTTACTCCCCCCTTCCTTTTAAGTTAAAACCAATATTTCCTCTGAAAAATGTTCCTACCTCAAATATCAAACTAAAATGTCTGCAGAAACCCCTTTTAATAATGGTACCACATAACCATGGTACCACATCGGCAATCCACCAAAGCCACTCCAAAAACAGTTATGAAAAATGAAATATAGTAGAATGGAAGCCACAGAAAAGCTCTTTTTTTAAGGCCAAGTATACATGGGATTATAGTGACCCAATCCTGGCCTTCTGATCAACTTTTTATTGATTGATTTATCACACCAACAATCAAACTTTACCAGCATTTCCAGTTTATCTATAAATGTTTTTACAGGTCTAGGCAGCTAGTGTTACAATAGCTTCAAGACACTGAAAATGTATATATAATAATTGACAACTTTCTTCTTTCTTTACTTTCTTGATACTATATTAAAAATACTTTAGTTAGATTACACATTTCTCTTTTGCCTCATAAGTATAAGTGATTGTCAAGTTTCCCATATTCCTGGGGCTGATGCATAATTTCCCTTGCTCATTGGCATCTTTGCCAACAGCAAAATCACATGGCAGAGAAATTCTCCAGAATCATCATTCTTTCAAACTAGGAGACTAACCAGATAGTTTCACCTCAAGTTTGTGTTTGTTCACTCACATGTCTTATACATCAATCACATCCGAGTCGGTAGAGGCCTGTGATGAGAATGACGTGCAGAAACTGATACTTTGGGGCATATTTATAAAAGAGCGAAAAGTAGCGAAATGTTTTCGCATGGGTTTTCGCCAAAAAGACAGTTAACACTATTTATAAAGGTAGCGTTAACGAATGGCGAAACCGTTTCCGCAAGCTATCGCTAAACCCTTTTCGCCTTACTTCGCAATGGTAATTTTAGCGAAAAAGGAGCAAAAAGGCATAACGCGATTTATAAAGAGCGAAAGGTGGTTTTTGCGTTAAAAAGAGCGAAAGATTAGCGCGACCCTGAAGGTGGTGAAAAGTCATTGTTTGAGCGAAAAGGCATTCTAATGGGTAATATGCCTTGAAAAAGCGAACGCGCATTAGAAGGGCGATCGTGCATGAGAGAGTAATATGCCTTGGAAAAGTGACATTAGAAAGGCGATCGCGCATTAGAATGTAATATGCCTTGGAAAAGCGAACGCGCATTAGAAAGGCGAACGCGCATTAGAAAGGCGAACGCACATTAGAAAGGCGAACGCACATTATAATGGAATATGCCTTGGAAAAGCGAACGCGCATTAGAAAGGCTAACGCACATTAGAAAGGCGAACGCACATTATAATGGAATATGCCTTGGAAAAGCGAAAGCGCATTAGAAAGGCGAATGTGCAGTGCAAAAGAAAATTGTATTCCAATTGAGAAATTCTAAGAAGATTGACTAAATAAGACATGGCTGACTTCTTGGTAAATGTGAGGTGGCCATTTTGAACTTGACATCATTTTCTAGTGGGCTTTTCTGGTTTCGAATGGTTTTCACAATGCAGTCTTCTTAGATGCGTTAAGTTTTCGCTGCAATACTTTTCGCTCTTTATCGCGCCCGTTCGCCTTTTTCAGCCGCGAAGTGTGTTTTTTTTCTCGCTTTTTTATAAATAAGGCGAAAGGAAGCCCCAAATGGCGCTATTTTCGCTGCGATGTGCTGCGCTAATTATTTGGCGAAAAAGACAATCCTTTATAAATATGCCCCTATGTGTGCCATAGCTCAACTCACTAAATATTTCAGCTCCATGGCTTTTTTACATTTACATAGTTTCTACTTATGCAATTGAACATTCACCTCAGGTACAAACTGGGCAGAGAAGCAAAAATCTCTCTGTATTGAAAGATACTGATGCTCTCAGAACACAAATAAGGTGCCAGCTAAAGATTCAGAGGAGGTATGGAGAAAATCTGAGCAATGCTACCTCAAGTGGTAGAATGAGCAACTGTTTATGGACCTCTGCCAGACAGCAAGGGGGACAAGCATCACTGCCTAGTAATACTATCGAAGATGGGCGGATTTTTAGCCACCTAACGCTTGTGCTTACAGCCATAATTTGTCACCCAAGAGTTTAATCTTTCTTGAAGAAAATGTGTGTTGTGTCAAGTGCCGCAGGACCTTAGGCAGTTTCTGAAGACATATACTTTCTTACACTAAAGCCTTTTTAATAACAATTTTCTATATTTGATCAAGCCACCTGTGGTGAAACAGAACTACACAATACTATGTAAACATAATATAAATTATAAATAAATGTTTTACAATTTTAATATTTTCTTAAATATTTTCTTTATGTGGCAACTTCCGCACTTTTGTCAAGACATAAAGTAGATACATTTGCAGTGTGTCCGTTGGCTATGCTGCTTGTCACCACGAATATGTAATATGGGTCTAGCAGTAAAAGTCACACACTAAGGACATACATACAATTAGCATTGGGTAACTGAAATTCTGTCTGTAGGTATCTTGTTAACCGGGCCCAATTCTTGAATGGACACGTAGAAAACATCTGAACCGAATTATCCTGCAGCTGTGTTCCTGTTCATTTCTTAAAGGGAATGTCCACCCTCAAAAACTATAATTTAACCCACTACTGGCCCCACTGTGTAGTGTAATAAAATCCTTACCTTGCATCCCAGCTCCAAATGGTTCTGTAATGTCCCAAAAACTGGCCACCAGGAGCACTGCAGGGAGGAAACTTGTTTCTGCCTCTGAGGCTTCCTCTCAGATGTTTTTTCACTTGCTCAGAGCAGCCCTCCCCCCCCTTCCCCCCCCTTCCCCTTTCCCCCCCCCCCCCCCCCCCAGTGTAAAACCCTTTGGGTAATGTAGGGCTCCCTCCCCCAGCCCCAACCGCATTATTATTATTATTATTATTATTATTATAATAATTATTATTATTATTATGTCCAGAAACTCCAGAAAATTATTATCATTATTATTATTATGTCCAGAAACTCCCCCGAACTCTACTTCCCTTCCCTCTCTCCCCCGGCGTTCTCCACTGCCTCTCAGCCAATCACGGACGCCAAGAGGAAAACGGGAGGGAGAGGAAGGGGGGGGAGGGCTGCTCTGAGCAATTGAAAAAACATCTGAGAGGAAGCCTCAGAGGCAGAAACAAGTTTCCTCCCTGCAGTGCTCCTGGTGGCCAGTTTTTTGGGACATTACAGAACCATTTGAGCTGGGATGCAGTAAGGATTTTTATACACTACACAGTGGGGCCAGTAGTGGGTTAATTATAGTTTTTGAGGGTGGACATTCCCTTTAGAAATGAACAGAACACAGCTGCAGGATAATTCGGTTCAGATGTTTTCTACGTGTCCATTCAAGAATTGGGCCCGGTTAACAAATACCTACAGACAGAATTTCAGTCCCAATGCTAATTGTATGTATGTCCTAGTGTGTGACTTTTACTGCTAGACCCATATTACATATTCGTGGTGACAAGCAGCATAGCCAACGGACACACTGCAAATGTATCTACTTTTGTCTTGACAAAGTGCGGAAGTTGCCACTAAAGAAAATATTAGAAAATATTAAAATTGTAAAACATTTATTTATAATTTATATTATGTTTACATAGTATTGTGTAGTTCTGTTTCACCACAGGTGGCTTGATCAAATATAGAAAATGGTTATTAAAAAGCTTTAGTGTAAGAAAGTATATGTCTTCAGAAACTGCCTAAGTCCTGCGGCACTTGACACAACACACATTTTCTTCAAGAAAGATTAAACTCTTGGGTGACAAATTATGGCTGTAAGCACAAGCGTTAGGTGGCTAATGAAAACATCCGCCCATCTTCGATAGTTATTACTAGGCAGTGATGCTTGTCCCCCTGCTGTCTGGCAGAGGTCCATAACAGTTGCTCATTCTACCACTTGAGGTAGCATTGCTCAATTTTCTCCATACCTCCTCTGAATCTTTAGCTGGCACCTTATTTGTGTTCTGAGAGCATCATATACTTTCAATACAGAGAGATTTTTGCTTCTCTGCCCAGTTTGTACCTGAGGTGAATGTTCAATTGCATAAGTAGAAACTATGTAAATGTAAAAAAGCCATGGAGCTGAAATATTTAGTTTGAGCTATGGCACACATAGGGGCATATTATTAAAGGATTGTCTTTTTCGCCAAATAATTAGCGCAGCACATCGCAGCGAAAATAGCGCCATTTGGGGCTTCCTTTCGCCTTATTTTAAAAAAGCGAGAAAAAAAACACACTTCGCGGCTGAAAAAGCGAACGGGCGCGATAAGAGCGAAAAGTATTGCAGCGAAAACTTAACGCATCTAAGAAGACTGCATTGTGAAAACCATTCGAAACCAGAAAAGCCCACTAGAAAATGATGTCAAGTTCAAAATGGCCACCTCACATTTACCAGAAGTCAGCCATGTCTTATTTAGTCAATCTTCTTAGAATTTCTCAATTGGAATACAATTTTCTTTTGCACTGCACATTCGCCTTTCTAATGCGCTTTCGCTTTTCCAAGGCATATTCCATTATAATGTGCGTTCGCCTTTCTAATGTGCGTTAGCCTTTCTAACGCGTTCGCTTTTCCAAGGCATATTCCATTATAATGTGCGTTCGCCTTTCTAATGTGCGTTCGCCTTTCTAATGCGCGTTCGCCTTTCTAATGCGCGTTCGCTTTTCCAAGCATATTACATTCTAATGCGCGATCGCCTTTCTAATGTCCCTTTTCCAAGGCATATTACCTCTCATGCACGATCGCCCTTCTAATGCGCGTTCGCTTTTTCAAGGCATATTACCATTAGAATGCCTTTTCGCTCAAACAATGACTTTTCACACACCTTCAGGGTCGCGCTAATCTTTCGCTCTTTTTAACGCAAAAACCACCTTTCGCTCTTTATAAATCGCGTTTGCCTTTTTGCTCCTTTTTCGCTAAAATACCATTGCGAAGTAAGGCGAAAAGGGTTTAGCGATAGCTTGCGGAAACGGTTTCGCCATTCGTTAACGCTACCTTTATAAATAGTGTTAACTGTCTTTTTGCGAAAACCCATGCGAAAACATTTCGCTACTTTTCGCTTCTTTTAAATATGCCCCAAAGTATCAGTTTCTGCACGTCATTCTCATCACAGGCCTCTACCGCCTCGGATGTGATTGATGTATAAGACATGTGAGTGAACAAACACAAACTTGAGGTGAAACTATCTGGTTAGTCTCCTAGTTTGAAAGAATGATATTCTGGAGATTTCTCTGCCATGTGATTTGCTGTTGGCAAAGATGCCAATGAGCAGGAAATTATGCATCAGCCCCAGGAATATGGGAAACTTGACAATCACTTTTACTTATAGGCAAAAGAGAAATGTGTAATCTAACTAAAGTATGTTAATATAGTATCAAGAAAGTAAAGAAGAAGAAAGTTGTCAATTATTATATATACATTTCAGTGTCTTGAAGCTATTGTAACACTATTGTCTTGCTAGCTGCCTAGACCTGTAAAAACATTTATAGATAAACTGGAAATGCTGGTAAAGTTGATTGTTTGTGATGTATAATCATCATAAAAAGTTGATCAGAAGGCCAGGATTGGGTCACTATACCCATGTATACTTGGCCTTAAAAAAAGAGCTTTCTGTGGCTTCCATTCTACTATATTTCATTTTTCATAACTGTTTTTGGAGTGGCTTTGTGATTGCCATGTGGTACCATGGTTATGTGGTACCATTATTAAAAGGGGTTTCTGCAGACATTTTAGTTTGATATTTGAGGTGGGAACATTTTTCAGAGGAAATATTGGTTTTAACTTAAAAGGAAGGGGGAGTAAAAGGGAAGAACAAAAAATAAGAATGGAAATAAAAGGAAGGATAAAACATAATAAGTAAACAGTGAAAGAAGGATAAAGCACCACAGAGATGGCAACTGGATTAAAACAAGCCGTGTTAAACAAATGAAAAAAACTAATTCCTCACACCTGGTATTTTAATAGATCACTGGAATTAGTTCGGAAGTTGGGACTGTGACCTAAGCCAGCTTGTTTCAGGACATGGTCTATGGGAAGCAGCACTCTGCAATAGGCATGTTCATGGCCAAGTCCTGGACTAAAGAGGGTGGAGCTGTCCAGTGATGCCAATTTAGGTAAGTATTTTTAGCGATTTCCAGCAATTTAAAGCAACCCCAAGGTGAAACCTTGTGGTTAGATTCTCATCCTGAGTACTTAAAGGGTAACTGTGGTCTCCAATTCTAGTAAGAATGATATAAAGCCTTCCATCACACCTTCAAAATAAAACCAAAATCACATCTCTAGATACAATTCGTGAGAAGTTATTGCTGGAAATGTTCAGTAATGTAACTTCCTGCTTGAACACTTCCTGTTTTTAGTCATGTGACCAGCTTGAAGTCATGTGACCCAGCCTGCCTGCATTAATAGGCTCCCCTTCTCAACTGTCAATTTTCCCCCCAGTACTTCCTGATTTCCCCAGCATAAAGTCTTTACTAGCATGCTTCTCTCCCGGCAGAGGGGCTAGCAGAGGTAAGGTGATGTCGCTCAACCACTGGAAGCAGAAGTTTGAACATTCACCTTGATATCTTTTCTCACAGGGTAAGCCAGAGATCTGATTGTTGGCTCATTATAAAGAAATACTGCAGCTTTCATTTAACACTAACTTGTTTGGAGACCACAGTTGCCCTTTAAATAGGAAAGAAGTGGATATTTGGAAGTGGATATTTGTCTTTTCTAATGCAAGTTAACTATTGTAAACACATGATGTAGGACCCTGGTAAAAGGTTTCAAAATGAGAGAGTCCAGCACTAATTGGTATAATTGGGAGGTATTTTTAATCTGTAAGACAGAAGTGCTAATATGTAATACAAGAAATGGCATTCTGACCTCAAACAACCTGCTCCTTGTATCTGTACTGATATTACCTGCTACATCTACTAACCTAATTAGGAAGGAAGTCTTTTCCTACATCTGCTTTGATTTAATTCTTTCCCATCCAATTTAATACTGAAATCTATTTTACTTTCTCTCTACTAATCACGTCTATTTGGCATGCAAAGACTTTATTTCCAGTTGGCAAATTTCCCTGTATAAGTATTGATATTTGCTTAGATTTAAGGAGCTGTGAAACAATCACTTGTCATTGTCTTAAAGCACTGCAGCAACATTTCTACTATTAAAAAGCACAGAAACCGACATATTTTCTAGTAGCTTGTGCCCAAATCATTTCTGGTTAGTCATAAAAATTCTTTAAGAAACATGCGGTAATATACAGTACTACACAAAACGGCTTATTCCGTTAGAGGTACAAAATGTGCCCTGCTGTTAATCTGCAGCACCAATCAGATGGTACCTTTTAACTTCTGTTGGAAACAATTGGCATCTGATTGGTTGCTGCAGATAAGAAATGGATTAAGATCAACTTGGGCCCTGGGCAGGGATGATATTTTGGACCCACTTTTTCTTGTATTTATAGGCTATAGTACTGTAGAGGGGCAGAGAAACAAAACAAACAAGGGTCGCCTCCAATAGAACGTGTTTCTTTATTTGTGATCACACATCCACTCAGTTGTGACCACAGTGAGTGGATGTTGTACCCTAGTTTGTTTTGTTTCTCTCCTCAGGGTTTCCTCCCAAGGGAGGAAGCCTGAGCGTCTGCACCCTGGTTGGCTCAGATTGCACCCATACCTTGGTTTTTTGTGTTACTGTAGAGGGCACCCTTATGTTTACTGGCCCAGGCAGTTGCCTAGGTTGCCTTAAAGGGACAGTTCAGTGGAAAATTCGATAATTTGTTAATTGTTAGTTTGTGTGATGCCTTCTTAGTTATTCTACATATTCCTCCCATTTTAAAAAATCAGTTGATTTCATACCCTTTGCTTTGTACCCGTTGTAGACATTAGTGAGCTGCCATTTCGGTTCTAACGGATCTTCTTCTTCCCAGGATGCACCACATCCTTGGAATGTTCCTAGCAGTAATTTCTACCAATTGGCTATTGGGGTCAAAGATGCTCAGATCTCTACTGAGCAACTGAATCAGGCGCTGGGTCATGGGCAAGACCATAACGGTCTGTACTACGGGTCCTGCAAACAGGAAGTCAGTATTTCGGTTGCATTTATTTATATACAACAAAAGGCTGATTGCGATTATGGTCATTGGAAGAAAACATACTGTAACATATGTATTTGCACTGAACTTCCCCTTTAATGGATAATCGGGCTCTGCTGTACATTAACAGCACAGGCAAAATTTTGCACATCTAATTAAATAGACCTGTTAATGTTGCTTTTGTCTAGACTCCCAAGCCACTTAAAACTACCCTACTAAAAAATCAGCTGTCCTTACCCAAGGCATCATCTCTTCTGTGCTGGTCCTTCCATTAGTGCAGCTGCTTTTTAGTCTCTCCCACATACAATTCAGAGAACTTGGGTCAGGACTTAGCTATGTACCTGTATCTTAGGGAAAATGGCACAAGTTTGACTGTAATGTGAACATTCTGGTCAAAGAAGAAAACCAGTATCATTCAATGAGGGGGAAAGGAAGCTTAAAATGTGTGTGGGGGGGAGGATGGAGTCAATATCTATTCTTTGCCACATACAACGCTGTTTTGATGCCTTACCTGGCGTTTAATAACACCTCTACAATTCAATCAACACTTTGCAGTTGGAAAGCCCAGTGGATCAACCAGCCCCTGCAACGGGACTAAGAGGCCTGTATCTCCACACTGTTTAAAACGGGCCATGAAACTTGCAGGGGGCTTTGGCAGTTTCGCTACTGAGGAGGTCCCTGACAACTGCATTTCCAGGGCATAATACCACAGATATACCATGATATGATGAATGGGAGCAATCACAAACATTTTCTTTTACAAGAAAACTAATTGGTTTGACCCTTTTTAGTCTGTAACTACTGGAGATATGATTCTATGAAGATATTGCAAAATGAAAAAGGAATAATATCTACAAGTGGAATGATTAATGTACCACTGGCCAATGATCATACAATCAAATATCACCCCTCCTATTTATATTCTTCAGCAGGCTCTTTGCTTAAAGAATTTGGCTCCTGGCCTCTTTCTTACAGTGCAGACTTCAAATGCTCTGCTTGCTTTTAAAATTTTTAGTGGCGTTTCAGTACTTCTTAAAAATTAAACCTTGTTCAGACTTACCAATTCAGGTTCAATAGGCCCTTAATGTGACTCACACACTTCTCACAAGCTTAATCATACACAACCCTCAAAGCAAACCTCATTGGTCTTATCTATCTCATATACCTTGGTTTATTATATACCGGTACTCTTAATATCTCTTATTCATTCTCTAACCTTGCAATGGAGATATTTACACTCACACCACTTAACCTGCCCTTTCTCCTCTTTCTAGTCCTTTCAGATGTGATCTGAACAGTTAAAATCCGCCACCCCCCTCCCCCCACCACAATCAATACCACCCTCCCTAACCAACCTTCTCCTGCCCAATAACTGACACAACACAGTGCTTTCCAGAAAAATGGTATTGGCCACATTTTTGTGACAAATATTTGCATAACATATTAATTTTAAAAACGTTTATTCAAATTAGCAATAAACATTAACAAGAATGTAAACACTCTTCCTTAAATCAAAACATAAAAAGATGTAAACACTCTCCTAATATCACTTAATATCACAGTTATTGCTTTAAATAACTATCTCTGGCAGTGCAACCATATTCCTAATTCAAGCCCCCTGGCCTTTACCATTCCAGCCCAAGAGACACCACATTTAAAATTTTTACCATACTATATCCATACTCTCCTGTGGGCCGTTTCCACCCACTGAGAGTTATTCCAAGTCTAGCCATTGTACAATGTCCACCAGATGGGTAGCCCAATTTTGGGACTAACCCCCCCAAAGGGAGGAGGGAAAAGCACCTTGCCGTTCACCTGTCCCCTTTTGGCGCTCTAATGGACCCTCCACTTCCTGTTCCTCACTTCCTCCCACTGTGGCTCCACCTCCCCCACCACTACCCTAACCTCCTACTTCCCTCCTTTGCCCCTGGACCAGCCCTGTCATGCGCTCCTGCTTGGTAAGTACCAGCTTGTCGCAACCTGCATAGATGATATATATCTGCATGCACACACCCAATTAAACTATAGAATACTTATTTAATTTTAGTGTTATCACTGTTTTTGTTAAGTACTGCTTACTGGGTGCAGAGAGAGATTATGAGCCACGTATTGAAAAAAGCATCTTCCTATTGGTGAAACCCCGAGAGGGAGTCAGAGAACAGAGTGCTGGCTGCAGGGTGCCCCTACAATGAAGCAAACTGAAACATTTTCTCAGGCGCGCCCCTGTGGAAAGCACGCATAAAAAAAAAAATCTCCTTCCTGCAATACTGCATTCAGCACAAGTTCACCAGTCAGTGTACTCAGCCTTTCAGTTTACAAGTCAGTGTTAGTCAGCCCACCACACCACCTCCACAAGCCACGCCTATGTTGCCTGATGAAGCCACACCCGTTTCATGTGCGGGCCCCCTGTCTGCCTATAGCCGGCATTTAAAAGTTGTTTTAGGTGCCAAAAACCCTAGGTACCACCCTTGCTGGCTGGTCTGAACTTGTAGAGGTAAGTACAGGACTTAGAGGTTGAACCCACGGGCTGGGGACCTAGCGATTTAGTTCTTACCCTAGGTACTTTAAAAAGGTTTTTTCAATATTGCTCTGGCAACTATCCCTGAAACCTTCCATCAGCTGGTTAAGTTATGTACACGTGTATTCCCCTCACCACCCCTTCCCTTCTTTAGTGCCTTAAACATTTGCCTGCAACACCTCATCATCCACTCCCACTACCTTCTATGTGCTCTTCTGGCTGGGGATGTTTAAGCAGTAGATTTGCAGTAGAGGTGCAGGGCAGTGAGTTACTGAGACTGGAGCTGTTACTTCCTGGTTAATCGACACGTTACTACGTAGTAGCACGCAGATTATATTGGATAATGTAAACCCTACTGTACCTCATGCTTTTATATGGTAAGAAGTCTGAGGTAACTTTGAATATCTTTTAGATTTATTCTAGGGGGTACATTATCCATTATATCCACCCCACGTTTTTCTTCTCTTTCAAACAAACACATCTACCTATGAAAACCCAGGCCTCCAGTCTTTCTCCCACTCTCACACACACACGCCCTTTACCTCTCTTTCAAAGCTCAGCCAAAATAAACAGCCTCTCTCCCACTCTCACTTTCTTGGACAGTCTTGCTGCCAAGGTCGAGGGATTCCTGATTCATAACATCTTGGGGATGAGAAAGTAAAAAATGATTTGATTTTCTTATATTATATTACACACATGGTGCCATTTGGACCCATAGAGATCCATAGAAGGAATAGATTACATACAAATATATATATATAATCTATCCTCGCTGGTGGAGGGATTATATATAACTAGACAGTTAAACCCGTTATATTAATGGGCCCTAGAAAGAGAGTCTCTCTCTCTCGGCAATTTGAAGTAGAGAGGATGTACTCGTCTGGTCAGTGAGCTTGATTCATCTATACCGCTTTGGATGATCGCACATAGCTGAGAGACTCCTCTTGCGCAGAAGCAAAAAGCCACACACGGATTCACGGACGCCACATTGGGGCTTTTATTATATAGGGCTAGACAGTTAAGACCGTTATATAAACGGGCGCTATACTCCTCCCCATGCGCTTCTGTCTTCAAGCCATTACAGAGATCCCATTTTGGCCCGTGCATGCGGATGTTTCAGGGACGCTCAGGCACATGCGCAGAAGGAAAAGTCACACACACACGGTCAGGGACACACATCTAAGCTTTTATTATATAGGATAAACTGCGTCCAGCGCATTGCTCCAGATACACATGACGGTGACAGTATTTGCTGCTAGATAGATATATGTGTATATGTGGTGTGTGTGAGTTTCTCTGTTACTGTATTAGATAAGCCCCTGTTTCTGCGCTCTGGAGAAGAAATGCCAATTCAGCAGATCCATTCCTTCCCACCCATTCCTGAATGATTTATGTCTTTAGTTCTGCCCTGCAATCTTCTTCTCCAAGGAATCTCATTCCACTAGGGACTATTTACCTGTTTGCTTCCCCCTCATATAATGCAATGAATGTAGCAATAAGGCACTCTGAGTGCTTCCTTCTCCCCTCCCTCCCCTCCATAGCCTGGCAGTGCACATCCCCTCCCTCTCCCTGTGGGTAAATTCGCTGAGATCTAGCTTTTGTGCTTGTCTTTCTGATTAATTCCCTCGGTCAAATAAGATTGGCCTTCCCTGATTGCGTGAAAGAGATACACTGAGCAGCGAGCCGTGCTGAGACCTTCCCATTGCCTGCACTGCTGGGGGAAGACGACGAAACTCTGCCTGAACACCAAGATGATTGTCACCACTCAGCAACGTGGGGACAGACCTGGTCAGTATTACTGGCATATAAATATGACAGGTGGACCCATGTTCTGCAGCTCTAAGCATTAAACTAAGAAAACATTTTTAAGGGGAGAAGCTTTCATTTGTTTAAAAGGGGGAGATTTCATTGTAAACAAATAGAAGATCTTTGTCTGTGTGCCAGATCAATAAAAAATCAGAGGGTACCTATTAAAACAGCATGTCTGGGTCCTATTGGGGACATTCCATTGCAATCAGTGTGCAGCTCTGCTAGGTGTCCTCCAATTACCAGATGATCTGGTGCCCCCTGCCATAGATGCAGGTGGCCCCCCTCCTTTTATCTCTGGGATTGTTAAGTGTTAAGTTTTGTATTCCTGACAGTCCAGTCTGATAAAACTATTTCTGGGTTTGTGGCATTTTTGTAAAACTTGTTTCTGGAATCCACAACAGTTTTGTTAATGGGAAACTGATTATTTTGTTCCCTTTCAGGCTGCTGGTATTTCTTCCAGTTACAGCTTGTAAAATGTGAATAGTATTGATTATGGATTCCACTGTAGCTGTTCGCTATAACAGCTATTCCCTCGTGGCTCCTACTTAGAATGCTGGAGTCCCACGGTCTGGTACCCGTTAGGTTGTTAGATGTACAGCTACCACAGCCTCTCACTATGAATTATACATAGTCCTTCGGCTTCCAAGATACATTCATTTTTTTCTTTTAGTTTTTCTCTTGCCGCAAGGCACAATATTTAACATCTGCCTCTCTGGTTCCTTTTGTACGCACAGCCGGACTGAGGTTCACCAGTTGACAGGGAAGTGGCGAGTGGATTGAGACTTTAATCCATATACAGAAACTAGCCCTATATTTTAATAACCTGCTGAATGTCTTATCTGAGACTCTTTAATTCATGAGCACATTTACAAATATATATATTTGTACTTACACTGTAGACATGTGTGTATAAACAAGGACTGCAGAATGATTTGTCTGTCCATCCTACTTTAATGTCCCAACACTATCAGATACACAGTGATGTTTGAGGCGTGGGAGTGTCTTGTATATAGCAGTAAACTCTATGCAGCAATGCTTCACAGTCTTTTGTTCACTTTACACAATAAAGCGTTGTATAAATGAATTTGATAATAAGACAGAGTCTGCTTGCCCCCAGAAAATAGGACTATTCATTTTATCTTTGGCATGTATTTAAACAGTAATTCACCGTTGCCCTGTTGCTTTATTAATATGTATGGATATTTTATTTCTTATTTTATTTCTTTAATCCATTCACATAAGCCCGTCCAAAGAGCTTACAATCTATCACCTAATGTCCCATACAACCATCAGGATGTCTCTATAATTGTATTGAACACCGGAGAGTTCGAGGAAACCCTAACAAGCACAAGGAGAAAATACAAGTTCCTTGCAGTATTTAATTAACATGTTTCATTCATTTGGAATATATCCATTACTAGAATACTGTAGTATCCTGGCAAACTGATGGACTGTAACCAGTTTTATGTGCTTGCATCCGTGTAGATTTACTTTCAGTGGATGCTAGGGGATCTCAGAGATGTGGCTGGAGGATGTCATTTATAAGGATCTCTAACATTCACTGGGTATTCCGTATTTTAAGTCATTCCAGGATGTATATTGTTCTGTACCGATATCATGTTTAGCTGGGTTTAAAAAATTATAAACCGTAATCTCTGGTGGTCAAATAGAAAAAAAGGGTTATTGTGCATTTTACGTTTTGAGCGTAATATTAAACTCAGTAGCAGATTCAAAATATTGCATTGTTGTGTATAGTTTACACCTTTTAATTTGCTGATGTATAAAAATGTGTTTTCCGTGTTGATTGGAAGGATACACATATATTTGTCTAAGTCTCGCAGTATTAAAGCTATTTAGAGACATTGGGGGAGATGCAATAAATTTCGCATTAAGCAACCTACCTGCACTTGTTATTGCAATGTATTAACCGCTTTGCGACCGTTAATACATTGTGAAAACGCTATTGCGTAGTGGGAATTTATCACATACTGGTAGCCATGGGCATTTCATTACATATAATGGTTGCCATGGGCACTTCATTACATAATGGTTGTCAGGGCATTCCATTACATACTGGTCACAATGGGAATTTATCACATACCAATAATGTAATGAAATGCCCAGGCTATCAATATGTAATGAAATGCCATGGGCATTTCATCACATAATGGCAGCAAACTGGCTATTTCATTATATACTGGGGTAGGCTATTACTTACCCCATGTGCAGTGGAGCAGCTGGAGGAGGAATTCATGCAGACGTGCAGAGGCAGCGCAGGGGTGGCAGGTCCCAATAGTCTGCAAAGGACTGCTGGGAAAAGGACATCAAGGCACCTATCAGGTAACTTATGTTAAAACATTCAGGATACTTTTCCAAAGATCCGGAGCAAGTGCCCCGAATGTTTTAACATAGCGATGCCATGCTGATTCTACCAGTTTTCCTCCTGGCTTCAGTACATTCGGTAACCCTTGAAAATACATTCAGAAGTCCCAAAATCCGAACAATCAGATGGTTTCAGTGGAATGTTTTAGATTTCAGAACCAAGGGGTTCTCTACTGTGAAGGAGACAAGATA
The DNA here is from genome assembly GCA_019447015.1 of Hymenochirus boettgeri. Taxonomy (NCBI): domain Eukaryota; kingdom Metazoa; phylum Chordata; class Amphibia; order Anura; family Pipidae; genus Hymenochirus; species Hymenochirus boettgeri. The sequence goes on along the minus strand of CM033470.1, from coordinate 263,462,435 downwards.
CCAGGAAAAATGTTAAAGGGCATGTCCACCCCTTTTTTTAACTTTTAATATATTGTAGGGCTTCCTCCTCCAGCCCCAACCGCATTTATTATGTTCAGAAACTCCCCGATATTACTTACCTTCCCTCTTTCCTCTGACGCACTATCCCGGCTCTCTGCTTGCATGAAACTGCAAGCAGGGGGCCGGACGGCAGCCCCCCCCCCCCCCCCCCCCCCAGTGTAAAACCCTTTGGGTAATGTAGGGCTCCCTCCCCCAGCCCCAACCGCATTATTATTATTATTATTATTATAATAATTATTATTATTATTATGTCCAGAAACTCCAGAAAATTATTATCATTATTATTATTATGTCCAGAAACTCCCCCGAACTCTACTTCCCTTCCCTCTCTCCCCCGGCGTTCTCCACTGCCTCTCAGCCAATCACGGACGCAGCTGCCGGTCCGGCCCCCTGCTTGCAGTTTCATGCAAGCAGAGAGCCGGGACAGTGCGTCAGAGGAAAGAGGGAAGGTAAGTAATGATCGGGGGAGTTTCTGAACATAATAATAATGCGGTTGGGGCTGGAGGAGGAAGCCCTACAATATATTAAAAGTTAAAAAAAGGGGTGGACATGCCCTTTAACATTTTTCCTGGTATCTTGTCTCCTTCACAGTAGAGAACCCCTTGGTTCTGAAATCTAAAACATTCCATCTGAAACCATCTGATTGTTCGGATTTTTGGGACTTCTGAATGTATTTTCAAGGGTTACCGAATGTACTGAAGCCAGGAGGAAAACTGGTAGAATCAGCAGTGGCATCGCTATGTTAAAACATTCGGGGCACGTGCTCCGGATCTTTGGAAAAGTATCCTGAATGTTTTAACATAAGTTACCTGATAGAGGTGCCTTGATGTCCTTTTCCCAGCAGTCCTTTGCAGACTATTGGGACCTGCCACCCCTGCGCTGCCTCTGCACGTCTGCAATGAATTCCTTCCTCCAGCTGCTCCACTGCACATGGGGTAAGTAATAGCCTACCCCAGTATATAATGAAATAGCCAGTTTGCTGCCATTATGTGATGAAATGCCCATGGGCATTTCATTACATATTGATAGCCATGGGCATTTCATTACATTATTGGTATGTGATAAAATTCCCATTGTGACCAGTATGTAATGGAATGCCCATGACAACCATTATGTAATGAAGTGCCCATGGCAACCATTATGTAATGAAATGCCCATGGCTACCAGTATGTGATAGAATTCCCATGGCTACCAGTATGTGATAAAATCCCCATGGCTACCAGTATGTAATTAAATGCCCATGGCTACCAGAATGTGATAAAATTCCCATGGCTACCAGTATGTAATGAAATGCCCATGGCTACTAGTTTGTGATAAAATTCCCATGGCTACCAGTGTGTAATGAAATGCCCATGGTTACCAGTATGTGATGAAATGCCCATGGCTACCAGAATGTGATAAAATTCCCATGGCTACCAGTTTGTAATGAAATGCCCACGGCTACAAGTATGTGATAAAATTGCATGGCTAGCAGTATGTAATTAAATGCCCATGGCTACCAGTATGTGATGAAATGCCCATGGCTACCAGTAGGTTATGAAATGGCCATGGCTACCAGTAGGTGATGAAATTCCTTTGGTTACCAGTAGGTGATGAAATTCCTTTGGCTTCCAGTAGGTGATGAAATTTCTTTGGCTACCAGTATGTGATGAAATGGACATGGCTACCAGTATGTAATGAAATGCCCATGGGTACTAGTATATAATGAAAATGCCAGTTTGCTACCAGTGTATATTGAAATTGACAATTTGCTACCAGTATATACTGAAATTGCCAGTAACAGTATAATGGAATACCTTGTAGGTGTGGCTTAATTTGGGTGGGCAAGGGTGCGTGGCCTACAAATACGCAGCGCTGCACGCGGCACAGAGTGCGCGAGGGTGCCCCTGATCTTCCTAGACTCTAGAGACACTCCTGAGAATCAGTTTTCTTTCGGCTGGTGTTCCTCACAGTAACAATATTGGGTGGTAGGAATTACCAGTCCTATATCCCTGTCCCAAGTATATTTTATATGATTTTCTACTATTCTGTCTGTTGCAAAACTTCTGTCTCCAGTCTTGTATTTAAATGACTTGCTACAATATACCACAGATACTTGATTTGGGAATAAAGTCAGAGCAAGAGTAATCGCACTGGAGTTAAACTTGGCATACAAAAAAATAGCTTTTTGGACACCATAACTACTAAAAATATAAGATGATGCTTTCCAAGTATAAAGCTAGAATCATCATTTTGCACTTACACAGTGTGGAACAATAAACCACAGTATGTACAGACACAACTTAAGGCTGAGGCCCCACTACAATGCACTAAATGGCGCACACAATCACTAGCGTATATTTTTGTGCGTTGCTGCCCGTTGTGCCGCATTTGAGCATGCGGTTTTTGTAATTTAAAAATCACAGGTGCAACCGCAAGCGAAAACGTGCGAGCAAAAGCACGAAAAATGCGCTAGTGTGGCCTAGCCCTTACTCCTTAAAAAAGGAACCTTGCTATCACTATAATCTTAGATAATAAAATGTATGGCTTTATCAATGCTTTTGTTATGTTGCACCTAGTGCTTCTTTACTTCTTAAAGCATGGTACACACCATGCAACTTTTCCTCCTGACCGACCGGTCGGCTCTTCCAACCTGTTGGCCAGGAGGAAGGACTGTCGGTCACGGCAATAGTGGCCACGGCCAACAGTTTTTTCGCAACCGAGCTATGCAACCTATTATGTTAGCTCTAAATAATGGGCACAAAATCATTGCAAAGAAATGTACATGTGGTATATTTTCTGTACGTATTAAGCTACTTTTGTATTAAGATTTAAGATTAGATTTATTTATCACAGTACCCAGCGTCAAACAGTCATTGAATTCTTATTATTTTTAAAATACGGTAAATGGTTAGCAAATTAGAACAAATGCACAGTTTATGGTTACAGATGTGAGTTAAAAAAAAACACACCAGATGGATAAAAACTGTTCCTAAAATAACTAGTCTTACAGAAAAAATTCCAAAACATATTCCAGATGGGAGTGAAAAATCATAATGGTTGTGAGCTTGTTTAATCACTTCCTACAAGAGCTTGTTATCCTTAAAGGGCAACTGTAGTATATAAACAATTGAGAGTTATATAAAAAGCCTTTAACTATAACTTCAAAATGAACGCTAAATCACAACTCTAGGTAAAATTTGTCAAAAGTTATTGCTGGAAGGGTTCAGCAATGTTACTTCCTGCTTTTAGCAATGTGACCATCTTGAAGTCATGTGACCAGCCTCTCCCTGCATTAATAGGCTCCCCTTCTCAACTGTCAATATTTTTTTATTTCTGTTGAGGTACTTTCCCCCCCCAGCATTAAGTATTAATTGAGCATGCTTCTCCCCAGTGGATGATCAGAGGTCAGGTCATGTCACTCAACCAACTGTTGAGTTAATTTGAACATTCATCACAATATAACTTCTCACATGCTCCAGCCAGAGATGTGATTGTCGGTCCATTTTAAAGGAAATACTGCAGGCTCTTATTCAACCCTAACTTGTTTGGAAACCACATTTGTCCTTTAATAATACAACCATCATACCAAGCCAAAAGACCATAGTTTACAATACTGTTGATCATGCTCCTATAATAATTAGGTAAAAAAATCTACCCCCCTCCTTTTTAATTCCCCAAGGAAATATAGACGTTGTTGGGCCTTCTTCACTAATTCATGCACATTCATTCTCCAGGATAAATTGGAGATGTGAATTCCTAGAAATTTTAAAATATTGACCTACTCTAATTCAAAATTAGGATTATAACAAGTAGGTCTGTGACAATCTATTATCATTTCTTTTGTTTTAATTACGTTAATAATTAGATTATTTGACTCACATCAGGATACCGACTCTGCACAATAATCTGCCTCATTATTGTCATTTATCAGCCCTAACAAGGTCATCATCATCAGCATAATTTATAAGATGAGTTTTGTTTGATAAATTGGCATAAAAGTATCATAGCATAAGCATTAGCATTTCTAGCTGGGATAGGCTAGCTGGGAATAACCAAGTTTTAAGGTATTAATATCCTTTAGAAATTTTAGAAAACTTTAATATTATTTTCCAGAATTTGTTTTTAGCTGCAACAGGCCAGTATGTGGCCTCTAAACCTTACATAGCAGCTATGACTGGAATACATTTAATTGACTCTACACAGAACACAATCACAATATACACAGAACCACCCTACGTTGATATTCCAGATACAAACAAAGCATTTTTTTTTGTTTGATCAGAAACGTACTTGAGCAGTGCAGGCAATGTAGTTATGACTTGGAGTACATTCCTGAAATTGCAGCTGCCATAGTTGGTACAATTCTTCCACTTTTTTAAAAGGCCCACAATCCACTCATGAAGATCCGCGACCAGCTGTTTCTTTACTTCATATGCATGATTAGCTGTTTAAAAACAGATCTTCTGTGGTGGGGAAGGGTGTATGTCAGGGGCTTCCATTCTTGCGGGGGATACATAGCCCCACCCCCCGTGTCGTCACTTCCACCCGTGTATAGCAGAGTACAAAACTCATAAAACAAATACATACCGTATATAGAAAGTACCTTAGAGAGGCCTTGAATACATATTCCGCTCTAGTCAACTCACTATGCCCCGAGCCTAGTAGATAAGGGTAACCAGTGTCATTCCATAGCCTAATTAGCTCAATAGTGCCGTTCCAAACCCGATGATACCAGGCTCCATGCCCCGGGGTGCCTGTGATCAGACTAGAGCAGAATATGTATTCAAGGCCTCTCTAAGGTACTTTCTATATATGTATTTGTTTTATGAGTTTTGTTCTCTGCTATACACAGGTGGAAATGACGACACGGGGTGATGTATGTATTTTAAAGGGTGATGGTATGAGATGGTTTGTTCTGATGATGGCTCCTGTGTGAGCGGATATGCGGAAACCCGGACACTTTTGCAATAAAGACGATCTGGATGAGAAGTCCCGTGAGTGTGTTCCTATCTCTATAAATTATATATATATATTCTTAACCTTTGAAACTTTATTTGTGTAAATTTAATTTATCTGTATAATGGCTTGCAGTTATCCCCTTGTTTATATACTCTGTATTTTATAAGTGTCGCTATATAAATAGAATTATACATACATATATACATAACAGGTGCAAACAAAGTAGTTACACAGAACCAAAAAGCTGTAATACCACATAGTATAGTATAGTATTTAGTATAAATATGGAAATATATCCCTGATATTTTCCATATTTATAAAGGCGGGGTAATGCTTTTTAGCGGAATTGCACCTTTAACGAGCGTTATAGCGATCAATAATTTACAATCACTATTGACCACGGTCATACATTAAAGGATAACTAAACCAAAATTTTTACACCTCAAAAGCTTAAAATATCCCCTCTAAAAAAACAATAAACTAAATCCCACTAAAGTAAAAAATATTAAAGTAAATGTAATCCCCTGAATAACTGGATGAAATAACTGCATTTATGTAGAGTGACTGGCAACATCCCTGACATCAGTCAAATGCTCCCTTGCTTAATCTGTCCTATAAAATGATTGGCTGGAGGCTACTAGTGGGTGTGACCAACTGTACCAATTGCAACAAGTTCCTGCAGTATTTTTGGACTGAGCATGTGTAAGAACACAATGGTCAGTGACCACACTTTGTGATACTGAGATGTTGGGAAATAAAACACAAGCCCCATGTCCGTGCCCCCCTGCGGTTGCAGGGGTGGTGGATGCAGTAGTTACGCCACTGATGCTCAGTACCTTTAATCTGCAATCAGCTTGGTGTTAAAGGGAAACTGTGGTCTCAAAGTAAGTTAAGGTTAAGTGAAAGCCTGCAGTATTTCTTTTAAAATGAGCCGACAATCAGATCTCTAGCTGGTCTGTGAGACATTACATTGCGGTGAATGTTCAAACTTCCTGCTTCCAGTAGGTTGAGTGACATCACCAGACCTCTGCCCACCCCTACGCCCTAGGGGAGAAGCATGCTCAGTTAAGACTTAATGCTGGGGAAATCAGGAAGTACATTGGGGAAAATATTGACAGTTGAGAAGGGGATCCTATTAATGCAGGCTGAGGCTGGTCACATGATTGCAAGCTGGTCACATGGCTGAAAACAGGAAGTGTTCAAGCAGGAAGTAATATTACTGAACCTTTCCAGCAATAACTTCTCACCAATTTTATCTAGAGATGTGATTTAGGGTTCTTTTTGAAGGTACGGTGGAAGGCTTATTATATAATTCTTACTAGTTTGGAAGAATTGAAGACCACAGTTACCCTTTAAATAAGGGGATGATAGACCACTGGGTAATTTCTATTGCAGTCCATAAGTAAATACTATACGTACTATGAGACATTTACAGCATTAAAGGGTAACTGAGGACTCAAATTCTTCCAAAGCAGCACAGATTTTTCGGCCCAACCGATCAATGTTAGAGATCAATGTTAGGCTCAAACTCCCACTCCACTCCATCTGCCGTGGTGAAACATCCAAAGGTACAAACAATGAGGAGAGCCACAGGCTGAGATTGGACTACAAAAAGACTTGGTTCACTGGAGCTATAAAGTCTTTTTGCAGTCCAATCTCTGACTGTGGCTCTCCTCATTGTTTGTACGTTTGGATATTCTGCATACCATACATGACTTGGGCATACATGACTAAAGAATTATTGCAATACACAGTAGCACAAATCTTTCAAAAACTGTTAACATTTAAAGGGGAATGTTAAGAGGTATGCAGTCTATTCCTTTAACCAAACCCTAAAACCAAATTGCATTCTTAACTATTTTAATTGTTTCAATAATTTTAATAATATTTTTTGACAGCATCATGATTTTAAGACCATGCAATAACATATTGCAATAATAGGGAAATGCCATGCTGTCCCAAAATCCATCGTGTAACTGGTATTATAAATACCATAAAATACTGTACCTCCATGATCAAAAAGGTATTTTTTGGCCTTGGTAAAGGAGCACTATCAAACTATGGCGATACGGCTCCATTATAAATATGCCTGATTTGGCACATCTTATCATGATGAGCTTAAGCGTTCCAAAGAGAAGACCAACACTTTTTACTCCTTGTAATATTAAGGCAAAAATGGTTGTTTGTGGGGCTGAACTACATGAGGTAAAAATTTTTGTTAGGAGGGTGGACATGCATGTAAGGGACCTGGTAGGGCCCCCTTTGGTTTTGGTTGCTATGGTGATCCCTATGCCCCTGCAGGAGCTTCAGTGATCCAAAGAGAAGACGAATACTTTTAACTCCTAGGAATTCAGTCATAGCTCCTGCACCGATGGTAGATCTTCCCCTTATAGGAAATGAGAATGTACTGTTAAAAGGCATAAAAGTCGCATTGTGAATTTTTCCTGAATGTTTGCATTCTGCTGTATGTTGTAGTCCATATACAGCAGTTCTACAACAGTTAAAGGATGCTGATCCCTGTGCTTCGTCCTTCCTCTTGTCAATTCTTATCAGTACAGCTTCTTAGTTTTGATAAGAATAATCACAAGATGAACAATTTAGAAAGAGACTGTTTACAGCTATTCCCTTGTGAACTGTTAAAGGTAACAGAACCTATTAAACACTACATAAAATCCCACGCTGTTTGAAGGCTGATTTTAAAAGAACACCTTTATAATCTGAAGTTTAATGTAACAATAAAAAAACCTTCATACAAGTTCCAATCCTCTAGAATAATAACTAAAGGGTTAGTTTATTAAAAATATTACTTTTCTATTTAAAAAGAATAGCGGGAAAGTGATTCTGTAACCAGGATATAGTCCAGCTGCTCCCTCTTTCCTTTCCTCTGGACCCCCACTAGCGGAGTATAGGTCCCTCCAACACACATCAGATCACATCCTTATGAATGAGAAAGCCCTATGGTAGTAATCCAAGTAATGTTTCAATTGATCTTTATTTACATTTTACTGTTATTTAACTCATTAAACAACCAGACAGTGGAAATGGAGTGGAAACAGAATGAACAGGAAAATTCACTGAAAAATAGTTAAACAAACCCAGATTTCAAATTGTTGACTGGTTGCTAGGATCAATGACCTAGAAAGCAAACATCCATTCCAGGGGTCAAAAGTATCAATTACTTAAAACCACGCAAAATAACATCCCACTGAATTGTTTTACCCATGCGCACAATATGGAAAAAAACAGTAAGAATGAAACTACAGAAAGGAGAAAGAGGAATCCAGACACTGCTGAAAATAGCTGAACAAAAAGTATAAATACCAATGATTGGAAGAAGGTTTGTGAAAAAAGTGGACTGAATGACAATTTAAACAGTGGCGTAACTAGAAATTGCAGGCAAGGCAGCTAAACGTTAATTCCCTCCAAGCATTAACTACAGCGGCTGTGGTGAGGGCTGGATCTGTGGTAGAGAAGGTATGAAGTTGGAGTCCCTGGTATGAGATGGAGAAACGTTCCATGTCACGAGTTACACTATTTACTTAGTAAATGCTGCTGATTCTTTAAGCTTTTTAAACTTTGGTAATCCTCCTAAAACATCTTTCCAGGGCATTTATATATCAGCACCTCCCCCTATGAACACCAAACAGCTCAAAAGGCTCATGTGAGCTTTTTCTCATTCTTATCCCATGATCAGTCATAATCATGTGACATTGGCATGGTGAGCTATATACTGATTTTTATCCTTTCAGAAACATACTTTTACAGTCAGCAAGGGTCAATGTATGAATGAATGATTCTTGTGTACTATATTGTTTATTGGACTTTAGCTTAAAGCAGGGAACCAGGGACCAACAGAATCTATGCGTGCAAAGTAAACTCCCTCCTTTAGAAAGAGAGACAATACTATATCCTTAAATTCTGGTGTTTTTCTGAAGAGGCTTTTCATTATAAATGTAGTGACATCAGAAGTTATGTTAAAGAACACTTTCTTTATAATGTGAATCATCTGGATCAAATTATAATGCAGTCATAATAAAGATTCAGGAAATCATCCAAGTCAAGTATAATTTTTTTTCAATTTCAATTGTTTTAATTTGACCCCCTAAGGTGATATTGGGCAATCTATCGAGCAGAAGCTGATCAGACCAGTCAGGAAAATGTTCTACCGTTACAGAGGTTGCATTAAGTTGCAAGGTGAATTCAATTGGAAGGCATTTTCTGACCATGACCAGCTTTATATACAAGAATAAGTATTATTGAATTAAATGAGATTTTCTTGATCTTTAAATTGTGACAAACTTCCTGTCTATAATCCTCAGTAAATGGCTAAATAACCTCTGTTTGCTAAAAGACAAACACATTTGTTTTTGCTCTAATTAAATAGATTTGACTCAAATCCTTCCTTATCAATAATAATCAATAAGGTTTATGTGTAATGTGTACTTGGAGATCTGTCTTGCAACACGTCTTAAGGAAAAGTCATTAATAAAATAATTTCCAACCAATCTTTATCAGAAACCACCTATACATAGAAATGTATTGGTGATTAGGTGACAAATTAATAAATCAACTGGTTGTTGGTACATTTTTTCAGAATTAAGCTTAAGCTATTTAGCTGTCTTGTCTATTGTGCCTTCAAGGGTGAAAAAGCCATGAATATGTCTTTTGCACTGACAGGTCAGATGATTGGCTCTATACTATAGGCTGTATTGCATGTTAATAAGCCTGCGGTTCTGGGCACACGCATTAGCCATAGGACATAAAAGAGGAAATTTTGCATATCTTACTCTGGGGAAACTGGGAGTAAGAAATTGCTTCTTGTTTCTTAGATTTTGTGGGCAATGCTATTCATATAGCATGAGACTGCAAGATACCTTCTGTTATAAGAAGGCTCTACTCCATGTTTATGCTCCTTTTGGCCCGCCTCTCCTTAAGCTATTTAGCTACCTTTATTTATAAACTGTAACAATGCACTGCCATTCCAAAAATGGAAAACATTAAAGGGAAACTGCAATCTTGCCTTTAAAATGAGCCCCAAATCACATCTCTGTCTGCAGCTTTATATTGCAGAGAACGTTCAAACTTCCTGATTCCAGTAACTTAGGTGACATCACCTGACCAAGGGCAGAGCATGCACACTCAATACTTAATGCTGTTAAAGGCAAGAACTACCGCACAGTTGAGAGGGGGGCCTATTAACGCAGGCAGGGATTGGTCACATGGCTACATGCAGGTGAAAGCAAGAAGTTACATTGCTAAACCTTTCCGGCAATAAGACTTACGAGTTTTCTCTTGCAAATTTTTCTAGAGGTGTGATCCAGGAAAGGAACTAAATTAATAAGGAGAATGCAAATGTAAATACAGGCTAAATAAGTAAGGGTTATTTATGATGGAGAAGAGGAGCATATCTGGGTAAATGTTCACAAATAACTTACAATAAACACACCAATAGATCACCTCAGAAGTTATGTATTTACCTTTTTCAACCTGGACAGTTATGTCACCATGAGAAATGGGTGTTCCGTGACAAAAACTGTAACTAAAAAAACACAACAATTATTTTTTTTAGTTTTTCATTTCTTCATAGAATTTGGACATCTCCATGTTGTGAAAGTAGACATTTATTTCTTCTCTGTTTTATCACCTAAATTTACAGTTTCAGGTGTCCCACCCCTACCGGGAGTCGCGTGAGTCTCCCGCAGTTCCTCGAGACCATCCCAAACTCCCGCATCAAACTTACCTGGAGTCTCCACCTCTAGAATGCAACTTTTCAGCTGCCATGCCCTAACCACACCTCTTTTATTACATCATACACATCACATGCCCCACCCCTAACTTTGCCTCTCTAAGGACACCAAATAGCATATATACCCATTTTGCAATCTGTAAGGATACCTAATAATATGTATAATGTAGTGCCAATGTGTGCAGGATCTTTAAGGTCCTGCACACGTCTTTTAAAGTAAAGAAGCAGGCGAGGGAAATTTTCAAGCGAACTGAAAGTTCACCAGTTTTAGGAATGCACAGATCTTTAGTATACACTTTAACGATAAAGAGGATTCAGTTCTGGGTCTGATAGAATTTTCCCTTTATCATTAAAGTATGTACTCAGCTTAAGTGTAATACAGGGCCGATGTAGTGGGACTGTATTTAGGAAGGGGTTAAAGGAAGGAAGTAGCTACAGTACGCTTTTCTTATTTTGCACACACTAACGTTTTACTGTATAGCATTGTTGGATTTATTTGGTAAAAACACCAAAATTATTTCTTACAGGATTCCGATTTGGCTAAATATTTAGCATTGGCTGAACTGGATCTGAACCATAGTTGTCATGTGACATTGTTGCTCTGGAAAGTTGCATTTAGGGAATAGAGTTTCTGCGTAGTCTAACAGGTCTCAACTGACTTAGTCTTCTATGTGCATGGATTGCACATATAAGACAGAGTCCGTCAGGACCAGTCAGACTATGAGCCGGGGGAGCGAGCGAGCGGGTAAGTTCTTTACCTTCTTTCCTGGCTCCTGGTTGTTTTTTTTGAAGAACGGGAGGTAAGACACAGCTCCTTTACTTCCAGTTCTTCAATAAAACTGAATTTCAAAAATGTGTTTAATATGAGTGGAGATACCCTTTAAGTGCAGTTTTCAATTTTATGATTGCATGCACATTTCAGGATGCCCATTCTGGTTTAGTAAGACAAATATTAAGAATTCAACATGTCCCAGATTAATTTACCTTGGCCACTATGTAAATGTTCTTTTACATGTAGGGGAAATAATCTTGACAGTAACTCTAGATCTACAGATACGTAAAAGCATCAGAGTCACTTGTTAAAGGACATTGTCATTTCAATTGCGATGGCAAATCTACAGCCACCACACTAAAGCTAGGCACAGAACTGAAGATGAATCTGCAACATCGGACCACCAAAGGAATATCTGTTATGGCCACCAGATCATCAACAAAGCCTGACTGAACGCCGATAAGGGCACAGCCACACTGCGCATGCGATTTCATGTGCAAGTTCGTTGTGTTTGTGCATACGTTTTCTTCAATAGGGATAGGAAAACGCATCATTGCGGCATGTTCAATGATCTGAAAAAACGCAAACGCATGCGCAAACGCATAAAAAGCGCAGCAGTGTGGCCTAGCCCTAACAGATATATTTAGAGAGAATCTAGCTAAATTATTGAAGATCCATGGTCTTGAACATTTAGCTTTCTTCTAATCATAACACTGTCTATACACTACCTGGATGTTACATCAATTCAACGTTCGATCCGACATGACCATCATATGATTCGTAATAGTGGAGCAGCTGTTCTACCCACCAATGTACCTGCAACGTTTCCCGGCCAGATCATTGTTTGCAATCGATATTACAATTGTAGTAAAAATGACCAGGTCAGGCAGTTGTCAGTACATTGCAGGAAAATTGGGACGTTAAGTTTGTAGTGTATAGCTTTAGGCTAATAAAAAGAATGGAAAGACCTTTAGCTAGAATAGTTGTCCTTTAAACAATGGGGGGAATTGCTTTGATGACAAATTCATGAAATAAAGCTATATATGAATATATAACTGTACATTAGCTAGATTTAAGAATAAGCTGTGAATAGCATTAAATGTTTTAATAATATATGTATTATCCCTTAAATGCAAATTTGCACACAATGCCAATAGCACATTACAAAAAGAATGTACATTTCTTTGGCAGTAAACAGATATGAATGGTATGCAGATATGGAACATGATATTTGGAAACTCTACTTGAAATGTCAGTTAGTGCAGTCAGTAGCCTTTAAAGAAGATGTAGTACAGACGTAAATAAATGCAATCATATCTGGAGTGGGATCAAAGGTATCCTATGGATTACATCACTTTGTGCTTCCTGAATTTAACCAATCTCAAGATTATATTCTGGGGTTCCAGTTACCTGTTTCTCAACCAGATTAATTGTTTTTTAAAATCTCCACTTTCCTGACTTACTTGTCAGATCATTATAAGTGATTATTAAGTAAATTGTGTGGGAACAAGTTGCACAGTGATCGTCAATATTGAAGGTTTTCTATCTGTCATGTATGTGACCGAATGACAGATAGTAAAACTTTTTTTCTTACAAATCCTTATAATACATGCACATACAATATAAATGTACAACCCTTGTCTGTTTGATATACTGCCTGTACATATATTGGGGATCGGACCAGTCAGAAATATTTTTGACAATCCCACCCAGGACAGCAGGATATATGGTACAAGATGTTCCACCATCAGGCAGCCATCAAGCCAGGGGCATAACTACCAGGGGAGCAGACTCTGCAGCTGCAGGGGGCCTGGGAGCCAGGGGCCCCATCTTCTTATTTTTCCTTTGACAGATATAGCCTCCACCCAGAAAACTACTGTAGATGAAGCACAGATAGAGGCTCCATAGTAGTTTTGTTGGGGGGGCCCAGTGATTCCTAGTTACGCTACTGCATCAAGTATGAATGGCATGCTTTAGCTTTATGGTGGCCATACTTGCAACAATAAATATCACGCAATATCAATCGAGTTTTGTGTGGTTCAATTTTTACCTTTTGGGCATGCTCAAAAATGTTTATTTACCTTAAAAACAATTGTACGACATCAGGATTGTACAATAGTATAGTATAATACAGTATAGTATTTGAGGTTGAGTAAAGACCTATGTCCATCCAGTCCAACCTACTCAGCAATACCCACATTTCCTGTAACTGTTGAACAAGAGAAAGGCACAAAAACCCCACAAGAATTATGAAGGGGGGAAAAATCCATCCTGACTCCAAGCGCCTATCAGAAATATCCCTGGATCAACTCTACTTTATGTATCAATACCAGTAACCTGCAACATTCCTTGCTTTCAGAAACTCATCCAGCTTTCTTTTGAAACTAACCAGTGAACCTGCCATCACAATTTCCAATAGAAGACAGTAATTCAGTGTGTGTCATTTAAAGGGCATGCTCCCCCAGCCCCAACCGCATTAATATAATTGTTAGAAAGTCCCCCGATTCTTACTTACCTGCCCTCTCTCCCCTGCTGCAGTGTTCAGGCCCTGTGCTTGCATGGAATTGAAAGCAGGGGGCGGGACCGGCAGCCGCGTCCGTGATTGGCTGAGAGGCAGGGAGGGCCGCACTGAGCATGCCTCAACCTTGATGAGGTTGAGGAAGTCTCCGGCACAGCATGAGTCACACACTGCTCCTACACAGCAGTTTCCTAGACTTTGGAGGGGCACAGCAGGGGAACTATTTTGAGCAGGAATGTAAGGTAAGGATTGTTTTAAACTACTTGATGTGGCCAGTAAGGGGTTAAATTTTAGTTTTGGGGGTGGACATGCCCTTTAACAGATCTGCCAGTGAGCATCATCTGTGACGTTTTAACTATAGGGGCCAACTAGGAAATTGCCTACGGCCCCAATCCCCTAAGTAGGGTACCTATAGACATTGCTTCAGTCTTGAGCATCATAGGACACAATGGCATCTCTCACAAGGTATTACAGAGAAGGACGATTCAAGAAAGTCTAGAGGGAGTAGTTCTTGCTGAAAACAAGCAAGTACTTGTCCTCTTTAAAGGGCATGTCCACCCTTATACAACATTTTCCCCATATAATCGTATGCCTTCCCCCAGCCCCAACCGCTATAAAAGAATTTTAAGAAAGTGCCCCGATCTTTACTTACCTTCCCTCTCTCCTCCAACGCACTGCCCGGCCTTCTGCTTGCAATACACAGCAAGCAGGGGGCGGGACCGGCAGCCGCGTCCATGATTGAGAGCTGAGAGGCAGCCAATCACGGACGCGGCTGCCGGCTTCTCAGAATGCCGGGGGAGTGAGGGAAGTTAAGTAGAGTTTGGGGGACTTTCTTAAAAATGTTTTTTAGCGGTTGGGGTTGGGGAAAGGAACACTAATATATGGCCAAGGGTTTCTATGCTAGGGGGAGGGATCGCAAAACGTGAGGGAGAGAAGGGCTGCAGTGCGCATGCCAAACTTCTCCCGGAGGCTAGACAGGAGGCAGAGTCCTATATGGACTCTGCTATCCTCCTGGTGGGAAGTTTTTGGGACTTTGGGGGGGGGGACTACAGGAGAACCATATGGAGATGGGATGTGAGGTAAGGATTTTATTACACTACATGGTGGGGCCATTAGTGGGGGGGATTATAGTTTTGGGGGTGGACATGCCCTTTAATCCTTCTTTAACAATTGGGAATAGGAGATTTAACAGGGGTTTAAAATCAGGCCTTTAACACCACTAGAACACTTTAGTATAAAAACTGGATTGGTTCTATTAATTTGCTGGGCTGCACCTGAACAAAATATTGAGCCCACACATTAAAAAAGACAAGTGCTATCTTACTGTGTCTGTCAGTACCTGCTCATGCTATATTGCATTAAAGCAATATATAGATATATAGTTATCATTTGAGATTTCTTTTCACCCCCTCACGTTATATACAATGTAACAAAAAATGTACCGGTAACATGGCCTGTTGGTAATCCATTATCATTTCTGGATTGTATTTATTGCTGGTTCTGGAATATTATATATCGTATATAATACAGCACATTGGATTACTTCCTAGTAAGTGTGGGTGTGTTGGTAAAGGCTCTGTGCCAGGATTGTATTTTATATCAATTCTCATTGCAATGTCTCTAACTTCCTCTGTATTGGTAGAAACAATTAGAGGAACCCAATTGTAAGCTTTTGGGATGCTCCTTAGGTAAGCTCTGCTGAGCACATCTCTTGTGGTCTAATTAAGAAATAAAAAGGTTTTGTGCATTGGAGTATCTACCAATTTCATTAGTATAGTATTGGTAGCCCTGTGCATTACTGAATCGTGGTGCAGGTCCGGACACTTCTCCAGTTAAAATAATAAAAATAACAATACGGAGTCATACACACTGCAGCAAGTGAGCATATTTAACCTCCCTTATATATTTAGACAAATATAGCAAAAATACATTTCCAGGGGTTACACTTCCTTTGTCAGGTACATACATGGCTCTACAAACCTATGTAGGTATCTACCATTAATCTGCTCTGACAGCCATTAAATGGTTAAAGGTATTGTTGCTCCATGGAGTGTCATTTCTCTGTTTGCTAACATAGAGGTCCTTGACTACAATAAACTTTGTATACCACATTGCTTTGTTTTTTTGGTGTTGGGTCTTTTACCTAAGACTGTTAAAAGGACATGTCCAACCCTTAAATTAAAATTGTATAAAGGTAAATCCCCCCCTAAACCCCAAAATTGCAATAGTTAAAAATCTGAAAGATGTAAGACTAACCTGAAATGCTGGCACCCAATATTCTGTTACCCATCTTTCTGGTTCTTCCAGGGAGAAGCTGTCAGTCATTGATGTGAGCTTGAATTGCAAGGAGAAGAGGCAGAACGAATAGGGAGAATAACATTTCACTGCATAACACGTTAGTCCTACATCTGTCAGCTTTCTGACAATTGTTATTTAGGGGGGTGATTTACCTACCGTATATATATATATTTAATGTGAGGGTTGAACATGTCCTTTAAATACCACAGAGGTACCATATCTGTTACAAATCTTTCTAATGGTGACCAAACAGTGACCTGAAATTATGTTTAATATGAAATAAACTTTAAATTGATTGTAATGTCAATACAGCAGTGGTTTTACATGCTGAAATTTCTTCTGTGTTTCCCAGGAGGATATTTGCAATTTTATTTTACCTTTTAAAAAGGCTTAACCTAGTTAAAAACAATCTTTCAAAGCTCTTCTAAGATATATGTGTCCTTGTACTCTGTGCTCATTGTCACCAAATCATGGGATACGAACTCCAGCTGATGGGCCAAATATACCTATACTTGTAACAATAAACTACACATAACACAAATAATTCAACACATAACACAGATTTTCGAGGGTGGAGACTGGCTGCAGCTTTATTACTTTATTTTAAATTTGTAAATTTTTTATAAAACTGTAACCATATTTTGGTTAATAACATCCTAACTGACTTCTTCCATCTAAGCAATCCGAACAAGCGGACCTGCTCAGGTAGCCCTGAGCTGCCTAATGCTCATTTTAACTGTTCGAGTCCCTCTCTCAAAAGCAGTAACCCCACATTGTTTTAACAACTTATCCTCCAAGCTGCGACAATGTATCACCAACAACTTATCAGTATATAAATTCAACTCTTTTTTTTTTTAATTATCTACTTTTTGAATTTGAATTGAATTTCCACTATGGGAGGGTGGGTGGGGGAAGCCTCCTCACAGATGGCTGCCTCACCAGCTATGTGCTGAAGCAGTAGGACCGCCCCCTTCTTTCCCCTCAGTATGCCAAAACGTCCCCCAGGCGAACCAACCAATCCGTGCCTGGAGGGACCGCAGGAGTGCTCCCATTGGCCCACCCCGCCACCAAGCTTGTCCCACCCCCCCAACCAGGGAAAGCTACATGTCTGGGAGCTTACCCTGCCCAACGTCGCCGATCCCATGCGACTGAAAGGTAAGTGCATTCGTCCACCATACTATAGAGTTCTAATTATGTTCTAGTCAAAATGTGGCTGATGCCCAGTCTCCCTCCTTTTGTTATATTGCACACAGGCAGTTTCAGCATCTTGACTGGGAACTGCATGATTTCTGCTCATTAAGGAGTTTATATAGTGGACAATGCACCACCAATGGTAAATTATAAGGATATTAGAAGTCACCGAGGAGTTCCGTGACCATATAAAAGAACGAGGCCGCAGGCCAAGTACCTTCTATACAGGGCACAGAACTCCAAGGTGATTTCTAATATCCTTATACTTTACAGTTTGGGGTGCATTATTTATTATAACCTAACCTTTTGTGGCTTCTGGTTTCCTTCTTCTCTTGGAACTGTAAGATTATAAGGCTATAATCTTACAGTTCTTCCCATAGAAATCCACTACAGGGGTAGGTTATAATTGGTATATTATTTGGACTGCTCGGTTTAGCAGACAAAAAAACTTTTGTCGATATGTGACAACAGTTGCATGTGTATAGCTAGTTTAAAACAAGGAATTAGCAGTGGAACGTTGGTTTAAGTCACCTGACCAAGATCATCTGGGCCTGTAAAGGTTGTAGGAGGACCCATAGAGAGAGGGTAACCAGTAGGTTTGAACTACTAAATGTACATGAGATTTTGAAACAGGACATAAGAAACACTGTGGTGTCACAAGGTCTAAAGATAAAAAGTAGCCCTGTACTTCCTGTTTTACAAGGTTGCAGTTAAAGGAAAGAATGTGACTCTTTAGCAATCACATTATTATATAACTAAAAGTGTCATGTAACATAAAAACCTTGCCAGCTTTACTCATTTATGAATGAAGGAGAACATGTTTGTGACCCAAAATCTCCCCAGAAACTGCTCTATGGCTATGAGAGAAGCACATCTCACTTGGACACTGGCATTATATGGGGTGTTTATGTGCATGGCATGCAGCCAACTGATACATATAGCATGTCCAATTATGAGGCCAGTGCAAACCTATGGCTGATTCTGAACTGCAGCTCAGTAAATAGGCCTTTCATGTCTGTGGAATGTTGGGTGTAGGAGTAGAACAAAGGCTGGAAGGATGGAAATCCTGGAGGTAAATAAATGACAGCACATATGATTAAAGGGCATCTATACTGAAGTTAGTTTAAATTGATCATTACTGGAAACTATAATTCTTCTCACCCACCACTGTACATTTTTTTTTGTTAATCTGCTCCCTATTTAAATCTATATCATCTTACATTTTAGCAGTGAATTAAGTGACTTGCTATCATAATCTCTTCTTCTGTGAGCAGTTTTGCTGTAGATGGAATGGTGACAGAGATTTGACAGTTTGTCTGTGGGAAATAGTGAGGTCAGATGGAAGTGGGAGTGGATAAAAAAGGAAGGGGGGTTAATGCTCCTGAGCACAACATGTGCTGGATTGAAGGCATGCAGCAACACACACACCTTAGAGTAAGTGCTACTTACAAGTATTTATTACTAGATTAAAATAAGGAAAAGTCATTTTTTCAGTATAGTGTCTCTTTAGGAATATTTGGTCAGATCTTATTTAACATTTAAAAGCTAACATCTGATTGGTTGGGGCAAAATTAGCACCATTTTTAACGATTAGAACTTTTATTGAATAACCCTGACTATTAGCACCATTTTTAACGATAAGAACATTTATTGAATAACCCTTTAAGTTTACAAAATCAAAAACTATGATTTACTGGGAGGTAGAAGACTGCTTCTACCCACTTCTCCTATTTATAACCACAGAAGCAAAACTTTATAATAACAGTAAAGGCCCGACCCGCGACCCACGATGTGTACGAACTAACGTTTTGGCCGATGATCGGCCCGTGTGTAGGCGCTTTATCAGCCGAAACGGTTGTTCGTTCGGGGATCGTTGAATGACCAACTTGGCGACCGTTTGTTTGACGAAATGTTTGTTTGATTGTCACACACATTGCACGTGTGTACGAGCCTTAAGACAAGGAATTAGCAGGTGAACTTTGGTATGAGTCATCTAACCAAGGTCATCCTGGCTTGTAAAGAATGTAGGTGGAGGACCCATTTGGAGTATGTAATCAGTAAATCTGAATTTTTACTACTAAAAATCATTTAGTAGCTAACATAGAAATTTTGACTTGTTTGGTTTGTAATACTGGCCCTTATGGGTTTTTTTTTAGCTTCTTCTTTTTCTGCTGATTAATAATTTGCTAGATTGCTTGCCCCATCGGTCAGTTGTTTTATAGACATTAACAAAAAAGGTGACCGAAGGGCTAGGCCACACCAATACGTTTTAACACGCGAGCCAATCGGAGTGCATACGATCTGCATTTTTTGTGCAAAATCGCAGTCAACAGCAAAGCACACTAACGCACCAGTCTACTACTACGCAATGCAGAGTGGCTTGGGCCATACTGCAGGTAGAACTAAGTACACACATTAAAGATTTAAAGCAGATGACAGTTTCCATTGGATGCTTGCTGTCTGTTATCTGCTATAAAATTGGCATATTCCTGGTGATCCCCCTATAATTTCTATAGGATAATTGGGTGGCTGGGGACCTCTCTTGGCTTCCTTATCTAGAATACACCAACCAATGGAAATTTTCAGGCACAAATTTGGCCCCTAAAAAGCCGAGCCATCAGCCTTGCATGACATTGATTTGTTAAAATGTAAACATAATCCTTTCCTCTGATTTGTCTCTTTCTTTAACCTACAAACCTTTTAAACTCAATCCCTCCATGAATATTATTTTACACCTGTTATAAAACCACCTAAGCATCACTCATACATAAAACAGATAAGGTACAAAGTAATTATGGACATACACATTCTTCCCATTAAAATATTGTTAGTTACTTTAGCAAAGTGCATTAAGGACAGCCAAAACTTGTAACAGCCTTAACTTCCTTACAGGTATGAAACATATTTAGGCTAATTTAAAGTGAGATGCTATTGCTGTGCTCAGTGCTATGTGCACTGATTTAATATAGCGATTGCTGCTCTTGGTAAATTGGCTTAGTTTGCAAAAGTTTAACAGAAACCCTTAGGTTGGTGTTCAGTTTTTCAAAAGAAGCCAAGCTATTTCAATATTAAATGGGGTTGCGGTGGATGCACATTTCTCTTCCTGAAAAATGCAGCAGACACTAAAAGGGTTTTCTAAAAGTCATGCTAAACTATATTAAATAGGTATATTTGAAATAGGTTAGTGTGACTTTAAAGAAAAATTATACCCTTCCATACCACCCCCCTCAATTAAAGGATAGGTTCACTCAAAAAGTGAACCATTTTGCATTAATTAAAGAGGTAAAAGAACTATGTTTTACCTCCAGTTCTTCAAATAATGTAACAGAAGGTGGGAACGAAGATCGTAAAACTTAAGGTGGTCATACATATGAATCATTCGTGTGCAGGAGCTTTTCCCGACCGTTCGGAGTGCCAATGGATGACCGTAGTCAGCACACCAATCGACCAGGAATGACGGAAAATTTCCGTTGGTTGGTATCGGCTCCCTTTACTTGAAGAAGAGGGAGCCAATACGATTGTGCAGTGTATGTATGTATATGTTTATTTATATAGCGCCGCTAGGGGAAGCAGCGCTGTACAATATAGAATACAAAAATTCATACAAGGGGGACAGTAAATAAATACATAAATATATAAATAAGTAAGTAAGTGTATGGCCGCAGGGCCAACCGTGTATGGGGATTGGTCGGGTCTGTGCGTGCTGCTCCCACAGCATGTGTGCCAACAGATACCAATGTGATCTGTCGGCACACTTGCTGTGGGATCGCATGTGTATGGCCAGCTTTACCTGCAAGCTCATTCCCTTGTTGACTCCTCTGACAGGTTCCAACTGCTTCCAGGTTGAACTATACTATAGTGCACATAACAAGCATGTAATTTAATTTTTCTTAACACGGATTGTAAAACAAAATGAGGTTTGTGTGTTTGGAGTATGTAAATGTTTTTCTTTTATTGAAATCATGGAGAAAAACCTATTAACCACAAAAGCTGTGGGGAAAATCCAACAAAAGAGCATTTGTGTCATTATATCAGCAACAAATTCAAACTGAATTAGTTATGCCTATTAGTCTTTCCACATTTATATTTCTAAGCGGGATATGGTCATTTAAGCAAATAAGAATGATATTGAAACAGTATAAGCAAACGTAAACAGTAATGTTATTTCCACTATAAGGGCTAGGCCACACTGCTGCGTTTTTTTTTGCGTTTGCGCTTGCGTTTTTTAAAAATCATTGAAAACGCGGCAACGCAGAAAAAACGCACGTTTTTGGGAACCCAATTAAATAAACATAGTTTTAAAAAGCATCTCCTATAGACAGTAACTGATAAAATATTGAAAAAGAATTGTAATACAGGGAGACTTGCTAACGCATCCACCTACAATGTTAAATGTTATGTAAAAGTCAGACAGGAAAAAATAATAGCTAAAACCAGGAGGAAAAAAAAACAGAAACCCACAAGTGTCAAAAGGGTTGCAAGGGAAATCAACAGTATTGTTCAGCATATACACTTGACTAAAGAGGTGAGATTTGTGTTGAAGGAAGTTCATATACTGTAGCTGAGATGTGTGAACTCTCATGAATGTGAGTGTTGGAAGAGGTGAGTATGGTTGCTGAGAGGTTTATTCCTATATGGAAGTTATGCTATAGGTAGTATTTGGGAATGAAAGCCTTTTAGGTCACCATTAAGCTCGGTACACACATAGATACTGTATATGACAAAAAAACAGTGTCCTATGCCGATGAATGTTCTGCGTCAGCATCGGACATTATGGCTGGAAAATTTCCCACAGTCGCAGTCAGCCACCTGTACTAAAGGATAGGGAGTCGTCATGGTTCTCCTGTAGTCCCCCCCCCCAAAGTCCCCAAAACTGCCCACCAGGAGGATAGCAGAGTCCATATAGGACTCTGCCTCCTATATGGCCTCCGGGAGAAGTTTGGCATGTGTACTGCAGCCCTTCTCCCCCTCTCTCTCTTAGGATTCCCTCCCCCTAGTGTAAAACCCTTT
This sequence comes from Hymenochirus boettgeri, assembly GCA_019447015.1. Lineage (NCBI taxonomy): Eukaryota > Metazoa > Chordata > Amphibia > Anura > Pipidae > Hymenochirus > Hymenochirus boettgeri. Next base: position 263,439,899 of record CM033470.1, on the reverse strand, counting down.
TTACCTAACATTCCCCCTGTCCCCCCAGCCCCAACCGCTCTATTAGTATCATCAGAAAATGCCAAAAACATTACTTACCTTCCCTCTTTCCTCCTCTGCACTGAACTCCCGGCAGCCGCGTCCGTGATTGGCTGCCCCTCAGCCAATCATAGACACGACTGCCGGTCCCGCCCCTCTGCTTGCATTTTCTCGCAAGCAGAGGGCCTGGAAGCGCGGCGGAGGAAAGAGGGAAGGTAAGTAAAGTTTGGGGCATTTTCTGATGATACCAATAGAGCGGTTGGGGCTGGGAGGACAGGGGGAATGTTAGGTAAAAATTTTTTTAGAAGGGTGGACATACCCTTTTAGTGTTTTTGTCACTTGTTAACCGCTAAAAGACTCTGACATCATTGTGCTCCCTCACTCTAATTCACAACAACACATTTCAGGGAGATTGTATATTATTTCAGGGAGTCGGGGATCTGCCATTAAAGGATATTTCCACCCTTGAAAATTTTTTTTGCTATAACAATCCTCCTGTCCCCCCAGCCCCAACCGCTATATTTATTTTATTAGAAAGTTCCCCAAACATTACTTACCTCCTCTCTTTCCTCCGCCACGCTGCCGGCCCTCTGCTTGCGAGAAAATGCAAGCAGAGGGGCGGGACCGGCAGTCGCGTCTGTGATTGGCTGAACGGCAGCCAATCACGGACGCGGCTGCCGGTCATTCAGTGCGGCCGGGGAAAGAGGGGAGGTAAGTAATGTTTGGGGCACTTTCTAATAAAAGAAACATAGCGGTTGGGGCTGGGGGGACAGGGGGATTATTATAGCAAAAGGGTTTTACACTAGGGGGAGGGAATCCTAATTGGGAGGGGGAGAAGGGCTGCAGTACGCATGCCAAACTTCTCCCAGAGGCCAGGTAGGAGGCAGAGTCCTATATGGACTCTGCTATCCTCCTGGTGGGCAGTTTTGGGACTTTGGGGGGGGACTACAGGAGAACCAGATGGAGCTGGGATATTAGGTAAGGATTGAACTACACTACACAATGGGGCCAGTAGTGGGGGGGATTATAGTTTTGGGGGTGGACATGCCCTTTAAAATCAGGGAGACTCCCTGAACTTCAGGGAGAGGTGGGATGCATGTAATTGGTGGATGGTGATAGACAGCCGCCCCTCCAACCTCAGGCACCCCTAGCCGCGTGCCTATTGGTAAATCCGTCCCTGATGAATATAATTTTTGATTTTGAGGACAGAGCTTCCCTTTAAGTTTAATGATAAGAGGCGTGGCCAGGGGGCCCAATCCATAAAAACTTGCTCAGGGCACTGTCTCCCCATGCAATGTAAGACTAACATGCCCATAAGGCACCATCAGAGGCATTTTGTTTGAAGCACCACTGGGCAAGGCCTGAGATAGAGTTGCGATAGTTCAAGGTTGGATTGGATGAGACTAGGATACAGGGGTACAACCAGCCTCGCATACTGGGGGAAAGAGGAAATAAGGAATTGGGGAAATAAAGGGAGCAATGGGAGTGAGAGGGAACACTCCCCACCCACAATAAGGACCCACCCAGGGCAAGGCTGCCCACCTTAAGTAAACACTCTCATGGTGAGTGTGGCGTGACGTCAACGTCACATGGTCGCCCCCAGCCCTCTGTTAACTAAGGGGGCGGAAAGTTTTGCGGGGAAGGGGGAGGGGCGTGGGACTCGGTGAGGAAGCGCAGTTCGGGAAGGAGTTCGACACGACAGACACTTTGTTCTAAAGGCGAAGCAGAGAAACAGGTAACCCGCGGGCTGTAGCGATGGGATCGGTCAATGTGCGGGGGTCGTTCTATCCCGTCCTGGTCCATGGGAGGGGGTGCGGGGATTGATCCTGTCCGTGTTTATTTACAGTCCCTTCCCCATTGCAGGTAGAGCGGACAGGATGGCGGTGGAAGGCGGGATGAAGTGCGTCAAGTACCTCATGTTCTTCTTTAATTTCATCTTCTGGGTAAGTTTTATTCTCACTTCGCTTACAGCACCTACCGCCCACCGACAGGGAGTAGGAGCCACCTACCGACCACCGACAGGGAGTAGCAGTCACCTACCGACCACCGACAGAGAGTAGCAGTCACCTACCGCCCACCGACAGGGAGTAGGACTCACTTACCGCCCACTGACAGGGATTATTAGTCACCCACCGGCAGGCTGTAGGGAGTAGGAGTCTCCTACCGCCCACTGACAGGGAGTAGGACTCACCTACCGCCCACCGACAGGGATTATTAGTCACCCACCAGCATGCTGTAGGGAGTAGGAGTCTCCTACCGCCCACTGACGGAGTAGGAGTCTCCCACCGACAGGCTGTAGGGAGTAGGACTCCCCTACCGCCCACCGACAGGCTGTAGGGAGTAGGACTCCCCTACCGCCCACCGACAGGCTGTAGGGAGTAGGACTCCCCTACCGCCCACCGACAGGCTGTAGGGAGTAGGACTCCCCTACCGCCCACCCGACAGGCTGTAGGGAGTAGGACTCCCCTACCGCCCACCCGACAGGCTGTGTTACCAGACATGCTGTAGTTCGGCTACACCTAGAGGGTTGGCCTCTGGATTGGTTCGTTTATTAAATATTTTATTTACCTTTGCAAAGTGACAACTTTTGGTCAGAACTTGAGGCCTAAGAAACTGTCTGGATAACTCAGGGATGTCAAACTTGCCCTCCATATGTTAAAACTACAACTCCCTGCATACCCTGTTTGCAGAATGTTAAAAATATCTGGAGGACTGCAAGTTTGACATCCCCACTAGATAGCTGATTGTATGTCTTCTATTGGAGAATAAGACTTACTAGGGAGTAGCCACACAACACCACACCCGTCATAGAATTGGCTGACGGCTAGATTTGCCATGCTGGCGTGGGAAATGAGTTAGATCTGCTGGTAGATAATAGGAGAGGGGAATGACATAGCCCCTTCCAGCTCCCAGAACTTTTTACACTCGACTAAACCAGTCAGTGTGTTTGCTTTTTATAAAATGAATAAATATATATTGACTTGATCAAAAATAATTTGATCTCAACTACGGATGGGACATAATTTGCAATACCCCCAAAACCTGACGGATACTTGTATCCAGCTGACTAAAATCTTCCAACTGGGACCACACTTGTTACTGATCAGTTTTGTTCTATTAAAAGCAAAGAAATGGAGTTTAATTGAAAAAATGAAACCAGGCGTGCTAATCAATCAATTTTTTACTGTGCTGGACAAAACTTCATATTCAATAGATGCCTAGCTTGTGGCTGATGTAATAGTCGTGGGATGGGAGGATATTCTGACTCAAAAGACAACAGAATAAACAAGTGTTTTAGAAATTAAAGGCATCTTTGAATATATTTTTGTTGGCTTGATGAGGTTGATTCAAAAACCAAGTACATTTCACTTTCTTTTGAATCCAGAGATTGTATATTGATGTTTTCTAGATACTTTTTTAAGGGCTATGTCCAATATGCTAAAAAAATACACTCAATGCAGACTGGGTTGGCACACAACCCTATTGCAGACAACAGGGAAGATTTTGCAACAAGGAAACCGCAAATGTCCAATCCCCCCATTGTATGTTGCTCTGTTTTCCATTGCATTATATCATCTGAGAGATGTAAGACTAGCCTGAAATGTTGCTTGATGTTCTGTTACCTAACTTCCTGGTTCATCTGGCTAGTTGTGTATGTGACATGCTATTCCGCTATCTGCCTCCTCTGAGCATGCACGGGGATGCAGAATACTTCAGAGAGGGAAGTAAGAGAACAACATTTCGATCCATAAATGGTCAGTCCTATTTATTGGGGTTGGGGATGATTATATTTATTGTACGGTATATTTTATTTAAAAGGTTACAATCTGTGCACCCTAAATTTGATTTACTAATTCTGAATTTAATACCCTTTATTATTACCCTGTTATTGTTTCTTATGGGTTAATCGCCCTCACACCCCAAAACTACAATAGCTAGAAAGAAGAGAGATGCAAGTCTAACCTAAAATGCTGCTTTAAAGTTCTGTTACCTCTCTATTAGCATCTGCCATTCATTGATATTACAGGTTGCATCTCGGCAAATAACTGCTATTCCCCTAGTTGCCCCCTCTTAGCATGTAAAAGCCTGTAGAGTTTGAAGGAGGAGGAAACATAGAAAGCGGACAGATTTAGAGCTACTCGGTCACGCATCAAAATGTTCCTCTCCCCTGTCCCTAACTAATTTAGTTTTAGGATGTGATGTGCCTATATAGAATTTTTTTATTTCATGGGTGAACGCGCCCTTTAAATGACAAAAAATACCTATATTTATTTTGCATGTCTGTCTATAAGGCTTTTGAAGGGCTTGTCCACCCATAAATTCAGCGAATTCTTTTAATACACTGGATTTAAAGAATACACTTCTAAGAAGCAAGGCTGAAACTTCTGTTGGGCACTACACAGTATGGAAAGTGTGGCAGCTGACCCCTAGTACCCACAGGTTAGTTTTATAAATCACCCAGCACCCACATCAAAGGGAGAGGTGAGACATAGCTTGATGTATGTTTGAATGTGCTCTCTCTATTGGGACAATGTTGCCTGAAGAGTAGGATTGAAATCTAAGTTGGATTGAAAGGCTTAGATTGCATTGGATGTTTAATAAAGTTGGATTCACAATATTTCCTTTCTCACACTGTTAAGATTTTTGGTAAATCTAGGATCCAATGGGATTTTCTGAATATCGGTCATATGTATGGATATGTTACGATGCCAAAAATCTACCACCGTAGTTCAGCATCGTAGCACATAAGTCCCAACAGAAAATTTCCCATGGATCATTATCAGCTCCCTAAATGTACAGTATCATTCATGTTTATGCACGCATAGGGAAACTTACAATCCTATTTTATTGGAATCTGATTGTGAATTTGCAACTGATGTCGCGTGTATGGGCACCTTAATCCAACTCCTTGTTCCTGAAACTGCTGATCCTCTTAAATATTTGGGAGGCCCTTAAGGGCATGATTGATGTCCTTCTTGTAGTTGCACTGGAACTTTAATTGTATGACAGTCATAAGAGAAATGTTGTCTGAAACAATCATTAGTGATCATTTTAGACAACATATTTACACAGGGAATGCTCTTTAATGAATGTTGAGTGTTCTTTCTGCATTTGCCTTCCCCTATACAAAGTTACAAGGTAAAATGCACTACAAAATAGGAAAAATACTGTAATTATTCTGATGTGGCAGGGTAGTAAATGTCTGAATTAATTTGCATACTTGAACTTAATTAAACAAAGCAAGACTAATGCTAACCAATTTTCCAAATATATGAATAGTAATAGAAAAAGCGCTTTACAAATGTTATTGTATTGTAATAGTAAGAAGATGAAGATTGAAGACGTGTAGCCTTTAATTAATGAAGATAAGATAATCAAGATTCCAAGTTTTGTTTTTTTTTATCCAAAATGTATAGCCTACAGTATACACTATAGAACATCTAAGTACAGATACCATAGAGTATAGTAGCAATAATGGTATAAAGGATGCACTTGTGCTTTGCACATTGGTTAACTGAGGATACGGTTCAGAAGCAACTTTATTTAATATCAAACTCCTGGACTGGATAAATTTGTGGAAAACAAACTTAAAGGACAATTATACCCACCTCCCTCTCGCTTTTCTTCTTCCATTGCTGAATAGTACCCAGTGTGAAGACCTAAACTGCTAAGTCCTCACCTCTGGGTACATTATCTAACAGCTGTCTTTACTTGGTTTCCCTCTGTGTTCTGGTCCTCTTTCCCCAGTCTATGATGTAGCCAAGGTTTAAGCTAGGTACACACAGTACCGATAAAGCCCCGATACTCTCAGATCCGACGGTATTGGGGCTTTAACAGTACTGTGTGTACCTTGCTTTTCCGAACGAGCACGCCTGCTGAACGTTCAGGTAGGCCAAGCACTCCTTCGGAAAAGAGGGAAAATTTCCCTCGCCTGGGAACACACAGGGTTCTCCCTATGATGTGTATACGGAGAATGCTCGGGACTGTGTGTAGCCTGATTTCTGAAAGATGACACAGGATTTTGCAGAAATCTGCCAAGCTCTGTGACGATCGCAGAGGAATTGTACACTGAAAAACATTACTTTGTCTCATTTTAATCTATAAATGAATACATGTAATTAGCACATACACTGATGTTTTGATTTGCTGCATGACTTCAATCCAGTACTTGTTTTGCTCAAGCTCAAGGCCCCCAGCTAAACTATCTGGCTCTCTGTGAGGGCAAGCATGCTCATTAATTCCTATGAGGCAGTATTGGCAGAGGGAATTTCTGCATTCATTCCAATTTTCATCAATCTAGCTACAGCAAAAGTATACATAACAGAAGAGTTTGATACTAATGCACTTGATTCACAGCTGAAATTTAAATTGGTTGAGATTGGATATCTGAAGAAATAGAGGAAGATAAACAAAAAAATAGTAGTGATAGTTTCCAGTTCCTTTTTAGTTTCCAGTAATGGGCAATTAAAAAACAAAACACACATTTCCCAGTGTACATATCCTTTAAAGGGTATCTCCACTCATAATATCCACTTCTGGGAATCCAATTCTTTTGAAGAACGGGAGGTAAAGGAGCTGTGCCTTATCTCCCGTTCTTCAATAGAACAAACAGGAGCCAAGAGCGAAGGTAAGAAACTTACCCGCTCACTCACTCCCCCGGTGCATAGCCCTCACAGGTCCTGACGTACTATGTCTTCTATCCATTCGGCGTCACCTGTCAGACTATGCGCCGGGAGAGCACTGGAAGGCCTCATTTGGAATATGCTGTACATTTTTGGAATCCTGAGTGCAAAGAGGACAACTTGGAAATGCAAAGGGTTCAGAGAAGGGCAATTAAATTAATAATGGGACTGGGGGCCTTGCATATGAAGATAGATTGGATAAGTTACAATTATGCACTCTAGAGAAAAGGTGCTTGTTCAGGGATATGATCATTGTGTATAAATACATTAATGAGCCATACATTAAACTATCTGGGGCATTGTTCACCAGAATGTGTCTGATGACAAGCAGACATCCCTGAAGATCTAAAGGAAAAAGTTAAGTCTTGAAGTTCGGAAAGGGTTTTTCACTGAGCATTGTAAAACTTCTAAAGTAGAATATATGTAGTTGGAGCCTCTCAGAAAAACTGCAACCACTCCGGAATTGCCCAAAACACCAAGAGCATTTATTGTGCTAACACAACGTGTTTCAGACAACTAGGCCCTTACACTTGAGAAAGGACCTAGATGACGGACACATGATTATGTCTTGGAACATGCATATGAGTAGCCAGAGAGGATAGAGTCTGTGTGGGTAGCTTTATCAATCCGATGTTGGCTTTAAAATGGTTAATAACATCTGATTTGGTTGGGGCAAAATTAGCACCATTTTTAACAATAAGAACTTTTATTACATCTCCCTGTAAGAATATTGCATGTTACTAGTATTGATGCATTTAGTTGGAGTTTTCCTCTTAGAGCTAGACTGCGCTGCCACGCTTTTATGTGTGATTGGATTGCAATCGGGATGTGTGGGCTTGTGGTGCGCTAGGAGGTGCCGTTGTGTGTCCTCTGCCTTAATACTTTTTTTTTTTGCCTTCCTCTGGATTAACTGTTAGGCATGGTAACTGAGTAAGTTGGACTGGATGGGCATATGTCAATTTGAAAGTAAAGCTGTCCGAAACTGCCGGGTTTCATTCTGTTTTCAGATCTCGGGAAAATCCGAAAATGGAACTTAAATTCAGAACTTCGGAACGCGCTTTCGATTTTTAATAAACATTCAAGCTATTTTCCAAAATTCTTGAAAATAGCCTTGAATGTTCCATAAGCCTCGAAAATACGTTTGGCAACCATTTCGACTTTCAGATTGTATTTTCGAGTATTATCAAACATTCAAGGCTATTTTTAGGAGTTTTCGAAAAAAGCTTGCACGACGAAAACGTGTTCCGTTTCAGATGGAACATTCGGATTTCGGAACAGAGGGGTTCCTTGTTGGATCTGGATCCCATCTCTATTGAAAAGGTGATTACAAATAATCAAAAAAAGAGTCCCTTCTAGCATTCATGAAGTCCCTCATTTTAATCCAAGCTTACCCAATAAGGGACAGCAACTATAATTATATTCTCCTCACACGTGTTTGATTTATTGCACTTAGCCCTCTTAATACAAAACAATAAATTACATTATATATAGACTTACAAATTAATCTAATCCAGCACCACTTATATACATCAAAAAAGGCAAACTATAGCGTATTGGATAGTTCATTAATAAAACCAACCTGATTAGTCCATCAATGTCCAAATCTCCTATTAAGGGTGAGGCCACACTGCAACGCACAGGAATCGCGCACCAAATCGTGAGCGTTATCGCACGCGATTGTGTTTGCATGCGTTTTCGCCTTTTTGTGTTATTGAAACGCATGCGTTAACGCACCAAAAATGGTGAACGCATGCGTTACCAAAACGTTACCAAAACGCGAACGGACACGCAATCGCACGCGCATTGGAAATCGCAGGAATTTTCGTGTTCCCGCAATTTCCATTTTAGCGTAAATCGTGGGCGCGAAAAACTCGCTAGTGTGGCCTAGCCCTAACAGTGGCTCAAATATTAGGTATATACCAGATCTCTCCTCTCAACACCTTTGGCAATGGGTTTTTATTCACTGATCACGTGTTGTACTGGGCCTTGCTCCGGAGAATTCACATTCTTCTGCCCAGGGATTTATGGACCTCCTTCTCAAAGTATGCACCTATCCGTCCCTCTCACAGCCAAGGTGCTCTGGGTCAACGGGTCCAATCTCACGATCAGGATCAATGCTTTTTCACCCAGTTCCCCTGTCAGTGTAACAGTGTATACACCCTCTTACCTCCGCATATTTAGGCTCACTAGGTTTGCAATCCACTGCATGCCAAAAATACAAACAGTCCTACGCGTGTTTAACCCCATGTGGTTTTTTGAGGCTTCATCAGGGATCACATTTGGTTGGCCTTTTAAACCCCATTTCTCCTTGATTAAAAAATTAACCAATTACTGGTCAGCTACTTTTACATACAGAAGTGCAATTTTACAGATTACTTCACTCAGATGCATAAAATACATTTTTGCATTTATAATGCACCATTCCTATGTTTATTTATAATCCATGCACATATAAATACATACAAATACAGAGCTTTAATAGTTATCTTCCAAGTCATTAATTTGATAGATATCCGTTACAAACTTTTACCAACAATCAAGATGAATACTTCACAGAATAAACACCATGTATACTTTCACAATATGTTATGATTCGATCCCTCACACAGATGCAGAACCTTTACTACATCGTTTTACTGGAGATCAAATTACTGAACTCTTTTCCCCTGATGCTTAATAATAATTTTTGTTTTTAGTTCAGAAATATACTTTTCTTATTCTCCTAAAAAACAAGTAAATGTTCTTTCTGGAAGAGTGTCTGCCCCAAGTTATTCCCTCTTACTCCTAAATTAACTCTTTCCAAGTTTAATACCCTCAAGTCTCTTAACTCCAAGTACCTCCCATATTTTTTGCCCACATTATTCCAAAAATTCCTTAATTGGCTATCGCCCGCAGGTGTTCTTTGAACCTAACCATTTTGTGTGGCCCGCGTACAGTTTTTTACAAGTACATTTAATACAATATATAACTTGCATGCTTTGGCAATTTATAAAAGTTATAATTTTTAATCAGCAGTTATTTTCTTTTTAACTCTTTTACAGTGAGGATATATCTACACACTGAACAATGTCCACATTTATGCATTCCTACTGTCAGATGTGCCTGTACCCACTCTTTTTCCTTGTGGCAGATAGTGGCTCTTAACTACCGTAGTATGTCTTTTAGATTCATAGCCCTTTGTGCTACCATGCTAGCTGATTTTCCAAATTTTTGGTCAGAACTGGTTCACCTTTTAACAAAAAACACCATTTATCCAGGATTGCTTTAATCCCCCTCGAATCTTGATTAACAGTTGAAATTAAACCATATGGTCTCTTGGTCTCCTTTCTTATTTTAATTTTTAATATTGTTTATTAACTCATGTGTGGTTGTATCTTTAGCCCTTGTCCAGAATTTTTTATCGTTACAAATGTTGCCTCTACTCCTAAATCTGTTTCCCAGATCCTTTGCTTCTTTCACTGATCCTAGAGCAGTTATTTCGCATGCGAAGAAACTGCCTTGTAGAATTCCTTTTATCAGGGATGCCAGATGATGGCTGCCAGCTTCAAAAAGTGCATTAACTGCCATTTCTTTTCCATAGTTGCAGGTGCGAATCTTCGCCTCAATAAAAATCTTGATCTAAAAAATTTACCTGTATCTTGTCATATTGCCAGGGCAATTTTATATTGAATTCTTCGGAACAAGTTCCAGTATAACCCATGATCAGTGAGTAAAAACCCACACTTCCGAAGGTGTTGAGGTGAGAGACTTGGTATATACGTGCTATTTTGTACAAGTTTGAGTCCACGTTAATGAGATTTGGACATTGATGGACTAATCAGGTTGTTTTTATTAATGAACTATCCAATACGCTATAGTTTGCCTTTTTTGATGTCTATAAGTGGTGCTGGATTATATGTCTATATTTAATTTATTGTTTTGTAAGGGCTAAGTGCAATTAATCATCATGTCCGATATTATATATATATATATATATAACCACCCGATATTAGAGTAGTTGGAACCTAAGGTGGAATCATCAAAGATAAATTCAATCATTTCCAGATTGTAATTATGTACTGATTTTTCTCTTCGGTCTGAGATAGGCATATGTATTGAACTTATTGAAACAAATATTATACTATACTAAATAACCCATTGAACTAAACCACTAAAAAAAAAAAAAACTAGTGTAGTGACCCTTCAATTATTTAATCTTTCACTGTGTCTTGCTTGTGTACAGACTCACAACTGTCGACGGCAGGCTAAAGAAACTTACATTTTACATTTTGAAGAGATTAGGGACATTTTAAAGTTATAATTGTGACCAAAAGTGTTCTTTTAAATGCCCTAGTCTTAAAAAAATCGAGCCATTAATGTTTGTAATTAGACCTGACAAACCCAGTTAAAGGGCATGTCAACCCCCTTTTAAAAATTTTGGTTATATAGTAGGTCTCCCTCCCCCAGCCCCAACCTTTATAATGGATTTTTTAGAAACTCACCCGAACTCTACATACCTTCCCTCTTTTCTCCAGCATACTGTCCCAGCCCTCTGCTTGCATGAAACTGCAAGCAGGGGGCCAGAATGGCAGCCACGTCCGTGATTGGCTGAGAGGCAGCCAATCACGGAGGCGGCTGCCGGCAGGGGAGCATGCTGGAGGAGAGAGGTAAGGTAAGTAGAGTTCGGGGAGTTATTATAGCGGTTGTGGCTGGGGGAGGAAGACCTACTATATACCAAAGGGGATTTACACTAGGGGGAGGGAGAGCAAAACGGGTGGGGAAGGGAGGGCTGCAGTGCGCATGGCAAAATTCTCCTGGAGGAGAGACAGGAGGCAGAGTCCTATATGGAATCTGCCAGGCTCCTGGTGGCCAGTTTTTGGGATTTTAGAGGGGCATAGCAGGGCAGCCATTTGGAGTTGGGATGTAAGGTAAGGATTTGTATGCACTACAGAGTGGGGCCAGTAGTGGGTGAAATTATAGTTTTGGGGGTGGACATGCCCTTTAATTTCTTATGGGCAGGTTTGCCTCCTTCATGAACTTATTGAAGATTCATGAACACAATGACTGGAATGAGAACTTTCACTGATTGGTTCCTGTTTTAAGGAATGGAGACTTCTGGGTAGTTTCCATTGTAGCCCTTACATTACAAAATGCTTTACCTAATAAAAGGTTTTTTACATTTCACACGGTAAATGCAATTGATTAGTTCAATCGAATCAGTCAAAACTGATTCACTGCTCAACTAAATTAAGTAGTTGAAATTCTATTACTGTTTTCCCTTCCATTCAATCTACTGTTTGACTATCGAGTAGATGATCAAACAAAAGGTGATCCGATCTTATCTGCGGCTACACATCTTGAGCAGATTTCAAGTTAAAGATCAACTTTGGCCCTTTGGAACTATATCTGTAGCAATAGCATTGTGGGTTTGTTTGTTTTTTGAGCCTGTATTATGGTGTATTATAGTATGGTGTGTTTGACTGGTGCGATCTCTTCAAGTTTTGAAATTAAAAGCTTTTTAAAAATGTTACCATAATAGCAGCTTGTTTAGAAACCATGACTATTTTTGGGGGGTTTTTTTTTGGACTCTTGAGTGATTTATTAGATCTACACTCACTCTGGTATCTGTCAGTACACATGAGCGATCCCATACATGGTATGGGGACCGATTGGCTGTGTGCCCACACATGCGGCCATTGTATTGGAGCCCTCTACTAGTAATTTTCTAAAATTTTCTGTACAAAACAGCCGTCAATGATGCCACAGGCAAACGTTTGACAGTGTTGTTGTCTGTCATTCTCTGCCCCTACACCTTGCTAATACTCGAAGCGATTTATATGGTATCGTAAAGGTGTATGGTCATCTTTAAACCAGGAACCATAACTAAGAACTGGTACTGTGATATACCATGGTCCTCACCCCTGCAGGTACAGTTGGTACTAAGCTTTTAGGTGCCACTCCTCTTTGTGTCTGCTCCCTTTCGGTGGCTGATCCCTTGCTTTATTTGATATAGCCCAGTATGTATCACATATTCAGTATCCTGTAAAGTTCTCGTCAGAACAGTTTTTTACCTTGAAGTGCGTACAGTGTTGGGCTATACCAAATTCGTATAATCATCTGACTGTGTGGGTCTGATCATTTGGTGATCATCTGTTTTTTGTTTTTTACCTATCCAACAACCTAGAAAATTCTTACAGCATCGTATGTTCAGTGTTGGTCCTATAATATTGTGTATGATCGGCATTGTTGTGTGTATGGGCCCCTTTACTTACGATTGCACGTACCCTCACTTCTGTTAAAATTACTGTTATTGTCTGTATTTATTTGAAGGGTAGGGAAAAAAACTATAGTAGAAATGAGAATAGATTATGCTACGTTCAAACAAGGGTGTGTATTAATGCAGGGGAACATCACACTTGCGATTTGGTGCAATGTTTCCCAATGTTATCGCACAGGGGCTGTCCATTATTTTAAATGGCTCCATTGCGTATGTTAACGCAGAAAACTGCTGCATGCATTGCTTTTTATTTTATTATAACGCACTACACCGCATTGGCCAAGTTTGAACCGTACCAATCACTTCTGTTGGCAATGCGTTTTGGTGCGATTTCACCGCATTAAATTCCACCAAAACACACCCTAGTGTGAACGAAGCTTGTCATTGAAGAAATTGCAGTGATGTCAGTGCTTCTTTTACTAGGTTTGTTAGGCAAGTATATAAAATTTACACTAAACAGATTTTATGTAATTTGTTAAGCACATGACAAAGTTAAGGATGTGAATTTTTAAAGGGTACTCCACCTGGGGAAATTGACTTTGGGGATTTCGGTTTAATTGAAAAACGAGAGGTAAAGTAGCTATGTCTTACCTCCCATTCTTCACTAAAACATGCAAGAGCAAGGAGAGAAAATATGACAGTTCCTGATAGAGTTTGTATTATATGCACATGCGCAAGAAAATTACCCCACCACTAATCCCAAAACCACGATAGTTTGAAAGGTGTTGCATGGAACACCTAACTGGTTGGATGTTCATCATCTTGTCTTTCTACTTACCAGTTCCAGGTAGCAGCAGCTGTCCATTAAGGCCGTCACAACTAATGTTGCAGCCAGTAGTAGACTGCTGTTCATTGAACCACCTCTGAACATGTGTGAGCTTGTAAAGAGCTTTTATAGCTTTAAGAGTTGGTGGCAACCTTCTAGGGAGGGAATGGCACATCAGGTTGCCTTAAAGCCCATACTCGCATGCGATTGTGGGGGTCCGACCCGTGATGCGTGTGACCGAGTCACCTGACTATCGGTGAGTGTATGGGAGCTTGGTTAGGTCAGGCATTGTTGATGATCCTCACGAGAGCCTATACAGTTACTGATAGTTGAACGAAATGTATGTTCATGATGTGTCACTGGTCAGGAACCCACAATGACAAATGTGTACAAAGCTTTAGTCTTTCAAACTTTGTAGGGGGGTAATTTTTTAGAGGGAAGGACTTGATCTTTTTATTGGAGCGTCTTCATTTACTTTGCTAAAATAACTTAATCCCAACCACTACACACTTTTATAATGTAAATTTAGCAGGGAGGTAGGGGACCTTGCTCCTACCTCCTGTTGTTATCCCCATGTTCTTGCTCCCATCCCTATATAAAGAACTGTAAATACTAGCTTTGTTATATATTTGGATTATTCTTCAGAAGATACACTATTGGCAAATATGAATTTATTGCTAGTTAAAGGGCAACTGTGGTCTCAAAACAAGTTAGGGTTAAATTAAAGCCTGCAGTATTTCCTTTACACTGAGTTAACAATCACATCTCTAGCTGGAGCCTGTGAGAAATTATATTGGCGTGAATGTTCAAACTTCCTGCTTCCAATAGGTTTAGCGACATCACCTGACCTCTGCCATCCCTTTTTCTCCGGGGGAGAAGCATGTTCAGTTAAGACTTATTGCTGGGGAAATCAGGAAGTACCTGAGGAAAAAATTGACAGTTGAGAAGGGGAGAATATTAATGCAGGCAAAGGCTGGTCACATGACAACAAGCTGGTCACATGGCTAAAAACAGGAAGAGTTCAACCAGGAAGTTACATTGCTGAACTTTTCCCAAATGCAATAACTTCTCACAAATTTTATCTAGAGATGTGATTTAGGTTTTATTTTGAAGCTGTGATAGAAGGCTTTTTATATAATCCTTACTAGTTTGGAAGAATTTGAGACCACAGTTACCCTTTAAGCATTGCTAATGTGTTTTGCTTTAATGTCGAGGCATTTTCACGTGTTTTACCAATACTTTGTGTCAAAAAAAAATTAAATGTTTTCCAAGAAAAATCCACTATCCCGTTTTGGAGAACATTCAGATTTGCAGGTGACTTTCTGGTGAACTGGATGTAAAGACAATGTAAAGAAAGTTCTTCAGTTTAGCTGCTACCTATGTACTCATTAATAGGTTATTATTCATGCTGTGTGTCCTTGTGGAATAAAAATGATTTCCCAATTATCACAAACCTTTTTGTAGATAAAGCTGTTTAAATAGTATGTTTGCAAAGCATTAATTTACACCTGAAGGTGCAAACAGAAATGTGTCAGCAGATTGTATTTAACATTGTGAAAGAGAAACTATTTGAGTTATTCAGTATACCTGTATATACTCGAGTATAAGTCGATCCAAGTATAAGCCGAGGTACCTATTTTTACCTGAAAATTTATAAAAAAAATGATTGACTCGAGTATAAGTCGAGGGTAAAAATTATGACCACTACTGCCTTCTGATTCAGTATTGTTTTGTGGCTTAAGTTGCCCTTTAAATGGACAGCAGAATTCCCATACATGAATCCCATACAGTAATAGCCACATCCAGTACCAGTAACCTCCAATTCCTTGGCACTCCAGATATTTGGAAACTACAGCTCCCAGCATGCTTTGTTGCTGGGAGTTTCAGTTTCTAAACATGTCGAGTGGCAAGGTTCAGTAATCTTTTAATTAAGCTTACCATCATTTACAATTCTTCTGAACCCCATATAGTAAAGGGCCCTCTGATCCCATATAGTAAAGGGCCCTCTGATCCCAATAGTTAAAAATGTCATCTGAGAGTTGTAGTTTCAAGCTGTCATCTGCACTGAACTAGCAGCTGTTTTTTGCCCCAAACTGAGGAGACCCATCAGATTTACAGCATCCAGATGAGCAATGACGGTGCTGAGTGAGTCCAGCAGCCAGACTACAGGAAGCAGGAAGTGTAAAGGCAGATCAGCTCCTGTAACTTTCTATGCAGGTTAACACAGCGCCACCTGCTGACTACTATCCGCAATTGCGAGATTTGGAGCTAAATTAGGACTTGACCCGAGTATAAGTCGAGGTTAGGTTTTCAGGCTAACTTTAAAGCCTGAAAAGTTCAACTTATACTCGAGTATATACGGTAAATCTTTATAGTTCAAATGTTTTGTTTGACACGAGTTACAGGTGAAAACAGGGAAAACCCGATGCTTTCCAGTATTAATTGGACGAACTGGAGAATCCATTTTTTATACGTTCTACACTGTGCCTCATAAATTTAATTTGGTGATCTAATAATTTAAAAAATGCGTTTTGGATATAAATTTTTGTGGAACCGCATTAATAAAAACTGTAGTAAACATGCATTATCTCAAAATACAAGGTAATATTTAATATAAAATATAATATAATTTAATTGTCTTCGATGGACCGTGTAATCTGTCACACCAAAGTGTTTGTGCACCATGTTTTTATTTCCCCCCAACTAGCAGACTACTGACCATTTTATTTATTGATAGACTGTTGGTCCAAAAAATGGGGTAAAGATTGAACCTTGTGTACTGGACCTAACTTTTTAATGCAGTCTGTGTAGTGTAACTTACTCTACATTGATTATCATCAACTTTGATTACCATAATATTAGTCAACATTAAAACCACAAGAAATTGCTTTGCTGTTGGGAATGGCTGAACAAATTTGGCCCACTATGAATTGTTTTGTTTGTTATATACCAGTCTGTATGTGTTTAAAATGTGTAACGCACTGAAAAACCCTTATCCAAAAACTTTAATCTACATATGTTTATTTTATTTCCTTTTTGTGTTTGTAATGGTGCTAAAGAACTAAAATTCACACAGGCTCTTTGTAATGCAAACAAGCAAAATATTTTCAGAATTGCTCAATGTTAGAGAATGTGTTTTTAAAGTTGCATATGACTCCTGTAGAATTATACACATATAACCTATGCCTTTTTTTTTTTTTTCTTCTTTCAGGTGTGTGGTATTGCTCTCATTGCTTTGGGATATATGTACAAATCCAGCTAAACCACACCCTCATTATGAAAAATGCGATCCTCTGGTGCTCCTATTGTTATCATTGCAGTGGGTGTTGTCATTTTCTTGATCTCATCCTTGGATGCTGTGGCGCACTAAAGGAAACTATTGCATGGTGACCACGGTAAGGGGGGATGCACTAGTACATAGGTGTCCCTGCTTGTTCTTAAATGTATGGATGTGTTTTTATTTGCTCACCAGTTTATTGTTGGTTTATAAATTATAAAGCCTTTTTCTACTGCAAAAGTTGATGTGTGGTTCCATATTTATCTTTTTAGATGTGCATTGGGGTTTAGATTGTGGGCCTGGGAGATACGCACCCTAACATACATTTTTTCTAGTGTGCTGCTTTTTAACTTATATAATATATATACATATACACTAGCAAAATTGTGCCCGTTAGTGCACAATGGAATGTTGTGTGTATGTTTTGCTATGTGTGGATATAGAATCTTTACACAGGTATATTTTAAACTGTTACCAGACAGTCACCAGCTTCCAGAGGAACCAAATAGGATACTGACGAGGTCTGAGAGAGACCCAGGCAATCCTGCCACACTGTGGTTGAACTAAACATGCTAAGTTAATACTTATTAGTATTCACCAAGGCAAGTGGTGATGGTACCTCATATATTATAACAGAAGGTACCTCACAGCATCATGTTTTGTAATAGCATTGTCCTAATATCTAATGATAAAACAAACATTTCTCATTCCCAGTTTACAAAGAAATGGATTTATCCTTTATATATTCTTTACAGATCTAATTGAAAAAAGTTGCTTTAGAGCAATTTTTAATAACTTATAACTGCTTTTTATTTCAGTATTTACAGTAAATCCTTGGTATACCTGCCTGGCTTTACCACTAAGCAAAAAGGACTTGCAAGCGAGCACCTTCATCCCAACTTTTAATAGTGGCTGCCAATTCAAATTGTTCTAGCCAGTCAGTCCACTCCCTAGTTACCCCATCAAATAGATCAGGTTTAAAAATAGGTTTGGCAATTGGGCCTGGTAGAGCTACTGAGTCTAATTGGGGCATTTCATCTGCAGGTACAAGGACAGAAGGATTTAAATCAATACTATCAGTAGCAGCCCCCATAGCTTAATACAGAGAACAAAATATACAGAGAAAACAGAGAGAATAAATGGTAATACCAGCACCGCTGCCACAAATTTGTACCAGATCACTGCTTTATGGAAGGATTATGGGTAGCATGGCACACAGTGGGTTACTCTGGTGGTCTTGCACAAAACAGACAGTGCACATAAACAGGTTCCCCACATATGTGCAGTAATCAGGGGTGTCCCTGTCTATGGTGCACCACTTTGAATATTGACCAGGCCTGTAAATTGTGTGTCCTTGTAAGTTGGTGTACACTTATGTTACCTCAGAGTTTGTATCCAATAAGGTAAATTGTCTGTCTAATAATCTGTCCTCCCAACAGGTGGTAACAGGATCTTATACACAGGATATTGTGTTACTTTCAATATCACTCCATAACACACACCACAATCCACTTTCACTTTTTCTCCTCCTACCATCGAGAGCAGGGATGTCTTGTATTTTATTACTCACTGACACCACCTGCAGACTGGAGGTGGTATTAAGGAGCCTTGGTGTATATGTCCATTACAATACACATTGTATCCTGTCTAGCAGACAAACTTTTCTTTTTGGATAACACTTCCTTTCATATGGAGCAGACACAGGTGTGGTTTAAGCTGCCATTTGACCATTCTATTTTAAAATAGGGATCTCGGCTCTGTAAGTAAGTAAGTTTATTTATTTTGTGTTGTACCTAATATAAGTCAGTGCTACATTTTATATACATTTACGGATGGTCATTTAAATGGTAACAGTGAGATAGTACACACATACATATACACCTTTCCTATATATAATATCATATACCCCCCTACCACATTGGTAGCTCCTAATAAGGGATATATATGTGTGTGCGTGTGTGTTTGTTTTTGTTTTGTTTAGATTTATGCTGCTACTGCTGGTTTAAAATTCAACTTATTTCACTGCTTGCCAGGCTAATTCCAAATATATTCCTCATACTGTTTAAAAATGGTGCTAAACTGTGTTTTCCTTCTTAGTTTGCTGTTGTGCTGGTGTTGATCTTCCTAGTTGAGATTGCTGCTGCAATTGCTGCATACGTTTACAAGGATACGGTAGGTCTGCTTTTCTAGAATGTGTGTAAAATTGAAAGAATTTGAAACCACAGAAATGGTAGCCACAAAACCTGTACATTTACACATCATATATCAAACAGTAAAGTGCTCAGTGCCTTTAAAACAAACCCAGTTGAGTGGACCTGGTCCGTTCCTGTAATCAAGTCCAGTAATCACTGTCCTTGATAATTATAAGGTAAGTCTATTACCATCACCCCGTTGGGGGTATAATGACCTAGAATGTTCCGTATGGTACAGTCTGTTAACAGATTGAATAGCTTGTTGCTGCCAACAACATAGATAATCATAACGTTCCTGCACATCCAGAGCTTTAAACTTATTATGCAAAATGGGCGTCCCCAATTCTACAATAGTACATCCATATCAAGTTCCATACTCATGGCTCCCATAAGTTTATCAGACTCTGACTCGCCATTTTTAGAAAGTCCGGTATGTGTGCAGACAACGAACCTCTCATCCAACATGTTTGTACTCCCCTGCCAGAATTAACATCCGTGGAACGGAACAACAGGTCGGCCTGGTCCATGCTGGGTAGCCGTTGCCGACGTACGGTTCCCACTGACTGGGCGGGGCTTTGTCAGGGCAAGAAAGGCACTGAGCACTTTACTATTTGATATATGATGTGTAAAGGTGCAGGTTTTTGGTCAATTGTTATATAAAGCACTTTAATTGAAGTAATTACTTGCTAGTAAGTGTATTATTGTGGCAGAAATCGCCTATGTTGGATCTATTTCTGTGTCGGGTCATATATATAGTATGACCTGTGACTTATTTTTAAATTGGTCCGCATACAGCTGTTTACATGTGCTTACATGGGGTTTCTTCTTTTGGAGGGCTTTCCCTCTGAGTAGGTTTGTGTTTGTGATTCATTTTTTCCCCTATTACCATCACTCATGTGTGATTGTCAGCCTGTGGACTGAGCCTATTTTGGCTTTTATATGTAGGGGATCCCCGGTCCATACAATATTACAGAAATGGTAGCCACACCTGCAGTATGAAATATAGAGATACTTTATATAATGCATGGTACCATTTATTACAAATTCTTTAACTTTATCCTCATTTAAAATGTTACTGAAAAGTGTTTTAACACTTCACTACAAGCAGTCTTTTGAAAAGAAGTGATACAATTCTTAAATGTCCAATCCTCAGACCCAGTGTTTATACGCCCCTAAAAACATTTTCATGATTTATGTCAAAAACTACAAACCCAGTGTTCATAAGTCCATGTAAACATCTTATTGATGTATGCACAAGTTAATCCATTTCTGAATCCAGATTGCAAAGTTTTTTCTAGTCTGTAAAGCCTTTACATATGATAACAGAACCATCCTTAGGTACTGCCAAAAATATCCTCCCTTTGGGACTGAGCTATTTGTACTTTCTTGGAAATGTTTGTTTTTTTCCCCAGGACTGTATACTTTATCAAAGTAACTACCAGAATCTAAGAGCTTGTGGGTGGACATGCCCGTTAAATGGATAATTTATCCAAAAGGCTGCTGTTTTGAGGGAAGGATAATATAGCTAGGTATTTTCATACCCAGAATTGCAATGTAGCAGCCATTAAGAGGGTTAAGGTTTTTGACCTTTGAAGAGAAAACGTTAAAGAAGTTGGGGCAACAAGAATATTGGATGAGTTGGCTTTTAAATGACATGGTATTTTACTTGAAAATATTGTTAAAGGGCATGTCCACCCCCAAAACAATAATTTAACCCACTACTGGCCCAACTGTGTAGTGTTGAAAAATCCTTACCTTACATCCCTGCTCCAAATGGCTGAACTGCAATGTCTGTTCAAAGTACAAAAAAGTGAAGAGCAGGACCCTGGCTGTGTCCCAAAAGGTCTCTGCCTCTTGCCTCTCCTCTGGGAGAATTTTGACATGCTCAGTGAAGCCCTCCCCTCCCTCCCCCTAACTCCAACCCCCCTTTCTGTAGTGTAGTGCTCCCTAACCGCTATGTTTAATTGTAAAAAAAGAAAAAAGACCCAAACATTACTTACTTTCCTTCATTCCCCTGGTGTCCTGTAAAGCCTGCAGCTGTGTCTGTGATTGGCTGTCTCTCAGCCAATCATGGACGTGGCTGCAGGTCCGGCCCCCTGCTTGCAGTCCCAGCAAGCAGAGGGACGAGATTAAAGCGCTGGAGGAATGAAGGAAAGTAAGTATTGTAAGGATCATTTTTTTTTTACAAATAAACAAAGTGTTTGGGGGCGGTATAGGGAGTACTACAATATATTAAAATATAAAGGGTGGACATGCCCTTTAATTAAATTATATATGGGCCCAAAATATTGAGTCATTTACATACATCTGTTATAACAATAACTTTACATATATTGAAAAAAAATGTAACCGGTTAATTAGCAGTTTTATCTGATCATCATCTTTTCAAATTTAATTTTGTGTCATCTGTCCCGGCCCTAACAAACAAGCGTACAGATGCAAGGACCTGCGGAATCCTGACCCCCATTCACTCTGTCCCCCTCCAACAATTTATCTCCATGCCCTCCTTCTCTGACCCTGATCTTGCAGCCATCCACTACCATACCACGAGTTCCAATGCCCTTGACTCTGTTGCTCCCTTATCCACCTGTGGCCTTAGTCATAAGAACCCACAGATTAAAAAGTTGAAAAGGCAATCCCGTATAGCCGAACGACGCTGGCGCAAGAGTAACAATAATAGAGACTTTCTTGAATTTAAAAGTACCCTTTATTAGATCAAAGGTGCTTTATCCTTAGCCAAACAAAACTATTTCTCTTCACTCATATCCACACATTTCCATAACCCCAAACCGCTCTTTAAAATATTCAACTCCCTGCTCTGGTCGCCACCTCCTCCGCCTACCCCCTGTTTATCGGCTGATGAAATAGCCTCATATTTCACAGAAAAAATCATCCAAAATGGTTTCCTGTACACCCTAGCTCCTCCCTTCAGGTTCCAACTCCTACCACTGCACCGGCTTACCTCCCTTCATTGGTTAATACTATCATTAGTAATTCATTAATAGCAAACACAACTCAGACTAAGACTACTTACATGATGTAGTCCTTTAAAGATTAAGATGAGGCAAAGTCCTTTTTGTTATAGTTTACCTTTAAATCTTCACAGGCGTAATTTATATTTTAACTTTAATTCTTCTTTGTGATCAAGGTTAACTGGGCATTTGCAGTGTTGCTTTAAAATTGTCCAGCTAATAATGTATTTAAATGGAAGTAGATAACATTTTCCTTAGTTTTATAGGAAAGATTCCAATATTTCATTGGAAAAAGACCTGTATTTACCCTTTTGTTGCATTTAATATTCTAATTTATTCAGCTTTTAAAAGGAATTGTTGACATTTGGATTAATAAAAATGTATTACCCTCTCAGAATTGCTGTGATATGTCTTGTTTTAGTTGCGCACAGCATTTGAGAATTCCTTCAAAGACGGTATGAACCGCTACAATACGACAAAAGATGTAAGGGATAGCATTGATCTCCTGCAGAAAGAAGTAAGCAACAAATTGGCATACTGCACTTTTCTTTGTTGGTTGAAATTGTTATAAGTAATGATGTAAGTATTTCATATAAACACGTTAACATGACTTTCCATATGGAAAGAAGCCATGAAAGTGTGCACCTGCTTATGCTGGCAAAAAAAGTATCATCTGATCATTCAGACCATGAACTGAATTACTATAAGTAACCTTATAGACTATAGTTTAATCTGTTATGTTTGCTAGTAATTCTTCCCTATGTTTGTTTATTTGCACATACTACTGCCTTACCAGTAATGTATTAATTTTTTATTCGAAATTCTTAACAAGAATAATGTGTTTGTGTAATATATCAAATATATTATCTTTGCTGTTGCAGTTTAAATGTTGTGGTGCCAATAGCTCTGAAGAGTGGTCCCAATATCAACCTTTTATTGGTACAAGTAATGTTCCTGATTCATGCTGTGTGAACATCACCAGTGGCTGTGGAAGTACTTCTGCCTCAAAAAATAAAGAGGTAAGAAAATGTATTAGATTGGATAATTCAATGGGAGAACTTTTTATTTTCTGAACTGCAGTGAAATTTTAACTCCTGCATTTTCTTGGCTACTTCCCAGTAGTGACTTGAGTTGGAGTGTAACAGTCACTAGAAGGGGCACAGTTTTTGAGCTTTGTAGAGAAAACATTAAAAAAAAGTTAGGGCAACAAGACTATTTTATAGGTTGGCAGAATATAGAAAACAAAAATTGATGCCTGAATTGGCTTTTATACTACATGGTGTTTTACTTCGTATTAAAGGAATAGTTCACATAAAAAGCTGTGATTGAAGACTGGAAGACCTTGCCTTCCTTTCTTAAATAACTTGACCAGGATCGATGGTAAGTATATTTACCTTGCGCATGATCCACCGTGGCTCAGTTGACAAGACCCGTACGCTTCCTGGTTTAGTTTCACTATAGTGTACATGCGCGATAATGCGTGCTATAGTAAACTAAACCAGGAAGTGGTCGGTAATTTTCAACTGAGCTGCGAGGTAAATATACTTAGATCAGGATCAATCCTGGATCCTGGTCAAGTGATTGAAGACCGGAAGGTAAGGAATAGGTCCTTTACCTCCCAGTCTTCAATCACTGCTTTAAAGGAATAGTTCACTTTTTGTGTGTAAAGTAAATAATACGGGCCAGAAATAATTGAGTAATTTCCATACATCTGACATAAAAATAACCTACATATATTGCAAAAAAAACCGTAACCAGTTAATTGGAGCGGTCTAAAGGTTTGTGCACACGTGTGATCGCGGGTCCCGACCCGCGACGCACAATGTGTACGAACGAACGTTTCGGCCAATGAAGCGCCTACACATGGGCCGATTATTGTCCGAAATGGTCGTTCGTTCAGAGATCAACCAATTTGGACGTTCACCGGTCCCCGAACTAACGGCCGATAAAGTGCCTACACACAGGCCGATTATTGGCCAAAACGTTCGTTCGTACACATCGTGCATCGCGGGTCAGGACCCCCGATCGCATGTGTGTACGAGCCTTTAGTGTAAATGAGCATTATATTGCCCTAAAATAATAATAATCTTCTACCCACCCTTTTTGAAAAGTTTGGGAATTTAAGCTGGGTGACATCTACACATCTGCATTCTATCGTAATTATAGGGATACTACCATTAGTAATTCTCTCCTCGCTGAGTAAAAAGCCATAAGGAAGATCTTTTGCCATCATTTATCTAACATCTGTATGTAGATTATACAATCTGTTTATAAGGCATATGAAAAAGTTAATCTTACAACAATCAGGAGGATACAACTGATTATAATATAATTTGAATAAATTACCTAAGTAGGCTTTTTTTAGTCTCTGTAAAACACTTCAACTACCCCATATTTGAATTTGTAGGTTAATTTAAATTTAGTGTTAAGCCCATCCTGCTGAATGTTGACATTCAAAAGACCAGGAGCTTTATTACCTTTACACCCACCCAAGCATTGCATTGTGAAAAAGATACCCCTGGTTCTAAACAAATTTTGCATTATGAGCGTCCTTATTTTCCACAAATCCAAATTTTTTTTTTTTTAATCAGGGTTGTGTGGATGGAATAAACAACTGGATTAAACGAAATGTTGGCATTGTGGCTGGAGTAGCACTGGGAATTGCTTTGTTTGAGGTAAGATATTTCATGTTAACTTGTTCCCATGTTTTAATGGGACATCTCCTGCCTTTCAGATATCCCCTTTACAGTCCACTTAGGTTTGTGTGTTTTATGTCTAGAAAACAAACCAACCAGGTGCAGCATTCAGTTTTGCATGCCCATGTACTATTCTTCTGAAAGTCCTTTGTGGTTTTGGAAATATAGCATTGGTTGCCATGTGCAATAGGTTCCAGGAACAATTTGTGTTATAACTTTTTCTTTGGAATTGCATAAGTGTTTTTGCTATGGTTAATGGGGCGCTAAACTGGAAATATTTTAAAAGGCCAAAAATCGAACATGTATTGGTGCTTGGTCAGCGGTTGTTTGTTGATCCATCCCACCACTGTGGATTTTTTTTTTAAAGGGCATCTATAGTGAAAAAAACACATTACTACATTGCAAAGTTAAATTAATTTACTCTGTGCTGCCTTTCTCCTACCTCTGTCAGTGATGCTGTTTTTCCATGGTGTTAGATCTCTCTGCAGCACCCCCCTCCCTCCTCCATGTCTTAAATCTGGCTGCCTGACAAGCTTCTTATGTGCAGTAAGAGTTAATAGTTCAACCTCCTGAAAAATATGCCCACACACAGTGACTAATAGAAAGCAGGCTGTCCTGGAGAGATGGAAGAAGGAGAACAGTACAGTTTACTGCTGCAACATGATCTCCCTCTTTGTGACCCATGTCAAATAGTGAATCGAGTGCACCCTTTTCTCTGCAGTCAAAGCTACCTTTCCTCCTGCTAATGTTCTTATCTCTGTGTTTGTGCAAATAGAGCAGGGAGGGACTTAAGCAGGGAAGAGGTCATCTCACAGGAATTTGATAGACAGTACAAGTAGGAGTAGAGGACTAAATCACGTTGTCTTTTCTAATTTGTGTATCTCAAGACCGAGAGGGAAATTGAAGAAAGTAAAAACATTCTAGAGATTGTGGGGAATTATAGAACACATGGTAAGAAAGAAAAAAAAAAGTTAATTTTCCCCACTATAGATTCCCCCTTTAATGTGCCTCTTGATTTAGTATTGTATAGAAAGACATGAGATACAGTACAGAAACTGATGATTGAAGTGCAAGTCTACACTCTAACAACCTCTTATTGGTCAGGGACCCACCATAAGTATTTTTAAATATGTATCTTGGCTGCTGTTGCAAGTTGGCTTCAAGCTCACACAGCAGCAGAGTAGGCACCTTTAGGAAGACCCGCCAAGGATTGTCTGATTTCACGGACAGCTGTTCCTGGGATGTTGCCTATTCTGCAGAGGAAACAACTGTGGGGAGGGACACCAGTCTGTAAGAAACTTTATCCACATCTTTGATAAGGTAAATATAACATAAAACACATATGGGGGTCCTTAATCCTATATAGACATTGTTTTGTTTTTTTTTAATTTATTTTATTGAAGACTGTATTTGCAGATAACCCAGATAACATATTCAAGCACAAGTCAATTATAAAAGATTAAAATTATTCAGGGTATACAATTGTTCACGTTTTTAGATCACAAATATTCTTTGCATAAGTACTGACCTTAGGATAAACATTGGAACATAATCCATGTTATGCATTTATTTGCTTGAGAATGCAGAGCAATTCTAGAAAACCCTAAAATGTTTAGGGGAGGTGCTGTACAGATCAATCTCAAACTTATACTAAAAAGAAAAATGAAATCTGCAGCACTCTACTTATCAGTGTGAAAAATGACAGTCTAGTCATGAGGATGACATGATGTAAGCAATTAAAAACATTTACAACACATAATATACATACAGTGGTTGGCAAAAGTATTCGGCCCCCTTGGTTTTCCACATTTTATCACATTACTGCTACAAACATGAATCAATTTTATTGGAATTCCATGTGAAAGACCAATACAAAGTGGTGTACACGTGAGAAGTGGAACGAAAATCATACATGATTCCAAACATTTTTAACAAATCTATAACTGCAAAGTGGGGTGTGCGTAATTATTCAGCCCCCTGAGTCAATACTTTGTAGAACCACCTTTTGCTGCAATTACAGCTGCCAGTCTTTTAGGGTATGTCTCTACCAGCTTTGCACATCTAGAGACTGAAATCCTTGCCCATTCTTCTATGCAAAACAGCTCCAGCTCAGTCAGATTAGATGGACAGCGTTTGTGAACAGCAGTTTTTAGAACTTGCCACAGATTCTCGATTTGATTTAGATCTGGACTTTGACTGGGCCATTCTAACACATGGATATGTTTTGTTTTAAACCATTCCATTGTTGCCTTTGCTTTATGTTTAGGGTCGTTGCCTGTATTTGGCTCCATCCATCTTCCCATCAACTCTGACCAGCTTCCCTGTCCCTGCTGAAGAGAAGCACCCCCAGAGCATGATGCTGCCACCACCATATTTGACAGTGGGGATGGTGTGTTCTGAGTGATGTGCAGTTTTAGTTTTTCGCCACACATATCGTTTTGCATTTTGGCCAAAAAGTTCCATTTTGGTCTCATCTGACCAGAGCACCTTCTTCCACATGTTTGCTGTGTCCCCCACATGGCTTGTGGCAAACTGCAAACAGGACTTCTTATGCTTTTCTGTTAACAATGGCTTTCTTCTTGCCACTCTTCCATAAAGGGGAACTTTGTGCAGTGCACGACTAATAGTTGTCCTATGGACAGATTCCCCCACTTGAGCTGTAGATCTCTGCAGCTCTTCCAGAGTCACCATGGGCCTCTTGACTGCATTTTTGATCAGCGCTCTCCTTGTTCGGCCTGTGAGTTTAGGTGGACGGCCTTGTCTTGGTAGGTTTACAGTTGTGCCATACTCCTTCCATTTCTGAATGATCGCTTGAACAGTGCTCCGTGTGATGTTCAAGGCTTTGAAAATCTTTTTGTAGCCTAAGCCTGCTTTAAATTTCTCAATAACGTTATCAATGACCTCTCTGGTGTGTTCTTCGGAGCAACAACACCATGAAGTCCAATGATTCTCTTAGACAACCTCAGAGGCCATCACAGAGCAGCTGTATTTGTACTGACATTAGATTACACACAGGTGCACTCTATTTAGTCATTAGCACTCATCAGGCAATGTCTATGGGCAACTGACTGACTGCACTCAGACCAAAGGGGGATGAATAATTACGCACACCCCACTTTGCAGTTATTGATTTGTTAAAAATGTTTGGAATCATGTATGATTTTCGTTCCACTTCTCACGTGTACACCACTTTATATTGGTCTTTCACGTGGAATTCCAATAAAATTGATTCATGTTTGTGGCAGTAATGTGACAAAATGTGGAAAACTTCAAGGGGGCCGAATACTTTTGCAAACCACTGTATACAAATGCAGCATTACCTAACCTAAAGCGCTAGTGCAAACCAGTGGGTAAGCTCAATGCATCCTAGTATTAAACAGAGTACACAATAATTACACAGTGTTTACTCATCTGTCCCTAGATATTGGTACCAATAAATTACACATTGTTTTTAAGGCCATGTCCACCCTCTAATAAACAATAAGGTACAGATACATGTGCACATTCCATAAATATTATTATTGTTTGTATTAAAACATTTTGTTTTTTGTCTTCATATTGGGCAGTTTGCCTGTGATACTGAGCAGATTCTTGTTTTCTGATTTGTGATTTTTATTTTTTTAGATTTTGGGAGTTGTGTTTGCCTGCTGTTTAATGAAGGGAATCAGAAGTGGATATGAAGTTATGTAATCACTCCAGAGTGCATTATGCCGTGATGTCACTTTTTTGCCATAGCAAGGCAGCAGGAAGTTGAATGCATTTTCTGATGGCAAAGTTGCATGTCACTTCCTCTGTGTACTTAACATAAATCCATTGATATAATTGTTTTTTATAATAAGTATCAGGGTAATGTGTTGAGCAAAATCGGTAGTTTTTTCCTTTATCTTGGACTGTTTTTGTTTTCCTTTGTTTCTATTCTGACTTCACTCTACAAGGTTCGTGTTTTAAGTGTTTTTTTACCACTTTGTCTACATTAAAATGTAACATGTGAATTGCTGTGTAAAGGAAAATCACAATTTAAAATCTGATGAATTATTTAAATTAGATTGTTTATGCTTTGGGTTATCAATGACATTTCTTGGGTGCATTAAATATTTATTTTAGCCCACAACCTGTCAGACACCTTCAGCATTTATTATAGACCTCACCTGAGTGTGAGGAATTGTAAGCTGTTGCCCTCCTGCCAATTTTTTAACTAAGGTTACTGTCACACGTGCGATTTATGAGCAGGCCTAGGTTGTTGTAACAGGCTACATGTAGCATTTTGTCAACAGTGGCTGCTTAGTAAACGCCTGCTAACTTCTAAATGAAAACATGCCACTAGTGTGAAAGTAGCCTGAGTTGGTGTATGGCAGGTCAGGCTGCACCCTGTGCATGTTTTAAGGTAACCTGCATAAACAAATTAGAAAAAATGTCCAGATGAAACATAAGTGCCTAAGTAGTTTTATATGATGTGCCAGATCCTCTGTCAAAGAACACACAGAATGCTAAATTTGCAAAAAATTTTATGTATACTGTGCCATACATGCAACACCATGGGTACAAACAGTTGTTTATGTGCTACCTGTGGTGTATTTTATTGTCCTACATTGAATTATTTCTCAGTCTGAAATTTGTGAAAGTTTTTATGTATAGCATAAAATGCAAAAGCCAAACAATAAAGTGATGAACGGCACAGACTGTTTGGTTTATATTAACTTTGTTAAAATCTTTTTTTTTTTTTTTTCTTTTCAAACCGCCATGTTCGTTTGTTTAAAAAAGCAGCAGAAATGTACTTACATTGCTTCGTTCCCACGTCGCTCTGACTGGGGGGGGGGGCTCCTCTGCGAATGCCTGACAAGGAGGAGCAGGAGCAGAAATGTTTCAAACAGGACAGCTTTTTAATTTCCTGGACTTTGCTCATTAAGGTTCTCCTGTAGTGCTTGTTCAGAGATGTAGGGTAAGGAATTTTTTAAACTATAAAGTGGGCCCTGTGGATTGATTATTCCTACTTCCCAATGTTGTTCAGTTAAGTGTTGGCACAAACAAAAAGCTTCATAAACTTCTGGTTTTAAATTTGCCAGGCTTCCTCCTGGCTTCAGCACTATGACTGAATGGTAACTTAAATCTCCAGACAACATTGCACATTCACAAAGATGTAAAAGCTGTGTCTCTCTTTGTGGCAATGCAAATAAATTAGAGGAGCACACTACTTCATTTTCAGTGGTTTATTGAGCAAAAAACATTCAACGTTTCGGGGGATATGGCTTCCCCTTCCTCAGGTATGGGAAGGGGAAGAGATCTCCCCCGAAACGTATGTTTTTTGCTCAATAAACCACTGAAAATGAAGTACCGGTAGTGTTCTCCTCTAATTTATTTGCATTGCCGTATTGCTGTGGCCCTTAAGGTGGAGGGCTGGGAGGATTGCACCTATTAATCAAAGGGGGTGTGCTTGAGTGTACTCTATTGGAAGAATTTGGATCCCTTTTTGTGGCCGCTGGATGATTTATAAAATTAACCTGTGCGTAGTAGGGGTCGGCTCCCATAATCCACCTTCGCTCTATAAACACAGTACATTTCATAGGAAGCTGACAATCATTTTACAGCTCAGAGATCACCTCTCCCTCTGATAGAGTCCTGCGCAGGTCTAATTTTCCAGACCCGCTTTTTAGTCGTCTTAATTTGTACAGGGAAGTATAAAAAAAAAAGTCTAAAGTTAAAACAAGTGTTTTATTCATAACCAAAAATGTTCATAAAAACAAACCTACCATACCACTGAAATATATAGCAGGGGTCTTCAACTTGCAGGCATTCAAATATGTGAAAACTACAACTCCCAGCATTCCCTGAAAGCCTTTTGATATTGTAAGTGCTGTAGTGGAATGCTGGAAGTTATATTTTTCAAACAAATGTATACCCACACAGGTAGGAGGTTCTTGGTATATGTACTATGTACACTTTATATAATATATCCCCACTGTGCCCAACTACCTACCCATGGGCCTATACTGTCACCAACTTCTACATACCCATGGGCCTCCGCTCATTTTTAAATCTTTATCTGCAACTATTTTCTTGTTGATCTGCGACAGGGATAGGTAACCAGTAGTTATCCAGATGGTTTACAAACTGCAACTCCCAGCATTCACTCTATAGCCAAGGAATACTGGGATTTACAGTTTTAAAACATCTAGAGATTTACTTGTTACCTATCTATGATTTTATAATTATGTCCTGCAGAATATACATTTTAATCTCCACCCACTGTCTAAACTTGCATTATGGGAGACACTAAAGTTATAATGAGCAGGTACCACAACAGAGAATTATGGGTAGGGATCAGGTGGAGCTGCTGTGAGATATCTAAACCTTTATATGGGTGTAGATATTCATGCTGTGTTTTGAAAACTACAACTCCCAGCATTCCCTGTCTGTAATCTGCCATTTTAAACTCCCAATCATTGTACAACAACAATCCTCTTGAGATCCACATACCTGCTTTAGTTCTAGCTGAACCTCATCAAGTGGTAAATTATTCTTATCACTAGAATCATCCATATCCCATAGATCATTGTGGACAGAAGGATTTACAAAGACCAATTAAATCACTTGTCATCTGTTCCCATGCAGACACTTGCTCTGGTCTCATTCATAGGTGCAGGTGCAGATAGAAGTTTACTTTTGTTCTATGGGAGATTGTTACTTTGCTGGCTCAGACCTCTGCTAGTGAAACCAATGTCAGAAGTTTAACCCATTCCAACATTAAATGCTTTTTTACCCAGTTATCTCTGCAAAACCTACCCAGGCACTACAAGAGTTAAAGTTGAACATAGCTGTCTGTAATCATATCCACAATTCCATCCTGTATAACATTCTAAGTACATTAGAGCTGTTGATAACTCAATATTTACCCAGCCAAAAACACAGTAAAAGGCTGGGAGCTTTTGCATCTAGATATTTTTGCCCTTTATCTGCCATAGTGTGATTTAGTGTAAGGTGCTATACACACTGCACATTGTCTTGGATTGATAATAATAAATATCTCTTTTTTTGAAGACTGGAATGGTTCGACCCAAACCCCGACCCGCAACCAATTCAAACTCAATACAGGTTACCCGAACCCGACCTGCAAATCTCGTAACCCGCGGGTACCCGAAGCGATGCAGGACTCTAGCCTCTGATACAGAACAGAGATTTCAGTGCAGTTTTTGTGTATCCTAAAAAAATGACACGGCAGTAAAATTATCTAATGATTCTGCATTTTCCCAGGCTGTCAGTAATGCCCACTGGCTGGAAAATACTGCAGTGTAACACGCTGCTTTTAAAGGGATTTCCATATTGATGTAAAGACATTATTTAAAATACTCTCAGGGTTATTCAATAAAAGTTCTTATCGTTAAAAATGGTGCTAATTTTGCCCCAACCAATCCGATATTTAAAGGGTATGTCCACCCTAAAAAGAATTTTTTAATATAAGATTCCCCCTACCAGCCCAGCCCCAACAGCTATATTTTATATGTTTAGAAAGCTCCCGAAACTCTACTTACCTCCCCTCTTTCCTCCGCCGCGCTTCCGGCAGGACCGGCAGCCAATCACGGACGCGGCTGCCGGGAGCTCATTTCGGCGGAGGAAAGAAAGAGGAGAGTAAGTAAAGGTGGGGAGCTTTCTAAACATAAATATAGCGGTTGGGGCTGGGGGGACAGGGGCAATACTATAGATAAGGGTTTTACACTAGGGGGAGGGAGGGGGAGAAGGGTGCAGTGCGCATGCCAAATTCCCGGAGGCCAGATAGGAGGCAGAGTCCATAGGACTCTGCTATCCTCCTGGTGGGCAGTTTTTTGGACTTTGGGGAGGGGGGGGGGGGACTACAGGAGAACCAGAGAGCTGGGATGTGAGGTAAGGATTAAACTACACTAATGCGTGGGGTTCAGTAGTTGGGGGGATTATAGTTTTGGGGGTGGACATGCCCTTTAACATTTGAAAGCTAAATTAGCACCATTTTTAACGATAAGAACTTTTATTGAATCTCCCTGTCTGTGAATAGAGAGAATGAATACTGGGGGTGTGGCTGTGAAGACTACATGGGCTATGACTTGTACTGGCAACAACATGGAAGCCTTCTTTGTTACAGAATCTATTACTTAAATTACTAAATGAATCTTACAATGCATAGGTGCTCTGTTCACATTAGCATTTAAAAAAAAGTGTTGCTGAGAGTACTAAAATAAAGTTTGTTTGCAGTGGAATACTGTGTGAAGTCTCCTTCCAACACTATTTGATTGCACAAGTGAAGTGTGTTTGCAAGCAAGATGAAATGAATGTGCTCTGTTTAATCTTTTTCCAGGTAACAGTATAGGTCAGATATTTCTGCTAATAGTGCTAGACAAACCAGATACTAGAACATGTCATAAATGTCTTAAAGGGGAACTGACTGTAGGTAAATTGATAGAAATTGCTCTCCTGAGAATTTTTGCAATTTATTTTATTTTATTTGCATAGTTTTGAAGATATTTACATTTTTGTGTGTGATATGGCAGCAGCATCACCAGGTCCCCTGCACTTCCTGCTTTTAAACCATGTCAGTGGATGAGTCAATCTGCCCTGTGTCTTCTCCTCCCCTTGCAGCCCCCCTCCTCTTGCAAGCCCCCCTGGTCCCTCCCACTCATGGATCCCATGGCTGCTCCATTTGCAGGCCCCCCTTGGCCCCTTTCCTTACAGCCCCATGTGACCCCGTCCACAAGCAGGTGCTGTGGGCCACTCAGACCCCCCTTTACAAAAAACTGTGTGAAAACTGCCTTTTCAGGCAGTGATTCCCTTACCTTCTCTGTGAGGATCTTCACACAGCAGGGAGGGGGAAGGGACTTCCTGTCCTGTCACTTAAGTCTAAGGCTGTGCTTGCTGGGGGCGAGGTGGAGGTGGAATGTCACCTGTCAGCCTCCCACCCATTAACTTTCCGGTCAGTAATTTCTTTATAATCATGGGCTGTGGAGAACGTATACAGGTGGTTGATGGCTCGTTTTAAAGGTAGGAATTTAGCAAAACAATTACAAAAATGGACACGCATGCACATTGAAAATTGTAAGAATTTTTGCATTCCTGCGATTTCCATGCTATTTAAAATTACGTGCGCAAAAAGCGTGCTAGTGTGGCCTAGCCTTAATGGTGGATTCCCTTTCAGCACTGCTGTAGTCACATGACACTCTATATCTAATTGCATCCAAAAATTAGTTAGGACCTTCCGTACTGGGGTTATCTTGAGGTGTTACAAGTCATTTTATGTTTATAATAATCCTGTAACTACATCATCTGTTTTACTACAAAAAATATTCTAACATACTGTATAGTCAGTGATACCAGATTACACACAATGATAGTATCTTAATTTACTGTTATAGTTCAGGCCAATTTTGATTCTAAAAGATTGTTGGAACCTCAATCTGTAAAAAGAACAATATCCGTAGATTGCCTCAATTAGAAGCCTAGACAATGTTGATACCATGTGAATTTTTCCCAATTGACTGGTTTAATGTGAAAAAGTTCACTCAAACGTGAACTATTCCTTTAATGTATTGATTGAAGACCAGGTTAAGGAGCTATGCCTTACCTTACCTTCTTCAATCAATTCCCAGGAGCGATGACAAAGAAAACCCCTACTCGCGATCCACCGCAGCACCAGTGGAAATTCTCGCTTTCTGTTCGAGTAACTATAGTGCATTATCGGGCAAGTGCGCTATGGTTACTCTGAACCATGAAGCAGTCAGGAACTGTCGCTGCTGCTGCGCATCTGGTTTGACAGTTCCGGACTGCTTCCTGGTTCAGAGTAACATAGTGCACTTGCCAGAGTAACCATAGCGCAATTGTACTCTGAACAGAAAGCGAGAATTTCCACTGGTGCTGCGGTGGATCGCGAGTAAGGTAAGTTTCTTCGTCCGTTGCTCCTTGGGAATTGATGAAGACCAGAAAGTTAGACAATCAATACATTAAAGGAATAGTTCACTTTTGAGTGGACTATTCCTTTAATATTAAATTTAATCACATTTATTTTCTCTCTGTATGTAAGTTAAAGGCACTTTTGTTTTTTGTCTGATAACTTACATATACCAGATACAATGTACATAATGGGCAATCATGCCGTTCCTTAAGGGGGCCAAACGATTGGTCGTGTCGAACTGCCGGCCGGGGCTACTTTTGCAAGCTGAGTAGGGCAAGAATGACTTTGTGCAGGTCTGAAGCTAAAAGCCATATTTATAAACCCACAATATCGCAAGTTAGTGTTACTGCAGGTTTTCGTTAATGTACGGCCATGATAATACATTTACGGTGAACAGTTGTAAATCTATGACTGTTTGTTCGTAGAATATCATGCAGTAGTAAATGACCATAATGGCATTCTATGGCGGCTGTAAATCTACGATCGCGGTTGTAGATTTAAGGCCGCTATCAAACATTGTTAGTGGCTGTAAATGTGCGACCTCTGGGCCGATTGTTAAAGGCGCAGTATTGCCTTTATAAATATGGCCCTAAGCTTCACTGCAACTATGATGTTAATAATGTAACTGCGAGGTCTCGGGGAGTAAGTAAAAAAAAGTGAGACAGGTGCCGAGTAGTGATGTCAGCCAGCAGATGCAAAGTGAGCGGCAGACAAATTTCACAATGAGGTGAGTGACTTGAGTATAAGCCGAGGTTCGATTTTCAGGCTATTTTTACAGCCTGAAAACCTTGGCTTATACTCGAGTATATAGGGTACTTATTGGTTTATTGAAAGTAATCTGTTTAACAGGAATATCTGGTCACATTCATGTGTGTACCAGCCCTAAAACTATAAAGAGCTAGAAAAGAATTTGTTAAAGGGACAGTTCAGTGAAAATTATCAATATTTGTTAAATTGTTAGTTTGTGTAATGCATTCTTAGTTATTCTACATATTCTCTCCCATTTTGAAAAATCGTTTGATTTCATACCCTTTGCTGTTCCCTGCTGTTGACATTAGTGATCTGACATTTCAGGTTCTAACTGTCCTTCTTCTTCCCAGGATGCACCACTTCCTTGGAATGTTCCTAACAGTAATTTCTACTGATTGGCTTTTGGATGGGTCAAAGATGCTCGGATCTCTACTGAGCAACTGAATCAACCCAGGCACTGGGTCAAGGGCAAGACCAAAACGGTCTGTGCTAGGGGTCCTGCAAACAGGAAGTCAGTATTTCGGTTGCATTTATTTGTATACAGACAAAAAGCTGAATTGGCAGATTAAGGTCATTGGGGTAAAAAAATTCTTAAAAGGACAGTTAAACCCCCCCCCCCCCTCCATCCCCTTCTAATAAAAGTACACAGTGTAAGGACCTAAAACACTAGGGGGCATATTTATAAAGGTTTGTTAACCTTTTGCCTAATTTGGACATAGCGCAAAGTATAAAGTTGCGATAACAGGCAGTGAAAAGCCATTGCCACTTCACTTATTGCTGCATTTTGCTCAATTGTATTTATAAACCAACAATAAGTGTTGGATTGCATTCAGCCTTTCTAAATCACCACAAAACTGCCCACATATGTAGCCTGTCAGTGGGTCCTTGGAAGTTGTCAGTAAATTGTGGTGTGTTTCCCAATATAAATATTGGTTCAGGGAGGGTGTTAGACTATTTTCTAGCATTTGCTCTAATATTATCTGCAATTTGCAGTTTTCCAATGATTGCTTTTTGAGGTTCTGATTTTTTTTCTTTTCCACCCACTAAAGTCAAATGGGGGGTCTTATTTCAATATATACATATAACGTGTTTTTTCTGCTAAATCTTCCTCCCCTTAATACTGGACTTAACGCAATAAATATGGTGATGTCATTGTGCATGGCTGATACTACCAACCATGGCGGAAATTATGCTATTTGCCATTGCCATATTCTGTGTTAGCAAAATGTCTATATTAGCGATCATTTATTAATCTGCCCTTAGGTTCTTACCCCCTGGGTACTTTGTAACTATTGCCTCAATGCCATGAAGCTATGATACCTGTTTCCCGCCAGCTTCAGCCAGGGGTTTGCCCAACAGGAAGGTACACTTTGTACAAGCTTGTTCCCATTGGCCAGGTTCTGGACACAAGCCAGACGGAGAAAGCTGGTGATCTTAACGCAGTGGTGAAGAAGTTATAAGGTAAACCCAGGGATCAGGACCTAGCATTTATTTAGAGGGGAATGGACTATAATTGTCCTTTAATGGACTCTATAATGTGGTTTAGGAAGAACAAAACCCAGTACTGCATCAACAACAAAGGAAGGCATATAAGACACTGGTAACCACAGAAATTTAGCATCCCAGCCTGGGCTATATCTTGTGCGAGGATATTGGGCCTGCAAGGCATGTTCTATGCACATTGGAACTTTGGAAATATCAGGATCACATATGAAGTTCATGATAAGTCTTTGCACTTTGAGATCTAGAGACAAAAGAAGAAAAAAACAACAAAATAATCTTTAGAGGCAGGAAATATAAATTATTTTTGCAGTAAATAACCATTATAAAAGCATTCAGTTATAATCTTACAGTTCTGAATCCAGCATTATCCCAGCCTTTGGCTGTCATATCATGACTTCTGATTGATTGAGTTTCCCCATGCATGCTGCCTTGTGCATACTCAAGCTTGTATCATGCTTATAGAGGCAGAGACAGCATATTTTGAAGAGGAGATGGCAGGGCTTTGCTTTTTTTTACAAAAAAAAAAACGATCGCTATCATAAATGTACAATCACCATAACAAGATAGGCCCCTTATATCCTGTTTATCTACTTATTTTCACTGAGAAATGTACTACTTATTTATTGAGTGAATAAAATGTATTCGTAAAAGAAGACCTTGTAATGTTTTATCTATGGAATAACTTCCAATATTAATGTTAGAGAACATCATAACTGACCAATCAAACCTACATTCATTCCTGTTACTGTATGTATAAAAGTTAAAGTCTCAGAACAGGACCTGAAACTTTGTAATACTGGAACAATAATATTGTGTCATCAGGAAAAAAATGAGTGAAATCTACATATGAAAACAAATAATGGAAACTACACACTGCAAACATAGTATAGTAGAATAATGAACACCAATGTAGCATTAATACCATTGCTAACATACATTAACGATTAATGAGTTAAATTATTGCTGCTGTGGGTTCAGGCCATTGATAACCATAGTCGCTATTTTAGACAGTCATAAGATTAAATTAGCTACCACTGAATGGGTATTGTCCTTTATTAATTCAATGGTAGAATAAATTACCTACCATAGAATGAACTAGAAAGTTTAAGTATAAACTTTGAATTTGGCTTGAAAGGCTGCATTTTGGGAGGGAAAGTGTGTGTTTGTGCTGCAGATTTTAAAACTCAATAATGCCAATGATGAGGACATTCAGTTGTTTTTTACTTACCCTTTAAGTCACATGAATTAAAGGTAGGTCAGTTGGTGTGTGTACTCATGTCTGGTTGGGGGATAAAAGACTAACTGTTCTGATGATTGGTCAAATTACCCTTTAAATATAGCTGCCACATGAACTATAAGAATCCAAGAACACAACAGAACGATTACTAGTAAGGATACTGAACGCTCGAGTGTCGCTAAACATATGATACAAGCCACGGAGGCGAGAGTAGAATGGAGTGGTCATTCTGTGGTCTTGAAAAAGTTAAAACTGGAATAAGAGGAGGTGATTTTAATAAAATACTCCTCCAGAGAGAATTACTCTGGATACACAGGATGAACACCCAAGATCCAAATGGGATGAACAATGCAATTTGCCTGTTTTCTGTAAAGTATTTAGGTTAGTGATAATATGCAGAATGATTATTCCACAAAAACAATTTGATTGAACTATGTTCCTTCTCTTCCCTTGGGGAAAGCAAAAAAGCAAAAGTGCTTTGTATTATAAAATGATCTATATGCCATGATGGTAATATAATAATTAAAATTGTGACATTTTGCACGGTGTTCTTCCCACACAGAAGATTATCTTATAAAATAACTAGTTTGTATTGAGTATCCACTCACTGTATCATTATACATTGGAATGTATTACTCTGTATCTATAGCATTCTCAATATATTAAGATATATGGGAACTAATTGGGGTTTGTATAAAAAGGACATCCCTTTAAATGGCTCCGTGTATGAAGTGGGTGGAGTATACTAGTATTTAAAAGACTGAGTCTTAGGATATCGCGAGAACCCTGTTTGGTCCCGTTTGGTGGATTAGAAGCCGAGGGCGAAACACGTGAGCACTGGGCATGTGGTCTTGTTTGGGGACACTTGCTGTTTCTTTTCCTTCTGTGTTCTGAGTTTTACTGGACTTTCTTAGCACAGCCTAAATAGGGCTTTCACATTGGGTGGTGCACTCATTCCTCCATGGTACACATGAATGAATGGGTAGGTCAGTTGGTGTGTGTACTCGTGTCAGGTTAGGGGATAAAAGACTAACTTTTTTGATTATTTCAAAATGTGACTATACCTAACCTTTAAATATGGTTGCCACATGACTGAATGGGTAGCTCAGTTGGTGTGTGCACCTGTGGCTGCCACGGAAATGGAAGGGTAGGTCACTAGGTTTGTGTACCTGTGTCAGGTTGGGGGTTAAAAAAAAACCTTTTTTGATGATTGGTCAAAATATTTTTATTACTTTTGTTACCCTTTAAATATGGCTGCCACAGTAATGGAGGGATAGGTCAGTTGGTGTGTGTACTCATTTCAGATAAATGACTTACTTTTTTGATGATTGCTCAAAATGTGTTTTTTGACTATACTTACCCTCTAAATATGGTTGCCACATGAATGAACGGGTAGCTCAGTTGGTGTGTGTACCTGTGGCTGCCACGGAAAAGTAAGGGTAGGTCAGTAGGTTTGTGAACCTGTGGCAGGTTGGGGGTAAAAAAAAACCTAACTTTTTTTGATGATGAGTCAAAATTGTTTTTTGACTATAGTTACACTTTAAATATGGCTGCCATGGAAATGGAAGGATGGATCAGTAGGTGTGTATACCTGGGCCAGGTTGGAAGTTAAAAAAACAAACTTTTTTGATTATTGATCAAAACATTTTTTTAAGAGGTAACAAACAGGTATACGCTTCACTGCCAGGGACCATTAAGGTTCGGGTCACTCCTCCCTACTGCTCCGTTCCCAGCAGTATTGGTAACACAAAAGAGATGAAAAAAGGAAGGGGACGCCACGCAGGGTTTCTGCAAACACAAAGTGTTTATTGATCCGACATGTTTCGACCCACACATGGGTCTTTTTCAAGTATATGCAAACACTAGTAGGTAGAAAACATATAAAACCCCACAAAACCCACCCCTTCCCTTCAATTGGCCAGAGGCCATGTCCATCATCAAAGTCCGATCAGTGTCCATGGTAACATATCAAAACCACCACCACGTGGGAGATGCTGTGCGAGCAGCTGTGAACAAACTGTTAAACACATCTTCGTGCGAAGAAACAATACAAGAAGTTATAGGAGCGTGTTCCTTCTAGTGAGCTCCTTCGAAATAGTGTACATATTGTATGTTAAAAGCTATATATATATATATAATACAGATAGGTACCAACTTTAAGTAAAGGCACTGCCACTAAAAACCTAACGTTTGTATCCACATATAATCAACAAAGCCACGGTATAGAAAATGTCCTAAAAAGACACTGGCCTATATTACAATAGGACCCTAAATATGGGCATCTGTTTCAAACTCAGATTAGGTTCTGTTACAAACGTGGTAAAAACATTAAAGGGCATGTCCACCCCAAAATTTAACTTTTGATATGTGGTAGGGCATGCTCCCCCAGCCCCAACCGCATTAATATAATTGTTAGAAAGTCCCCCGATTCTTACTTACCTGCCCTCTCTCCCCTGCTGCAGTGTTCAGGCCCTCTGCTTGCATGGAATTGAAAGCAGGGGGCAGGACCGGCAGCCGTGTCCGTGATTGGCTGAGAGGCAGGGAGGGCTGCACTGAGCATGCCTCAACCTTGATGAGGTTGAGGAAGTCTCAGGCACAGCATGAGTCACACACTGCTCCTACACAGCAGTTTCCTGGACTTTGGAGGGGCACAGCAGGGGAACTATTTTGAGCAGGAATGTAAGGTAAGGATTGTTTTAAACTATTTGATGTGGCCAGTAAGGGGTTAAATTTTAGTTTTGGGGGTGGACATGCCCTTTAAAGACAGATTATAGTAACATAGTAACATAGTAACATAGTAATTAAGGTTGAATAAAGACATTCGTCCATCAAGTCCAACCTATTCACTTTTTTTTATTATGTCCCTCTGACCTGCAGCGTAATCATCAAAACCCCCAAAACACAAAACGAAAAGGAACATTTCCATGTATGAACTGCAATTGTTGCAGCAGTATAATAAGAGGTAACCATATCGACCACACAACCATGGGTTATAAGATACCCATGAAAGGTTACACCACTTGCGAAACCAAAGCAGGTCAGCCAAGACACTTATACAAGAACACAAATGTAACATCAGAAACTATGCAAGTAACACTCATACCGATACTTCTGTATCCAGACACTTTGCAGAAAAGAAACACAATGTTTCACAATTACGCTGGTGTATATTGGATAAAGTAAGACTACCACTAAGAGGTGGTGATTTAACCAAAATGTTATTGCAAACAGAGGGTATTTGGATTAAAAGGTTAAACAGCATGCACCCAGTAGGACTCAATGACTGTTGGTCTGTCAAACCTTTTTTATGATATCTCTGTAAATTCTGGTATAATATCCCTGGAAACTGTATGACTGTAATATTTCTGTAAACTGTATAGTCACATTATTTACAATGTCCTTTGTGTTCCCCCCAGGAACCCCTATGTCTGAAAGTTGGTGCAGTACCAACGATCATAGAATGTATAACGTTTATGGTTAAAGTTGGTACCTATCTGTATTATATATATATATATAGCTTTTAACATACAATATGTACACTATTTCGAAGGAGCTCACTAGAAGGAACACGCTCCTATAACTTCTTGTATTGTTTCTTCGCACCAAGATGTGTTTAACAGTTTGTTCACAGCTGCTCGCACAGCATCTCCCACGTGGTGGTGGTTTTGATATGTTACCATGGACACTGATTGGACTTTGATGATGGACATGGTCTCTGGCCAATTGAAGGGAAGGGGTGGGTTTTGTGGGGTTTTATATGTTTTCCACCTACTAGTGTTTGCATACATTTAAAAAAAGACCCGTGTGTGGGTCGAAACATGTCGGATCAATAAACACTTTGTGTTTGCAGAAACCCTGCGTGGCGTCCCCGTCCTTTTTAAAAAAAAATTTTTTTTTAAATATTTTTTTTTGACTTGTTACCCTTTAAGAAAAGCTGCCACAGTAATGGAGTGGTAGGTTAGTAGGTGTGTGTACCTGTGTCAGGTTGGGGGTTAAAAAATGAACTTTTTTGATGATTGGTCAAAATTAGTTTTTTGGCTTTAGTTACCCTTTAAGTTTGGCTGCCACGGAAATGGAAGGGTAGGTCAGTAGGTGTGTGTACCTGGGTCTGGTTGAGGGGGTATTTCTTTTTTGTGTTTACAACCATAAAACGAACTTTTATTGAGGATATATATATAAAAAAAAAATTTCAATAGTCGTGTGAGGTTGGGGATATGTTTTTGCATGTATGACCAAATAACTAACTTTTATTGAGGATATATCAAAATTAGTTTGACTTTATTTACCCTTTAATTATGGCTGCTACAGGAATGAAAGGGTAGGATAGTAGGTGTGTGTACCCGTGTGAGTTTGGGGTATGAGTTTTTGCATGTATGACCATATAACTATGATGATTGATCAAAATTAGTTTTTTGACTATAGTTACCCTTTAAGTATGGCTTCCATCAGAATAGAAAGGTAGGTGAGTAGGTGGGTGTACCTGTGTCTTTGTGGGGGTTGGGGGTATCAGCGTTTGTGTTTATGACCATGAAACGAACTGGTTTGATCTCATGACCCTTAAACCTCCAAATATTCACATTTGAGGATTGTTACCATTATAGTCTATGGGAAAAATGTCCCAAAATTCACCAGTAACGCCGTAACTCTTCCGTGGATTCCTTAGCTAGGTAATAGCACACTTTTCCTATATGCCCCACATGTCTGTACCGAATTTCATGTCTCTAGCTCAAAAACTGTGGGAGGAGATACAGTCCAAAAAAGCGGAAGAATAAAATGGAAGAAGAATAAATAGAAACAACACCTTTATATTTAAAGCCACAGCTTTAAAAGCTCCTGATGTGTAGAAAACGAATGGCAGGAGAAACATTGTTTAAACTGGCAATTTCTGGACTATGTGTCCAAAAGTTACTAATGTTTACAGCCAGCTTTGGCTGAACTAAAGATCATGAGAGAAATGTAAGTTGGCCACCATCATTTGAGAGACTGAGAAACCCACACAGGAAAAAAAATGGAATCCACCAAACTGCTTTTGAATCATGTACTATTTATGGAACCACAGCTACTTTACAAAGACTTACATTGTTGAAAGTATTCCTCCCCATAAGTCATCTTTGATTCTGGTGGCATCTGGTCCCAGAGTTTCTGCAGGGAGCGCTCAATAGAGTCCAGGTCAGTGACCGCAGTCCTAAAGAAGCCAGGTTCTATGATGCAGACTCTTACCCCAAAGTGCTGCATGTCTCTTCTAGGACAGACAAATACAATCTTTCAATTTGATTTAATTCTATGTATTAGTTCAGCTATCAACAAGCAACAGCGAACTTACATTTGTCAAAATGTGCATGGTGTTATAATAAATAAAAATTATGCTTATTTTAAAGTTGATTAACTACACTGAGCAATATTATCTCCTATGTGTGCCTGCATGTTACCCTATGTTACTAATGTTTCCTTTTAAGTCATCTTACATGCAGGCGAACTGGGCAATAAACATTCCAAGACCAAGTGGTCGGATGTCAGACGTTCTCTGTTCATGGACAACAGAAATCTAATGCGAGTTCAGGCTTAACCCCTAAAGTTCATCTTCCATTCAGATAAGAAATAGAATTAAGTGCTATACTGTATTACCTATATTCCATTGTTTTTTATGCTACCAATCATGTGGCCTATGACCGCATGCCTTGCGAAGATTTAGGGATGAGCCTGATCATTCTAACC
The DNA here is from genome assembly GCA_019447015.1 of Hymenochirus boettgeri. Classification (NCBI taxonomy): domain Eukaryota; kingdom Metazoa; phylum Chordata; class Amphibia; order Anura; family Pipidae; genus Hymenochirus; species Hymenochirus boettgeri. The sequence continues at coordinate 263,395,924 of CM033470.1, read as the reverse complement.
AATTGGTTTATCCTATAAATCAGTTACGAACAATTGGTTCTGTCTGCAAGTCATGGACGGTCACTGTTTGATGTGTGTACCAGTACATGTAAGCTATTTGCTTTTGATATCTGTATCCTAATTTACTTTGTATTTATTGATTAATTATAATTGTTTATTTACTGTAAATGCACTGGTTGGATGGAGAAACTGTACTTTTTGTTGGGTTAGGGATGCTTATTTTACCTTTAAGTGTGGGAAATGTAGCTAGAGAAAAAAACACCTTCCAACATTCCCCTTTACCAAAAAAATCAAGTTCAGGGGAATGCTGGGTGTAGAAGAAATAGGTTAGAACTGGTTAGTCTGGTTATGGGAAGCTGACACCAGAGTTTATGATACTACGGTATTCTTGTTTCAGTTGTTTTAAGAAACATACAGTGTTGAGAAACAGTGTAGTTGTCTGCCAACCATATCAATCATATAATATATTAAAGTACCAAATTAAAATGGGAAATGCAGTGAAATATTTCATTCTAATAATCACCCAGCTACATATCTGATTATTATAAGAAAATGTTCCACTGCAGCTCCCATACCCTTCTCTGGCCATACACCATATAACGTTTTTTACAGTCTTTTAAGTAATACTGTCAGGACAACTGGGATTAATCCTCTGAAACTCACAATGATAGTTTTTTTGACGCATCCGGTCAGTGAATTTAATAACTTTCTCCTTACAAATAGTTCCTTCACCTGTTACTAAACATACTCTGTACACATACACTAAACATGTTTGTAAAGAAAACCCAATCTGTAAATCAATTGAAATAAATATTTTTTTTTAATATAAATAATATGCGTCCCATAAAAATATAATTTAAGGATATTAAGTAACCTGACCTGTATAAATGGATGCCCATGTGAATTTATATGCTTATATTACACTGTAAGCAGCACATTATTCCTTATATCTCTCCTATCCAGGACATGTCTCACCCATCGATACCCATTCCCTCTAATTTCATTCCCTACCTCTCCTCTTCCTTCATACCAGCCCTAACCTCTTTCTTTAACTTGTCCCTATCCACTGGTATTTTTCCCTCCTCATTTAAACATGACGTGGTATCCCCTATACCCTCCCTTGACCCGTCTGCTCTTTCCAGCTACCAGGCTGTCTCCCTTCTCCCTTTTGCTTCAAACCTACTGGAAAGACATGTCTATGTTGACCAGGCTCTTCACCTGCCTGCAAACTCTCTCTTTGACCACCTCTAGTCAGGCTTCCACCCTAACCACTCCACGGAAACTGCCCTCACTAAAGTGACCAATGATCTACTTGGTGCTAAATCTAAGGGTCACTTCTCTTTGCTTATTCTTCTTGATCTGTACTCTGCTTTAGATACTGTTGACCACACTCTACCTCTTCAGACCCTGGCCTCCTTAGGTATCCAGGATACTGCACTTTCCTGGCTATCCTATTTTCCACTCTGAAATAAGCTCCACTCCTCGCCACCTCCCTTTGGGGGTCCCGCAAGGCTCAATACTCGGCCCTCTTCTTTTCTCCATCTACACCTATGGCCTTGGACGACTCATTAGTTCATTTGGATTTCAGTATCACCTGTCATGCAGATGATACCTAAATTTACATCTCTGCCCCAGATCTCCCTACACTAGCATCCCAGGTCCCTGACTGCGTTAGTGCCATCTCTGCCTTCATGTCCTATCGCTTCCTCAAGCTAAACATGGACAACAGTCCAGACATTTTGGCACGACACTACACAACTTTTGTCTATCCCACTGGACCCAAAATTGTGTTTAATGGGAATAAACACACTAGAAATAGAAGACTGCTACCAAATAACCTTTCTACGAGAATCCCTATTTTGGGCAAGGAAAACTATAATCCTCAAGTGGATGGCCCCAGACCTCACCAATACATGGATAGTTCAAATCAACAACATACTTCCATGCCACAACCTTATCTATAAGCACAGGAAGTGCCCAAATTTTTTTTAGAAAAGTTTGGAACCCCTGGCTAAACTCCTCACTAACCTCTGAAGCCACAGACTGACAAACGTCCCTTAAGGGATCTCTCCAAGCAAAATAGACCAGGCGATAAGACACATTATCTCCTCCCCCCTACCCCCTCTCCCCATCACTACCCCCTTAACCAGAAATATGCAAAACCTTAATGATAATTACTACTAACCAGTAAGATTATAGACATAATTGCCAAAAAGTTTAATCATTTTCTGTTTAATGTGTTCAAACTACATTTGACATACAACAATACTGTAAACCATGTTAATAACCTGCAAGATCTGTATTGAAATGTTATATATGGTTCCAAAATAAAAACAAGTTTAAAAAAAACATGGACAAAAACTTTTCCCACCCTCACAATCTGTTCTCTTCCCTAGCCTTACTATTAATATTAACAACACACCTATATCCCCATCTCCTCATGTCCAACGGCCCCAACTCAAAAACATCTCCGCATTCGTCTCTTCCTTTCGAAAGAAGCTACAAAAATCCTGGTCCGTGCCCTAATCATATCCCGGCTAGACTACTACAACACACTCCTGTGTGCTTGTGAATGTTCTCATTCATCCAGGTCATGGTATGTCTGTTGTATTCAATTAGATCAACTGGTCATGAAGTTTAGTTCTTGAAGACGTTTCGCTAGTCATCCGACTGGCTTTCTCAATTCAGAATGACTTGTACAAGAATCTGTGGCAATTATGTACCCTGGAAAATCCCAATTAGCATATCACAGCCAAGTGTTAAGGGCGTGATTGGATAGTGGCTAAGAGGTGTTATAGGAACGCCCAGAGTAAGGTGTTAAAACAGCATTGTACATGGCAGACAGTTGGTGTTGAACCCCCCCACCTCTATTTAGGCTTGGTTTAGGTGGATATCCAGATGGTCTTTGTCAGAAAGAAGTAGAAGCAAGATAAGAACACGAATACCAAAAGTGAAGGGGAAAAGCAAGACAGGAGAAAGAACATGGTCATTCCATATGTAGCAGGGTCTCCGAGAAATTAAGAAGAATTCAATCCTTTGTGGTTTACCAAACAACCGCCGGCACCACATTCAATACATCTCAGCTCTGCTCATTCATTTCTCTTCTCTAATACCTCTCCTCTCTGTCTCATTGATTGCCCATCACGCAAAGCATCCAGTTCAAGCTGTATCCTATCCTATAAAGCACTATCCAACATAGCCCTCCATATATTGAGAGCTGATCCACTGACACAGTCCCAGGCGCAACCTCCACTCTGCAAATTATATCCTCCTATCATCACCCTTGTTAACTCTTCCCATGTCCACATTCAGGACTTTACTTGTGCTGCTCCTCTGCTCTGGAACTCCCTTCCTCCATCTGTCCATCATTCACTATGCTTTAATACCTACAACGTAACCTTAAAACCCACCTCTTCAGGCTAGCATATAAACTGGCCTAAACATTACTAACCCAATATGATCAAGCCACCTTTCACACTCCATGCCATTCTATTTACAGCCACTGATTCCCGTCACCTTATGTCTCACCCCATTTCCTCTAGACTGTAAGGTCTTTGTGCAGGGTCCTCTCTTATTGTATCATGGTATTGCTGTAAGAAAGTCATCACTGATTGCTTATATATGTATTACCTGTGTATGTAATATATATGACTTATAATATGTATTACACTATATGCAATGTGACTATGTTATTGTGAAGAGCCACAGAAGATGTTGGTGCTATATAAATCAATAATAATAGAATATAAATTCACTGAGCTAATACTTCAAACAATGCTCAGATAGGGGAAGGATAGGCTCAGGTTGGGCCCCGCTGTGAGTAGGAGTTTCTACTCCATAAGGCCCACCACACACAATATTTTGGCTTTGATTGGAACGGCTAGTGTGCTTTTTGTTGAGGTGAAATATTGGTGGATATTTCTGCCTGTGATACCTGCTCTTGGTCAAATTTTAACAGGTGCATTCAGGTAATTTGAACCAATCGGTGGGTCGATGGGCTTGTGATTGGTTGCAACAAAAAATTGGTGTGTAGCCAGTGTAAACTACAGATCAGATGATTTCCAGCCTAATGTACAGGGCCTTACATATTATTTTCCCAATAAACTGGAAGTAGAGGAAGAATGCGACAAACTTAAGGAGTTCACCTAATCATTAGTATTAAGAGCTTTATGTACTGTAAATGGAGTAAATGACTTGATTTCAACAGCCAGAAACAGAATTCCACTAATTTAGTTTAGTATTTAGTTATTCACTGTAACTTCTATGTTTATTTAGTGCTTCTGTGTCACCAAAACCTCTGTTTGGGAGAGTGTTGGAACAGAAGTATTAGAGCCATATTTAATAACCTGCTGTATCAGCAAGTTCCAATAACACGTATTGTTGAAAATGTTCATTTGTACAATACCATGCGGTAGTAGACTACTGCAATGTACGTATGGGTGATCTTAATTGTACACCCGCGACGTACAATTACCATTGTGGTAACGTTCGCTAAAGGCTATTATATATACGACTCTTACTAATAGGAAAACAAGTAAATTCTATACACATTGCAGTAATAGATCTGAATGTTATCTATTATCATATTATTTCCGTGTGTTGGATTGTTTTCAGGGAAGATGAGCCATCACTGTTGAACACGGATCTCATTATTCCGATCAGAATGTTACCGTCTTATGGGGCATATACTTACCCGCAGTATGGAAAACCTCTCATACGGCGGGTTAACGTAAAAATAAGTACAGCAGCAGTCTTACATTTACGACCCTGCAGCCATTCAATACCATGCAGTGTTTTACAGTCCGCAATCGTAATTTTACAAACGTAGCCAGCCATTAAAGATATGGAATCACATATTCGCAATCTGAGCCTTAATAAATAATAACAAAAATTCACATCAGATCCACTGGATTTTCCCATAAATACAAGACTAATTCATTGCAAAACTTAATCAACTTCCACACTACTCCAATTTCATTGGTGGACAGTGTTGCTGTTGTCAAGAGCAAAGAAAGAGTTACCAGATCATCAGGGCGATTGATTTCAAACTGTTTTACTTGTGTTTACCTGACAGGGGCTGTATATGATTTCAATAGGTGTCCTATGATTTTTGATTAACCTGGCAAACACGGTAGGACTGAAAAAGGGACATTTACTTCTGGGTAGTCAGTAAGCTGCCTTTAAAATAACCCCTTGCCTTACGCACCTAGACTGTCAGAGAAAGCCTCCACAGCATACTTGGACAACAGTATCCTCCTCATTAGCAGAAATTCTTCCAAGAACACTCGCCATATTTACAATACGTCCTTGGGCCCTCTTCACTAGTGGCAGAAAGGCCAGTGTCACAGCAATGGTTCCAAATGTATTGACTTCCATAACCTTCTTGAAGTCCTGTAGGGTCATCCATTCAGTGGGCCCATAGTATAGCAACCCCAGCATTATTGACCAGTCCATAGAGACCTGTCAGAGAGCATGACACATTACACATACATTGCATACCAATTTATTTGCAATCAGGGCCCTGTTGCATAGCAAAAGTCAATAAAACCATAACATAAAAATGCCACAAAGACAAATAACCTGTTTATTGTTTATTTATCTGTATTTATCAATATGTACAGAATAAGCTCAATAACCCATAGCAATCAATCAAAGTTTGCTTTGATTATGTTGATTACAGAAAGGTGAGAAAATGTTTAATTGACTTGTGTAGGTTTGTGTGCTATGGAACTCTGTCTTTTCACATATGAATTATAGGTAGGTGTTATGGTCTTACCTCTATCTCCCCACTCTGTCGTTGCCCATTCCACTGCTTTGTTAATACTTTCACGATTGGAACATCAGTAGAATGGATTTTAAGTTAACAGGACAATCTTTCTGCAGGTTCTCGGTCCCCGCTTGTGTAAGGCATCCAGCCAGAACATGGAAACCTTTCCTGCCCAGTCTCTTGGCCAACACAATTCCCAAAACCAGTATCACAGCCTGTTATAAAGACATGTTTGTCTGACACTCTTGAAATAATCTGCTGTCCCTTAGAAACCAGGCAATGGCCCAAGCCACAGCAAACAGAACCACATAGCACCACATCTCTTTTGAGGCCTATAATGAAAGGAAAAAATGGAATGAGCCAGGGTGTATTACTCAGACATACTGTACATATACTAAACACGGGCACTATTCATTGTATAGGGACAAAACAAGTTGTTCTGTACTGCATGGTTATGAGGATCTGATAAGCCTGTGCACGTCACATTCAGAATTTCAGTAAATAATATCATCCTTGCTGGAGTCTCGGTTCTATTCATTTTGTCTCAAACATTCCCACCAAATACTGACAAGAGAAGTAGCTCAACCAGGATTTCCATTTCTATCATACCTCTCAGCAAATCCATCTAGAATGCTATACTCTACGTTCCCTGTCATTACCTGCAGATGTTATGGAAACTCTAATTTGGCTTTAGCAAAGTGAACATAAAAGCTGCTTATGCATCTGTAGAAACACATTAGGCCGTGACATTTTAGGATTGAATTGTCTAAAGATTTGCAGTGCGGAGCTGTAGAAACACAATAAAATGTTACCTGGGGAAATGCACAAGCAATGAAGAAAGGAACAAAAATATAAAATTAAAATGCAATGCAATATATAGTCAACAGCTGAAAAACCTTTCTTATAGATTATATGTAAACTGCATGAATTCATGTTATACTTACCTGCAGGATAATAACACGTAACTTAAGATCAGTGGAAATCGGGTACAAAATGGGATCACCTGACTTTGGTCAGTGAATGAAAGAAGAAATAGCTGTAGAACAGGTTAGTAATGTGCACTTGTGCTGGTAGTTATACAAGTCACACTATAATTACCACAGGTCCATGAGTCTCTTTGGAACAGTAAGATTTCTGGTTAAGATAATATTCTCTTAGCTATATTCTTTTATAATATTGACAAATGATTCCATACCGAGAGACTAGCCTGGGAATTGATCCAATCTCCAAAAGAAGAATAAACCTGGCCTGAATATTGCACAATACTGATAATGCTTCTTTATGGTTTAAATTAAAAAAAATCCAAATACAAACATAGATTATTACATGGTATTTTATTTTGCTATAAAACTGATCCATATGCAGGAGCAAAATTACACATGCAGAAAACTACAGAGGAGATGGATTCGAATGGAGGGAGGGTCTCCTCAGCGCATGCAAGAGTCCTCCAGAAGGACAAAGAAGCAAGGAACACAGACAGCTCCTTCTCTCAATTTCTGGGACTTTGGAATGGCACCGAGGAGAACCATAAGGGACAGAGGATTTAAATTTAGTTTTGGAGGTGGAATGCCTTAAGTAAATTGTTCACTGACTTCTTTTGACTGATGAATGTGTGGTCTGTTCCATTGTGTTCAGTGTTCTGTTTTAAGGTTATGTATTGGTGAACAATGCCCAGAGAGTTATACAGCCCTTATATATTTCTATAATTCATAAGAGGCTCAAATTAAAATGGGAGCAGTAGTGTACTATTTTCTTATAATAATTGCTATGTCACTGATATTGTTATAAGAAAATGTTCCAATGCAGCTCCCATACCCTTCTGGCCATCCACCATTCCAACCCCATAACGTTTGTAAAAAGGTAAAACTGGCGGTTTACAGGAGAATGTAAGGGGAATTTATCCCTATATATTACACTGTAAGGGGTTTGTTATCCTTATCTATTACACTGTAAAGGGTTTGTTATCCCTTATATATTACACTTTAAGGAGTGCGTATCCCTTATATTACACTGTAAGGGGCGCATTATCCTTAATATTACACTGTAAGGGGTGGTATACTTATATATACACTGTAAGGGGTTGTTATTTATTATTTATTTACACTGTAAAAGGTTTGTATCCTTTATTACACTGGTAAGGGGTTTGTTATCCCTTATATATACACTGTAAGGGGTTTGTTTCCCTTATATATTACACTGTAAGGGGTTTGTTATCCCTATATATTACACTGTAAGGGGTTTGTTATCCCTTATATATTACACTGTAAAGGGTTTGTTATCCCTATATATTACACTGTAAAGGGTTTGTTATCCCTTATATATTACACTTTAAGGAGTGCATTTCCCTTATATATACACTGTAAGGGCGCATTATCCCTATATATTACACTGTAAGGGGTACATTATCCCTACAGTATATTACACTTTAAGGAGGGTTTCCTTATATATTACACTTTAAGGGTGCATTATCCCTTATATATTACACCGTGAGGGGTGCATTATCCTTATATATACACTGTAAGGGGTACATTATCCCTAACAGTATATTACACTTTAAGGAGTGCGTTTTTCCTTATATATTACACTTTAAGGGGTGCATTATCCCTTATATATTACACCGTGAGGGGTGCATTATCCCATACAGTATATTACACTTTAAGAGTGCGTTTTTCCTTATATATTACACTTTAAGGGGGGCATTATCCTTATATATTACATTGTAAGGGACACATTATCCCTTATATTACGTTATACTGTGAGACAGCATTATCCCTTATATATTGCACTGTAAGGGGTGCGTATCCATTATATATTACCGTAAGGGACACATTATCCCTTATATATTACACTGTAAGGGACACATTATAACTTATTTATTACACTGTAAGGGGCATTATCCCTACATATTACAATGTAAGGGGCGCACTATACCTTATATTACTGTAAGGGGCGTATTATACCTTATATATTACACTGTAAGGGGCGCATTATTCCCTATAATGTTACACTGTAAGGGGCGCTTATCCCTTATATATTACACTGTAAGGGGCGCATTCTCATATTACACTGTAAGGGGTGCATTATCCCTTATATATTACACTGTAAGGGGCGCATTATCCCTTATATATTACACTGTAAGGGGCGCATTATGCCTTAATATTTACACTGTAAGGGCCATTATCCATATATTAACTGTAAGGGGTGCATTATCCTATATATTTCACTGCAAGGGGTGCATTATCCCTTATATATACATTTAAGGGACACATTATTCCTATTAATTCTACTGTGAGACACGCATTATCCCTATATCTTTACAATGTAAGGTGCACATTATCCCTTATATATACACTGTAAGGGATGCATTATCCCTTATATATTACACTGTAAGGGGCGCATTATCCCTATATATACACTGTAAGGGGTGCATATCTCTTTTATATTACACTATAAGGGGCGCGTATCCCTTATATATTACACTGTAAGGGGGGCATTATCCCTTATATGTTACACTGTAAGGGGCGCGTTATCCCTTATATATTACACTGTAAGGGGCGCATTATCCCTATATATTACATGTAAGGGTGCATTATCCCTTATAATTACACTGTAAGGGGGGCATTATACCTTATATATTACACTGTAAGGGGTGCATTATCCCTTATATTTCACTGTAAGGGGTGATTATCCCTTATATATTACACTGAAGGGGTGCATTCCCTATATATTACACTGTAAGGGGTGCATTATCCCTTATATATTACACTGTAAGGGGTGCATTATCCCTATATATTACACTGTAAGGGGGCATTATCCCTTATATATTACACTGTAAGGGGTGCATTATCCTTATATATTACACGTAAGGGGTGCATTATCCCTTTATATTACACTGTAAGGGTGGGGCATTATCCCTTATATATTACACTGTAAGGGGTGCATTATCCTTATATATTACACTGTAAGGGGTGCATTATCCCTTATAGTTACAATGTAAGGGGCGGTTATCCCTTATATTACACTGTAAGGGCGCGTTATCCCTTATATATTACACTGTAAGGGGTGCATTATCCCTTATATATTACACTGTAGGGGTGCATTATCCCTATATTACACTGTAAGGGGCCATTATCCCTTAATTACACTGTAAGGGGCGCATCATCCGGTGTGGACCAATTGGGCACACTAGTGTGCGCTTTTTAAGATGTGATCGAATCAGTGTAAAAACATGCTGATGTGGCCTAGCCCTACTAGAGCAAGTTAATGAATCTATTAAGCAGGTAATGATGTATGAGCGGTATTTTGTAGCAAAGAGATCCCCGCTCACTGTGCTGGCAGAGGTGAATGCACATTACAACGGGTGAGAAAGGAATAACAATCGGTTCTATACGTACATATAGGCACTTCCCTGGCGTCACAGGTTTACCAAGACCCTTCTCTTTGGATTCTCCCCACAAAACCTTCAGGAAATTTTGATGGGACAATTAATAATTTAATGCTTCCTCCTTACTTATTTATAGCTTACTTTTTGCTTAAAATAACCTTGTAACAATCTAGGCCTGCTTTTCTCCATAACTGAACAGCAAATATTTTTTCTAAACTAGGAAATTCTAAGACTAAGGGGAAGGAAAGGGTTTTTAGAATGGATAGAAAACACCAAGGATTAATGGTAGTTTACTGTAACTACACGGTGGAAATGGGTCTAAAATACCGAAATGTAATGACAAAACAAATTACACAACAGAGGTTGATGAACTATTGATAGAAACATCAATGTTAATCAGTCAGTATTAATAATCATATCTAAAGGGGCATTCAATCCCTTCAAGGCAAAGCTCCTCAGTGTGCGCTAGCCCCTGTATCAGCAGGTGTCAGTGGGTAGAGAGGAAAGAGCCCCTCCCTTCCCAGGCAGTCCAAGATCACAGGGGTCCAAATAGGAAAATAATCATTAAATAATGATCTTTAGTTTTAAGAGTCAGTCCAAAAACAAGTGAATTTCCACCATTGTTCATATTCAGTCTTTTGTTTTGACTTAAAGAACAAATCCACCCACATAATTACATATTTTAACGTCATTAACGTAACAAAAAAACTGGTCACTTGTTAGTTACCTGCCCTCACAAAAAAAAAAAATTACATTCAGCACTTTATTAGATGCATTACTAACCACATTTTTAAGGATAATTATTGTCCCCGTTCCTGGCAGAGGAAACTGGCTCCTCCCTCCATGCAGTAATCAGGCTGTGACTGCTGACATCATAGCCAATGATTGACTGCTGTTTCCTGCTGCCTCCTCTGCACATGCTCAAGTTCCTAAAAGTCTTTGAGCAGAGGGAAGGAGGTGGCAATTTCTGCCAGCAAGGAGTGAAGGGGACAATACTTATCATTAAATATCTGGTTAGAAATGCATGTTATAAAGGGCTAAAAATTTGGGTTACGGGCAAAATAATTGTGTAACTAGGAATCACTGGTTCCCCCCGCAAAACTATGATGGGACCCCTATCCATGCTTATCTGCATGATTTTCTGGGAGGAGGCTATATCTGTCATAGGAAAAATTAGAAGATGGGGCCCCCTTGGCTCCTGGGCCGCCCTGCGGTTGTCCCCTGCTTCCCTTGTAGTTACACCCTGCAAGAGACCAATTGTGTTTAGTGTGTTTAGTTAATGACTATATCTGTTCATGCCACTTTCAGCAATTTAGTGAACTGGATATGACCTTGCACCTGAAGGAATTCAGTCATTGGCTGTGATGTCAATTGCCATATACATGACTGACAATTGTTAAATTTACCAATAGTGAAGTCAATGACTTGATAGTTAGCAAAGTTGCTATTTGTTATGAAGAGGGTTGAACACCCCAGGAGTCAAGCAGAATCAGTACCATAGCTACACTGTAATTACTAGTATTACTAGCCCTGCAAAAAATTAGGACACTGGTATTGTTAATTTCCTGCCTCTGTCCCTTTGTACAGCTAAATGTGCAGTATTTTGCTGTTGTTAGAAAAACACAATACATGGAATAACATCAAAAGGAAAACAAAATGTTATATTCTATATAAAGAAAAAACTTCTAATTCTACAATTCCCTCTCATTTTATGACTGTTTCCAGTTAATATATAGTCAGTATTTGCTGTGTCTGTCTGTAGCTAATGCTGTGCAGTGCCTATTGCCTCTACATGTAAACTGCAAGGGGTTGTGTCATGGACACCTACCTTATCTGTCTCTTCTGCACAGGGTAACTAGCTGCTGGGTGGAGCAGGGTCTCAGTTCCTGTTTTCAGATGTAGCTGTTAGTTGGGTTGTTGCCTTATCTCACCCTTCTCAGTGATGAGCATGCTAGGTGGAACAAAGACAAACATCGCTGTGTAGCCAAAGTCCATCGGCTTTAAAAAGAGATTTTCCTAGATTTATTTCTTAGGGAAGGAGGTGGAGGGGAGAATGTAATGTTAACACTTTGCAGGTTGTGAAAAGATAAGAGATTTAAACCAAGTAATTGTTACAAATACAAAACAGCCATGAATGTTTAGATTGTAATACTGGTATTTTAACATTTTACTGTGTGTCAAGAAATAGATTCTTTCATTACTTACTTTAATTCCTGTGATTTAGTGGTTAATGGATGATAAGTTTGCAGAAAATTGTAAGATGCAGCAACTGTATTTTCTTCCCTTTTCCGTATTCCAGTATCTTCCTTATGTTAATCTTATCTCTTCTTCCTCTATTCCAGTGTGTTCCAATATCTCCTTTCCTTGTTTCCTTTTCCAATATTCTATATTGGATTTCTACTTCAAGCTTGTGGATAACTTCAAAATTATTTAGAAGTTTAGGGTTGGGGCTTCTGATGCAGCTGTGATGCTCTGTCCCAGCAGTGGGCATGCTCAACCCTAAACATAGAGTCAGACCCCCAAAATCTGGGGATGTCACAAATCAAAGTACTAGCAAGAGATATCTGTTGTATTCAATTAGATCAACTGGACTTGAAATGTAGTTCTTGAAGACGTTTCGCTAGTCATCCGACTGGCTTTCTCAATTCAGAATGACTTGTACAAGAATCTGTGGCAATTATGTACCCTGGAAAATCCCAATTAGCATATCACAGCCAAGTGTTAAGGGCGTGATTGGATAGTGGCTAAGAGGTGTTATAGGAACGCCCAGAGTAAGGTGTTAAAACAGCATTGTACATGGCAGACAGTTGGTGTTGAACCCCCCCACCTCTATTTAGGCTTGGTTTAGGCTTGGATATCCAGACTGGGTCTTTGTCAAAAGAAGTAGAAGCAAAGATAAGAACACGAATACCAACAGTGAAGGGGAAAAGCAAGACAGGAGAAAGAACATGGTCATTCCATATGTAGCAGGGGTCTCCGAGAAATTAAGAAGAATTCACTCCTTTGTGGTTTACCAAACAACCGCCTGGCACCACTTCAATACATCCTCAGCTCTGCTCATTCATTTCTCTTCTCTAATACCTCTCCTCTCTGTCACTCCATTGATTGCCCATCACGCAAAGCATCCAGTTCAAGCTGCTTATCCTATCCTATAAAGCACTATCCAACATAGCCCCTCCATATATCTGAGAGCTGATCCACTGACACAGTCCCAGGCGCAACCTCCACTCTGCAAATTATATCCTCCTATCATCCACCCTTGTTACCTCTTCCCATGTCCACATTCAGGACTTTACTTGTGCTGCTCCTCTGCTCTGGAACTCCCTTCCTCCATCTGTCCATCATTCACTATGCTTTAATACCTACAAACGTAACCTTAAAACCCACCTCTTCAGGCTAGCATATAACCTGGCCTAAACATTACTAACCCAATATGATCCAAGCCACCTTTCACACTCCACTGCCATTCTATTTACAGCCTACTGATTCCCGTCACCTTATGTCTCACCCCCATTTCCTCTAGACTGTAAGGTCTTTGTGCAGGGTCCTCTCTTATTGTATCATGGTATTGCTGTAAGAAAGTCATCACTGATTGCTTATATTATGTATTACCTGTGTATGTAATATATATGACTTATAATATGTATTACACTATATGCAATGTTTGACTATGTTATTGTGAAGAGCCACAGAAGATGTTGGTGCTATATAAATCAATAATAATAAGAATATAAATTCACTGGAGCTAATACTTCAAACAATTGCTCAGATAGGGGAAGGATAGGCTCAGGTTGGGCCCCGCTGTGAGTAGGAGTTTCTACTCCATAAGGCCCACCACACACACAATATTTTGGCTTGATTGGAACGGCTAGTGTGCTTTTTGTTGAGTTGAAATATTGGTGGATATTTCTGCCTGTGATTACCTGCTCTTGGTCAAATTTTAACAGGTCATTCAGGTAAATTTGAACCAATCGCTGGTTTCGATGGGCCTTGTGATTGGTTGCAACAAAAAATTGGTTGTGTAGCCAGTGTAAACTACAGATCAGATGATTTCCAGCCTATATGTACAGGGCCTTACATATTATTTTCCCAATAAACTGGAAGTAGAGGAAGAATGCGACAAACTTAAGGAGTTCACCTAATCATTAGTATTAAGAGCTTTATGTACTGTAAATGGAGTAAATGACTTGATTTCAACAGCCAGAAACAGAATTCCACTAAATTTAGTTTAGTATTTTCAGTTATTCTACTGTAACTTCTATGTTTATTTAGTGCTTCTGTGTCACCAAAACCTCTGTTTGGGAGAGTGTTGGAACAGAAGATTTAGAGCCATATTTAATAACCTGCTGTATCAGCAAGTTCCAATAACACGTATTGTTGTAAAATGTTCATTTGTACAATACCATGCGGTAGTAGACTACTGCAATGCTACTGTATGGGTGATCTTAATTGTACACCCGCGACCGTACAATTACCATTGTGGTAACGTTCGCTAAAGGCTATTATATATACGACTCTTACTAATAGGAAAACAAGTAAAATTGCTATACACTTGCCCAGTAATAGATCTGACATGTTATCTATTATCATATTATTTTCCGTGTGTTTGGATTGTTTTCAGGGAAGATGAGCCATCACTGTTGAACACAGGATCTGTCATTATTCCGATCAGAATGTTACCGTCTATATGGGGCATATTTACTTACCCGCAGTATGGAAAACCTCTCATACGGCGGGTTAACGTAAAAATAAGTACAGCAGCAGTCTTACATTTACGACCATGCAGCCATTCAATACCATGCAGTGTTTTACAGTCCGCAATCGTAATTTTACAACCGTAGCCAGCCATTAAAGATATGGAATCACATATTCGCAATACTGTGCCTTAATAAATAAATAACAAAAATTCACATCAGATTCCACTGGATTTTCCCATAAATACAAGACTAATTCATTGCAAAACTTAATCAACTTCCACACTACTCCAATTATCATTGGTGGACAGTGTTGCTGTTGTCAAGAGCAAAGAAAGAGTTACCAGATCATCAGGCTGGATTGATTTCAAACTGTTTTACTTGTGTTTACCCTGACAGGGGCTGTATATGATTTCAATAGGTGTCCTATGATTTTTGATTAACCTGGCAAACACGGTAGGACTGAAAAAGGGACATTTACTATCTGGGTAGTCAGTAAGCTGCCTTTAAAATAACCCCTTGCCTTACGCACCTTAGACTGTCAGAGAAAGCCTCCACAGCATACTTGGACACACAGTATCCTCCTCCATTAGCAGAAATTCTTCCAAGAACACTCGCCATATTTACAATACGTCCTTGGGCCCTCTTCACTAGTGGCAGAAAGGCCAGTGTCACAGCAATGGTTCCAAATGTATTGACTTCCATAACCTTCTTGAAGTCCTGTAGGGTCATCCATTCAGTGGGCCCAATAGGATTAGCAACCCCAGCATTATTGACCAGTCCATAGAGACCTGTCAGAGAGCATGACACATTACACATACATTGCATACCAATTTATTTGCAATCAGGGCCCTGTCTGCATAGCAAAAGTCAATAAAACCATAACATAAAAATGCCACAAAGACAATAACCTGTTTATTGTTTATTTATCTGTATTTATCAATATGTACAGAATAAGCTCAATAACCCATAGCAATCAATCAAAGTTTGCTTTGATTATGTTGATTACAGAAAGGTGAGAAAATGTTTAATTGACTTGTGTAGGTTTGTGTGCTATGGAACTCTGATCTTTTCACATATGAATTATAGGTAGGTGCTTATGGTCTTACCTCTATCTCCCACCTCTGTCGTTGCCCATTCCACTGCTTTGTTAATACTTTCACGATTGGTAACATCCAGTAGAATGGATTTTAAGTTAACAGGACAATCTTTCTGCAGGTTCTCGGTCCCCGCTTGTGTAAGGCATCCAGCCAGAACATGGAAACCTTTCCTGCTCAGTCTCTTGGCCAACAAATTCCCAAAACCAGTATCACAGCCTGTTATAAAGACATGTTTGTCTGACACTCTTGAAATAATCTGCCTGTCCCTTAGAAACCAGCCAATGGCCCAAGCCACAGCAAACAGAACCACATAGCACCACATCTCTTTTGAGGCCTATAATGAAAGGAAAAAATGGAATGAGCCAGGTTGTATTACTCAGACATACTGTACATATACTAAACACGGGCACTATTCATTGTATAGGGACAAACCAAGTTGTTCTGTACTGCATGGTTATGAGGATCTGATAAGCCTGTGCAGTCACATTCAGAATTTCAGTAAATAATATCATCCTTGCTGGAGTCTCGGTTCTATTCATTTTGTCTCAAACATTCCCACCAAATACTGACAAGAGAAGTAGCTCAACCAGGATTTCCATTTCTATCATACCTCTCAGCAAATCCATCTAGAATTGCTATACTCTACGTTCCCTGTCATTACCTGCAGATGTTATGGAAACTCTAATTTGGCTTTAGCAAAGTGAACATAAAAGCTGCTTATGCATCTGTAGAAACACATTAGGCCGTGACATTTTAGGATTTGAATTGTCTAAAGATTTGCAGTGCGGAGCTGTAGAAACACAATAAAATGTTACCTGGGGAAAATGCACAAGCAATGAAGAAAGGAACAAACTATAAAATTAAAATGCAATGCAATATTATAGTCAACAGCTGAAAAACCTTTCTTATAGATTATATGTAAACTGCATGAATTCATGTTATACTTACCTGCAGGATAATAACACGTAACTAGCTAAGATCAGTGGAAATCGGGTACAAAATGGGATCACCTGACTTTGTGTCAGTGAATGAAAGAAGAATAGCTGTAGAACAGGTTAGTAATGTGCACTTGTGCTGGTAGTTATACAAGTCACACTATAATCTACCACAGGTCCCATGAGTCTCTTTGGCAACAGTAAGATTTCTGGTTAAGATAATATTCTCTTAGCTATATTCTTTTATAATATTTGACAAATGATTCCATACCGAGAGACTAGCCTGGGAATTGATCCAATCTCCAAAAGAAGAATAAACCTGGCCTGAATATTGCACAATACTGATAATGCTTCTTTATGGTTTAAATTAAAAAAAATCCAAATACAAACATAGATTATTACATGGTATTTTATTTTGCTATAAAACTGATCCATATGCAGGAGCAAAATTACACATGCAGAAAACTACAGAGGAGATGGATTCGAATGGAGGGAGGGTCTCCTCAGCGCATGCAAGAGTCCTCCAGAAGGACAAGAAAGCAGCAGGAACACAGACAGCTCCTTCTCTTCAATTTCTGGGACTTTGGAATGGCACCGAGGAGAACCATAAGGGACAGAGGATTTAAATTTTAGTTTTGGAGGTGGATATGCCCTTTAAGTAAATATTTGTTCACTTGACTTCATTTTGACTTGAATGCATGGTGTGTGTCTGTTCCCGATGTGTGTCAGTGTTCTGTTTTAAGGTCTATGTATTGGTGAACAATGCACCAGAGAGTTATACAGCCCATTAATATATTTCTATAATTCATAAGAGGCTCAAATTAAAATGGGAGCACTGATGTCACTGATATTGTTATAAGAAAATGTTCCAATGCAGCTCCCATACCCTTCTGGCCATCCACCATTCCAACCCCATAACGTTTGTAAAAAGGTAAAACTGGCGGTTTACAGGAGAATGTAAGGGGCAATTTATCCCTTATATATTACACTGTAAGGGGTTTGTTATCCCTTATATATTACACTGTAAGGGGTTTGTTATCCCTTATATATTACACTTTAAGGAGTGCGTTATCCCTTATATATTACACTGTAAGGGGCGCATTATCCCTTATATATTACACTGTAAGGGGTGTGTTATCCCTTATATATTACACTGTAAGGGGTTTGTTATCCCTTATATATTACACTGTAAAGGGTTTGTTATCCCTTATATATTACACTGTAAGGGGTTTGTTATCCCTTATATATTACACTGTAAGGGGTTTGTTATCCCTTATATATTACACTGTAAAGGGTTTGTTATCCCTTATATATTACACTGTAAAGGGTTTGTTATCCCTTATATATTACACTTTAAGGAGTGCATTATCCCTTATATATTACACTGTAAGGGGCGCATTATCCCTTATATATTACACTGTAAGGGGTACATTATCCCTTATAAAACGCACTCCTTAAAGTGTAATATACTGATAGGGATAATGTACCCCTTACAGTTAATATATAAGGGATAATGCACCCCTCACGTGTGTAATAATAAGGGATAACGCACCCCTTAAAGTGTAATATATAGGATAACAAACCCTTTACAGTGTAATATATAAGGGATAAATTGCCCCTTACATTCTCCTGTAAACCGCCAGTTTTACTTTTTACAACGTTATGGGGTTGGAATGGTGGATGGCCAGAAGGGTATGGGAGCTGCATTGGAACATTTTCTTATAACAATATCAGTGACATCAGTGCTCCCATTTTAATTTGGAGCCTCTTATGAATTATAGAAATAATAATGGGCTGTATAACTCTCTGGTGCATTGTTCACCAATACATAGACCTTAAACAGAACACTGACCAACACTCGGGAACAGACACACACCATGCATTCAAGTCAAAATGAAGTCAAGTGAACAAATATTTACTTAAAGGCTATGTCCACCCCTAAAATAAAATTTAATTATCATGCTCCCCCCATGTCCCCCAGCCCAACCGCACGTTTTGTTTTTTTAAAAAGCCCCCCAAACTCTTACTTACCTCCCCTCGATCCTCCGCCGCACTGCCGGCCCTCTGCTTGCGAGAATGCAAGCAGAGGGGCGGGACCGGCAGTCGCGTCTGTGATTGGCTGAGCGGCAGCCAATCACGACGCGGCTGCCGGTCATTCAGTGCAGCGGAGGAAAGCGGAGAGTTAAGTAAGGGTTTGGGGAGCTTTTTAAAAAAACAAACATGCGGTTGGGGCTGGGGGACATGGGGAGCATGATATTAAGGGGGTTTAATGCTAGGGGAGGGATAGTAGAACGGGAGGAGAGGGAGGGGGAGGGAGGGGAAGGGAGGGGAGAAGGGCTGCAGCACGCATGGCAGGAATCTCCGGGAGGCCAGGTGCAGGCAGTGTCCTATATGGACCTGCTAGCCTCCTGGTGGTCAGATTTTGGACACTTTGGGGGGACTACAGGAGAACCAGATGGAGTTGGGATGTAGGTAAGGATTAAACTACTCACATGATGGGGCCAGTAGTTGGGGGGATTATTCCACCTCCAAAACTAAATTTAAATCCTCTTTCCCTTATGGTTCTCCTCGGTGCCATTCCAAAGTCCCAGAAATTGAAGAGAAGGAGCTGTCTGTGTTCCTGCTGCTTTCTTGTCCTTCTGGAGGACTCTGCATGCGCTGAGGAGACCCTCCCTCCATTCGAATCCATCTCCTCTGTAGTTTTCTGCATGTGTAATTTTGCTCCTGCATATGGTCAGTTTTATAGCAAAATAAAATACCATGTAATAATCTATTTTTGTATTTGGATTTTTTTTAATTTAAACCATAAGAAGCATTATCAGTATTGTCGAAATCAGGTCAGTTTTATTCTTCTTTGGAGATTGGATCAATTCCCAGGCAGTCTCTCGGTATGGAATCATTTGTCAAATATTATAAAGAATATAGCTAAGAGAATATTATCTTAACCAAAATCTTACTGTTGCCAAAGAACTCATGGGACCTTGTGGTAGATTATAGTGTGACTTGTATAACTACCAGCACAAGTGCACATTACTAACCTGTTCTACAGCTATTCTTCTTTCATTCACTGACACAAAGTCAGGTGATCCCATTTTGTACCACCCGATTTCCACTGATCTTAGCTATTACGTGTTATTATCCTACAGGTAAGTAATACATGAATTCATGCAGTTTACATATAATCTATAAGAAAGGTTTTTCAAGCTGTTGACTATAATTGCATTGCATTTAATTTTATAGTTTGTTCCTTTCTTCATTGCTTGTGCATTTTCCCCAGGTAACATTTTATTGTGTTTCTACAGCTCCGCACTGCAAATCTTTAGACATTCAAATCCTAAAATGTCACGGCCTAATGTGTTTCTACAGATGCATAAGCAGCTTTTATGTTCACTTTGCTAAAGCCAAATTAGAGTTTCCATAACATCTGCAGGTAATGACAGGGAACGTAGAGTATAGCAATTCTAGTGGATTTGCTGAGAGGTATGATAGAAATGGAAATCCTGGTTGAGCTACTTCTCTTGTCAGTATTTGGTGGGAATGTTTGAGACAAAATGAATAGAACCGAGACTCCAGCAAGGATGATATTATTTACTGAAATTCTGAATGTGACTGCACAGTCTTATCAGATCCTCATAACCATGCAGTACAGAACAACTTGGTTTGTCCCTATACAAAGATGTGCCCGTGTTTAGTATATGTACAGTATGTCTGAGTAATACAACCCTGGCTCATTCCATTTTTTCCTTTCTTATAGGCCTCAAAAGAGATGTGGTGCTATTGGTTCTGTTTGCTGTGGCTTGGGCCATTGGCTGGTTTCTAAGGGACAGGCAGATTATTTCAAGAGTGTCAGACAAACATGTCTTTATACGGCTGTGATACTGGTTTTGGGAATTTGTTGGCCAAGAGACTGAGCAGGAAAGGTTTCCATGTTCTGGCTGGATGCCTTACACAAGCGGGGACCGAGAACCTGCAGAAAGATTGTCCTGTTAACTTAAAATCCATTCTACTGGATTTACCAATCGTGAAAGTATTAACAAAGCAGTGGAATGGGCAACGACAGAGGTGGGAGATAGAGGTAAGACCATAAGCACCTACCTATAATTCATATGTGAAAAGATCAGAGTTCCATAGCACACAAACCTACACAAGTCAATAAAACATTTTCTCACCTTCCTGTAATCAACATAATCAAAGCAAACTTTGATTGATTGCTATGGGTTATTGAGCTTATTCTGTACATATTGATAAATACAGATAAATAACAATAAACAGGTTATTGTCTTTGTGGCATTTTTTATGTTTGGTTTTATTGACTTTTGCTATGCAGACAGGGCCCTGATTGCATAAATTGGTATGCAATGTATGTGAATGTGTCATGCTCTCTGACAGGTCTCTATGACTGGTCAATAATGCTGGGGTTGCTAATCCTATTGGGCCCACTGAATGGATGACCCTACAGACTTCAAGAAGGTTATGGAAGTCAATACATTTGGAACCATTGCTGTGACACTGGCCTTTCTGCCACTAGTGAGAGGCCCCAAGGACGTATTGTAAATATGGCGAGTGTTCTTGGAAGAATTTCTGCTAATGGAGGAGGATACTGTGTGTCCAAGTATGCTGTGGAGGCTTTCTCTGACAGTCTAAGGTGCGTAAGCAAGGGGTTATTTAAGGCAGCTTACTGACTACCCAGATAGTAAATGTCCCTTTTTCAGTCCTACCGTGTTTGCCAGGTTAATCAAAAATCATAGGACACCTTTGAAATCATATACAGCCCCTGTCAGGGTAAACACAATTAAACAGTTTGAAATCAATCCAGCCTGATGATCTGGTAACTCTTTCTTTGCTCTTGACACCAGCAACACTGTCCACCAATGATAATTGGAGTAGTGTGAAGTTGATTAAGTTTTGCAATGAATTAGTCTTGTATTTATGGGAAAATCCAGTGGAATCTGATGTGAATTTTTGTTTTTATTTATTAAGTCACAGTATTGCGAATATGTGATTCCATACTTAATGGCTGGCTACGGTTGTAAAATTACGATTGCGGACTGTAAAACACGCATGGTATTGAATGGCTGCATGGTCGTAAATGTAAGACTGCTGCTGTACTTATTTTTACGTTAACCCGCCGTATGAGAGGTTTTCCATACTGCGGGTAAGTAAATATGCCCCATATAGACGGTAACATTCTGATCGGAATAATGACAGATCTTGTGTTCAACAGTGATGGCTCATCTTCCCTGAAAACAATCCAAACACACGGAAAATAATATGATAATAGATAACATGTCAGATCTATTACTGGGCAAGTGATAAGCAATTTTACTTGTTTTCCTATTAGTAAGAGTCGTATATATAATAGCCTTTAGCGAACGTTACCACAATGGTAATTGTACGTCGCGGTGTACAATTAAGATCACCCATACAGTAGCATTGCAGTAGTCTACTACCGCATGGTATTGTACAAATGAACATTTTACAACAATACGTGTTATTGGAACTTGCTGATACAGCAGGTTATTAAATATGGCTCTAAATCTTCTGTTCCAACACTCTCCCAAACAGAGGTTTTGGTGACACAGAAGCACTAAATAAACATAGAAGTTACAGTAGAATAACTGAAATACTAAACTAAATTTAGTGGAATTCTGTTTCTGGCTGTTGAAATCAAGTCATTTACTCCATTTACAGTACATAAGCTCTTAATACTAATGATTAGGTGAACTCCTTAAGTTTGTCGCATTCTTCTCTCTACTTCCAGTTTATTGGGAAAATAATATGTAGGCCCTGTACTATAGGCTGGAAATCATCTGATCTGTAGTTTACACTGGCTACACAACCATTTTTTGTTGCAACCAATCACAAGGCCCATCGAAACCAGCGATTGGTTCAAATTTACCTGAATGACCTGTTAAATTTGACCAAGAGCAGGTAATCACAGGCAGAAATATCCACCAATATTTCAACTCAACAAAAGCACACTACCGTTCCAATCAAGCCAAAATATTGTGTGTGTGTGGGCCTTATGGAGTAGAAACTCCTTCACAGCGGGGCCCAACCTGAGCCTATCCTTCCCCTATCTGAGCAATTGTTTGAAGTATTAGCTCCAGGGAATTTATATTCTTATTATTATTGATTTATATAGCACCAACATCTTCTGTGGCTCTTCACACTAACATAGTCAAACATTGCATATAGTGTAATACATATTATAAGTCATATATATTACATACACAGGTAATACATATATAAGCAATCAGTGATGACTTTCTTACAGCAATACCATGATACAATAAGAGAGGACCCTGCACAAGACCTTACAGTCTAGAGGAATGGGGTGAGACATAAGGTGACGGGAATCAGTAGGCTGTAAATAGAATGGCAGTGGAGTGAAAGGTGGCTTGGATCATATTGGTTAGTAATGTTTAGGCCAGGTTATATGCTAGCCTGAAGAGGTGGGTTTTAAGTTACGTTGTTAGTGTATTAAAGCATAGTGAATGATGGACAGATGAGAAGGGAGTTCCAGAGCAGAGGAGCAGCACAAGTAAGTCCTGAATTGTGGACATGGGAAGAGGTAACAAGGGTGGATGATAGAGGATATATTTGCAGATGGAGTTGCGCCTGGGACGGTGTCGGTGGATCAGCTCTCAGATATATGGAGGGGCTATGTTGGATAGTGCTTTATAGGATAGGATAAGCAGCTTGAACTGGATGCTTTGCGTGATGGGCAATCAATGGAGTGACAGAGAGGAGAGGTATTAAGAAGAGAAATGAATGAGCAGAGCTGAGGATGTATTGAAGTGGTGCCAGGCGGTTGTTTGGTAAACCACAAAGGAGTGAATTCTTCTTAATTTCTCGGAGACCCTGCTACATAGGGAATGACCATGTTCTTTCTCCTGTCTTGCTTTTCCCCTTCACTGTTGGTATTCGTGTTCTATCTTGCTTCTACTTCCTTGGATATCCAAGCCTAACCAAGCCTAAATAGAGGTGGGGGGGTTCACACCAACTGTCTGCCATGTAACAATGCTGTTTTACACCTTACTCTGGGCGTTCCTATAACACCTCTTAGCCACTATCCAATCACGCCCTTAACACTTGGCTGTGATATGCTAATTGGGATTTTCCAGGGTACATAATTCCACAAATTCTTGTACAAGTCATTCTGAATTGAGAAACCAGTCGGATGACTAGCGAAACGTCTTCAAGAACTAAACTTCATGACCAGTTGATCTATTGAATACAACAGACATACCATGACCTGGATGAATGAGAACATTCACAAGCACACAGGAGTGTGTTGTAGTAGTCTAGCCGGGATATGATTAGGGCACGGACCAGGATTTTGTAGCTTCTTTCGAAGGAAGAGACGAATGCGGAGATTTTTTTGAGTTGGGCCGTTGGACATGAGGAGATGGGGATATAGGTGTGTTGTTAATATTAATAGTAAGGCTAGGGAAGAGAACAGATTGTGAGGGTGGGAAAAGTTTTTGTCCATGTTTTTTTAAACTTGTTTTTATTTTGGAACCATATATAACATTTCAATACAGATCTTGCAGGTTATTAACATGGTTTACAGTATTGTTGTATGTCAAATGTAGTTTGAACACATTAAACAGAAAATGATTAAACTTTTTGGCAATTTGTCTATAATCTTACTGGTTAGTAGAATTATCATTAAGGTTTTGCATATTTCTGGTTAAGGGGGTAGTGATGGGGAGAGGGGGTAGGGGGGAGGAGATAATGTGTCTTATCGCCTGGTCTATTTTGCTTGGAGAGATCCCTTAGGGAGTTTGTCAGTCTGTGGCTTCAGAGGTTAGTGAGGAGTTTAGCCAGGGGTTCCAAACTTTTCTAAAAAAAATTTGGGCACTTCCTTGTGCTTATAGATAAGGTTTGTGGCATGGAAGTATGTTGTTGATTTGAACTATCCATGTATTGGTGAGGTCTGGGGCCATCCACTTGAGGATTATAGTTTTCCTTGCCCAAATAGGGATTCTCGTAGAAAGGTTATTTGGTAGAGTCTTCTATTTCTCGTGTGTTTTATTCCCATTAAACACATTTTGGGTCCAGTGGATAGACAAAAGTTGTGTAGTGTCGTGCCAAAATGTCTGGACTGTTGTCCATGTTTAGCTTGAGGAAGCGATAGGACATGAAGGCAGAGATGGCACTAACGCAGTCAGGGACCTGGGATGCTAGTGTAGGGAGATCTGGGGCAGAGATGTAAATTTAGGTATCATCTGCATGACAGGTGATACTGAAATCAAATGAACTAATGATCGTTCCAAGGCCATAGGTGTAGATGGAGAAAAGAAGAGGGCCGAGTATTGAGCCTTGCGGGACCCCCAAAGGGAGGTGGCAGGATGGAGCTTATTCCAGAGTGGAAAATAGGAAGAAATAGGAGTAGCCAGAAAGTGCAGTATCCTGGATACCTAAGGGCCAGGGTCTGAAGAGGTAGAGTGTGTCAACAGTATCTAAAGCAGAGTACAGATCAAGAGAATAAGCAAAGAGAAGTGACCCTTAGATTAGCACCAAGTAGATCATTGGTCACTTTAGTGAGGGCAGTTTCCGTGAGTGGTTAGGGTGGAAGCCTGACTAGGTGGTCAAAGAGAGTTTGCAGGCAGGTGAAGAGCCTGGTCACCATAGACATGTCTTTCCAGTAGTTTGAAGCAAAAGGGAGAGGGAGACACGCCTGGTAGCTGGAAAGAGCAACGGTTCAAGGGAGGGTATAGGGGATACCACGATGTTTAAATGAGGAGGGAAAAATACCAGTGATAGAACAAGTTAAAGAAAGAGGTTGGGCTGGTATGAAGGAGAGGAGAGGTAGGGAATGAAATTAGAGGGAATGGGTATCGTGGGTGAGACATGTCCTGGATAGGAAGATATAAGGAATAATGTGCTGCTTACAGTGTAATATAAGCATATAAATTCACATGGGCATCCATTTATACAGGTCAGGTTACTTAATATCCTTAAATTATATTTTTATGGGACGCATATTATTTATATTAAAAAAAAATATTATTTCAATTGATTTACAGATTGGGTTTTCTTTAAAACATTTTAGTGTATGTGTACAGAGTATGTTTAGTACGGTGAAGGAACTATTTGTAAGGAGAAAGTTATTAAATTCACTGACCGGATGCGTCAAAAAACTATCATTGTGAGTTTCAAGGATTAATCCCAGTTGTCCTGACAGTATACTTAAAAAGACTGTAAAAAACGTTATATGGTGTATGGCCAGAGAGGGTATGGGAGCGCAGTGGAACATTTTCTTATAATAATCAGATATGTAGCTGGGTGATTATTAGAATGAAATATTTCACTGCATCTCCCATTTTAATTTGGTACTATAAATATATTATGATTGATATGGTTGGCAGACACTACACTACACGTTTTTCTCAACACTGTATGTTTCTTAAACAACTGAAACAAAGTATATATACAAAACTCTGGTGTCAGCTTCCCATACCAGACTAACCAGTTCTACAACCTATTTCTTCTACACCCAGCATTCCCCTGAACTTGATTTTTTTGGTAAAGGGGAATGTTGGAAGGTGTTTTTTTTCTCTAGCTACATTTCCCACACTTAAAGGTAAAATAAGCATCCCTAACCCAACAAAAAGTACAGTTTCTCCATCCAACCAGTGCATTTACAGTAAATAAACAATTATAATTAATCAATAAATACAAGTAAATAAGGATACAGATATCAAAAGCATAGCTTACATGTACTGGTACACACATCAAACAGTGACCGTCCATGACTTGCAGACAGAACCAATTGTTCGTAACTGATTTATAGGATAAACCAATTGGTTAGAATGATCAGGCTCATCCCTAAATCTTCGCAGGCATGCGGTCATAGGCCACATGATTGGTAGCATAAAAAACAATGGAATATAGGTAATACAGTTAATAGCACTTAATTCTATTTCTTATCTGAATGGAAGATGAACTTTAGGGGTTAAGCCTGAACTCGCATTAGATTTCTGTTGTCCATGAACAGAGAACGTCTGACATCCGACCACTTGGTCTTGGAATGTTTTATTGCCCAGTTCGCCTGCATGTAAGATGACTGACTTAAAAGGAAACATTAGTAACATAGGGTACACATGCAGGCACACATAGAGATAATATTGCTCAGTGTAGTTAATCAACTTTAAAATAAGCATAATTTTAATTATTATCACCATGCACATTTTGACAAATGTAAGTTCGCTGTTGCTTGTTGATAGCTGAACTATCATAGAATTAAATCAAATTGAAAGATTGTATTTGTCGTCCTAGAAGAGACATCGCAGCACTTTGGGTAAGAGTCTGCATCATAGAACCTGGCTTCTTTAGGACTGCGGTCACTGACCTGGACTCTATTGAGCGCTCCCTGCAGAAACTCTGGGACCAGATGCTACCAGAATCAAAGATGACTTATGGGGAGGAATACTTTCAACAATGTAATGTCTTTGTAAAGTAGCTGTGGTTCCATAATAGTACATGATTCAAAAGCAGTTTGGTGGATTCCATTTTTTTTCCTGTGTGGGTTTCTCATCTCTCAAATGATGGTGGCCAACTTACATTTCTCTCATGATCTTTAGTTCACCAAAGCTGGCTGTAAACATTATTAACTTTTGGACACATAGTCCAGAAATTGCCAGTTAAAACATGTTTCTCCTGCCATTCGTTTTCTACACATCAGGAGCTTTTAAAGCTGTGGCTTTAAATATAAAGGTGTTGTTTCTATTTATTCTTCTTCCTATTTTATTCTTCCGCTTTTTGGACTGTATCTCCTCCCACAGTTTTTGAGCTAGAGACATGAAATTCGGTACAGACGTGCGGGCATATAGGAAAAGTGTGCTATTACCTAGCTAAGGAATCCACGGAAGAGTTACGGCGTTACTGGTGAATTTTGGGACATTTTTCCCATAGACTATAATGGAACAATCCTCAAATGTGAATATTTGGAGGTTTAAGGGTCATGAGATCAAACCATTCGTTTCATGGTCATAAACACAAACGCTGATACCCCCAACCCCCACAAAGACACAGGTACACAGACCTACTCACCTACCTTTCTATTCTGATGGAAGCCATACTTAAAGGGTAACTATAGTCAAAAAACTAATTTTGATCAATCATCATAGTTATATGGTCATACATGCAAAAACTCATACCCCAAACTCACACGGGTACACCACACCTACTATCCTACACCTTTCTTCCTGTAGCAGCCATAATTAAAGGGTAAATAAAGTCAAACTAATTTTGATATATCCTCATAAAAGTTAGTTTTTGGTCATACATGCAAAACATATCCCCAACCTCACACGACTATTGATTTTTTTTTTATAATATATCCTCAATAAAAGTTAGTTTTATGGTTGTAAACACAAAAAGAATATAACCCCCTCAACCAGACCCAGGTACACACACCTACTGACCTACCCTTCCATTTCCGTGGCAGCCAAACTTAAAGGTAACTAAAGCCAAAACTAATTTTGACCAATCATCAAAAAGTTCATTTTTTTACCCCCAACCTGACACAGGTACACACACCCTACTAACCTACCACACTCCATTACTGTGGCAGCTTTTCTTAAGGGTAACAAGTCAAAAAAAATATTTAAAACAAATTTTTTTTTTTAAAAAGGAAGGGAACGCCACACAGGGTTTCTTGCAAACACAAGTGTTTTATTGATCCGACATGTTTCGACCCACACACGGGTCTTTTTTTAAATGTATGCAAACACTAGTAGGTGGAAAACATATAAAACCCCACAAAACCCACCCCTTCCCTTCAATTGGCCAGAGACCATGTCCATCATCAAAGTCCAATCAGTGTCCATGGTACAATTCAAAACCACCACCACGTGGGAGATGCTGTGCGAGCAGCTGTGAACAAACTGTAAACACATCTTGGTGCGAAGAAACAATACAAGAAGTTATAGGAGCGTGTTCCTTCTAGTGAGCTCCTTCGAAATATGTACATATTGTATGTTAAAAGCTATATATAATATATATAATACAGATAGGTACCAACTTTAACCATAAACGTTATACATTCTATGATCGTTGGTACTGCAACCAACTTTCAGACATAGGGGTTCCTGGGGGGAACACAAGGACATTGTAAATAATGTGACTATACAGTTTACAGAAATATTACAGTCATACAGTTTCCAGGGATATTATACCAATTTACAGAGATATCATAAAAAAGGTTTGACAGACCAACAGTCATTGAGTCCTACTGGTGCATGCTGTTTAACCTTTTAATCCAAATACCACCTCTGTTTGCAATAACATTTTGGTTAATCACAACCACCTCTTAGTGGTAGTCTTACTTTATCCAATATACACCAGCGTAATTGTGAAACATTGTGTTTCTTTTCTCGCAAAGTGTCTGGATACAGAAGTATCGGTATGAGTGTTACTTGCATAGTTTCTGATGTTACATTTGTGTTCTTGTATAAGTCCTGTGGCTGACCTGCTTTGGTTTCGCAAGTGGTGTAACCTTTCATGGGTATCTTATAACCCCATGGTTGTGTGGTCGATATGGTTACCTCTTATTATACTGCTGCAACAATTGCAGTTCATACATGGAAATGTTCCTTTTCGTTTTGTGTTTTGGGGTTTTGATGATTACGCTGCAGGTCAGAGGACATAATCTGTTTTTAATGTTTTTTACCACGTTTGTAACAGAACCTAATCTGATTTTGAAACAGATGCCCATATTTAGTCCTATTGTATTAGGCCAGTGCTTTTTAGGACATTTTCTTACCGTGGCTTTGTTGATTATAGTGGATACAAACGTAAGGTTTTTGTGGCATGCCTTTACTTAAGTGGTACCTATCTGTTTATATATATATATAAGCTTTTAACATACAATATGTACACTATTCGAAGAGCTCACTAAAGGAACACCGCTCCTTAACTTCTTTATTTTTCTTCGCACCAAGATGTGTTTAACTTTGTTCACAGCTGCTCGCACGCATCTTCCACGGTGGGGGTTTTGATATGTTACCATGGACACTGATGGACTTTGATGATGGACATGGCCTCTGGCCAATTGAAGGGAAGGGGTGGTTTTTGTGGGTTTTATATGTTTTTCTACCTACTATGTTTTGCATATACTTGAAAAAGACCCATGTGTGGGTCAACATGTCGATCAATAACACTTGTGTTTGCGAAACCCTCGTGGCTCCCTTCCTTTTTTTCATCTCTTTTGTGTTACCAATACTGCGGAACGGGCAGTAGGAGGATTGACCCGAACCTTAATGGTCCTGGCAGTGAAGCGTATACCTGTTTGTTACCTCTTAAAAAAATGTTTTGATTATAATCAAAAAAGTTTGTTTTTTCTCCAACCTGGCCCAGGTATACACCCTACGATCGATCCTTCCTTTCCATGGCAAGCCATATTTAAAGTGTAACTATAGTCAAAAAACAATTTTGACTCATCATCAAAAAGTTAGGGTTTTTTTTAACCCTCAACCTGCCACAGGTTCACACAACCTACTCGACTACCCTTACTTTTCCGTGGCAGCCCAGGTACACACACACAACTGAGCTACCCGTTCATTCATGTGGCAACCATATTTAGAGGTAAGTATAGTCAACAAAACACTTTTGAGCATCATCAAAAAAAGTAAGTCATTTATCTGAAATGAGTACACACACCCAACTGACCTTCCCTCCATTACTGTGGCAGCCATATTTAAAGGGTAACAAAAGTAATAAAAATATTTTGACCAATCATCAAAAAAGTTTGTTTTTTAACCCCCAACCTGACACAGGTACACAAACCTAGTGACCTACCCTTCCATTTCCGTGGCAGCCACAGGTGCACACACCAACTGAGCTACCATTCAGTCATGTGGCAACCATATAAAGGTTAGGTATAGTCACATTTTGAAATAATCAAAAAGTTAGTCTTTTATCCCCTAACCTGACACGAGTACACACACCAACTGACCTACCCATTCATTCATGTGTACCATGGAGGAATGAGTGCACCACCAATGTGAAAGCCCTATTTAGGCTGTGCTAAAAGAAGTCCAGTAAAACTCAGAACACAAGAAGGAAAAGAAACAGCAAGTGTCCCCAAACAAGACCACATGCCCAGTGCTCACGTGTTTCGCCCTCGCTTCTAATCCACCAAACGGGACCAAACAGGGTTCTCGCGATATCCTAAGACTCAGTCTTTTTAATACTAGTATACTCCACCCACTCTACACGGAGCCATTTAAAGGGATGTCCTTTTATACAAACCCCAATTAGTTCCCATATATCTTAATATATTGAGAATGCTATAGATACAGAGTAATACATTCCAATGTATAATGATACAGTGAGTGGATACTCAATACACACTAGTTTTT
This sequence comes from Hymenochirus boettgeri, assembly GCA_019447015.1. Taxonomy (NCBI): domain Eukaryota; kingdom Metazoa; phylum Chordata; class Amphibia; order Anura; family Pipidae; genus Hymenochirus; species Hymenochirus boettgeri. The sequence goes on along the minus strand of CM033470.1, from coordinate 263,364,672 downwards.
TTTATAAATATCTTCTGTGTGGGAAGAACAACCGTGCAAATGTCACAATTTTAATTATTATATTACCATCATGGCATATAGATCATTTTATAATACAAAGCACTTTTGCTTTTTTGCTTTCCCCAAGGGAAAGAAGGAACATATGTTCATCAAATTGTTTTTGTGGAATAATCATTCTGCATATTCACTAACCTAAATACTTTACAAAAAACAGGCAATTGCATTGTTCATCCCATTTGGATCTTGGGTGTTCATCCTGTGTATCCAGAGTAATTCTCTCTGGAGGAGTATTTTATTAAAATCACCTCCTTATTCTAGTTTTTAACTTTTTCAAGACCACAGAATGACCACTCCATTCTACTCTCCGCTCTCCGCTCCGTGGCTTGTATCATATGTTTAGCGACACTCGAGCGTTCAGTATCCTTACTAGTAATCGTTCTGTTGTGTTCTTGGATTCTTATAGTTTCATGTGGCAGCTATATTTAAAGGGTAATTTGACCAATCATCAGAACAGTTAGTCTTTTATCCCCCAACCAGACATGAGTACACACACCAACTGACCTACCTTTAATTCATGTGACTTAGGGTAAGTAAAAAACAACTGAATGTCCTCATCATTGGCATTATTGAGTTTTAAAATCTGCAGCACAAACACACACTTTCCCTCCCAAAATGCAGCCTTTCAAGCCAAATTCAAAGTTTATACTTAAACTTTCTAGTTCATTCTATGGTAGGTAATTTATTTCTACCATTGAATTAATAAAGGACAATACCCATTCAGTGGTAGCTAATTTAATCTTATGACTGTCTAAAATAGAGACTATGGTTATCAATGGCCTGAACCCACAGCAGCAATAATTTAACTCATTAATCGTTAATGTATGTTAGCAAGGTATTAATGCTACATTGGTGTTCATTATTCTACTATACTATGTTTGCAGTGTGTAGTTTCCATTATTTGTTTTCATATGTAGATTTCACTCTTTTTTTCCTGATGACACAATATTATTGTTCCAGTATTACAAAGTTTCAGGTCCTGTTCTGAGACTTTAACTTTTATACATACAGTAACAGGAATGAATGTAGGTTTGATTGGTCAGTTATGATGTTCTCTAACATTAATATTGGAAGTTATTCCATAGATAAAACATTACAGGTCTTCTTTTACGAATACATTTTATTCACTCAATAAATAAGCAGTACATTTCTCAGTGAAAATAGTATATAAACAGGATATAAGGGGCCTATCTTGTTATGGTGATTGTACATTTATGATAGCGATCGTTTTTTTTTTTTTGTAAAAAAAAGCAAAGCCCTGCCATCTCCTCTTCAAAATATGCTGTCTCGCCTCTATAAGCATGATACAAGCTTGAGTATGCACAAGGCAGCATGCATGGGGAAACTCAATCAATCAGAAGTCATGATATGACAGCCAAAGGCTGGGATAATGCTGGATTCAGAACTGTAAGATTATAACTGAATGCTTTTATAATGGTATTTACTGCAAAAATAATTTATATTTCCTGCCTCTAAAGATTATTTTGTTTTTTTTTTCTTCTTTTGTCTCTAGATCTCAAAGTGCAAAGACTTATCATGAACTTCATATGTGATCCTGATATTTCCAAATTTCCAATGTGCATAGAACATGCCTTGCAGGCCCAATATCCTCGCACAAGATATAGCCCAGGCTGGGATGCTAAATTTCTGTGGTTACCAGTGTCTTATATGCCTTCCTTTGTTGTTGATGCAGTACTGGGTTTTGTTCTTCCTAAACCACATTATAGAGTCCATTAAAGGACAATTATAGTCCATTCCCCTCTAAATAAATGCTAGGTCCTGATCCCTGGGTTTACCTTATAACTTCTTCACCACCTGCGTTAAAATCACCAGCTTTCTTCTCGTCTGGCTTGTGTCCAGAACCTGGCCAATGGGAACAAGCTTGTACAAAGTGTACCTTCCTGTTGGGCAACCCCTGGCTGAAGCTGGCGGAAACAGGTATCATAGCTTCATGGCATTGAGGCAATAGTTACAAAGTACCCAGGGGGTAAGAACCTAAGGGCAGATTAATAAATGATCGCTAATATAGACATTTTGCTAACACAGATATGGCAATGGCAAATAGCATAATTTCCCGCCATGGTTGGTAGTATCAGCCATGCACAATGACATCAACCATATTTATTGCGTTAAGTCCAGTATTAAGGGGAGGAAGATTTAGCAGAAAAAACACGTATATGTATATATTGAAATAAGACCCCCCATTTGACTTTAGTGGGTGGAAAAAAAAAAAATCAGAACCTCAAAAGCAATCATTGGAAAACTGCAAATTGCAGATAATATTAGAGCAAATGCTAGAAAATAGTCTAACAACCCTCCCTGAACCAATATTTATATTGGGAAACACACCACAATTTACTGACAACTTCCAAGGACCCACTGACAGGCTACAATGTGGGCATTTTTGTGTGATTTAGAAAGGCTGAATGCAATCCAACACTTATTGTTGGTTATAAATACAATTGAGCAAATGCAGCAATAAGTGAAGTGGCAATGGCTTTTCACTGCCTGTTATCGCAACTTTATACTTTGCGCTATGTCCAAATTAGGCAAAAGGTTAACAAACCTTTATAAATATGCCCCCTAGTGTTTTAGGTCCTTACACTGTGTACTTTTATTAGAAGGGGATGAGGGGGGGGGGGACTTTAACTGTCCTTTAAAGAATTTTTTCACCCCAATGACCTTAATCTGCCAATTCAGCTTTTTGTCTGTATACAAATAAATGCAACCGAAATACTGCCTTCCTGTTTGCAGGACCCCTAGCACAGACCTGAATGTCAGAATCCAGCTAATGTCAAAACAGGGAACATCAAAGGGTATGAAATCCACCGCTTTTTCAAAATGGGAGAGAATATGTGAATAACTAAGAATGCTTACACAAACTAACAATTTAACAATATTTGATAATTTTCACTGAACTGTCCCTTTAACAAATTCTTTTCTAGCTCTTTATAGTTTTAGGGCTGGTACACACATGAATGTGACCAGATATTCCTGTTAAACAGATTACTTTCAATAAACCAATAAGTACCCTATATACTCAGTATAAGCCAAGGTTTTCAGGCTGTAAAAATAGCCTGAAATCGAACCTCGGCTTATACTCGTCACTCACCTCATTGTGAAATTTGTCTGCCGCTCACTTTGCATCTGCTGGCTGACATCACTACTCGGCACCTGTCTCACTTTTTTTTACTTACTCCTCCCCGAGACCTCGCAGTTACATTATTAACATCATAGTTGCAGTGAAGCTTAGGGCCATATTTATAAGGCAATACTGCGCCTTTAACAATCGGCCCAGAGGTCGCACATTTACAGCCACTAACAATGTTTGATAGCGGCCTTAAATCTACAACCGCGATCGTAGATTTACAGCCGCCATAGAATGCCATTATGGTCATTTACTACTGCATGATATTCTACGAACAACAGTCATAGATTTACAACTGTTCACCGTAAATGTATTATCATGGCCGTACATTAACGAAAACCTGCAGTAACCACTACACTTGCGATATTGTGGGTTTATAAATATGGCTTTTAGCTTCAGACCTGCACAAAGTCATTCTTGCCCTACTCAGCTTGCAAAAGTAGCCCCGGCCGGCAGTTCGACACGACCAATCGTTTGGCCCCCTTAAGGAACGGCATGATTGCCCTTATGTACATTGTATCTGGTATATGTAAGTTATCAGACAAAAACAAAAGTGCCTTTAACTTACATACAGAGAGAAAATAAATGTGATTAAATTTAATATTAAAGGAATAGTCCACTAAAAAGTGAACTATTCCTTTAATGTATTGATTGTCTAACTTTCTGGTCTTCAACAATTCCCAGGAGCAACGGACGAAAAACTTACCTTACTCGCGATCCACCGCAGCACCAGTGGAAATTCTCGCTTTCTGTTCAGAGTACAAGTGCGCTATGGTTACTCTGGCAAGTGCACTATGGTTACTCTGAACCAGGAAGCAGTCCGGAACTGTCAAACCGAGATGCGCAGCAGCAGCGACAGTTCCTGACTGCTTCATGGTTCAGAGTAACCATAGCGCACTTGCCCGATAATGCACGCTATAGTTACTCTGAACAGAAAGCGAGAATTTCCACTGGTGCTGCGGTGGATCGCGAGTAGGTGTTTCTTTGTTCATCGCTCCTGGGAATTGATTGAAGAAGGTAAGGTAAGGCATAGCTCCTTAACCTGGTCTTCAATCAATACATTAAAGAATAGTTCACTTTTTGAGTGAACTTTTTCACATTAAACCAGTCATTGGAAAAATTCACATGGTATCACATTGTCTAGGCTTCTAATTGAGGCAATCTACGGATATTGTTCTTTTTACAGATTGAGGTTCCAACAATCTTTTAGAATCAAAATTGGCCTGAACTATAACATAAATTAAGATACTATCATTGTGTGTAATCTGGTATCACTGACTATACAGTATGTTAGAATATTTTTTGTAGTAAAACAGATGATGTAGTTACAGGATTATTATAAACCTAAAATGACTTGTAACACCTCAAGATAACCCCAGTACGGAAGGTCCTAACTAATTTTTGGATGCAATTAGATATAGAGTGTCATGTGACTACACAGTGCTGAAAGGGAATCCACCATAAGGCTAGGCCACACTAGCACGCTTTTTTGCGCACGTAATTTTAATAGCATGGAAATCGCAGGAATGCAAAAATTCTTACAATTTTCAATGTGCATGCGTGTCCATTTTTGTAATTGTTTTGCTAAATTCCTACCTTTAAAACGAGCCATCAACCACCTGTATACGTTCTCCACAGCCCATGATTATAAAGAAATTACTGACCGAAAGTTAATGGGTGGGAGGCTGACAGGTGACCATTCCACCTCCACCTCGCCCCCAGCAGCACAGCCTTAGACTTAAGTGACAGGACAGAAGTCCCCTTCCCCCTCCCTGCTGTGTGAAGATCCTCACAAGAAGGTAGGGAATCACTGCCTGAAAAGGCAGTTTTCACACAAGTTTTTTGTAAAGGGGGGTCTGAGTGGCCCACAGCACCTGCTTGTGGACGGGGTCACATGGGGCTGTAAGGAAAGGGGCCAAGGGGGCCTGCAAATGGAGCAGCCATGGGATCCATGAGTGGGAGGGACCAGGGGGCTTGCAAGAGGAGGGGGGCTGCAAGGGGAGGAGAAGACACAGGGCAGATTGACTCATCCACTGACATGGTTTAAAAGCAGAAGTGCAGGGGACCTGGTGATGCTGCGTGCCATATCACACCAAAAATGTAAATATCTTCAAAACTATGCAAATAAAATAAAATAAATTGCAAAAATTCTCAGGAGAGCAATTTCTATCAATTTACCTACAGTCAGTTCCCCTTTAAGACATTTATGACATGTTCTAGTATCTGGTTTGTCTAGCACTATTAGCAGAAATATCTGACCTATACTGTTACCTGGAAAAAGATTAAACAGAGCACATTCATTTCATCTTGCTTGCAACACACTTCACTTTGTGCAATCAAATAGTGTTGGAAGGAGACTTCACACATATTCCACTGCAAACAAACTTTATTTTTAGTACTCTCAGCAACACTTTTTTTTTAAATGCTAATGTGAACAGAGCACCTATGCATTGTAAGATTCATTTAGTAATTTAAGTAATAGATTCTGTAACAAAGAAGCTTCCTCATGTTTGTTGCCAGTACAAGTCATAGCCCATGTAGTCTTCACAGCCACACCCCCAGTATTCATTCTCTCTATTCACAGACAGGGAGATTCAATAAAAGTTCTTATCGTAAAAATGGTGCTAATTTAGCTTTCAAATGTTAAAGGGCATGTCCACCCCCAAACTATAATCCCCCCAACTACTGAACCCATCATGTAGTGTAGTTAATCCTTACCCTCACATCCCAGCTCCATCTGGTTCTCCTGTATTCCCCCCCCCCCTCCCCAAAGTCCAAAAACTGCCCACCAGGAGGATAGCAGAGTCCATATAGGACTCTGCCTCCTATCTGGCCTCCGGGAGAGTTTGGCATGCGCACTGCAGCCCTTCTCCCCCTCCCTCCCCCTAGTGTAAACCCTTAATCTATAGTATTGCCCCTGTCCCCCCAGCCCCAACCGCTATAATTTGGTTTAGAAGCTCCCAAACTTAATTACTCCTCTCTTACCTCCTCCTTCCTTCCTCCGCGAAATGAGCTCCCCCCGGCAGCCGCGTCCGTGATTGGCTGCCGGTCCTGCGGACAGCGCGGCGGAGGAAAGAGGGAGGTAAGTAGAGTTTCGGGAGCTTTCTAAACATATAAAATATAGCTGTTGGGGCTGGGCTGTAGGGGGAATCTTATATTAAAAAATTCTTTTTAGGGTGGACATACCCTTTAAATATCGGATTGGTTGGGGCAAAATTAGCACCATTTTTAAACGATAAGAACTTTTATTGAATAACCCTGAGAGTATTTTAAATAATGTCTTTACATCACATATGGGAAATCCCTTTAAAAGCAGCGTGTTACACTGCAGTATTTTCCAGCCAGTGGGCATTACTGACAGCCTGGGAAATGCAGAATCATTAGATAATTTTACTGCCGTGTCATTTTTTTTAGGATACACAAAAACTGCACTGAAATCTCTGTTCTGTATCAGAGGCTAGAGTCCTGCATCGCTTCGGTACCCGCGGGTTACGAGATTTGCAGGTCGGTTCGGGTAACCTGTATTGAGTTTGAATTGGTTGCGGGTCGGGGTTTGGGTCGAACCATTCCAGTCTTCAAAAAAAGAGATATTTATTATATCAATCCAAGACAATGATGCAGTGTGTATAGCACCTTACACTAAATACACCATGGCAGATAAAGGGCAAAAATATCATAGATGCAAAGCCCCAGCCTTTTACTGTGTTTTTTGGCTGGGTAAATATTGAGTTATCAACAGCTCTAATGTACTTAGAATGTTATACAGGATGGAATTGTGGATATGATTACAGACAGCTATGTTCAACTTTAACTCTTGTAGTGCCTGGGTAGGTTTTGCAGAGATAACTGGGTAAAAAAGCATTTAATGTTGGAATGGGTTAAACTTCTGACATTGGTTTCACAGCAGAGGTCTGAGCCAGCAAAGTAACAATCTCCCATAGAACAAGAAAAACTTCTATCTGCAACCTGCACCTATGAATGAGACCAGAGCAGTGTTCTGCATGGAACAGATGACAAGTGATTTAATTGGTCTTTGTAAATCCTTCTGTCCACAATGATCTATGGGATAATGGATATTCTAGTGATAAGATAATTTACACACTTGAGAGGTTCAGCTAGAACTAAAGCAGGTATGTGGATCTCAAGAGGATTGTTGTTGTACAATGATTGGGAGTTTAAAATGGCAGATTACAGACAGGGAATGCTGGGAGTTGTAGTTTTCAAAACACAGCATGAATATCTACAACCCCATAAAAGGTTTAGATATCTCACAGCAAGCTCCACCTGATCCCTACCCATAATTCTCTGTTTGGTACCTGCTCATTAAACTTTAGTGTCTCCCATAATGCAAGTTTAGACAGTGGGTGGAGATTAAAATGTATATTCTGCAGACATAATTATAAAATCATAGATAGGTACAAGTAAATCTCTAGATGTTTTAAAACTGTAAATCCCAGTATTCCTTGGCTATAGAGTGAATGCTGGGATTTGCAGTTTGTAAACCATCTGGATAACTACTGGTTACCTATCCCTGTCGCAGATCAACAAGAAAATAGTTGCAATAAAATTTAAAAATGAGCGGAGGCCTGGGTATGTAAGAGTTGGTGACAGTATAGGCCCATGGGTAGGTAGTTGGGCAGTGGGGATATATTAATATAAGTGTACATAGTACATATACCAAGAACCTCCTACCTGTGTGGGTATACATTTGTTTGAAAATATAACATTCCAGCATTCCACTACACACGCCTTACAATATCAAAAGGCTTTCAGGGAATGCTGGGAGTTGTAGTTTTCACATATTTGAATGCCTGCAAGTTGAAGACCCCTGCTATATATTTCAGTGGTATGGTAGGTTTGTTTTTTATGAACATTTTTGGTTTGAATAAAACACTTGTTTTAACTTTAGAACTTTTTTTTTTTACTTTCCCTGTACAATTAAGACGACTAAAAGCGGTCTGGAAATTAGACCTGCGCAGGACTCTATCAGAGGGAGAGGTGATCTCTGAGCTGTAAAATGATTGTCAGCTTCCTATGAAATGTACTGTGTTTTTAGAGCGAAGGTGTTATGGGAGCCGACCCCTACTACGCACAGGTAATTTTATAAATCATCCAGCGGCCACAAAAGGGGATCCAAATTCTTCTTCCAATAGAGTACACTCAAGCCACCCCCTTTGATTAATAGGTGCAATCCTCCCAGCCCTCCACCTTAAGGGCCACAGCAATACGGCAATGCAAATAAATTAGAGGAGAACAACTACCGGTACTTTTCTATTTTCAGTGGTTTATTGAGCAAAACATAATTTTCGGGGGAGATCTCTTCCCCTTCCCATACCTGGAAGGGGAAGCCATATCCCCCGAAACTTTTGAATGTTTTTTTGCTCAATAAACCACTGAAAATGAGTATGTGCTCCTCTAATTTATTTGCATTGCCACAAGAGAGACACAGCTTTTACATCTTTGTGAATGTGCAATGTTGTCTGGAGATTTAAGTTACCATTCAGTCATAGTGCTGAGCCAGGAGGAAGCCTGGCAAATTTAAAACCAGAAGTTTATGAAGCTTTTTGTTTGTGCCAACACTTAACTGAACACATTGGGAAGTAGGAATATCAATCCACAGGGCCCACTTTATAGTTTAAAAATTCCTTACCCTACATCTCTGAACAAGCACTACAGGAGACCTTAATGAGCAAAGTCCAGGAAATTAAAAAGCTGTCTGTGTGAAAACATTTCTGCTCCTCCTTGTCAGGCATTCGCAGAGGAGCCCCCCCCCCCCCCAGTCAGAGCGACGTGGAAAAGCATGTAAGTACATTTCTGCTGCTTTTTTAACAAAACGAACATGGCGGTTTGAAAAGAAAAAAAAAAAAAAAAAGATTTTAGCAAAGTTAATATAAACCAACAGTCTGTGCCGTTCATCACTTTATTGTTTGGCTTTTGCATTTTATGCTATACATAAAAACTTTCACAAATTTCAGACTGAGAAATAATTCAATGTAGGACAATAAAATACACCACAGGTAGCACATAAACAACTGTTTGTACCCATGGTGTTTGCATGTATGGCACAGTATACAAAAATTTTTTGCAAATTTAGCATTTTGTGTTTCTTTGACAGAGGATCTGGCACATCATATAAAACTACTTAGGCACTTATGTTTCATCTGGACATTTTTTCTAATTTGTTTATGCAGGTTACCTTAAAACATGCACAGGGTGCAGCCTGACCTGCCATACACTAACTCAGGCTACTTTCACACTAGTGGCATGTTTTCATTTAGAAGTTAGCAGGCGTTTACTAGCAGCCACTGTTGACAAAATGCTACATGTAGCCTGTACAACAACCTAGGCCTGCTCATAAATCGCACGTGTGACAGTAACCTTAGTTAAAAAATTGGCAGGAGGGCAACAGCTTACCATTCCTCCACACTCAGGTGAGGTCTATAATAATGCTGAAGGTGTCTGACAGGTGTTGTGGGCTAAAATAATATTTAATGCACCCAGAAATGTCATTGATAACCCAAAGCATAACAATCTAATTTAAATAATTCATCAGATTTTAAATTGTGATTTTCCTTTACACAGCAATTCACATGTTACATTTTAATGTAGACAAAGTGGTAAAAAACACTTAAACACGAACCTTGTAGAGTGAAGTCAGAATAGAAACAAGGAAAACAACAGTCCAAGATAAGGAAAAAACTACCGATTTTGCTCAACACATTACCCTGATACTTATTATAAAAAACATTATATTCAATGGATTTATGTAAGTACACAGAGAAGTGACATGCAACTTTGCCATCAAAAATGCATTCAACTTCCTGCTGCCTTGCTATGGCAAAAAAGTGACATCACGGCATAATGCACTCTGGAGTGATTACATAACTTCATATCCACTTCTGATTCCCTTCATTAAACAGCAGGCAAACACAACTCCCAAAATCTAAAAATAAAAATCACAATCAGAAAACAAGAATCTGCCAGTATCACAGGCAAACTGCCCAATATGAAGACAAAAACAAAATGTTTTAATACAACAATAATAATATTTATGGAATGTGCACATGTATCTGTACCTTATTGTTTTATTAGAGGGTGGACATGGCCTTAAAAAACAATGTGTAATTTATTGGTACCAATATCTAGGGACAGATGATTAAACACTGTGTAATTATTGTGTACTCTGTTTAATACTAGGATGCATTGAGCTTACCCACTGGTTTGCACTAGCGCTTTAGGTTAGGTAATGCTGCATTTGTATACAGTGGTTTGCAAAGTATTCGGCCCCCTTGAAGTTTTCCACATTTTGTCACATTACTGCCAACAAAACATGAATCAATTTTATTGGAATTCCACGTGAAAGACCATATAAAGTGGTGTACAACGTGAGAATGGAACGAAAATCATACATTGATTCCAAACATTTTTAACAAATCAATAACTGCAAAGTGGGGTGTGCGTAATTATTCATCCCCCTTTGGTCTGAGTGCATCGTCAGTTGCCCATAGACATGCCTGATGAGTGCTAATGACTAAATAGAGTGCACCTTTGTGTAATCTAATGTCAGTACAAATACAGCTGCTCTGTGATGGCCTCTGAGGTTGTCTAAGAGAATCATTGGACTTCATGGTGTTGTTGTCTCCGAAGAACACACCAAGAGGTCATTGATAACGTTATTGAGAAATTTTAAAGCAGGCTTAGGCTACAAAAAGATTTTCAAAGCCTTGAACATCACACGGAGCACTGTTCAGCGATCATTCAGAAATGGAAGGAGTATGGCACAACTTAAACCTACCAAGACAAGGCCGTCCACCTAAACTCACAGGCCGAACAAGGAGAGCGCTGATCAAAATGCAGTCAAGAGGCCCATGGTGACTCTGGAAGAGCTGCAGAGATCTACAGCTCAAGTGGGGGAATCTGTCCATAGGACAACTATTAGTCGTGCACTGCACAAGTTCCCCTTTATGGAAGAGTGGCAAGAAGAAGCCATTGTTAACAGAAAAGCATAAGAAGTCCTGTTTGCAGTTTTTGCCACAAGCCATGTGGGGGACACAGCAAACATGTGAAGAGAGGTGCTCTGGTCAGATGAGACCAAATGGAACTTTTTGGCCAAAATGCAAAACGATATGTGTGGCGAAAAACTAAAAGTGCACATCACTCAGAACACACCATCCCCCCACTGTCAAATATTTGGTGGCATGCATCATTGCTCTGGGGGTGCTTCTCTTCAGCAGGGACAGGGAAGCTGGTCAGAGTTGATGGGAAGATGGATGGAGCCAAATACAGGCAACGACCCTAAACAAAGCAAAGGCAACAATGGAATGGTTTAAAAACAAACATATCCATGTGTTTAGAATGGCCCAGTCAAAGTCCAGATCTAAATCAAATCGAGAATCTGTGGCAAGTTCTAAAAACTGCTGTTCACAAACGCTGCTCCATCTACATCTGACTGAGCTGGAGCTGTTTTTGCATAGAAGAATGGGCAAGGATTTCAGTCTCTAGATGTTGCAAAGCTGGTAGAGACATACCCTAAAAGACTGGCAGCTGTAATTGCAGCAAAAGGTGGTTCTACAGTATTTGAAACCTCAGCTAGAAAAATAAATGTATGACATACATTAGACACTTTGTTATGGTCTGACTCCCTAAATGTGTTTTTGGTTCTGCCCAATCCTCTTTACCTGGAATTAAGGCTGTTAGCCCGGTGGTAGGTAAGTAGAGCTACTTACCTACCCCGTGCTGACAGCCTTCAGGCTATTTTGCCTCAAGTTACCTGTTACTCTTCTTGTTTAAACTCAGTACATTACTGTCCCCTGGTTTTGATGGACTGGATTTACCTTATGTCTTATCTATCTGTATGATTCCAGACTTGTTGCATGCATATCACACTATTTTAGTCAGGATGTGCCCATGACTATATGTGGAAGTAGTTTAAATCATTTCCATTTTTACGGTGACATATTAAGTAAACGATAAATTACCTTTTGATTGTGTCTTGTTTTTTTATGCGCTTTTGTAGACTTGTATTAGGGCAATTTTGATAGAAACAGACAAAAAACGGTGATCGCATGTGTTAGAAAATCGCAATGGACTGCATCGCACACAGTGCGGCCTACTTCATGCTAATGTGGCCTATCCCTTAAAGAGAACTAAATGTTTAAAAGATAAAAGCTAGTACAGACGTGCTATTGCGGCAGCTAATGGTTGTTTATGGGTGTTCAGCAAGGCCTTGAGGATTTGATTGATTTCTTTGTCACTGTACAACAAATTGCAGTCAGTGAAATTCATAAATCAAGATTGAATAAGCAGTACATATAAATGCAGTAAAACTGGGTAGATAAACTTTTCTTGACTATATTCTGACAATAAATGTAACATCGTTGAAAAATGTAAAAAATAACCGTAATTATTGGTTATGCACAAATATGGTAAATTTAAGTTTAAAAATGTATTAATATGGATAAAACCATTATGAAGTCAATTGTCTTTACTCGTAAAGTGCTGGCATGGGAACTTAGCACAGTGCCAATCATTTTCTCTGCCTGATGACTTTCTGAAGTGCTAACTTATCACCTTCAGAGCAATTCAATACCATGTCACAAAACTATAACAACTTTCTTCCATTTCCTGTAAAACAGGCAGCAGCTAGTAATTTCTTAGAATTTCTAAGCAGAGAAACTTTCTAAGATGGGTTTTTTTACAATATGGGATATGCGATTTCCCAATATTTCAGGGCAAGTAAGTTGCCATGTTGTGGTCGTTGGCCTGTGGTAGTCTATAATTAATTCCTTCGTTTTTACAGAATTAACCACCAAGTTTTTCCCGAACACCATTCGATTTGATTCCTAACTTCTTCACAATATTTTCCTTCGTCATATTACTGATCAGCACACACTGCGGTATGGCAACATTATGATGGGCTTAGAACAAACCCCTGAGGTACGTCAAAATTTATAGTCTTAGTTGTTAAACCACAATTATACAAATTACCGGTAAATACTGCAGTTAAAAAGGTAAAAAACCCACCTATATAAACCTGGACAATTAAATAGTTTACATTTAATATTTAAAATGTGGTTAACAGCATTACACACTGAACTTTAATCTAAGAACAATGACATATGAATGGGTTTACTTAAGCAAGCTAAACTAATGTGTAACAGAATTAATAACATCATCTATAGAACAATTTGCTTTTATGCAAATGGATGGGTCAAGACTCGGAGGAATACAGGTTATTAAAAATCTAGCAACAACCCCTTAAACACTGAGTGATGTTAATGCATGGGAACGGAAAAAACGTTGAACTCAGTGACTAAAGTGGTTTGGGGTGGAATGATGTTGAAGTTTAAACAGGACTGGAACTGTCCCTAATGCTATGATCTATTTAAAATCTGCTAAATATGCATGCAAGCTCCATCAAGACTACAGATTTACATACATCTATCCCACTACTACTGATATTAGGATGTAGTGGTACAGATTCTTAATCTTGGCTTATTATTGGACAATAACATTTTTCCTTCATGTCTGATTCAAAAATCCAACAATTTTTCAGTCCAAGTTTATCTGCCCTCCCACGTGTTGATCTATATGCAATACAGAGTATCATATGACTATTGTAGCTTGTGTAAGGCTCCTTTTATTATGTCACCAAGGGGTTTTTTTAGATTTAAGCTGATCCTTACCACGAGTCTGTAGTACAAGTTACAGAATTGACTGTAGGGTTATTGTTGTTTTTCATTTACTTTAATGGTAAAATAGTAAATGCTACAGGCTGTCAGTTCTGCTGAGGAGTCATTTATCTGTCAGTTCCTGGTAAAGGTTCATACAAAAGGGCAATCACGGGGCCAATCCGCGGTGCACAAGGTGTATGAATGTGTGTTTTGGCTGCCATCGTGCTGTGTATGGAGCTTTGTGTGCACACACAGCCCCAAGATGTGTATTGTCTCCTTCAATTAATTCCATATCCCTCACATTTGATATACACTGCAACAACGACTGAAATGAAATGAAGGTTTGGTTTCTATTAAAAACAAATACAAAAAAAGTGTAGGAGGCATAAAACTAATGTTCCTAATTCACACAAGATATTGTGTTAATTAAGGAGACAGAGGGGTGAAAACTCCACCTGTGAAAAACTTGGTTTGGGTGCCTAAGTGCCGAACCCATTGCTTGTACTTCACAATCCTTATTCATAATAATTATAGGAGGGTATACTCACTACTCACTTCTGTGAAGGGGTGCAGCTGCCCAGGCCCGTCGCCTCTGTACCAAACTAAAACACACCCAGGGCCTTTTCTAGCCATTTTAGTGCCCTAAACGCCCTCCCACAATGTGCCCCCTCCCCAAAAAAAAAAAAAAAAAAACCCCCCCCCTGAAATGAGTTTTGGCAGGGTGGATGTCTGCTCTAGTGCCAGCAGAACTTATTGAATCTTACTAGTAGTACACTTCGCAGCCTCTCCAGAGAATGCTATAACCCTTCGGTGCCAGCAGACTTCCCATGGTATTGCCATTAACATTTCAGTGCCAGCAGAGTATTACCATGAACCATTCAATGCCAACAGACTTTCCTATTAACACTTTCATTGCCAGCAGAGTATTATCTTCCAGAAACCAGCATTGACTGATATACAGTATGTACCTGCTTTCCATGTCTCCTCCATTGAATTGTTTCACTCCTCACCTACTCTGAGTTGTAATTGGAGAGTTGGATGGAAGGAGAGAAAGAGGCAGGGATAGGGATCTCATGGCTGCTAGTCATAGGGTCACTGTTTTAAAGTCTGCAGCTGCTTTTACCTGCCATTTTAGAACTGTTCTCCTCAGTACTATTAGCTGAGTTCATCCTCCCCCCTCCTCCTTCACTTCAGTTCATTTGCAAATTGCAACATTTGTTGCTATGTAGAGTGTGTGGAGTTCAGGCTCTGTACGATACGATGTTGCAAATTACAGCAGAAAAAGGAGAGCAGGTCTAACACAGCAAGTAACAGCTGACCTGGATCAACACAGGCACCCTAGTTCTTTGCCTAGGTGGCCTATGCCTAAAAACGGCCCTGAACACACCAATCCAGTAGAATGACGTGCTCCCACCAGTCTTAGTAAGAAATCATGGAACCACTACTTGGTATCAAAAGATTAAACATTACTGTTATTCCTCATCTGTAACACCTGACGCTTTTCATGCTAAAACAGTGCATCATTTCCTGAAGGACTAAGACCGGTGGGAGCGACGGTTTGGCTTTTTCCAATGCAAAGTTGGCAAGCATTGGGCACCTGTGAATATGTAATTGCATAGCTTATTAGGGCATTAGTGATACCTGGAGGTGAGAGACCCAGCAAAAAGATTAGGGGGTCCAAATCTGTGTGTGGGTAGGAAGTTAGTGCAGGTCTGAAGAATATAATATAGTGTGCCTACCGCTGAACCCTGATGCCAGCATGTATTGATGGGTTAGGCCATATTCTATATAGTTTTTTATGTAGTTATCTGGGGTATAATACCACTGTAACATTTTTTTTTGCCGTATGTTCTGCATACCAGGGCCATCCTCCCATCCATATTTGTGTCTATGGAACGATTCTTTTGAAAGATTATCATCATATTAATAAAGAGATCATAGCTTACACTGTGGGCTCCATAAGCACAATGATTCATAGTAGTTTTGAGGAAACTAAAAGAAAACCACAGAGGGTGGTTGCCTACGCTTTGTCAATAACATAGGGAGAGGGTGAATTCTCTGAAATCTGATCCCTTACATCCCAGAACAAGAATAATTGAGCCTATAGACTTGCTGGTATAGCAGGATTAGCAGGTATAGGGATCAGACACCATGACTGAGATAAATGGTGTAATTTCTTATGGGCATTATGCCAGTGATAAGGGAGGTAGCAATGGGATAGATTTCTGTCCACCTAGGTAATTACTGATTGTTTCTAATTTGTGCCACCAGTGATTCAATATATAAGTGTAGATTAAAGGGGAAAGTGGACCCCCCAGTCTCTTGCCATTATTGATAGTAAAGCTCTCGGAGGGAGATTCATTTTAGCTGTCAGGCTATTTTTTGTTTTAATCTTGGTGAAGATCCTGTTAGCAGCACAAGCAGTGAGTTCACATTGTTCATTGTCTTATTACACTATTGCAGCTAATGGGCTTCCTTTCTTTCCATCATTAGCTACAAAGGGCGGTATTGTATTTTCGGAAAGTTACATCTGCAATCGTACATTTCCCATCGTTCGCCTGTACAATACCAGTGTAGTAGACTGCTGTAGTGGTATTGTATAGTTCATTGTGCAATTACCATTAAGATCATAAATGTAAGATAGCGGTCATAATTGTTGGAACGCTATCATAATTTTAGTATTGTATTACATTTGTTAAAGGCCTTTATAAATATGGCCCAAAATATGTGTGATATTTCATAATCTTTAGTAACCCTTTAATATTCTTGTTTCAACTGTAAAAACTTCAAATTTTAGATTTTTAGATTGCACATTACATTTTTTTCTCCCTTGCTTTTTCACAGCTTGAACGGGTGCAACATTCAACAGTTGGACACTTTGAGCAAAAACGCACAAGTATAGAAAACCAACCAACCATGAACAACCTGATGTCAGCCAGGTGACAGGGTACTGTGATTTTAGTCAAGAAAATGTGTTGGCTGCATAAGAGCTTTACACAAAATCTCTATTAAAGGGAATATCGCCTCCCTTTGTAAGTTTTGAAGCATCTTTGGTAAAGCAAAAATTGGGGTGGACATGCCCTTTAAATAGGAATATATATTTTGGAATATTACCTGAGAGATGCACCTAGAGTTGTTATATAGAAATGCTTAAAGAGGGTGTCTGCCCCCAAACTAAAATTTAAAGGGCATGTCACCCCCAAACTACTTTAAACCCACTATTGGCCCAATGTCAATTAAAAAAACATTCCTGCTCCTTGTGGTTCTTCTGTAATGCATCTTCAAAGTCCAGGAAACTGTAGGGTAGGAGCTGTTTTCCTGTCCAAAAGGTCTCTGCCTCTGCTGTGTCCTCTGACTTGCTTTTAGCATGCGCAGTGGAGCCCTTTCCCTCCCTCCCTCCTGATCCCTCTCTGGCTTATTTTCCTGCATCGTAAAATGCTTTAGCATACTGCGGGCATGTCCCCCCCCAACGCTATATTCTTACTCCAAAAAACGCTTTCCTTCTTTATCTGTTGTATTCAATTAGATCAAATGACTTGAAATGTAGTTCTTGAAGAGTTTCGCTAGTCATCCGACTGCTTTCTCAATTCAGAATGACTTGTACAAGAATCTGTGGCAATTATGTACCCTGGAAAATCCAATTGGATAACAGCCAGGTGTTAGGGTGTGATTAGATACTGGCTGTGATATGCTAATTGGGATTTTCCAGGGTACATAATTGCCACAGATTCTTGTACAAGTCATTCTGAATGAAAGCAGTCGGATGACTAGCGAAACGTCTTCGAAGAACTACATTCAAGGCCAGTGATCTAATTGAATACACAGATATACCATGACCTGATGAATGAGAACCTTCACAAGCACTTTCCTTCTTTACTTACAACACCTCGTTCCCGTGCCGTTCTCACTGATGGCGCCACGGGTGATAGCGCCTCTAGCCAATCACAGCCGTGGTGCCGGTCCGGCCCCCTCCTTGTAGTTCCGGCAGGCAGGGGAGCCTGGCGAGGAGCTGTAAGTAAAGCAGGGAAGCGTATTGGAGTAGAAATATAGCGATTGGGGGTAGGGGGACATGCCCTGCAGGTGTCAAAAGTAGGAAAAGAAGGTGGACATGCCCTTAAACCCATACTGGCCCCACTGTGTAATGTTAAAAAAAATCCTTAATTTACATCTGTTCCTTATGGTTCTCCTGCAGTGCTTGTCCATACTTGCAAAATGTGAAGAGTAGAGGAGTGTCTGTGAGACATCCGGTCCTGCTTAGTAACATAGTAATTGAAGAGTAGACATACGTCCATCAATTCCAAACTTTTCACCCTCCTTTTAACCCTACCTAACAGTTGATCCAGAGGAAGGCAAAAAAAAAAGAAAACAGCTGAAAAGTGGGGTGAGCCCTTCCCCTCCCTCAGGATCCCTTCTGGCTGGTTGGTGCCCACCAATAACAGACCTTTTCTGTAGTGTAAGGCAGTTTTAAAGGTGTCTACAAGATATGAATGTGCATTCTGTCATTTAATCATCAGCCTCATAAGGCCAAGTGCGAAGCAACGATAGGACTGTGGTTAGCAGCAACAAATATGACAACTTCAAAAAAAAAACTTTGCCTTTAAATGTACTGAAATGCTTCAGCATTTAATAGTTTCTCTCTCTTTAAAGGCTATGTCCACCCTAAATAAAAAAATGTAATATCATGCTCCCCAGTCCCCAGCCCCAACCGCATGTTTTTTTTTTAAAAAGCCCCCAAACTCTTACTTACCTCCCTCGATCCTCCGCCGCAATGCCGGCCCTCTGCTTGCGGAATGCAAGCAGAGGGGCGGGACTAGCAGTCGCGTCGTGATTGGCTGAGCGGACGCGGCTGCCGGTCATTCAGTGAGCGGGAAAGCGGAGAGGTAAGTAAGAGTTTGGGGAGCTTTTTAAAAAAAAAAAACATGCGGTGGGGCTGGGAGACATGGGGGAGCATGTATAAGGGGGATTTGTGCTAGGGGGAGGGATAGTAGAACGGGAGGGAGAGGGAGGGGAGGGAGGGGGGAGAAGGGCTGCGCACGATGGCAGGAATCTCCGGGAGGCCAGGTGCAGGCAGTGTCCTATATATACTGCTAGCCTCCTGGTGGCAGTTTTTGAACTTTGGGGGGGGACTACAGGAGAACCAGATGGAGTTGGGATGTGAGGCAAGGATTAAACTACACTACATGGTGGAGTAGTTGGGGGGATTATAGTTTTGGGGGTGGACATGCCCTTTAAAGCCTGGCATACATAGGTGGAAATTTCCCAATGGAGTTGATTGGAAATACAGACCTGTGCAAGGCCATCTGTTTAGAACATTGACTGTATATAAATATATATATAGTCTGGGCAATGCAGTCACCATCAATTTCAAATTTAACCCTACCCAAGATGCAGGGTGCTGGGTGGTTGAGTTGAGTTAAGGTAGCCATACATGGGCCGGTGTTTTTCAAAACTATTGAAAATGCTATTGTTAGAACCTATGAAAATCCCCATCTTTTGTAGATTCAGTTTAAAAACTTCATTCAATGTTTTTTTGATAGAACGATTGATAGTGGTAAAATCCAAATTAAGGTAAAATCCAATATAGAATATTGGAAAAGGGAAACAAGGAAAGGAGATATTGGAACACACTGGAATAGAGGAAAGGGAGAGATAAGATTAACATAATGGAAGATACTGGAATACGGGAAAAGGGAAGAAAATACAGTTGCTGCATCTTACAATTTTCTGCAAACTTATCATCCCATTAACACTAAATCACAGATTAAAGTAAGTAATGAAGAATCTATTTCTTGAACACAACAGTAAAATGTTGTAAAATACCAGTATTACAATCTAAACATTCATGGCTGTTGTATTTGTAAACAATTACTTGGTTTTAAATCTCTTATCTTTTCACAACTGCAAAGTGTTAACATTACACTCCTCCCCACCTCCTTCCCTAGAAATAAATCTAGGAAAATCTCTTTTTAAAGCCGATGGACTTTGGCTACACAGCGATGTTTGTCTTTGTTCCACCTAGCAGTGCTCATCATGAGAAGGGTGAGATAAGGCAACAACCCAACATAACAGCTACATCTGAAAACAGGAACTGAGACCCTGCTCCACCCAGCAGCTAGTTACCCTGTGCAAGGAAGAGACAGATAAGGTAGGTGTGCATGACACAACCCCTTGCAGTTTACATGTAAGAGGCAATAGGACTGCACAGCATTAGCTACAGACAGACAACAGCAAATACTGACTATATATTAACTGGAAACAAGTCATAAAATGAGAGGGAATGTAGAATTAGAAGTTTTTTCTTTATATAGAATATAAACATTTTGTTTTCCTTTTGATGTTTATTCCATGTATTGTGTTTTTCTAACAACAGCAAAATACTGCACATTTAGCTGTACAAAGGGCAGAGGCAGGAAATTACAATACCAGGTCCTAATTTTGCTAGTGGCTAGTAATACTAGTAATTACAGTGTAGCTATGGTACTGATTCTGCTTGACTCCTGGGGTGTGTCAACCCTCTTCATAACAAAATAGCA
This sequence comes from Hymenochirus boettgeri, assembly GCA_019447015.1. Classification (NCBI taxonomy): domain Eukaryota; kingdom Metazoa; phylum Chordata; class Amphibia; order Anura; family Pipidae; genus Hymenochirus; species Hymenochirus boettgeri. Next base: position 263,344,261 of record CM033470.1, on the reverse strand, counting down.
ACTTTGCTAACTATCAAGTCATTGACTTCATAATGGTAAAATTTAAGCAATTGTCAGTCATGTATATGGCAATTGACATCACAGCCAATGACTGAATTCCTTCAGGGGCAAGGTCATATCCAGTTCAATAATTGCTGAAAGTGGCATGAACAGATATAGTCATTAACTAAACACACTAAACACAATTGGTCTCTTGCAGGGGTGTAACTACAAGGGAAGCAGGGGAGCAACCGCAGGGCGGCCCAGGAGCCAAGGGGGCCCCATCTTCTAATTTTTCCTATGACAGATATGCCTCCTCCCAGAAAATCAATGCAGATAAGCATGGATAGGGTCCCATCATAGTTTTGCGGGGGAACCAGTGATTCCTAGTTACACAATTATTTTGCCCGTAACCCAAAATTTTTAGCCCTTTATAACATGCATTTCTAACCAGATATTTAATGATAAGTATTGTCCCCGTTCACTCCCTTGCTGGCAGAAATTGCCACCTCCTCCCTTGCTCAAAGAGCTTTTAGGAACTTGAGCATGTGCAGAGGAGGACAGAGGAAACAGCAGTCAATCATTGGCTATGATGTCAGCAGTCACAGCCTGATTACGCATGGGAGGAGAGCCAGTTTCCTCTGCCGGAACGGGGACAATAATTATCCTAAAAATGTGGTTAGTAATTGATCTAATAAAGTGCTGAATGTATAATTTTTGTTTTTTGTGAGGGGCAGGTAACTAACAAGTGACCAGTTTTTTTGTTACGTTAATGACGTTAAAATATGTAATTATGTGGGTGGATTTGTTCTTTAAGTCAAAACAAAAGACTGAAATGAACAATGGTGGAAATCACTTGTTTTTGGACTGACTCTTAAAACTAAAGTCATTATTTAATGATTATTTTCCTAGTTGGACCCCTGTGATCTTGGACTGCCTGGGAAGGGAGGGGCTCTTCCTCTCTACCACTGACACCTGCTGATACAGGGGCTAGCGCACACTGAGGAGCTTTGCCTTGAAGGGATTGAATGCCCCTTTAGATATGATTATTAATACTGACTGATTAACATTGATGTTTCTATCAATAGTTCATCAACCCTCTGTTGTGTAATTTGTTTTGTCATTACATTTCGGTATTTTAGACCCATTTCCACCGTGTAGTTACAGTAAACTACCATAATCCTTGGTGTTTTCTATCCATTCTAAAAACCCTTTCCTTCCCCTTAGTCTTAGAATTTCCTAGTTTAGAAAAAATAGTTGCTGTTCAGTTATGGAGAAAGCAGGACCTAGATTGTTACAAGGTTATTTTAAGCAGAAAAGTAAGCTATAAATAAGTAAGGAGAAGCTATATATTATTAATTGTCCCATCAAAATTTCCTGAGTTTTGTGGGAGATCCAAAGAGAAGGGGTCTTGGTAAACCTGTGACGCCAGGGAAGTGCCTATATGTACGTATAGAACCGATTGTTATTCCTTTCTCACCCGTTGTAATGTGCATTCACTCTGCCAGCACAGTGAGCGGGGATCTCTTTGCTACAAAATACCGCTCATACAATCATTACCTGCTTTAATAGATTCATTAACTTGCTCTAGTAGGGCTAGGCCACATCAGCATGTTTTTACACTGATTCGATCACATCTTAAAAAGCGCACACTAGTGTGCCCAATTGGTCCACACCGGATGAGCGCCTTACAGTGTAAATATAGGGAGAATGCGCCCCTACAGTGTAATATATAAGGGATAATGCACCCCTTACAGTGTATATATAAGGGATAATGACCCCTTACAGTGTAATATATAAGGATAACGCGCCCCTTACAGTGTAACATATAAGGGATAACGCGCCCCTTACAGTGTAACATATAAGGGATAATGCACCCCTTACAGTGTAATATATAAGGGATAATGCACCCCTTACAGTGTAATATATAAGGGATAATGCACCCCTTACAGTGTAATATATAAGGGATAATGCACCCCTTACAGTGTATATATAAGGGATAATGCCACCCTTACAGTGTAATATATAAGGATAATGCACCCCTTACAGTGTAATATATAAGGGATATAATGCACCCCTTCAGTGTATATATAAGGGATAATGCACCCCTACAGTGTAATATATAAGGGATAATGCACCCCTTACAGTGTAATATATAAGGGATAATTACCCCTTACAGTGTAATATATAAGGGATATGCACCCTTACAGTGTAATAATAGGTAAATGCACCCCTACAGTGTACTATATAAGGGATAATGCACCCCTTACAGTGTAATTATAAGGGATAATGCGCCCCTTACAGTGTAATATATAAGGGATAACGCGCCCCTTACAGTTAACATATAAGGGATAATGCACCCCTTACAGTGTTTAATATAAAGGGATACGCGCCCCTTTAGTGTAATATAAAAGGATAATGCACCCCTACAGTGTAATATATAAGGGATAATGCGCCCCTTACAGTGTAATATATAAGGGTAATGCATCCCTTACAGTGTAATATATAAGGGATAATGTGCACCTTACATGTAATATATAAGGGATAATGCGTGTCTCACAGTGAATAAATAGGGATAATGTGTCCTTACAAGTATAGTATAAGGGATAATGCACCCCTTGCAGTGTAATATATGGATAAGCACCCCTACAATGAATATATAAGGGATAATGGTCCCTTACAGTGTAATATATAGGCATAATGCGCCCCTTACAGTGTATATAAGGGATAATGCGCCTTACAGTGTAATATATAAGGGAAATGCACCCCTTACAGTGAATATGAGAATGCGCCCCTACAGTGTAATATATAAGGGATAAGCGCCCCTTACAGTGTAACAATAAGGATAATGCGCCCCTTACAGTGTAATATATAAGGGTAATGCGCCCCTTACAGTGTAATATATAAGGGATAATGCGCCCCTTACAGTGTAATATGTAAGGGATAATGTGCCCCTTACAGTGTAATAAATAAGTTAAATGTGTCCCTTACAGTGTAATATATAAGGGATAATGTGTCCCTTACAGTGTAATATATAATGGATTACGCACCCCTTACAGTGCAATATATAAGGGATAATGCGTGTCTCACAGTATAATACTGTATATAAGGGATAATGTGTCCCTTACAATGTAATATATAAGGTGAAATGCACCCCTTAAAGTGTAATATATAAGGAAAAACGCTCCTTAAAGTGTAAATACTGTATAAGGGATAATGCACCCCTCACGGTTGAATATATATAGGGATAATGCACCCCTTAAAGTGTAATATATAAGGAAAAAACGCACCTCTTAAAGTGTAATATACTGTATAAGGGATAATGTACCCCTTACAGTGTAATATATAAGGGATAATGCACCCCTCACGGTGTAATATATAAGGGATAATGCACCCCTTAAAGTGTAATATAAGGAAAAACGCACTCCTTAAAGTGTAATATACTGTCTGCCTTATATATTACACTTTAAGGAGTGCATTATCCCTTATATATTACACCGTGAGGGGTGCATTATCCCTTATATATTACACTGTAAGGGGTACATTATCCCTTATACAGTATATTACACTTTAAGGAGTGCGTTTTTCCTTATATATTACACTTTAAGGGGTGCATTATCCCTTATATATTACACCGTGAGGGGTGCATTATCCCTTATACAGTATATTACACTTTAAGGAGTGCGTTTTTCCTTATATATTACACTTTAAGGGGTGCATTATCCCTTATATATTACATTGTAAGGGACACATTATCCCTTATATTACCGTTATACTGTGAGACAGCATTATCCCTTATATATTGCACTGTAAGGGGTGCGTAATCCATTATATATTACACTGTAAGGGACACATTATCCCTTATATATTACACTGTAAGGGACACATTATAACTTATTTATTACACTGTAAGGGGCACTTATCCCTTACATATTACAATGTAAGGGGCGCATTATCCCTTATATATTACACTGTAAGGGGCGCATTATCCTTATATATACACTGTAAGGGGCGCATTATTCCCTATAATGTTTACACTTTAAGGGGTGCATTATCCCTTATATATTACATTGTAAGGGACACATTATCCCTTATATACAGTATTATACTGTGAGACACGCATTATCCCTTATATATTGCACTGTAAGGGGTGCGTAATCCATTATATATTACACTGTAAGGGACACATTATCCCTTATATATTACACTGTAAGGGACACATTATAACTTATTTATTACACTGTAAGGGGCACATTATCCCTTACATATTACACTGTAAGGGGCGCATTATCCCTTATATATTACACTGTAAGGGGCGCATTATCCCTTATATATTACACTGTAAGGGGCGCATTATCCCTTATATGTTACACTGTAAGGGGCGCGTTATCCCTTATATATTACACTGTAAGGGGCGTATTCTCATATTACACTGTAAGGGGTGCATTATCCCTTATATATTACATTGTAAGGGACACATTATCCCTATTATATTATACTGTGAGACACGCATTATCCCTTATATATTACAATGTAAGGTGCACATTATCCCTTATATATTACACTGTAAGGGATGCATTATCCCTTATATATTACACTGTAAGGGGCGCATTATCCCTTATATATTACACTGTAAGGGGTGCATTATCCCTTATATGTTACACTGTAAGGGGCGCGTTATCCCTTATATGTTACACTGTAAGGGGCGCGTTATCCCTTATATATTACACTGTAAGGGGTGCATTATCCCTTATATATTACACTGTAAGGGGCGCATTATCCCTTATATATTACACTGTAAGGGGCGCATCATCCGGTGTGGACCAATTGGGCACACTAGTGTGCGCTTTTTAAGATGTGATCGAATCAGTGTAAAAACATGCTGATGTGGCCTAGCCCTACTAGAGCAAGTTAATGAATCTATTAAAGCAGGTAATGATTGTATGAGCGGTATTTTGTAGCAAAGAGATCCCCGCTCACTGTGCTGGCAGAGTGAATGCACATTACAACGGGTGAGAAAGGAATAACAATCGGTTCTATACGTACATATAGGCACTTCCCTGGCGTCACAGGTTTACCAAGACCCCTTCTCTTTGGATTCTCCCCACAAAACCTTCAGGAAATTTTGATGGGACAATTAATAATATTAATGCTTCCTCCTTACTTATTTATAGCTTACTTTTCTGCTTAAAATAACCTTGTAACAATCTAGGTCCTGCTTTTCTCCATAACTGAACAGCAACTATGACAGTCTTTTTTCTAAACTAGGAAATTCTAAGACTAAGGGGAAGGAAAGGGTTTTTAGAATGGATAGAAAACACCAAGGATTAATGGTAGTTTACTGTAACTACACGGTGGAAATGGGTCTAAAATACGAAATGTAATGACAAAACAAATTACACAACAGAGGGTTGATGAACTATTGATAGAAACATCAATGTTAATCAGTCAGTATTAATAATCATATCTAAAGGGGCATTCAATCCCTTCAAGGCAAAGCTCCTCAGTGTGCGCTAGCCCCTGTATCAGCAGGTGTCAGTGGTAGAGAGGAAAGAGCCCCTCCCTTCCCAGGCAGTCCAAGATCACAGGGGTCCAACTAGGAAAATAATCATTAAATAATGATCTTTAGTTTTAAGAGTCAGTCCAAAAACAAGTGAATTTCCACCATTGTTCATTTCAGTCTTTTGTTTTGACTTAAAGAACAAATCCACCCACATAATTACATATTTTAACGTCATTAACGTAACAAAAAAACTGGTCACTTGTTAGTTACCTGCCCCTCACAAAAAACAAAAATTATACATTCAGCACTTTATTAGATGCATTACTAACCACATTTTTAAGGATAATTATTGTCCCCGTTCCGGCAGAGGAAACTGGCTCCTCCCTCCATGCAGTCAATCAGGCTGTGACTGCTGACATCATAGCCAATGATTGACTGCTGTTTCCTCTGCTGCCTCCTCTGCACATGCTCAAGTTCCTAAAAGCTCTTTGAGCAGAGGGAGGAGGTGGCAATTTCTGCCAGCAAGGGAGTGAACGGGGACAATACTTATCATTAAATATCTGGTTAGAAATGCATGTTATAAAGGGCTAAAAATTTTGGGTTACGGGCAAAATAATTGTGTAACTAGGAATCACTGGTTCCCCCTGCAAAACTATGATGGGGCCCCTATCCATGCTTATCTGCTTTGATTTTCTGGGAGGAGGCTATATCTGTCATAGGAAAAATTAGAAGATGGGGCCCCCTTGGCTCCTGGGCCACCCTGCGGTTGCTCCCCTGCTTCCCTTGTAGTTACACCCCTGCAAGAGACCAATTGTGTTTAGTGTGTTTAGTTAATGACTATATCTGTTCATGCCACTTTCAGCAATTTAGTGAACTGGATATGACCTTGCACCTGAAGGAATTCAGTCATTGGCTGTGATGTCAATTGCCATATACATGACTGACAATTGCTTAAATTTTACCATTAGTGAAGTCAATGACTTGATAGTTAGCAAAGTTGCTATTTTGTTATGAAGAGGGTTGACACACCCCAGGAGTCAAGCAGAATCAGTACCATAGCTACACTGTAATTACTAGTATTACTAGCCCTGCAAACTACCCCAGAGGAAAGAGAAATTAGGACCTGGTATTGTAATTTCCTGCCTCTGTCCCTTTGTACAGCTAAATGTGCAGTATTTTGCTGTTGTTAGAAAAACACAATACATGGAATAAACATCAAAAGGAAAACAAAATGTTTATATTCTATATAAAGAAAAAACTTCTAATTCTACAATTCCCTCTCATTTTATGACTTGTTTCCAGTTAATATATAGTCAGTATTTGCTGTTGTCTGTCTGTAGCTAATGCTGTGCAGTGCCTATTGCCTCTTACATGTAAACTGCAAGGGGTTGTGGTCATGCACACCTACCTTATCTGTCTCTTCCTGCACAGGGTAACTAGCTGCTGGGTGGAGCAGGGTCTCAGTTCCTGTTTTCAGATGTAGCTGTTATGTTGGGTTGTTGCCTTATCTCACCCTTCTCAGTGATGAGCACTGCTAGGTGGAACAAAGACAAACATTGCTGTGTAGCCAAAGTCCATCGGCTTTAAAAAGAGATTTTCCTAGATTTATTTCTTAGGGAAGGAGGTGGGGAGGAGAATGTAATGTTAACACTTTGCAGGTTGTGAAAAGATAAGAGATTTAAACCAAGTAATTGTTTACAAATACAACAGCCATGAATGTTTAGATTGTAATACCGGTATTTTATAACATTTTACTGTTGTGTCAAGAAATAGATTCTTTCATTACTTACTTTAATTCCTGTGATTTAGTGTTAATGGGATGATAAGTTTGCAGAAAATTGTAAGATGCAGCAACTGTATTTTCTTCCCTTTTCCCGTATTCCAGTATCTTCCATTATGTTAATCTTATCTCTCCCTTTCCTCTATTCCAGTGTGTTCCAATATCTCCTTTCCTTGTTTCCCTTTTCCAATATTCTATATTGGATTTTACCTTATATTGGATTTTACCACTATCAATCGTTCTATCAAAAAAACATTAGATGAAGTTTTTAAACTGAAATCTACAAAAGATGGGGATTTTCATAGGTTCTAACAATAGCATTTTCAATAGTTTTGAAAAACACCGGACCATGTATGGCTACCTTAACTCAACTCAACCACCCAGCACCCTGCATCTTGGGTAGGGTTAAATTTGAAATATGATGGTGAACTGCATTGCCCAGACATATATATATATTTATATACAGTCAATGTTCTAAACAGATGGCCTTGCACAGGTCTGTATTTCCAATCAACTCCATTGGGAAATTTCCACCTATGTATGCCAGGCTTTAAAGAGAGAGAAAAAACTATTAAAATGCTGAAGACATTTCAGTACATTTAAAGGCAGAGGTTTTTTTTTGAAGTTGTCATATTTGTTGCTGCTAAACCACAGCTCCTATCGTTGCTTCGCACTTGGCCTTATGAGGCTGATGATTAAATGACAGAATGCACATTCATATCTTGTAGACACCTTTTAAACTGCCTTACACTACAGAAAAGGTCTGTTATTGGTAGGGCACCAACCAGCCAGAAGGGATCCTGAGGGAGGGGGGAAGGGCTCACCCCCACTTTTCAGCTGTTTCTTTTTTTTTTGCCTTCCTCTGGATCAACTGTTAGGTAGGGTTAAAAAGGAGGGTGAAAAGTTTGGAATTGATGGACGTATGTCTACTCTTCAATTACTATGTTACTAAGCAGGGACCGGATGTCTCACAGACACTTCCTACTCTTTACATTTTGCAAGTATGGACAAGCACTGCAGGAGAACCATAAGGAACAGATGTAAATTAAGGATTTTTTTTAACATTACACAGTGGGGCCAGTATAGGTTTAAAGGGCATGTCCACCTTCTTTTCCTACTTTTGACACACTGCAGGGCATGTCCCCCTACCCCAATCGCTATATTCTTACTCCCAAATACGCTTCCCTGCTTTACTTACAGCTCCTCGTTCCAGGCTCCCCTGCCTGCCGGAACTACAAGGAGGGGGCCGGACCGGCAGCCACGGCTGTGATTGGCTGAGAGGCAGCTAATCACAGCCGTGGCTGCCATCAGTGAGAACGGCACTGGAACGAGGTGTTGTAAGTAAAGAAGGAAAGCGTTTTTTGGAGTAAGATTATAGTGGTTGGGGGGACATGCCCTGCAGTATGCTAAAAGCATTTTACGATGCAGGAAAATAAGCCAGAGAGGGATCAGGAGGGAGGGAGGGAAAGGGCTCCACTGCGCATGCTAAAAGCAAGTCAGAGGACACAGCAGAGGCAGAGACCTTTTGGACAGGAAAACAGCTCCTACCCTACAGTTTCCTGGACTTTGAAGATGCATTACAGAAGAACCACAAGGAGTAGGAATGTTTTTTTAATTGTACATTGGGGCCAATAGTGGGTTAAAGTTTAGTTTGGGGGGTGGACATGCCCTTTAAGCATTTCTATGTAACAACTCTAGGTGCATCTCTCAGGTAATATTCTAAAATATATATTCCTATTTAAAGGGCATGTCCACCCCAATTTTTGCTTTACCAAAGATGCTTCAAACTTACAAAGGGAGGCGATATTCCCTTTAATAGAGATTTTGTGTAAAGCTCTTATGCAGCCAACACATTTTCTTGACTAAAATCACAGTACCCTGTCACCTTGGCTGACATCAGGTTGGTTCATGGTTGGTTGGTTTTCTATACTTGTGCGTTTTTGCTCAAAGTGTCCAACTGTTGAATGTTGCACCCGTTTCAAGCTGTGAAAAAGCAAGGGGAGAAAAAAATGTAATGTGCAATCTATAAAATCTAAAGATTTGAAGTTTTTACAGTTGAAACAAGAATATTAAAGGGTTACTAAAGATTATGAAATATCACACATATTTTGGGCCATATTTATAAAGGCCTTTAACAAATGTAATACAATACTAAAATTATGATAGCGTTCCAACAATTATGACCGCTATCTTACATTTATGATCTTAATGGTAATTGCACAATGAACTATACAATACCACTACAGCAGTCTACTACAACATGGTATTGTACAGGCGAACGATGGGAAATGTACGATTGCAGATGTAACTTTCCGAAAATACAAAATACCGCCCTTTGTAGCTAATGATGGAAAGAAAGGAAGCCCATTAGTTGCAATAGTGTAATAAGACAATAAACAATGTGAACTCACTGCTTGTGCTGCTAACAGGATCTTCACCAAGATTAAAACAAAAAATAGCCTGACAGCTAAAATGAATCTCCCTCCGAGAGCTTTACTATCAATAATGGCAAGAGACTGGGGTGTCCACTTTCCCCTTTAATCTACACTTATATATTGAATCACTGGTGGCACAAATTAGAAACAATCAGTAATTACCTAGGTGGACAGAAATCTAATCCCATTGCCTACCTCCCCTTATCACTGGCATAATGCCCATAAGAAATTACACCATTTATCTCAGTCATGGTGTCTGATCCCTATACCTGCTAATCCTGCTATACCAGCAAGTCTATAGGCTCAATTATTCTTGTTCTGGGATGTAAGGGATCAGATTTCTAGAGAATTACACCCTCTCCCTATGTTATTGACAAAGCGTAGGCAACCACCCTCTGTGGTTTTCTTTTAGTTTCCTCAAAACTACATATGAATCATTGTGCTTATGGAGCCCACAGTGTAAGCATATGATCTCTTTATATAATATGATGATAACTATTTCAAAAGAATCGTTCCATAGACACAAATATGGATGGGAGGATGGCCCTGGTATGCAGAACATACGGCAAAAAAAAAATGTTACAGTGGTATTATACCCCAGATAACTACATAAAAAACTATATAGAATATGGCCTAACCCAACCAATACATGCTGGCATCAGGGTTCAGCGGTAGGCACACTATATTATATTCTTCAGACCTGCACTAACTTCCTACCCACACACAGATTTGGACCCCCTAATCTTTTTGCTGGGTCTCTCACCTCCAGGTATCACTAATGCCCTAAATAAGCTATGCAATTACATATTCACAGGTGCCCAATGCTTGCCAACTTTGCATTGGAAAAAAGCCAAACCGTCGCTCCCACCGGTCTTAGTCCTTCAGGAAATGATGCACTGTTTTAGCATGAAAAGCGTCAGGTGTTACAGATGAGGGTAATAACAGTAATGTTTTAATCTTTTGATACCAAGTAGTGTGGTTCCATGATTTCTTACTAAGACTGGTGGGAGCACGTCATTCTACTGGATTGGTGTGTTCAGGGCCGTTTTTAGGCATAGGCCACCTAGGCAAAGAACTAGGGTGCCTGTGTTGATCCAGGTCAGCTGTTACTTGCTGTGTTAGACCTGCTCTCCTTTTTCTGCTGTAATTTGCAACATCGTATCTAGTACAGAGCCTGAACTCCACACACTCTACATAGCAACAAATGTTGCAATTTGCAAATGAACTGAAGGTGAAGGAGGGAGGGGGGAGGATGAACTCAGCTAATAGTACTGAGGAGAACAGTTCTAAAATGGCAGGTAAAAGCAGCTGCAGACTTTAAAACAGTGACCCTATGACTAGCAGCCATGAGATCCCTATCCCTGCCTCTTTCTTCCTTCCATCCAACTCTCCAATTACAACTCAGAGTAGGTGAGGAGTGAACAATTCAATGGAGGAGACATGGAAAGCAGGTACATACTGTATATCATGTCAATGCTGGTTTCTGGAAGATAATACTCTGCTGGCAATGAAAGTGTTAATAGGAAAGTCTGTTGGCATTGAATGGTTCATGGTAATACTCTGCTGGCACTGAAAGTGTTAATGGCAATACTATGGGGAAGTCTGCTGGCACCGAAGGGTTAATAGCAATTCTCTGGAGAGGTGCTGGCACTGAAAGTATTAATAGTAAAGTCTGCTGGCACTAGAGCAGACATCCAACCCTGCCAAAACTCATTTCAGGGGGGGGGTTTGTTTGTTTGTTTTTTTTTTGGGGAGGGGGGACACATAGGTGGGAGGGCATTTAGGGCACTAAAATGGCTAGAAAAGGCCCTGGGTGTGTTTATAGTTTGGTACAGAGGCGACGGGCCTGGGGCAGCTGCACCCCGGTCACAGGAAGTGAGTAGTGAGTATACCCTCCTATAATTAGTATGAATAAGGATTGTGAAGTACAAGCAATGGGTTCGGCACTTAGGCACCCAAACCACAGTTTTTCACAGGTGGAGTTTTCACCCTCTGTCTCCTTAACTTAACACAATATCTTTGTGTGAATTAGGAACATTAGTTTTAATGCCTCCTACACTTTTTTGTATATTGTTTGTTTAATAGAAAGCCAAACCACCTTCATTTCAGTCGTTGTTGCAGTGTATATCAAATGTGAGGGATATGGAATTAATTGAAGGAGACAATACACATCTTTGGGCTGTGTGTGCATCACAAAGCTCCTATACACAGCACGATGGCCAGCCAAAACACACATTCATACACCTTGTGCACCGCGGATTGGCCCCTGTGATCGCCCTTTTGTATGAACCTTTACCAGGAACTGACAGATAAATGACTCCTCAGCAAGAACTGACAGCCTGTAGCATTTACTATATTTACCATTAAAGTAAAATGAAAAACAATAACCCTACAGTCAATTCTGTAACTTGTACTACAGACTCGTGGTAGAGATCAGCTTAAATCTAAAAAAAACCCCTTGGTGACATAATAAAAGGAGCCTTACACAAGCTACAATAAGTCATATGATACTCTGTATTGCATGATAATCACACCGTGGGAGGGCAGATAAACTTGGACTGAAAAAATTGAGTTGGATTTTGTAATCAGACATGAAGGAAAAATGTTATTGTCCAATAATATAGCCAAGATTAAGAATCTGTACACACTACAATCCTATATCAGTAGTAGTGGGATAGATGTATGTAAATCTGTAGGTCTTGATGGAGCTTGCATGCATATTTAGCAGAATTTTAAATAGATCATTAGCATTAGGGACAGTTCCAGTCCTGTTTAAAACTTCAAACATCATTCCACCTCCAAAACCACTTTAGTCACTGAGTTCAACGTTTTTTCCGTTCCCATTGCATTAACATCACTCAGTGTTTAAGGGGTTGTTGCTAGATTTTTAATAACCTGTATTCCTCCGAGTCTTGACCCATATCAGTTTGCATAAAAAGCAAATTGTTCTATAGATGATGTTATTAATTCTGTTACACATTAGTTTAGCTTGCTTAAGTAAACCCAATTCATATGTCAGATTGTTATTCTTAGATTAAAGTTCAGTGTGTAATGCTGTTAACCACATTTTAAATAATTAAATGTAAAACTATTTAATTGATCCAGGGTTATATAGGTGGGTTTTTTACCTTTTTAACTGCAGTATTTACCGGTAATTTGTAATAATTGTGGTTTAACAACTAAGACTATAAATGTTGACGTACCTCAGGGGTTTGTTCTAAGCCCATCATAATGTTGCCAATACCGCAGTGGTAGGGCTGATCAGTAATAATGACGAAGGAAAATATTGTGAAGAAGTTAGGAATCAAATCGAATGGTGTTCGGGAAATAACTTGGTGGTTAATTCTGTAAAAACGAAGGAATTAATTATAGACTACCACAAGGCCAACAGACCACAACATGGCAACTTACTTGCCCTGAAATATTGGGAAATCGCATATCCCATATTGTAAAAAAGACCCATCTTAGAAAGTTTCTCTGCTTAGAAATTCTAAGAAATTACTAGCTGCTGCCTGTTTTACAGGAAAATGGAAGAAAGTTGTTATAGTTTTGTGACATGGTATTGAAATTGCTCTGAAGGTGATAAGTTAGCACTTCAGAAAGTCATCAGGCAGAGAAAATGATTGGCACTGTGCTAAGTCCCATGACAGCACTTTACGAGTAAAGACAATTGACTTCATAATGGTTTTTATCCATATTAATACATTTTTTAAACTTAAATTTACCATATTTGTGCATAACCAATTATTACGGTATATTTTACATTTTTCAACGATGTTACATTTATTGTCAGAATATAGTCAAGAAAAGTTTATCTACCCAGTTTTACTGCATTTATATGTACTGCTTATTCAATCTTGATTTATGAATTTCACTGACTGCAATTTTGTTGTACAGTGACAAAGAATCAAATCAAATCCTCAAGGCCTTGCTGAACACCCATATACAAACCATTAGCTGCCGCAATAGCACGTCTGTACCTAGCTTTACTCTTTTAAACATTTAGTTCTCTTTAAGGGATAGGCCACATTAGCATGAAGTAGGCCGCACTGTGTGCGATGCAGTCCATTGCGATTTTCTAACACATGCGATCACCGTTTTTTGTCTGTTTCTATCAAAATTGCCCTTAATACAAGTCTACAAAAGCGCATAAAAAAACAGACACAAATCAAAAGGTAATGTATCGTTACTTAAATATGTCACCGTAAAAATGGAAATGATTTAAACTACTTCCACATATAGTCATGGGCACATCCTGACTAAAATAGTGTGATATGCATGCAACAAGTCTGGAATCAGTACAGATAGAATAAGACATAAGGTAAATCCAGTCCAAAACCAGGGGACAGTAATGTACATGAGTTTAAACAAGAAGAGTAACAGGTAACTTGAGGCAAACAATAGACTGAAGGCTGTCAGCACGGGGGTAGGTAAGTAGCTCTACTTACCTACCACCGGGCTAACAGCCTTAATCCAGGTAAGAGAGGATTGGGCAGAACCAAAAACACATTTAGGGAGTCAGACCTATAATCAAAGTGTCTAATGTATGTCATACATTTATTTTTCTAGCTGAGGTTTCCAGCAGCATTATCCTTAAGTTCATCTGTGGCCCAGAAGTCCTCTGGTATTCTATCTATATTCTTGTCCATTTAGCCTGCTCCCAACACAAAACCATTGTCCATAAGTCTCGTAAAGAAGCACCACTTCCCAGAAGATAGTGAAAGTGAGGAACAGACAAACCAATAGAAATGTAGTTTTATATGGATTTAGCAGCTGAAATAAAAGAAACTCCCACCCACTCCCACTTTTGTCTTTCTGTGTAATTCCTACCTATAGCTATACCTGTATAAAATCAATAACATTTTTTTTTTTGACTGTTAAGTCCTCACCAGCGTTTTCATGCAATCTGGAGAATTGACATATAGAAAGTTAACGGAAAAATGGAAGAAAAGTTCTTATCGTTAAAAATGGTGCTAATTTCCCCCCAACCAATCCGATGTTATGTACCATTTGAAAGCTAACATCTGATTGGTTGGGACAAAATTAGCACCATTTTTAGCGATAAGAAATTTTATTACATTTCCCTGTTTGTGTACTGGCATAAATCACCCAGAATACTTTGCTCTTCGGTTTAAAAGGTTTGATTTATTTTTGCTTGGGGAGTAGAGCAGTGGGACTAACAATATTTAGATTTTTTTTCTTTTTTTTTAACAATATAAACTTTATTACCGTAATGTTAGTTACAAAAGGTCATTAAAAATTCTGTCCTATTTGTTGCTGGTTGGAACTATCACTTTCTTTAAACACACCAATATGTCATAGGATATTTTTATGTTTCGATACTAAGTCCAATTTTTCTGGGAGCTTTTCTTAATTCATGTGACTAACATTCCATCTGATTATCCCTGGGAGACCTGGGAATCTCTCTTTCCAGCTTTTGTTTAGGTTTTACCCTGATACGGATCAGACTGAAGATTAGCAGCCTAGTACAATGGCAGAATTAATATTCCGAGGGGGGAAGGGCACATTTTAGGGGTCAGAATGAACCTGCAGTCTAATGATTATGTCCACTTGTTGCCATAAGAACTCTGTGGCTTTGTTAGAAGATTCCAGACTCATTTATTGATGTGAAAATCCATACAGTGCCTACAAACTAATGCATAGCCCAGGGTAATGTCAAGCTAAAACTGTATTAAACAATACTTATATACAGTAATTATTAAACTTATATATATATATACTCGAGTAGAAGTTTTCAGGCTTTAAAAATAGAACTTTTACTTGGGTCACTTACCTCAGCGTAAACTCCGGCTAGCGCTCGCTCCGCATCTGCTGGCTGACATCACTACTCAGCGGCTGTCTCACTTCCCAGCTCCAAGTAGTGATGTCAGGTGGGCAGATGCAGAGCGAGCGGCTGGATTGCACACTGAAGACTGGACATGGCTGGTGGGCTAATTAACACTAGCTGGTGAACTACCTATGTACCAGTCACTGTGGGAAATTTACATGTACCAGTCACTGTGGGAAAGTTAGATTTATTTCTCAGATTGGGGGTACTCTGGCACATATTATCCCACCCTCCATGTGGCATATATTTGTTCCTCCAGTTCCCCAGCCAGTGTTAGGTCAGCCCTCCAGTTCACCACCACTGTTAGGTCAACCCTCTAGTTCACCAGCCACTGTTAGGTCAGCCCTCCAGTTAAGCAGACAATGATGATTTAACAGGGGCTGGTGAATTAGAGGGCTGACTTAGCAGTGGCTGAACTAGAAGGCTGACATGTATTTTGCATGGAAGGTGGTAATATATATGCCTGAGTGCCCCCCGAAGATAGTTTGCCCAAATTAACTGTGTAAATACAAGTTGCCCACTATGACTGGTAAGTTTAAATTGCCCACAGTGACTGGTACATATAAGGTGCCCACGTAAAGTGGTTCATGCAAGTTGCCCACAGTGACTGGTTTATGCAGGTTGCCCACAGTCACTGGTTTATGCAAGTTGCCTACAGTGACTGGTACATGCAAGTTTCTCACAGTGACAGGTACATGCAAGTTTCTCACAGTGACTGGTACAAGCAAGTTCCCCACAGTGATTAGTTTGGTACATAAAAGTTCCCAGTAAAACACATGTAGCATGGCTGAGTTAGGTTACAAAAGCTGTTTTTAGCAGCCACTGGCTGGCCTAGCAATGGCTGGTGAACTAGAGGGCTGACCTAGCAGTGGCTGAACTAGAAGGCTGACATGTATTTTGCATGGAAGGTGGTAATATATATGCCTGAATGCCCCCCGAAGATAGTTTGCCCAAATTAACTGTGTAAATACAAGTTGCCCACTATGACTGGTAAGTTTAAATTGCCCACAGTGACTGGTACATATAAGGTGCCCACGTAAAGTGGTTCATGCAAGTTGTCCACAGTGACTGGTTTATGCAGGTTGCCCACAGTGACTGGTTTATGCAAGTTGCCTACAGTGACTGGTACATGCAAGTTTCTCACAGTGACTGGTACATGCAAGTTTCTCACAGTGACTGGTACAAGCAAGTTCCCCACAGTGATTAGTTTGGTACATAAAAGTTGCCCATAGTGATTGGTACATATATATTATCACAGGGACTGGTACTTATCAGTTGCCCACAGTTGCTGGTACATATAGGTTGCCCACAGTGACTGGTACATGCAAGTTGCAAAAAATGGAAGCCTTGTGCACCTCAAATTAATTTGCTTATATTTTACTTTACCATTGTATTGTGACTTAAAAAGCCTGCCCATGTCTCTGGATAAATTAAAGCAATCAGTTCAACAACTTGGCCAAATTATCCCAAGCCCAGCAACCACTTCACGGTTTGCTTTATTCTGCTGGGTCCTAACTTTTAACCTTTTTTACTTGCGTAACTTTTTACCTTCTTAGGAGACGTAATTCTCAAGATTTGTCTTTATAACAGTAGCTGCCTTTTATGAGGTGAAAGTCCCTGCTGCTCTCTCTCTTGCTTTCTTGGGACTAACCCTCCAGCTCTCAGTACTTGAACACATGACAAGCGAAAAAGCAGCGGATGCTGCTAGGCAGATGCCGGAATGCAGGATCAGATCACAGACACAGCTTCTGTAGGCCAGCAGCATGAAAAATAGAGATATCTACATATCATTGCTTTTCTGTGCCTCACGAGACAAAATAATCTGCCTTGTAAATAATCTACAATGAGATGGAGGAAAGACAAAGTTCAATTTACACCATGTTCTAATTCACAGTTTATTGAGTAGTTAATATTAGTGTTAATTAATATTTATCAAAATAAATTGAGATTGACATTTGTTTGTTTCCTATAAATAAAACCTTATTGTGGAGGTGTGTTATGCTGGCATAAAAATAATGAAGAACGCACGCCTAAAAAGTCAATGCGTAAATTTCAATTCAAATTAATGAACATGAACACACAACCTTTCAGGGATTTAATCCCCTTTCTTTGGAGGTAAACTCAAACTACCAAATGAAACACTCTATAAAGGTGCACGAAGATTCAAAATAAGGTTACCGTATCCCCACCTCTATCAAGGGAGTGTTAAGGGAAATGAAAAGTATAGGGTAACTTTAACCCTTTAACTGATAAGCAGATATATCTAGAACAGTGCTAAAAAAAAAAGACTTATATAAAAAAGCTATTCCTTATAAACAACTGTATATAGAAAATATGTCTGAATACTAATAATTAGGGCCATATTTATAAAGCCGCAGTATCGCTTTTTAGCGATACTGCAACTTTAACGATTGGTATTGTAAATTTACGATCGTTAAACCTATTGGAGATTAACGATCGGTTTAACAATCGTAAATTTACGATACCGATCGTAAATCTACGATAACGAAATCGTGGATTTACAATCCCCATAGAATACAATTGCGGCAGTTTACTACCGCACGGTATTCTACGATCCAACGTTCATTAATTAACCAACGTTCGGTCATAAATGTACGATCACGATCATAAATTAACTAACCCGCGGTTTATAAATATGGCCCTTAATGTCATATGTGCTTAATCAGTATAGATAATAATCCAATCAATATAATACTATATTACAAGTCCACAATGTTGCAAAATCCACAATATATGCCGTCTTGACAAAAACATTATGCATATCCATAAGGCAGGTATGAATGCAATCTATTCAAGGGAGATATTTCCAAAACCATGTCCTCCCTTACAGAGGAATTTTAAAAATCATATAGAATTCAAAAAGCAGCCAGTAGATGGAGTCCTTGAGCTGCAAAATCGAAAAGACGGAGATTTGCCAAGAGTTGCAGGCACTCTGGATGAATCTCCTGGAAGAGATTTACCAGAGACTGTATGGCTCTGGGTCAGTCTCACTCCACCTAAGTAGTTTACAACAGCTAGCAGAGGCATGCAGCCTCTGGTGAATAGATTGCACAAGTCTCTCTTGCAATACACACTCATCTACTGCAACCTAGGGTTTAAAGTTACGCTAACCAATTTTGAATAGTGTGACTTTAACCACTTAAGAGAGCTCTGCGGCTGTGAATTCCGATAACCGTATTCATAACTGATATAATATAACAATAAATTATATTTTACGCAAGATGGCAAAATAAAAACATTTAGTTATAATGACCATCGTAAAGTACACTATTACAAACACACAATTCAGGACAATTGCCTCTCAGACATACGTATATCCCTTTAAGAATAAATGGGGATAACCCCTAGTACGTACACACATATCTTCCAGTCATCTTGGGTTAGATACCGTGCGATTTACTAAATAAAATAAAAACTGTATGCTTTAGTATTCAATAATATCAATATTTGTGCTTTGATACACCAATCGACATAGTCCAGCATTCAGTCCAAACACAAGTGGGCAGTGGATAATTAGTGTATATTCTGCATATGATAATACAATTTAAATTTCAACAGAAAAAAAACAAAAAAAGTGCTCCACCAGATGGCAGCCTGGTCACATGTTTACATCAGGCAGGAGAGGGAAATAAATGGAAGTGAGAGGTCAGTGATAAGCCATAGGTAGAATGGACACTTTCTTGTGCAGCCCCCTTTAAATTGTCATACTGATATCAAATGCATTGCACATAGCTAAATCAGGTTTACTTTTATATCATCTCCCTGCAGCCAGGGGCATAACTGCAGGGGCCCGGGCCCCCCACGAGATTGGAGGCCTGCCCCACCTTCCTCTCCTCCCCATAGTTCCCTGCCAAACTTTTTAAACAGATGATCGCGCGTATGAAGGAAACCTACCTGTGATCAGCTGTTTAAAAGACCGGACCCGAAATTCCGGTTATATCAGGTTACAGGCTTTGTACTGTATGCGCATATGTGTTGCGCGTACACATACAGTACATTACAAACTCCGTCAAGACCTCTCAGAAGAACAGATGAGGAGCATGAGACCAGGTAAGTTCCAAAACTTCGTTCCTGCCTCCTGCAGGTTTTATTGAAGACACAGCTCCTTTACTTCCCATTCTTCAAGTAAACTGAATACCCCTAACTCCATTTCCCCAGTGGAGTTTGGGGAAGAACTGCTAAAAACAGCTTTTGTAACCTAACTCAGCCATGCTACATGTGTTTTACTGGGTGTCCCAAATTTTCCACTGATCTGGTAACACTGCCAAGATTCACATTTTAAATAGGAACACTATTGGGGAAAACATTCCACAAAGATGTGTTTAGATTATGTTTAATTTATTATGCCCCACCTGCAGCTCTGCATTCTGATGTTTCTACAAGTGTAATGATGGTGGGTATCACTCTTACTATTGTACCCTCTCCTACAAAAACAGAAAAGGATAATTAAAGGGTATGTGCACCCCTCCCAATTTTTTTCCTGTGGCCATAAACCCCCTAGACCTCACAATGTCTACAGTTAAAAATTCAGCTTCTAAACATACTTACCAGCCCTCATTCCCTCAGCTGCCTTCTGCTTGTTTCCGTGCCCATTCCTTGCATCGAAGCAAGTAGAAGGGGCCGGACCGGCATTGGCTCCAGTGATTGGCTGAGACAATAGTAGGTATGTTTAGAAGCTGAATTTTTAACTTTAGACCATCTAAGCAAAAGTAGCCTCCACCAAAGAGGGATGCACAATTGCCTATGGTTTTCCATCCACTCCGATTACCGATTAGGATGAAGGAACCATCCAATATTCGACAATACACTGAAATATCAGTGGATCGGGACAGAATATTGGATGGTGTATACCCAGCCTTGTTTTTGCTATTGTTTTAATCCCCTTTCACGCTAACACCCCTTGGACTTTTTTAACACCTCAAGGTATCAGATGTGTTATAACTATAAACCAGCAAAAAGGGAGGATTCTGGGAACTTGTAATCCCCCCTAAAAACACCTATGGCTTCTAAACAGCAGCAGAGAGGAATGAGAGCTGGTAGGTATATTTAGAAGCTTTTCATGGAACTTTAAACCATGCAAGGTCTAAGTTTGGAGAGATGATAAAGCTGTATACAAATGTTCATTTTCGGGGGGTGGGTGACATTCCCTTTAACCCAAGTTTTCCACACATTGCTGACAATTTCTATTTATTAATTTTAATCCTCACCCCCAAATGTAGCTCAAAGATTCCTCACACTTCCCTGTTGATCTTGGGAACTCAGGCATTAAACCAATGGCACATATGAGGATGTACAAAGAAAAAAACTAGTCTTTATCACGGAAATGTGCTATTTATATAAAGATCTCTTCCCATAATTATGTTTAAAGTACGTTTCAAAAAAATTCTGATCCTTAATTACCCACTGGATAAGAGTCCTAGACAGAAACAGTGCATGCCTATATTTCCTTGCCGGTGGAAAAACGTAAATAAATATATAAGAAGCACACTAATAAAGATTGAGGTTCATTTATTACAAACTGTGCTAACTCATGACACGTTTTGCACAATTTATAATACAATAAATTAAGGTGAATCTCTATTATTGCGCTTCCTATATTTTTATTGAACTCTGACCCTGTTTCATTTTTAATGTACATTATCACAAAAGCAGTAAACAGAAGAGCCCTAAGGCTACTAGAAGTTGACGAGTAAAGGATGAGCAACCTTCAAAAGCAGATGGCATAAACAGGTTCCTGCTACATACAGGAAGGCACAGCTGACGTTCTTATAGGCAGATCATTTCCCTGAATGAAAACAAGGGACAATAGCTAAAAAAATCCCATAAATGTTCTTTTGACGGGGAGCAACAGGTGTCCCAAAGCACATTACTCCATGATGACATTCAGTCTTCGGGGCACAGCATGAAAATTGAGGACTTCATCAAATGCTCAGAGGAGACAGCAAGAAATCAAAAGTTGCTTAGTGTAGCATTCAAGTTCGTTTGTGTCAATCCCTGTAGCGCGTCCGCTTACACGCCAGACAATCCAACAGGAACAAAAGTAGAAGCAGGAAGACACAGGCAAAGCATACTTTACAATTCAAAGTGATTTTTAATGCTGCTTAAACAGGGTCACAACATGTTTCGAACGTTCAGGCATTCTTTATCAAGTTTATAATACTTCAGTTACCAGCTATAGAAAAGCCTTTTGCAGCTTAAAATTTGGACATACAGTCAGACTAATAATTTTATAAGGATCTTGATCTTGTTTGTCTGGTTCCCGTGAAAGAAAGTGCTAGTTTGCAATTGACATGTTAGCCCCCCCATACACGGGATATTTTGAGCTATTTGGTAAATTCAATCAAAACACTCCATCCTGTTTATGTAGTTTTTCCAATCCACTGCTCAAAAACAGTACGCTGTTTAGCAAAAAAAAAACCAAAGATTGGGACAGGCCGAAAACATTTTCCTCCGATCGTATCTTCAAATCTCCATCTTTTAACAGATTTCAAGGGGAAATCTACAGAAAGATCGGTGGCACAAGGTGGCTTAACTTTGACTGATTCTTTCCATAGGATTTCTAACTGTTGCGATCATCATTAACGGGATTATCAGTGGGGAGTTTACCAAATTTCAGTGTCATGATACCTGGGCCACTTTCTGATCACTTTTGCCTTGTGACATAGTGCTCCATCATGCTGGAAAATACACAAATCATCACCATATTGCACCTGGATCGTTGGAAGAGGTTGGATTTTTTTAAAAATAAAGAATGTTGCATGTTAGTTGTAGTTGATCCATTGGTGTTTCTGATTGGCACTTGGGAGTTAGGCTGAGGCCACCTTGTAGCGCGTTAACCAGTGCGCGTTGCTGCGCAAAAATGCAGATTGCGTGCGCTATGATTAATGGATCGCAGGACACCTAGTGCGGCCACAAAAATTAACGCATTATTGAATTGTGCCTAGCTTTAGGATTAAACTGCGGCAGTGTCGCTTAGCTTTAGGAATAAACCGCGGCAGTGTGGCCTAGCTTTAGGATTAAACCGCGGCAGTGTGGCCTAGCCTTAGGATTCACCCCCCCCCTTCATAATGTTTTTATTTTTTGTCTTCCTCTGGATCAACTGTTAGGCAGGAAATGTGGGTACTTCCAAGTAGGTTGGACTAGATAGCCATATGTCTTTATTCAACCTCAAAGGGTGGGGGACAGTATGCCATACAGTAACACCCAATACCTTTCTAATATAGGTGTTTGGAAACTACAACTCCCAGCAACGAAAGCATGCTGGGAGTTGTAGTTTCCAAACATCTACAGTGGAAAGGTATTAGGGTTACTGTATGGGATTACTGTACATTTAAAGGGCAACTAATGTCAATATATAGAATCAGAAGGCAGAAATGGTCATAATTTCTACCCTCGGCTTATACTTGAGTCAATCACGTTTTTCTGATTTTGGAGGCAAAAATGGGTACCTCGGCTTATACTCGAGTATATACGGTAAGTCCTTACAATTCAATAAACTTACCTTATTGGACAGAAATACACAAATAACAGTTTGCTAATTAATCCATTTATTACTTGAAAGGGGAAAGGGGCATCACATCAGTTGGTGGCACATTGTTGGGAACCAATCTGTGTCATAAATTACCAAACTGTTTGACAGCCATCGCTTTGCACAACAAAGCAAAAAGCAACGCATAGTTCTCAAATAAACCATTTTACCGTATATGTCAGGTTTGTGCACTCATTGGGTCTCTGGCTGTCCACAGATGCATTGGACAACAACAGCATCATACCAAAGCTGTAGGGCCTTGTTTAAAAGAAATGTAATACATGGCACACAGAGAAATAAATACTTTCCAATGTACAGAATAAGCAATACTCTTGTGAAATTTCTTGTGAGAATGATGTAAAGTCTTGGCTACTTTCAAAACATCAAACGAAAGGTCTCCCAGCAGCTATGTTGCGTCAGTCCCACAGAATGATGTGAATTATGTAGCAGAAGGCTGCAGCTGTCCCTTGTACACATATTCTAAAGCAGTAGCTATAATACGCATATCCTTTTCAATGCTTCGGGCCCAGTTTTCCACATCACCAATTTCCTAGATGATGGAAAAAAGCAGTAAGTGTCAGTAAAGGGAGTAATGATTGGCAAGATCTGAATTTTCTTTTTTTGGGTAACTTTAGAAAAAAAAAATCTATATTCTACAATCTGGAATTCATTATAGAAGTTCTCATAGAGCTAAGACCAACTTTTTTGTGCTATCCCTTAGCTGCTGGACAACAGGAGGAGCTGACAAGTGCACAAACCAGATCCCCCTGCTGCTGGTTTGATAGCAGGATAGAAGCAGGCACGTGCGGACAGAACTGGGCGATATCACTTCCCCAGTTTCAATAAACATTTTAGAGGGTAAATCACAAGAATTTGACAAGATTATGGCAGTAATCCAGGGGGCTAGAACTAGGTTACTCTCTTATCAATAGCCTCTAAACTGCCAGAACGATTAGCCTTCTCCCGTATCACTAAATACCTCCGTGCTCATAACCTATTGGATCCTTTGCAATCTGGATTCCGTCCTGCGCATTCCACCGAGATGGCTCTGACTCTGTGTGAAGTTGTGAATGATCTGCAGGTTGCAAAGGCCAATGGTCACTTTTCTATTCTTATCCTTCTTGACCTATCCTCTGCTTTCGACACAATCGATCATTCCCTCCTAATGCAAATACTTCTCCTTGGGCTTTTGAAATGAAGTGGCATCCTGGTTTCTATCCTCTCTAACACCTCTTCTCCGTTTTTTCTTAGTGCGGGGGTGCAGCAGGGGGTCTGTTCTTGGACCCTTATTGTTTTCCCTCTACACTATCTCCTTGGGAGACGTCATAAGCTCTTTTGGCTTCAAGTATCACTTATATGCAGATGATACACAAATCTACTTGTCCACCCCTTTGCTAACTACTGACATCCAATCACGTCTCCGACTATCTCCTTGCATCTCCTCCAGGATGTCGCGACGCTGCCTCAAACTGAATTTTTCCAAAACTCAACTAATTTTTCCACCTAAACCTGGTACGGTCACATCTTTCTCTATTTCTGTTGATAATCCCCCTATTTTCCCCATCCAATCGGCACACTGCTTTGCTCTCTCCTTTTTTACCACAATAACTATGTCGCTAAAACCTGCTGATTTTTCCTTCGCAATATAGCAAAAATCTGCAGGTTCCTCTCTCTCCCAACTACTGCTATGCTTATGCATGCTCTCATCCTATCTCACCTAGACTATTGTAACCTACTACTTACTGGACTTCCTGCTTCCCACCTCTCTCCCCTTCAGTCCATACCAAATTTCCTCTGTATTGGACAACAACCTGGCTCCCCATTAAACAGGTCTATGGGGCAGGGACCTCCTTTCCTCACAAGATATATAATTTATATATGTATGTACTGAACTATTTATCTATTTGTTCCCTTTGTTTGACTATTTTTTATATTTTGTTATTGTACATCGCTGCGTCCCCAAGTGGCGCTTTATAAATAAACTATACATACATACTTTGTGATAAAATGTTCTACATGACAGGTGTACCAATTTTTATATTCCCTTAACAGCACATATTTAAAAGGGCTCATCCTCCCCCTACCCCTAAAAGTACCCAGGGTGAGGATCTAAACTTACGGTAAAAACTTTCCCTCAGACTAGCAGTAACAAACATGAAGCGTAGCTTCACACTGTCCAGAATGTGGACTGATGGCAGAGGGGGAACTGGACTGATGAAAGAGGGGTAGCTGGACCAAACTGGCGAGACATATGTATAACAGCTGATCCACACTGCCTCCTAAGGCTTTATGAACGCTAAGTGAATTTTGCGCAGCTGTAAAGCAGTCAAGCAGCGCAGCAGTTGCAAGACATTGGCTGTGACATCACCTTCATGGCCTTGACGGACGGCAGCAACAAAGAAAGTGTGTTTTAGATTCAGGCATGGCAGTGGATGTAGCATATTTGGATTTTGCTAAAGCTTTTGATACAATGCCACATAACTAATGTATAAACTAAGGATTCTTTTCCTTGAAAAAAACATTTGTACATGGATAGAGAATTGGTTATTGGGTCGCAAACAGGAAGTGGTGGTTAATGAAGCTACATCTATGTGGGCAAAAGTTCTAAGTGAAGTGCCTCAGGGTTCTGTACTGGGGCCATTTCTTTTTAATCTGTTTATAAATGACTTAGAAGGGGGCATTGAGAACAAGGTCTCTGTGTTTGCTGATGACACTAAACTATGCAGAGCTTTGGAAACTTCAAATGATGTGCAATTGCTGCAAGCAGACCTAGATAGATTATCAAAATGGGCAGCAGTATTGCATGATTAGTTCAATGTGGATGAAGGTGATGCGTTTAGAGTTTAACAATCCTGGTGCCACCTACACCATGAATAACTCTGTGTTAAATGAATCTCTAATGAAAAAGATTTGGGGGTTCTGGTAGATATCAGACTTAGCAGTAGCAATCAATGCCTCCTATTTCAAGGGAAACTAGGCCTATTTTATTTTAAAAAATGTTCAGAGGTACCAAAAAAACATTAACATAGTAATTGTGGTTGAATAAAGACGTGCGTCCATCAAGTGCAAACTTTTCACCCTCCTTTTAACCCTACCTAAAAGATGATCCAGAGGAATGCAAAAATCCCCAGCTAAAAAAAGGGGAAAAATTCCTTCCTGACAAATGGCAATCGGAATGTATCCCTGTACCAACCAGAACTACAGTATATGTATTAATTCCAGCAATTCTTTTTTTTTTAGTTTTAGAAACTTATCTAGCCCACTTTTAATGCTATTCAGTGAATTTATCATTACCATATCTGCTGTAAAGAAACCTTTCCTACCCTGAAAATTAAACTTCTTTTCTTCCAATCTTAAAGGATGTCCACGAGTTCTCTGGTGTGCAAAAACTTGTGCATCTCTCAGTACCAAACGGTTTTCACTAAAATACCACTAAAAGGGAAGTGTGTGTGCATGGGGAGTGAGTTGTGGCATTTTTTGATTTTTTCTTGTAATTGCACTTGTGCATGCGTCCCTTTGAGTTAGTTGGGGGCCATTTAGTGGTTTGTGGGTTTTTTTGTGGGGGGTATTTCCAAGTTTCCGGCTGTTTCCTTTGAAAAAGCATATGCTGTTCAAATTACAGAGCACTTTGAGCACTCCCAGCATGCTTTATTGCTGGGAGCTGTAGTTTTCAAACATCTTAAGTGGCAAATACTTGCAAATAGGGGTAAATCCTCCTTTATTTGTGCATACAGTATGCACAAATAAAGAAGTTTTACTCTTATTTGTAAGTATTTGCAACTTAAGATGTTTGAAAACTACAACTCCCAGCAATAAAGCATGCTGGGAGTTGTAGTTTCCAAACATCTTTAGTGGCAAATACTACCTCTCGGTTTATACTCGAGTCCTGTGGTTCTTCCTTCTTTTTTTACCCAAAACTAGGTACCTCGGTTTATACTCGGGACGGTTTATACTTGAGTATATAAGGTAACAATTTGAAGAGCTGCGCCCAGGTATATGCATTTTGATTTAAACTTACCTCACTCAAAATCCTGCAGGTGTGTAGTTTCTAAAAATCTCTAACTTGTGGGGATATTTTAGTTAATTTGGAAGATATTCTATGTTACCCCTCAGAAGTGGTTATACATTTCAATTTGGTGTAATATTTTTGAAAGTGCAGTTTTAGTTTGGGGTTGTCTCCAGTACAGGTAAAGTGGGGTACCTACATAAATTTAGTATTGCTGTACTTGGGAGTATCAGAGCTTTTTGAAACAGTAAGATTTGTGTGTGTAAACTTAAGATAACTATATAAAAGTGGGGAAAATCCATGAAAATTTGCAAATTTTAAATTTTTCCCCATATTTTACCCATAAATCAAGTAAAATCTAAAGAAAAGTTACAAAATTCTTTTACCATGTTAAAGTACATTTTGTGCTGAAAAAAACGATGTATAATATATAATTAGTCTAAAATGATTGAGGTCAAAATCCTGCCGGCACTGAACGAAAAAAAAACAACGAAATTCTGCTGGCACTGAAAGGGTTAAGATTAAAAGAAAAGAAGATTAAAAGAAAGGGTCTCTTTACAGTGAGAACGGTGGAACTGCCTTCCAGCAGATGTGGTAATGGCAAGTTGGTTAAATATCCTAAAAAAAATAAATATTGAGAATTACTGGTATTAAAGGGTATGTCCACCCTTCAAAAATTTTTTTTTACCTAAAACTCCCACTGTCCCCCCAGCCCCAACCGCTCTATTAGTATCATCAGAAAATGCCCAAAACATTACTTACCTTCCCTCTTTCCTCTGCCGCGCTGCTTGTGAAAAAATGCAAGCAGAGGGGCGGGACGGGCAGTCGCGTCTGTGATTGGCTGAGCGGCAGCCAATCACGGACGCGGCAGTCGGGAGTTCAGCGCGGTGGAGGAAAGAGGGAAGGTAAGTAATATTTTGGGCATTTTCTGATGATACTAAGCGCGGTTGGGGCTGGGGGGGGACAGGGGGTATATGATATCAAAAGGGTTTTATGGTAGGGGGAGGGAATCCTAATCGGGAGGGGGAGAAGGCCTGCAGTACGCATGCCAAACTTCTCCCGGATTCCAGATAGGAGGCAGAGTCCTATATGGACTCTGCTATCCTCCTGGTGGGCAGTTTTTGGGACTTTGGGGGGGGGGACTACAGGAGAACCATATGGAGCTGGGATGTGAGGTAAGGATTAAACTACACTACACAATGGGGCCAGTAGTGGGGGGGGGGGGGATTATAGTTTTGGGGGTGGACATGCCCTTTAATTCATATAATGTTTTTCTGGTTGATCCAGGGATACTTTCCGATTGCTGTTTGGAGTTAAGAAGGAATCCCGCCCCCCTTTAAGCTGGGGTTATCGTATATACTCGAGTATAAGCAGAGATTCTCATGCTTTAAAATTAGCCTGAAAACCTAACCTCGGCTTATACTCAGGTCAAGTCCTAATTTAGATCCAAATTTTTTTCTGGCTTACTGTAATTGAGCTCTTAAAGGAACTGTAAACCTAAAAATTAAGTGTTTGCCAATCGTTTCTATTATTCACAGGGAGGTGAGAATGCTTATTCTCACTGCCCTGTGAATAATAGTTTACTCAGGGGACACAGCGGCACATACCTTACCTGGCGCTCCGCTGGTCTGAAAGCCACGTTGCCCCTGTCTCCCGACCACGCGCCTATCTTTGGCGCATGCGCGCCAATACAAAAAATAGGCGCACGATCGGGAGAGAAGGACAGCGCGGCTGTCAGATCAGAAGGAGCTGTGAGCGGAGCGCCAGGTAGGTAAGTGCTGCTGTATTCCCTGAACAAACTATTATTCACAGGGAGGTGAGAATAAGCATTCTCACTTCACTGTGAATAATAGAAACGATTGGCAAACACTAAACTTTTTAAGTTTACAGTTCCTTTAAGGCTGAAATTTCAGTAAACAGCATGATGGTAAATGAAGCATATAAGTTGCAGATTTTTGTTTTGTCCCAACAGGAATTTGTTGTTTTGAATTAGGTCTTCTGAGATGTCACACTTAAATGTTTCTAACAGTCCACTGTAGGGGGTGCTCTATGCACATATAAACAGGTAAATCAAAAATGCAATAGTTTTTTCCACAATAACCCATTTTGTGGTCATATACTTGATTACCATTAAAAGGGAACTGTGCATACCATTAAAGGGGAACTGTGCTTTCCATTTAAGTGCACATTCTTGCCTTTCAAATGAATCCAGGATCATGCTTCTAGGTGCAACCTTTCCATATTTACTGCAGAATAAGTGGTGGTGCTTCCCTTCCACTGTGAGCTGTGACATCACCAGCACCCATCATTCTGCCCCCTTCCTGGTGGTTTGAGCATGCCCCCACTTGTATCCTACTGCTGGAAAAAAGGAAAGATGCTGCACCATCAGCTGCATCATCAGCACCTCGCCCTCTAAAATTCTTAATATTTTTATTTTTTAAAAGCTAGCTACAAGCCTGTTGTGCCCTAAAGGTGATCATAGGCAGAGAAGAGTACAGAAAATAATTTCAGGCCAGTAGCTAGCTTTAATTTTTCATTTATTTTTTTTTGGTGGGGGGTTGGATCCTCGGGGAGGTGGGACTTATATGGAGACCACAGTTCCCCTTTCATGCTTCATGATCAAAAAACTTAAATTTGACTTTACTCACTTTTAGGGCTTGGTTAAAGTTCTCTACTAAACCAATCCACTGTGTGGTCTGTTTTGCGAAGTGGGCAGCCTGTGTCTGCAAGGTCTTCACCTCATGATCCAATTTTCTTTGGTTTACATATGCTTGTGCAACACTGAATGAAGAAAAAGTAGTTGGAAAGGAAATAATAATGGCCTATAAGGCCCATTTTACTTGTAGAATGTTTTTGACCAATATAACCTCTTCCCCAAACTAAATAAAAAAATGTTTTTTCTAAAGCTGGGTACACACAGTACTATCTTGTCTGTCATATGTTAAAGATGAGGCTACACACAGTTACAAACGGTCTGCCCATTAGTATTGGGGCCGACGCCTTACTACAGCACAGGGAGCGGACTACAACCGAGTGAAATTTTAGGGCCAAAACTACTCTTTCCCATTCTAACGCCAACCGCTCGGCACTGTGAACAGTCGGTACCAATGGGATTGGCCCTTTTTGACTAATGTGTGCACCCAGGTTGATGCCTGGGGTGGGGACACTACGCTCCAGCTCTGGAATCAAAGATCTCACAGTAACTTCCTTGGGGTGCAGTGTAATATATGTTTTATGTCTGCTGTCTTTACCTGGGCAAAGATAGGAAGGGGGGGAGGATATCTATCAGTCACCCCAATATTTTACAACTTGAGCTTCATGGTTTACTTATGGGACAAAAGCCTTACAGCTCTGTGTAACGTATGCTCAAGACACTGTATTAGGGGCTACATCCAACCATTACATGTAGTAAAAAAATATACAGGCATATAAAAGGAAAAAAAAACATGTCAGTTTGTATTTTATAGGAACACCCTGTTACAACTGGAAATTTACAGCGCACTCAGAAGTACAATAAAGAGACAGTTATAGTAACCATATAGATTTTTAACAGTCCTTTAACATATGGTGTGACAGCTACTAAACACAATATCATTTGCCAATTTTGAAGTGCATGTGCACCCTTAAAGCAAACAAAACGTGAATTGTCAGTAATCAGCCCGCAACCCCAACTGCTATTTTTACCAGTTTATTCCATGCATTTGTAACCAGATATTTAATAACTTTCTAACCGTTCAAAAAAAAAGTATCCTTCCTCTGCTCAATGAGCGGTGTGTGTGTATGTATATATATGTATATATCTATCTATCTATATATATATCTATGAGACAGCAGTCCATCATTGGTTGTGATGTTTGACTGCATGGAAGGTAGAGCCAGAAAACTTTTCCAGAATAGAATAATTATCATTTAAAGGATAACTATAATCTAAAATTTAAGTTTTTAAAAATGGAAAGTACCTAGGACAGGGAGGTAAGATTACCTCCCAATATAATTTGGTTAAGGAGCTTCCACACTTACAGTTTTCATTAGTCCAGCAATTCCTTTATTATAGATAGTGCTGAACCAGAAGTCTGGCAGAATCAGTTTTCTTTGGGCTGGTGAGGCTCACAGAAACAATATTGGGAGGTAAGAATTACCAGTCCTATATCCCTGTCTCAAGTACATTTCATTTTAACTATATTAAAAAAAAACCTTTATTCACACGATAGTTATCCTTTAATATCTGTTTAGTAATGCATCTACCAGTAATAAAGTGCTGAATGCATCAGTTGGAGTTGGGGGCAGGTAATTGACAAATGACCAGTTTTTTTGGGGGGAGATGCCCTCTAAGTAACTGAAGAGAAGTAGAGCTGTGATACCTTTTATTGGCTAACTAGATAAAAAAAAATTAAGCAGCTGTTCAGGAGTCCTAAGCCCCCTTCATCAGGCTGGATGTTACAAAAGAACTGAGAAATCACAAACTTATATACACATAGGGACAGTAAACATCAACACAATGAACAGATGACCAGGTACAGATACAGACTCAGGAGGGGGGGGGGGGGGGGGGGACAGCAGTGGAGGTGTGAAATGGGCACAATTAGATAACTGTAATAATGTGAGAACAGTGTCCTTTGAAATGTACATTGTCTTTTGAAATAAACAGTACAAGACAGTATTCTGGTGAGTGGGTTTAGTCTGGGTGGTAATGTGGAATAGGTTTATATTTGGCCATAAAACTCATGTCCCCCTCTACTTCTCTTCTCTTACTTATGGCTAACACGGTACAAACCTCAACTATTGACATATTGATATACTTTACAGTGTACATAAAAGCCTAGACATTTAGTGAAGTGTGTATAAAACAAGATAGCAACATATGCTTTGATAATCAGCTGGCTTATGAATGTGTGTTCTGAGCAAGAATGAGCTCAGCATGGATTTTGTACTAAGAAAGGATTGTTTGTTCTGCATCCATTTCCTTCCTGTTAGGTCTCACCAAAACAAACATACCTTGGTTGTCTGTCACTAAATGGGAATTCCTTGAAAAAAAGGGAATGTCAGATCAGTTGGAAAATGGTTTATTTTTAAGAGCACAGTCAGGGCTGGCCTTTGACATGGACAACCTGTGCGACCGCACAGGTTGCATTACCAGGGGGCGCCAGCCAGGAGTCTTAGGTCACGGACTTGTAGGTCAAAGTTGTGTATCAGCATCACAGCCCCCCCAGTTATGGTCCTGCAGTTCAAATGTATGTATCTGCACCACCCCACAGACAAAGCCTTACTTAAGATGTCTGTATGCGGTGTTGTTCTGTCTGTGCATTTTGTGTGTTACGTGTTACTTAATGATGTACGCACGATATATACAAGCACGCACTGTAAAGTGCTGGTGGCAGACTGGATTTGAAGCAGGCCAAGGCAAGCAGCATTCAGCAGCATATTCATGCACAGGGTACTTTTAATCCTTAGACCAGTCCTGAGCACAGTGCATTTAAAGGAATAGTTCACTGAAAAAGTAAAATATTCCTTTAATGCATTGATTGAAGATCAGGAGATAAAAGACCTATACCTTACCTTCCGTTCTTCAATCACTCGACCAGGAGCCAAGAACGAAGGTGTGTATATTTACCTTGCACATGATCCACTGCTGGCTCCATTGGCAAGAGTAGCGCGTGCATGTTAACGCGCGCTATAATTAAACTAAACCCGGAAGTGGTCGGGAATTTTCAATGGAGATGGCGGTGGACCGTGCGCAAGGTAAATATATTCACCTTCATTTCTGGCTCCTGGTCTTCAATTAATGCATTAAAGGAATAGTTCACTTTTTCAATGGACTATTCCTTTAATTCTCCTACACAGCATCCGTATTTTTATTCTTTCCTTTTTTGATATTGCTTTCCTAAAAGTACACATTATTAAACTCATGTTTGCTTATCATTTGCTCTGCTTTCTTTTAATAAAAATAACTAAAGCACTGTCAAACCCATTTTATAGAGTAATAATCTTTTGCTCCAGGATTGCTATGCCAGCCCAGAGATACCTTAGCACTACAACATACAACCCTCACATATGGCCCCAATAATAAACTGATATGGGATTCATATACAAGGACAGATTATGTTTAGGTTCATATAAGCGCCAGGCAGGGACATACACTGTAACTACCAGGGAAGCAGACCCTGCGAGAGCAAAGGACCCAGGAACTGTGGGGGGCATCTTCCTACTTTCCCCATGACAGGTAAAGTCTCCCCTCTAACAACCACTGTAGATGAAGCATGGAGGGGAACCCCCCATTAGTTTTGCGGGGGGGGGGGGGGGCAGTGATTTCTAGTTGCACCACTGGCTAAAGGTTTTTGCTCAGGTAGCATTTTTTTGTTTACAGCATTTACCATACAGTTACTCATAAGCCATTGTTGACAAAACATTACCGTCCCAATTTACCAAACACCCCAGGTCAATTCCAGTCTTAAAGTCACGCTAACCTATTTACCAGCAGTTAATGTGACTCTATGACTGGAGTTGCATTGGTTTTGCAAAAGACGTTTGTGCAGCCGGCGCAAGTTATATATTTGATAAGCAGACTTCTAGTATAGATTCTACCCCTGCATCAACCCAATAAAGTTTGCATTTGATTATACTGCTGCTAAGGGCTTTGGTAAGTCCAGAGTTTAATTAAAAGATACTTTTCATTTAAAAATGAGAAAGATGACTTCATAACAAGAAATCCTATGATGATAAAAAAAAAGAACTGGTATGGCCTCATTTAGAATATTCGCTGCAGTTTTGGAATCCTGTATATGAAAAGGGACATCCTGGAAATGTAGAGTTCTGAAAAGGGCAACGAAATTAAGGTCTGGTGTATTCACTACCACAACTACATGTATTCTACTCAGCAGAAGACTGTACTAAAGTTGGTATCCATAGATTCGAACAAATAGTACAAAACAAAGCACTACTCCCATCTTCATACCTGTTCCACTACTTTAAACTCCGCCACTGTCTTAATGCCGATTTCCCCGGGGGAGAACCTCACACCCATTGCTTACCATCCTAAACTCCTCATTCAAACCGGGTCTCATATGCCGCATGTACAAATACATGAACATGTAGCCCAAGAGGGCCTGTCCATACCCCACTTCAGATGGTCCTCCTGCCTGCCTGATTTGGACATGGAGCAAACCATAGACATAGCCTCATCACATATAGATGTGTCATCTAATAAACGAATTCAACTAAATATAATTCACCAAACCAATTTGACACCAACCAAAATGTATAGAATGGGGAAAAGGGATAATGATGAATGCCCAAAATGTAAAAGTCCGGGAGCCAATTTTTGGCACATGATGTGGAAATGTCCCCTCCTTCAAAACTACTCGACAGCAGTGACACCCTTCCTACAACAAAAGCTACACCTTCCAATAACACAATCCCAGGAGATATGTATCCTAGAACTTATAGAAGAAGAAGCATGGCCAAAACTATTATTCTCTGCATGTAACAACTTAATTGTCCTCCAGATCATCAACGATATCCCGACAAAAAAGAAATGCATTAGACTAGTAAACACTGACCTGGCGTTACATGGAATACTATAAATCCATAGAAATGTACCAACAAATATGCTAAGGGTACGAATCAGAATACACACTTGACTGCACAAACCAAGTATATTTGGATCCCTCCTTCACGCGTTAATTGAAATATACCACCTACTACTATGTTTCTTCTTCTTTATCTCCCCCTTCTGTATGCTCCATAGAATGAAAATTATAGGCATTTAAGGTTACTGTAAAAAAGGTTACAAATGTTTTAAGGTTAAAAAAACAAACAAAAAACAATTGTTCACGAGTATAACTCTTCATTAAGTATATCTAGCCAATATAAATTTTCTTAAGGAAAATAAAACGAACATAAAAAAAAAATATGTCTGGTGAATTGTTCACCAATACATTTTTTTTAAAGGCCTCATGGACATCCTTTAAAGGGTCACTATACTCATTAAAACAACTTTACATTATCTGAAACTACAATTTCAGATAATGATGGTAAAATGATGGTGTGCTTGTCATTAAATTATTAATGTTTAATGAGTGCTCCTAAATGCCCCAAACCTCCCTTACTCACTGCCTTCTTGTAGTTCTGCACAGCCTCACCAGACACTGCTCTGCTTACACATCTCCCTCTCCCTCCTCCTTCTTTCTCTGCTGATTCTCTTAAATGTTGCAGAAAGTGTGCTGGCAGGTAGTCAAAGATCCTAGTAAGAGGTCAGGGATAGGGAACATATAATTTCTGCTTCTGGAGTGACAGGTCTTTACCTGAAAATTTTATTTTTTTTACAGATACCCTTTAAAATTAGAAAAGAAGTTTCACCTTTAAGTTAGGAAATGTTTCTTTACAGTTAGAATGTTAAAACTGTGCGACTGTCTACCAGCCAATGTGGTAATAGTGGGTTTATTGGGTGGCTTAAAGAGAGGACTGGATAAGTTTGTGAAAAAAAAAATGAAAATTACTGGTATTAATACATTCACAGGGAGATTCAATAAAAGTTCTTCAGGGAAATTCAATAAAAGTTCTTATTGTTTAAAATGGTGCTAATTTTGCACCAACCAATCAGATCTTATTTAACATTTGAAAGCTAACATCTGACTGGTTGGGGCAAAATTAGCACCATTTTAAACACTAACAGGGAGATTCAATAAAAGTTCTTCAGGGAAATTCAATAAAAGTTCTTATTGTTAAAAATGGTGCTA
The DNA here is from genome assembly GCA_019447015.1 of Hymenochirus boettgeri. Taxonomy (NCBI): domain Eukaryota; kingdom Metazoa; phylum Chordata; class Amphibia; order Anura; family Pipidae; genus Hymenochirus; species Hymenochirus boettgeri. The sequence goes on along the minus strand of CM033470.1, from coordinate 263,308,426 downwards.
ATTTTGCCCCAACCAATCAGATTTTATTTAACATTTGAAAGCTAACATCTGATTGGTTGGGGCAAAATTAGCACCATTTTTAACGATAAGAACTTTTATTGAATAACCCTGTAAGAATTTTTATTGAATAACCCTGCTTATCGTTAAAAATGGTGCTAATTTTGCCCCAACCTATCGGATGTTAGCTATCAAATGTTAAAGGGCAAGTCCAGCCCCAAAATGAAAACTTACATAAAGGTAAATCAGCCGCCCAAACTCTAAACTGTAATAGTTTGAAATCTAAAATATATAAGTCTACCCTGAAATCCTGCACAATATCCTGTTTCCCCTGTTTCTGCTTCCTGGTTCTTCCAGTTAGTAACGGTCAGTTATGGATTTGACAGTTGAGATCACAGCCAATGATTGCATGTTAATCCCCGGTCTGCCTCTTCTGAGCATGCCCAGGCTCAGTACAGGTTTCTAAATTGCTCAGTTTCCATGAGGCATCCAGAAGCATAGCAGGCATTCATTAATGAATTCATAAGACAAACTATGATACATCAACATATTTTAAAGAGGCCATTCTTTCTAAACAATGTACTTAGGAGGGTGGAGTTGTCCTTTAAAATAAGATCTGATTGGTTGGGGCAAAATTAGCACCATTTTTAATGATAAGAACTTTTATTGAATCTCCCTGATAGTTTTTTTTTTTAGGATTTTTTTTCTCTTCATACTGCTTTTTTTCTGTTGCCTTCCTCTGGATCAACTATTAGGTAGGGTTCGGGGGTAAATTAAAAAGGTTGAACTAGATGGAAGTATGTCTTTATTATACCTTTAATACTATGTAACAGAAAGAGGACACACTGGAGAGCTGCAGGATCGCAGATCTTCTGCTTCTGAGTTTATGGCTTATAAGACGATGTAGGAGATAAAAACATTATTGTTCCTTTATACAATTTTATTTGATTGCCATTCTAGGGGTTATTATGTCATACCCAGTCAGAGGATTATCCTTAGATTGCTAAGCACTAGGGTATAAGTAGTAAATCTCTGAAGAGCTGTTTTCATCATTTTATTTTTTTCCTGACTGTATAGTGATGTGGAATGCATAGACACTATATGGTGCCTATACAGTAGTCAATCTAACCTGTCGATATTCTAATAACTGCTGGGACTGATTAATGTCACATGCAAATCAATGGTCCACCCAATATTTAGTTAAGTTTGATGTTCAACATAAAATTGATCCAATATTAAGTCGAAGTATGGCCAGGATAAGAATAATTACTCCAATATTAATCTTTCACAACACCTTACCCAACATTTAGGTGGTCGACCAGTGCTTCTGTCAACGTTGTAGCTGCAGCAATGGCATCTCTTCTTCTTTTTTCTGTTAGGAAAGTCACATTATAGAGAGTTTGCCACAAATTTCAGTATTTTTCACAGTTGTGTAGTAATGTTATGGTTTCTAACTGCAGTAAAGGAGTTCTAGCACAATCTTGTGTGTGAGGATAGTGTACTTTTAAGGCTGCAGGCACAGAGCTTTAACTGACCATGTCAGCTCTCTAAAGCATGGGGGGGGGGGGGGTTTGCAGCAATGAGAAAAACCCTTTGCAAGCAGGGGTATTGATATTACAGTCTATGGAATTACAATTTTCAATATAAACTTTATTCTGGTCAAACAAGCAGAATTTGCAGAAATAATGTTATCATACATTCTGCCCATGAACACTGAAGTTTCTCTGTGAAACCAAAAGCAAGTATAAAAGTATTTAGGCTCATTTAGAATTTAGCTTGTATTATCCTTCCAATATACGGTATACAGCCATCATACACAGTGTACACAATGGGTCTAAATAATGAATATTTGAACATATTTATAATGCAATCATATTAAAGGGTATGTCCAACAAATGTTTAAGTTTGCTTTGTTCAGCTTAACTGAAGAACAGGATAGAAGGCAGAACTTATCCGCAAATGGTCCAGTGCGGCTGACAGACCCTGACAGTCTCTGACGAATCCACAGTCCTTTTGCGCATTGTGCGCGCATGCATCGGGCACAGTCAGTGAGAAGCCGGCAATGAACCATTTGCAAGTAAGCTTTCATCCATGTCTTCAAGCCCCCAAATATACAATTTGGATTGTTTTTGTATCTATTGGCAGACTTTATTTACACAGCTACAACTCTTAATAGGCCCAGCCCAAGTGTATGGGTTGTATTTCTCGCAGATATTGAAACAAAACTTTTCAGCATTTTTTGTGTGGATCACATGCTTTAAATAGAAATGGTGGGGTTAGAAAACTCAATGCATGGGGAAAATGCAGAGAAAATGCACGGAAACATATTGCTAAAAGCACAATGCATTTCTCATGCAGTTCAATGGGACCTCATCCTTATGGTGGTCATAGATGCAAATATTGTGTTTGTACGATCATTATTGGCTGCTGGAACAAACAAAAAAAATAATACAATTGTCAGCCAATCGCCCATACACAATTGTACCATACCTGTGTGGTATGGCCGTGATTGTTTTGATTATGGGTACCTTAAGTTTTGGGAGAAGAAATCCCTTATTGACCCGAAATAAAATAAAGCAACCAAATTTTTGCAAACGCAATTTGGAATTTTAATGTAACTAGTACTATGAAATAAAAACTAAGTTATTAGTTGTAATCTGTCACCAGAAACAACTTGTACATAGATTGCTACAGTTCTCAAATCTTAAACCACAGATACGCGTCATGGAACAAAAATAAAAAGGTAAATATTATTGTCAACAGAATATTTGGAATGCTTCCAGATAAAAGTTGATTGAGAATCCTCTTCCATTCACCCCTCTACTGATGTACAATGGAACCAAGTCAACATTTGACCTCAATCCAATAATAGAAACCATATTTCTCCCAACAAGAATTACAACAATCTAATAGAATCCAACCACTTAGGATGTACACACGTTCCGATATTTTGATTGGGCTGAAATATTGAAATATTTCGTCCATGACAGACTGATGTTGGACAACTGCCGAAAACGCATGCAATTATTTCGCCCCGATCTACTGAACTATCAGTCGATCTGACCAAAATATTGCATTGTGTGAACCCGCCTTAAGGAGTGAATGTCTAGGCATTTTTGTTATCCTTCAGACAATAGGAGGGTTAAGTACTTGCTAGGAAACCTCTCTATAAAGCAGATGTTAACTGTCTGTGTGTGGACTAGAGGAGGATTCTAAATAGTATGATGCATGTTTCGTGACACTGTGTAACTTGAGTAGGAGAACAGAGAGGCCTCTATTTTTTTTACCTTGCAGTTCTTTCCGCTCATTCTGCTTGGCTTGATGCTCTTTAAGAATCCGAGAAAGCATTGAAGTGAAAGACTAGGAAATCCCAGAAGATACAGAGCAGTTATCAGTCAAGAAGTTTTTAGCAGTGACAACAAATTAATCTGGACAAAAAAAAATAATAAATAAATAAATGAGAACGTGTTAATATACCATAATCAAACATAAATAAACAACCAAATGTTTAAGGACAAAAGAGAGGAACACAAAATCATATACATTTTGTATACCAACAATAACATGGTTTATAAATCTCTGTGCAAATCTTTTACATTTCATGCATGAATAAAGATAATTTACTGTTTGCTAGGACCCAGTTACTGTTATCTGCAGTAATAAATGGATCCCTGACCCGCAGACCTCACAATGTTTTAAAACAAGCACTCTCAGCATTCCACTACAATTACCATACAACATAAAAATGCAGTTGGGAATGCTGGGAGTTCTAGTTTTTAAAATTCTGGAGGTCCACAATATGGTTGCCCACAGTATAAACTTACCTGCTTCACCATATAACAACAAAGTTAAACCTGGTGGATCACTTGTTTGATCTACATAACACACATTCATTTTTGCATCTGACACAATCTCCAGGTACCTTGTTGTATGATATCATACCCCAAAATGTAGTTTCTTTTATGGGGATCACTGCTTAGCAGTTCACACCGCCTGGTCCATTTTACTTACAGGTTCTGTGGTGCTACAATAACGCCAAATCTCTGTACAAACACCTTCAGGCAAAATCTAGTCCTCAGCGTTTCAGAACCACTTCCTTTGCTTCCTAGTCATGTGCCCTATCATGTGATTCTCTCTACCAATGGTGGCTGTTCATGCAATAAAAACATTCCATTGTGTTACCGCTGGGTCCTAGTGCTGATTTCTTCACTTCCTACATCAGAAGATTGTTTATGTACACACATGTAAATTATAGCGTTCACAATGGTGTAATAGTCTAGGGCAGTAAGGTAGTGATGTCGAACCTTGGCACTCCAGAAATTTGAAAACTACAACTCCCAGCATGCCTTGGTTACAGAATGCTACTACTAATACTTGCATTGATTGAGTCAAAATGTTTAAACCAACATTTTTTATTAGCATCAAATGGTGGCGTGTTGGAAGTTTGCACCCAATCGCGTAATGTAAATTAAACCAAAAAATATAATGCCCCCAACCGTAATGGTTTCTCCGAGACATACCCGACGATGAGCAGGGCGTTCCGGAGGTGTGGCAGTGAGGGTATCATTAGGCTCCACCTCTGTCCAGGTCCCCACCCCTGGAAAGTTGGGAGGCATTATTAGTAGGATTGACGTTTGTGTATACAGGGCTGTCTCTAGGGTTTTTGTCACCTGAGCCAAACTTTTGAATGCTGCCCCTATGTACTACTAGGTGCTATGCTTATTTTCCTTCTGCTCTGCCTGCCACTTTTCTAAAGGAAAAAAAATTAAAGTGAGCTCTGCCTGTCGCCTCTCTGATATTTAGCATGGGTGCCGCCCTGAGCATTTTGCTCATATTGCCTCATTAGATAGACACCCCTATGTGTATACAGCCTTACATGGTGGTGCAGCAGACAATTTCTTGCCCTCGCTCCTGGCTCCTGCAGGTTTAATTGAAGAACGGGAGATAAGACACAGCTCCTTTACCTCCTGAACTGAAACCCCAAAAGAAGTTTTTATGGTGGACATACCCTTTAAGGACACTGAAAGTATTATGTTTTTTGGGGGTGCTTTACATGTATAGGAAATTAAAAATCTTAAAGATGTTTATATATGGACCACAGTTAAACGTGTTAAAAAAATAAGTTAAAACACTCTTTTCCTGTCCTATAACCTAGTAGCAGAAACTAGAATGTGACTATTTCTCACATAGATAGTCACACATGCACAGAAAAACAAGATTTGAGCCAGCGTCACGAGTGGAACTTTGACAACTCAGCGCTAGTGCTAAGTCCTGGTACATTTCATAATTCTGATTGCTACATTTTCTGATTAATCTTACCATTAACATAAAACCAGCTTGGTGATATAAGTTGGTAACATTAGTCACAGAAGTTAAGCCTTGTTCCTTACAAATAAGGTTTTAAGAAAACTAAATAAAGCAACAGTAAAACGTTTAAAAATGATCAGCAAATCAGAAGAAAACTCAACTACATATTGAGAAAGAAACATCCACACAATTCAATCTTTGAGAAAGTAACAATAGCTCCATTGCACAAATAAGAAATCTGGCAAAATAACAGTGCAAAGTAAAGGGAAGGGATAATGTCTCTTCCTAGGGCTGGAAATTTCAGTGTCCATATTTCCTTATTTCCTACTTTAAGCAGGGGGGGGGGGGGGGGTGAAGTTAGGAGGGAATGATGTGGAGAAGGAGGATGGGCAAATAGAAAAATGAGGGAAAAGGTGTTGGGTTCTGTGGAAATGTGAAGGCATCTTTCTAAATTCATAAATTTGCCCACAGAAAAGGTAACAGGAGGTGTTTCCAGTCAAGCATTAGGTATTTCATATAGAAAAATTAAAAGTACTTCATATGTAAAGCAAGGGAATGTCACAGACCATGGCGCAATCAGATCACAAAATGCAATCCAAATCACGCTCCTGGGGCCTATCCCTTATGTCTGGTCAGGATATATGACTGACATATCAGGTATAGCAGAGAAGATTCAGTGAGAAGTTGAATTACCGGTCTCCTAACTTGGTTTGGTTACAAAACTTGCCAGTACAGAAACGTAAAAAAGAACAATTAGCATCCAAATCCTATATCTGCTGTATTCAGTTACATCACTTGGACCTGATGTTTAGTTACTGAAGATGTTTCTCTAGTTATTCGACTGGCTTTCTCAATTCAGACTTTAATTTTATTTCATCTTCTTCTCCAGTAAAAGGCCTGCCATGGGGGCAGGGTGGGAGTTACCCTCCAGCTAGTTTCAGTGCACATGGCAAAATTCTCCCGGAGGAGAGACAGGAGGCACTTTATATGGACTCTGCCAGGCTCCTGGTTTACAGGATAACCATTTGAAGCTGGGATGTACAGTAAAGATTTACTACACTACACAGTGGGGCCAGTAGTGGGTTACATTATAGTTTTGTGGGTGGACATGCCCTTTAGGACAATTTTGTGCATTTGGCTCCTTTCTGCAGCCTTGTACATTTCATCAACTGTTCGCGGGACTTTCCTGTGAATTTGGGGCCTTGCATGAGTTTGTATTTCTCTCACGGTTGTTCAGGATAAACCCAGAACTTCCCAGAGGGGTGAGATACCTGCTTTTGTCCTTTATTATTTCTTTAAATTGGCTAAACAACTGAATATTTTGCAAGCACACAGGCAAGCGATGTGTTGACTGAACACATGATTCCACTTATGTAGGCCAGGTGCAAAACCCTTCGCATTGACCAATGATCCAGTGTGCGTATTAGTGGGAATAATTAGTCATTGTGGATTTCCATTTTGGATTATCTGGATTATTGATTAAATAATGTCCCAAATAATACATTCAGTCACTAATAGCAGGAGGTGAAAGGGTAGAAGATAAATGGACCCAGGACATAAAGCATGGGTCCAGGATGGGCACTATATCTCACCCCTTATTTGGTTTATGGCCCTTTTAAAGAGCAGCAGGCGGTTAACTTTCCTGCAGTTTTCAGTTTAAGATCTTGTGATATTGAAAAGGGTCGTACAGAAAGATGGTAAGGACTGGGATTGTTTACTTGCAGCTCTGCTATTTGCCATATGCGAGCTCCCACAAGCATCCACAGGATTTTCACCATTTCAGTTTGTGTATGGGCGGAGGCCCCGTGTATTGCTGGACTTAGTAAAAGAAACTTGGGAATGTGAGGTTACCCCCCACAAAACAGTAGTTGAACATATATCCCAGATGCAAGGATCACTGCTGTAATGACTATGGTATATCCAGAAGCACAGAGAAGAGTATACAACAGGTCAGCCAAAGTTAGGCAATTCCAAATTGGTTATTGGGTTGCTGTACTAATACCCACAGTGGAAAGCAAGTTTTTAGCAAAGTGGCAAGTACCATTTGAAGTAGTAGCAAAAGTAGTGGAGGTAAATTATAAGTGCATCAACCCGGAGAGAGCAAATCCTTCCAGATTTACCATATATACGTATTGAAACCCTGGAAAGACTGGGAACAGGTGTCTGCTGTGGTTTCTATAGGGTTGGCTAACAATGACATGTAAAAGTTGCACCTACCCTGCCTAGGTCACAGGTCCAGCAGGTTAAATAATTTTTGCAGAGACTCTCGGGGGCAGGATGCTGAGAGCGGCCGCATTTTACACCAGCTCCAAGAGGCTCATAACAAAAACACTTAATTAAAAGAAATATCTGAGCTACCCGGGGCAAAAAGAAGGCAGAACAGCTCCTAGCACACACGGGAACCACAACGGAGACCCGACAGCCTTCCTTGCCCCAAATTTCCCCGAAGTCTAGCTGTGCTGGCGGACGCAAACACAAGCCACTGCTTACCAGCTCAAAACCAACTTACAACAATATATCTACCACCGGCAGACCGGGCAAAATCGAATTCCCCTAAACAGAAACATACCCGCGGGGTGCAGTCGGAATAGGCCCGACGGTGTGGGCCTCAAGGTGCCCGGACAGGCACCGGATATCAAAGGCAGGGCCGACTCTGAAGGCCCCATAGCGACGGAACACTATAAGAGAGCTGAGCAGGCGGGAACCCACACCCGGACTCTGGAGGAGGCAGTACCTATCTAGCAACAATACAGGTATCGCTCCAGACCCAAAAACTGACAAACTGTGACCCCACTCGCCCGAAGCCGCTCCCCACCGCAAGCAGAGGCCTAAAACCACATGGCAGCATACACAGATTTGAGCCTTGGACACAAACAGGCCCACAGGGAACCCATACCCATAGACTGCTTGCTGGGAAAGCCCACAAACCCATTAACTCACCCGGGTTCGGAGCGGGGCCTGTCACCCACCGGAACATCCTTACCCGGTGCCCAGTTACTGGGGTGCCCCGGCAAACTCCAAGGCTGTACCCCTATACCACCCGACTGGGAACACCGTTTGTATACCTGTTCCACCAGACCATCCTAACCCGAGATAAAACCTGTCACATACTGGAACTCCTCCAGCAACTATCCAACTCCAGGAATATCACCCACAGATTTGGAATACCATCCCAACATCAATGTGCCACTAACTCCCTTGGAATCCTCTGTACGTCATCAAATCAGAACCTGTCTAATTGTTAACCCAACTCATCCTAACTGTTCAAGACAACCCTTCAATACCCCATACAACTAACAAATTTGGAATCCGCAACAACTGGTCACAAAACCTATCCAAACCATAGACTAACATCCGACCAGAAAGACAAAGAAAACTCTCAAGGACCAAGTAAACAAATAACCATAGAATCTCAATAAGCAATACCATATAGCATAATCTATAGGTATATATGTATGCTCTTTTCTCCCTCTTTTCCTTACTCTTTCCTCCACCCTTACCCCCTCCCTTTAACCTTCCCAAATCTATACTCACCAATTGATAACTGAACTGAATAACGAATATCTAACTATGTAAATCGAACCTTATTAGCCCTTACATACCTTACAGAAATATCATATCAACTGAGGTGTCATACCCTGCTTGTGTTCTAGAAATACCAAACTTTAGCATGGACAAATATATTGAAAAACCCAACACCGAAATGGGCAAAAGAAACAAAAAACCCGAACAACAAGCTCCTCCGGGGACATCAAACCCAACCACCTTAAACAACAACAAAGACAAACCACCACATACGCCAAAACCACAAAAACATAAAGATATATCCAAAACTTTGAATAAATCGACCTTCCCACCCTTGGAAGAAAACGACTTTCCACTGAAGAAGAAACCCCCACTGCAGACACTATAGAAGCATATACTCCCAATCCCACCCAAGCAAACAAGATTGCAATAGAGGTATCCAACATAATGATGCCCTTACTAGACAAACGACTAGAGGTCTTACACTCCTCCATTTCATCAGCACTATCCCAGGTCACCGAAAACACTCAAAGGATTTCAACCCTAGAGACTAGAGTAAGCGACCTGGAAGACTCGATAAACCCTATAACATCTACCTCCAGACGTCAACAAGATCTACTCCAACAACTACAAGATAAGCTGGACGATCTGGAGAACCGTTCAAGGAGAAATAACCTCAGGATTATTGGAATACCTGAGTCATATAAAGGCCAACATCTAGTTCATTTTATCACTCACAATATGGTAAACGCTTGGATATAACTCCACACCACAATGAACTCCATACGGAAAGAGTTCACAGACTGGGTCCCGAAAACGGACAAACTACTGAAAGACCCCGACCAGTGATTGTAAAATCCCTGGACTTCAGGGATAAAGAACAAATGCTACAAGCCTATCGCAAAATGAAAACTTTGGAAGTCAATAACCACAGACTTCTAATATTCCAGGATTTTTCAACAATAGTAAGCGCCAAAAGGAAAGCTTTCAACCCAGTCTGTCAATACCTTCATGACCATAACATAAAATTCCAAATGCTCTACCCAGATAAATTGAGAGTAACGGAAAACGGTAAAACCCGACTGTACACCACCCCAGAGGAAGCATCAGCCCAATTCCTTAGAAACAACCAAGATACACTAAACATCTAAACCCCAAACTTCACACCCCAACATTCAATTAAAGGGGAACTGTGGTCTCCAAACAAGTTAAGTTTAAATGAAAGGCGAGTTTCCTAGCTTTAAAACGAGCCATCAACCACCTCTCTACGTGCTCCTCAGCCCAAGATATACAGAAATGACTGACCAGAAAGTTAATGGGTGGGAGGCTGACTTGTGATATTCCTGAGGCTTCTCCTGCACAGTGCCACCGGCGAGCACAGTCTCAGACTCCCTCAGTGTGTGAGGGAGACAGGAAGTCCCTCCTCCTCTCTGCTGTGTGAAGTCCTGACAGAGAAGGTAAGGCAATCTACAGCCCTTCTCTTTCACTGTGTGAAAACAGCCTTTTTAGGCAGAGTTCTCACTCTGCCTGAAAAGGCTGATTCCACAGAGTTTTCTGTAGGGAGGTGGGGGTCTGAGTAACCCACGGCACCCGTGAGTGGGTGGGGCTTAGTCACACATGGGTGGGGCTTAAGAACCCACGAGTGGGCAGGGCCACAGCACCCGCGAGTGGGCGGGCCCACATGAGGCTGTAAGATAATGGGCCATGGGGGGCCTGCAACTGGAGGGACCATGGGGTCCATGAGTGGGAGGGACCAGGGGGGCTGCAAAGGGGAGGAGGAGACACGGGACAGATTGACTGACAGTTTCAGAGCAGGAAGTGCAGGGGACCTGGTGATGCTGCTGCCATATCACACACAAAAATGTAAATATCTTCAAAACTGTGCAAAATAAACAATGGAAATAAATTGCAAAAATTCTCACAGGAGCAATTCCTATCAATTTACCTAAAGTCTTTTTTGGACCACAGTTCCCCTTTAGGGCTCAGTTTAATTATTATTAATGCTCACTGTTATGACTACTATGCAATTTACAGTAATGTTATGTTTTTTTAATTGTTATAACCATTTGCCTTGTCTAACTCTTTTTTCTTTAATGCAGCAGTTTCCGAGTCACCGGGGGGAGGGTTCCTGGGGGGGAACCGCGCAGAGGACCACACCTCCTAAAAGAAAGGTCCTGACGTTTCCCTGCTCGCTGGGAAACAATCTGAAGAAGGGTTCTTGAAGGCACCATGGATAGTGCAATGCATCTCAGCCTCACACACCACAAAAACCAGAGGAGTAGCCATACTAATCCACAAAGACCGACCAACCACCATATTAGACACGACAAGGGATCCTGAGGGCAGATTCCTGATCCTTGACCTTGAAATAAAACCCAAGATCTATACCCTGATAAACATATATGCCCCCAATGGAACAAATGGAGAATTTTATTCTAAACTTCTGACACAACTACTATCCAGACCCAAACACCAAATTATCTTAGGGGGAGATTTCAATATAACTCTAAATAATGCCATAGATAGATTGGGACCCAGGCAATCACCACCATCCATACCCCCTCCCCTCCTGGAAATAATTTCGCAATTAGAACTCTGCGACCCCTGGAGACTGCTCCATCCAACGACTAAACAATTCACCTTTTACTCACACCCACATAACTCACACTCACGTATAGACAATATTTTGATTTCTAACGACTTGTTCCCCCAAACATCGAACACACACATAAACAATATCCTAATATTGGACCATGCACCAATAGAACTCTCCATAAAACTAGATTTACAAACCACCCAGAGAAACCAATGGAGATTCCCAGCATACCTTTACAACTCAGAGGATTTTAAAACATACCTGACCACCCAATGGCAAAACTACACTCACGATAATATCGCCCAGCTCTTTTCTGGCAAACCTCAAAGGCAGTGATGACATATAATATCATATGTTACACACAAAAAAAGTCTATAGAGAGAAATACACCCAACTGAACCGTGATCTCGGGGAGGCGTGCAGCAGATATGTAGGAGATCCCTCAGAAACAAACAGAGAAAAATATATATCTATACAAAACCTCATGGACACCTATCTTTTGGCACAACCTCGATGCTCAGTGGATGCTAGAAGAAACAAATATCATAGGTGGGGCAACCGGACAGGCACTCTACTAGCCAAATTAACTAAACCACAACAATCCAAATGCTCCATTCTCCAAATACGAGACGCAAACACAAACAAAACCATCACCTCACAATCTGAAATCCAGAAATATTTTTTACATTACTTTGAATCCCTATATACAACACACACCTTTTCAACCACGGATACAAACTCCTATTTGGAGTCCTGCTCTCTCCCCCAACTTACACCCCAACAACAAGAACTACTCAATAACCCAATAACACAACAAGAAATATCTAATACCATCAAATCAGTTTTCCAGCAGAATACTACAAACTATAACTCCCTTACCTACCCCTTATTCTTACTGATCTCTATAACGCTATACTCACCAATGAGACACATATAGAAAATTTCACTGACTCCCAAACTATCTTACTTCTCAAACCAAACAAAGACCCACTATCAGTCCAATCTTATAGACCAATTTCACTATTAAACCAAGATTACAAAATCTTAACTAAAATAATGGCAAACAGACTTAGCCGTATTATGCCAGAGCAGATCACAGAAACACAACTTGGATTTACTAGAGGCAGAAATAACACCAAAGCCAAACGCACAGCAATAGACGCAATCACAGCCCATACCAATAAATCCCACCATAGGGAGATCCTGCTAAGCCTGGATGCGGATAAAGCTTTCGACAGGATCTCCTGGGAATTCCTTTACAGAATCTTAGACACACGCAATTTTGGCCCAAATTTCACCAGATTAATCAAATTCCTCCACAGAAATACCAACACATGCTTACTAATAAATAACGCAATCTCACGTCCATTCCAAACCCACAAAGGCACAAGACAAGGCTGCCAGTTCTCACCTTTACTGTTTAATCTTAGTATTGACCCGCTACTCAGAACCCTATCAAACAACACACAATTAATTTACAGGAATCACAATTGGAGAGGTGGAGCTGAAGATATCGGCACATGCAGACGATGTCTTACTATTTATCTCCAAACCTTTAAATTCTATACCAGCAATAATGAAAGACCTGACCTAATTTGGGAAACTGTCTGGACTAGAAATTAACTATAACAAATCAGAAGCACTTTCACTTGGTCCAGGCAACCCACCAAATTGGTCACACAATTTCCCCTTCAAATGGGCCACCACCTCTATAATGTACCTGGGAATATCCCTCCCTAAACACATTAACGATGACGCAGACTGGAGCAATCCACTAGATACGCTCTTACAATCTCCAGAACAAAGTCTAAACTCCCTGTCTAATTATCACAAACTACTACAACACCACACAAACACACAAACCACCCACCAAAAAATAAATCGTTGGAAACAAGATATACCCACAATGACAGAAGAAATCTCACAAGAGATAGTTAACCTACATACAAAGCATCTCCCCGCAAGCTCATACCATACTGTGGGCGGACTGGCGCAGTTTGGCCATTTCCAGTTCATATTGTCGTGCAGCTTGTCGCTCTGCACGCTCAGCCTGTCTCTCAGCTCGTCGCTCCTCCATCTCACGCTGGCGTTCCAGAAATTGCAGGTACTCCATTGGGTTAGTGTCGCTTAACTTTTGCAACACTGCCTGGAGCTGAGGAGACTCTGTAGCTGCAGACACACACATTGGTAATGGTGATACAGTCCTTGATAGTATTCCAGGCTGGACAATATCATTTGAATCCAGGTCATAGTGAGTGATTCCTGCTGTAGGCTCATCAAGCGTTTCCTGTGCTTGGAAATCTGTCTCCATTAATTCACGAATCAGCTCCTCCCTCCTTTTCCGATAGGAATCAATGTGTCTGCTTTGGCAAACAACGATTAAGTCATCCAGACTCATGTTTCTATAATTCACGGATTCAGACATTTTGCCAAGTAGAAAAAGTAGAGAAAAAGATTTTGGGGAAGGGCCCTGTGTGTTTACCTGTTCAGTATATATTCTAATGCACCGGCTATTAACCACAGAACTTGGGTTCTGCTCTACAGAGTTACTTAGTTAACACTGTATTATTAGAGATTCTGAGTATAAACACCAAATATCCCAAACGCTGCCAACCAATTGTCACAAACCCCCCGGTCCCAAAACGCCCCAACCACCTATCCGTTATTGGTTGGCAGCGTTTGGGATATTTGGTTGTTTATACTCAGAATCTCTAATAATACAGTGTTAACTAAGTAACTCTGTAGAGCAGAACCCAAGTTCTGTGGTTAATAGCCGGTGCATTAGAATATATACTGAACAGGTAAACACACAGGGCCCTTCCCCAAAATCTTTTTCTCTACTTTTTCTACTTGGCAAAATGTCTGAATCCGTGAATTATAGAAACATGAGTCTGGATGACTTAATCGTTGTTGCCAAAGCAGACACATTGATCCCTATCGGAAAAGGAGGGAGGAGCTGATTCGTGAATTAATGGAGGCAGATTTCCAAGCACAGGAAAGCTGGATGAGCCTACAGCAGGAATCACTCACTATGACCTGGATTCAAATGATATTGTCCAGCCTGGAATACCATCAAGGACTGTATCACCATTACCAATGGTGTGTCTGCGCTACGAGTCTCCTCAGCTCCAGGCAGTGTTGCAAAAGTTTTAGCGACACTAACCCAATGGAGTACCTGCAATTTCTGGAACGCCAGCGTGAGATGGAGAGCGACGAGCTGAGAGACAGGCTGAGCGTGCAGAAGACAAGCTGCACGACATATGAACTGGAAATGGCCAAACTGCGCCAGTCCGCCCACAGTTCATCACCAAGTTCTCCTGGAGCAGGAGGAACAAGTTTACCAGTGAGTCACAAGTTTAAATTTGCAGCAATGGAGAAGGATACAGACATTGATTTGTTCTACGCTCTTTTGAGAGAGCCTGCCGTCAGTATCGTCTGCCTCAGGAGGATTGGGCCAGACATCTGACTCCACACCTGCGCTACAAAGCCCTGGATGCTTTATTAGAGTTACCGGAGGAAAGTGATAACGTTATGGAGTATCAAGGCTGCTATCCTAGCCAAGTACCAGTTGACCCCAGAGGTTTATCGTACAAGGTTCCGGTCCGTACAAAGGAAATCCAACGCCACACTCCAAATCACCAGATGGTTAAAGTGAACAAACGGATTGTTACTGGCTTCAGGGATACCGGAGCAGACATCACTTTGGTTCACTCTAACGGGTTGTGCAAAAGAAAACATCCTCCCGGAATAGCACCCTGACCCTCACGGGGAATAGGGGGCACCCTTCCAAAACATCGCCCAGGCCCGAGTGGAAATCGACTGGGGGGTTGGGAAGCAGGAGAAAGTGTGGGTATCCGGATGATATACCCTGTTCCCAGTGTTGTTGGGGACAGATTTAGGCACATTAGTGGCCCAGTATCAAACCGCCGAAAGCGTCCCGGAGTCCGAAGCTAAAGGTTCAACTCACACAAAGGTATTGTGCTACCGTGCGTGTAGAACAGCTGGAGCAGGGAAGGGGTTTGACAGGACCTAGTTCACAGGTAACTGGGGTGGTAAATGTGCAATGTAAATTATTGTGTATAACAAAGCCTGTATCTGTGGATAGGAATGCATGTATAAGTAATGTTAAGGATGCCAATGATGTAATTGTGATATGTTGTACCGGAAGTAGCAGTTACTGGTGTACTGCTCAGGTCTTGGGTTCAGTGCTGAAAGAGGAAGTCCAGAATCCATTTCAGCCCTGACCTCAGACATGTAGATTGTCAGCAGTTGACCCCCCGTGACAGGGCAACTGGCTGAAACTGGTAGTGGCGCATGGATTGACTCACTACACAGTAACCCCAGTCTGGAGTCACCCAGGAGAAAGGCTTCTGAGTCACATAACAGAGGGGGCCGCCTCCATGTTATGTGTGGAGGGTGATAAAGTGTCTCTAATATATGTATGTTACATGTTAAAAATGTGATGTTCTAAATGAAAATTGTGAAACCTGTCAAAAATGTGTTACCTGTGTTAACAGTCACTCACAGTGTTGGAAGGACTGCTAGGGGACGGTCATTGGAATCAGAGCGGGAGACGCTATTTACAAGTTCGTTTCATGTTCTGATCCAGTTGATCAACCCCTGCCAAGCTTCACCAACTACCCACAGGACAGTTGGTGGAACTTGGGATGCAGAGCAGACTCTGAGATAAAACTGCAGACTGACAGCACACTGAATGAGTTGGGACCTTCAGAGAGAGCAGTAGGGAATGTTAGGTTTCCCCTGGATCACCCTGGTTCAGTCAGGTTGCATAGGGCAGAGTGACTGGGAAGGAGGGCTGGGAGACCAGAGTAGGAGTCCGATAGTACCAGAAACAGTTAAAAATGTGGAAGCTACCATGCTGCTTGATCATGCCATTAGGGTGAAATAATTGAAAATTGGGGGTGCAATTTCAGAATTGTCTATGGGTTTTACATTGAATATCTGTTCGTCACGGGGGTTTGATATAAGGTCTGTTCTGTATACCATACTGTCGGCGGAAGCATCCTGAACACGTTGTTTGACATGTGTTGGAAGAATATCAATGAAGCTCTCCCAGAGTGTGAAAAATTTTTGACTTTTTTTCTCTATTGGTTGTAGCTTCCACCCAGTCCATTCGGAACAGAAATGATAACTTGGTTTTAAATAGTCTCATGGATGGCTGTGTGGGTTCTGTCCATTGTTGGAGTGAGTTTTTCTTGCGCGGCTCATATGTTTAAGAGTAGTTTTTTTGCAACCTGTTGTGATACGGGATGGTTGAGTTGTGACTTATCCAAAGATCGCCCAGAGTGTGTGTAAAGGGGAAAATTGACTAGATGTTCTGTGGAAAAAGTTGATACTTGTTTCCAGAAGTGTTGAATCATTGGGCAGGCCCACATACAGTGAAATAGGGCTGGTTTGGGGTTTTTGCATTTGGGGCATAGGGTCTGGGTCAGGTTCCTGAGCGTCCCAATCGTACGGTGAAATGTAGCCCCTATTAATACTTGAGTGTCAATTCATGGTATGAGCTTGCGGGGAGATGCTTTGTATGTAGGTTAACTATTCTTGTGAGATTTCTTCTGTATTGTGGGTATATCTTGTTTCCAACGATTTATTTTTTGGGGGTGTTTTGTGTGTTTGTGTGGTGTTGTAGTAGTTTGTGATAATTAGACAGGGAGTTTAGACTTTGTTCTGGAGATTGTAAGAGCGTATCTAGTGGATTGCTCCAGTCTGCGTCATCGTTAATGTGTTAGGGAGGGATTTCCCAGGTACAATTATAGGGTGGTGGCCCATTTGAAGGGGAAATTGTGTGACCAATTTGGTGGGTTGCCTGGACCAAGTGAAAGTGCTTCTGATTGTTATAGTTAATTTGTAGTCCAGACAGTTTCCCAATTAGGTCAGGTCTTTCATTATTGCTGGTATAGAATTTAAAGGTTTGGAGATAAATAGTAAGACCTCGTCTGCATGTGCCGATATCTTCAGCTCCACCTCTCCAATTGTGATTCCTGTAAATTAATGTGTGTTGTTTGATAGTTCTGAGTAGCGGGTCAATACTAGATTAAACAGTAAAGGTGAGAACTGGCAGCCTTGTCTGTGTGCCTTTGTGGGTTTGGAATGGACGTGAGAGTTGCGTATTTATTAGTAAGATGTGTTGGTTATTTCTGTGGAGGAATTTGATTAATCTGGTGAATTTGGGCCAAAATTGCGTGTGTCTAAGATTCTGTAAAGGAATTCCCAGGAGATCCTGTCGAAAGCTTTATCCGCATCCAGGCTTAGCAGGATCTCCCTATGGTGGGATTATTGGTATGGGTGTGATTGCGTCTATTGCTGTGCGTTTGGCTTTGGTGTTATTTCTGCCTCAGTAAATCCAAGTTGTGTTTTGTGATCTGCTCTGGCATAATACGGCTAAGTCTGTTTGCCATTATTTAGTTAAGATTTTGTAATCTTGGTTTAATAGTGAATGATGGTCTATAAGATTGGACTGATAGTGGGTCTTTGTTGGTTGAGAAGTAAGATAGTTTAGGAGTCAGTGAAATTTTCTATATGTGTCTCATTGGTGAGTATAGCGTTTATAGAGATCAGTAAGAATAGGGTAGGTAAGGGAGTTATAGTTTGTAGTATTCTGCTGGAAAACTGATTTGATGGATTAGTATTTCTTGTTGTGTATTGGGTTATTGAGTAGTTCTTGTTGTTGGGGTGTAAGTGGGGGGAGAGAGCAGGACCAAATAGGAGTTTGTATCCGTGGTTGAAAAGGTGTGTGTTGTATATAGGGATTCAAAGTAATGTAAAAAATATTTCTGGATTTCAGATTGTGAGGTGATGGTTTTGTTTGTGTTTGCGTTCGTATTTGGAGAATGGAGCATTTGGATGTTGTGGGTTTAGTTAATTTGGTAGTAGAGTGCCTGGTCCGGTTGCCCCACCTATGATATTTGTTTCTTCTAGCATCCACTGAGCATCGGGTTGTGCCAAAAGATAGGTGTCCATGAGGTTTTGTATAGATATATATTTTCTCTGTTGTTTCTGAGGGATCTCCTACATATCTGCTGCACGCCTCCCCGAGATCACGGTTCAGTTGGGTGTATTTCTCTCTATAGACTTTTTTTTGTGTGTAACATATGATATTATATGTCATCACTGCCTTTGAGGTTTGCCACGAAAAGAGCTGGGCGATATATCGTGAGTGTAGTTTTGCCATTGGGTGGTCAGGTTAGTTTTAAAATCCTCTGAGTTGTAAAGGTATGCTGGGAATCTCCATTGGTTTCTCTGGGTGGTTTGTAAATCTAGTTTATGGAGAGTTCTATTGGTGCATGGTCCAATATAGGATATGTTTATGTGGTGTTCGATGTTGTGGGGAACAAGTCGTTAGAAATCAAAATATTGTTATAGTGAGTGTGAGTTATGTGGGTGTGAGTAAAAGGTGAATTGTTAGTCGTTGGATGGAGCAGTCTCAGGGGTCGCAGAGTTCTATGCGAAATTATTTCCAGGAGGGGGGGGGTATGGATGGGGTGATTGCCTGGGTCCAATCTATCTATGGCATTATTTAGAGTATATTGAAATCTCCCCCTAAGATAATTTGGTGTTTGGGTCTGGATAGTAGTTGTGTCAGAAGTTTAGAATAAATTCTCATTTGTTCCATTGGGGGCATATATGTTTATCAGGGTATAGATCTGGGTTTTATTTCAAGGTCAAGGATCAGGAATCTGCCCTCAGGATCCCTTGTCGTGTCTAATATGGTGGTTGGTCGGTCTTTGTGGATTAGTATGGCTAATCCTCTGGTTTTTGTGGTGTGTGAGGCTGAGATGCATTGCACTATCCATGGTGCCTTCAGAACCCTTCTTCAGATTGTTTCCCAGCGAGCAGGGAAACGTCAGGACCTTTCTTTTAGGAGGTGTGGTCCTTGCGCGGTTCCCCCCCAGGAACCCTCCCCCCGGTGAATCGGAAACTGCTGCATTAAAGAAAAAAGAGTAGACAAGGCAAATGGTTATAACAATTAAAAAAACATAACATTACTGTAAATGCATAGTAGTCATAATAGTGAGCATATAATAATTAAACTGAGCCCTAAAGGGAACTGTGGTTCCAAAAAAGACTTTAGGTAAATTGATAGGAATTGCTCCTGTGAGAATTTTTGCAATTTATTTCCATTGTTTATTTTGCAAGTTTTGAAGATATTTACATTTTTGTGTGTGATATGGCAGCAGCATCACCAGGTCCCCTGCACTTCCTGCTTGAAACTGTCAGTCAATCTGCCCGTGTCCCTCCTCCCTTGCAGCCCCCCTGGTCCCTCCACTCATGGACCCCTGGTCCCTCCAGTTGCAGGCCCCCCATGGCCCATTATCTTACAGCCTCATGTGGGCCCGCCCACTCGCGGGTGCTGTGGCCTGCCCACTCGTGGGTTCTTAAGCCCCACCCATGTGTGACTAAGCCCACCCACTCACGGGTGCCGTGGGTTACTCAGACCCCACCTCCCTACAGAAAACTCTGTGGAATCAGCCTTTTCAGGCAGAGTGAGAACTCTGCATAAAAGCTGTTTTCACACAGTGAAAGAGAAGGGCTGTAGATTGCCTTACCTTCTCTGTCAGGACTTCACACAAGAGAGGAGGAGGGACTTCCTGTCTCCCTACACACTGTGAGGAGTTGAGACTGTGCTCGCCGGTGGCACTGTGCAGGAGAAGCCTCAGGAATATCACAAGTCAGCCTCCCACCCATTAACTTTCTGGTCAGTCATTTCTGTATATCTTGGGCTGAGGAGCACGTAGAGAGGTGGTTGATGGCTCGTTTAAAGCTAGGAAACTCGCCTTTCATTTAAACTTAACTTGTTTGGAGACCACAGTTCCCCTTTAATTGAATGTTGGGGTGTGAAGTTTGGGGTTTAGATTGTTTAGTGTATCTTGGTTGTTTCTA
The DNA here is from genome assembly GCA_019447015.1 of Hymenochirus boettgeri. NCBI lineage: Eukaryota > Metazoa > Chordata > Amphibia > Anura > Pipidae > Hymenochirus > Hymenochirus boettgeri. The sequence continues at coordinate 263,288,100 of CM033470.1, read as the reverse complement.
AGGAATTGGGTGATGCTTCCTCCGGGGTGGTGTAAGTCGGGTTTTACCGTTTTCCGTTACTCTCAATTTACTGGGTAGAGCATTTGGAATTTATTTGATGTTATGGTCATGAGAGTATTGACAGACTGGGTTGAAAGTTCCTTTTGGCGCTTACTTATTGTTGAAAAATCTGGAATATTAGAAGTCTGTGGTTATTGACTTCCAAAGTTTTCATTTTGCGATAGGCTGTAGCATTTGTTCTTTATCCTGAAGTCCAGGGATTTCAATCACTGGTCGGGGTCTTTCAGTAGTTTGTCCGTTTTCGGGACCCAGTCTGTGAACTCTTTCCGTATGGAGTTCATTGTGGTGTGGAGTTATATCCAAGCGTTTACCATATTGTGAGTGATAAAATGAACAGATGTTGGCCTTTATATGACTCAGGTATTCCAATAATCCTGAGTTATTTCTCCTTGAACGGTTTTTCCCAGATCGTCCAGCTTATCTTGTAGTTGTTGAGTAGATCTTGTTGACGTCTGGAGGTAGATGTATAGGGTTTATCGAGTCTCCAGGTCGCTTACTCTAGTCTCTAGGGTTGAAATCCTTTGAGTGTTTCGGTGACCTGGGATAGTGCTGATGAAATGGAGGAGTGTAAGACCTCTAGTCGTTTGTCTAGTAAGGCATCATTAAGTTGGATACCTATGGCAATCTTGTTTTGCTTGGGGGGTGGGATGGGATATATGCTTCTATAGTGTCTGCAGTGGGGGTTTTCTTCTCAGTGGAAAGTCGTTTTCTTCCAGGGTGGGAAGGTCGATTTATTCAAAGTTTTGGATATATCTTTATGGTTTGTGGTTTTGGCGTATGTGGTGGTTTGTTTTTGTGTTGTTGTTAAGGTGGTTGGGTTTGATGTCCGGAGGAGCGTTGTTGCGGGTTTTTTGTTTCTTTTGCCCATTTCGGTGTTGGGTTTTTCAATATATTTGTCCATGCTAAAGTTTGGTATTTCTAGAACACAAGCAGGGTATGACACCTCAGTTGATATGATATTTCTGTAAGGTATGTAAGGGCTAATAAGGTTCGATTACATAGTTAGATATTCGTTATTCAGTTCAGTTATCAATTGGTGAGTATAGATTTGGGAAGGTTAAAGGGAGGGGTAAGGGTGGAGGAAAGAGTAAGGAAAAGAGGGAGAAAAGAGCATACATATATACCTATAGATTATGCTAATGGTATTGCTTATTGAGATTTATGGTTATTTGTACTGGTCCTTGAGAGTTTTCTTTGTCTTTCTGGTCGGATGTTAGTCTATGGTTTGGATAGGTGTTTGTGACCAGGTGTTGCGGATTCCAAATTTGTTAGTTGTATGGGGTATTGAAGGGTTGTCTTGAACAGTTAGGATGAGTTGGGTTAACAATTAGACAGGTTCTGATTTGATGACGTACAGAGGATCCAGAGTTAGTGGCACATTGATGTTGGGATGGTTATTCCAAATCTGTGGGTGATATCCTGGAGTTGGATAGTTGCTGGAGGAGTTCCAGTATGTGACAGGTTTATCTGGGGTTAGGATGGTGCTGGTGGAACAGGTATACAAACGGTGTTCCCAGTCGGGTGGTATAGGGGTACAGCCTTGGAGTTTGCCGGGGCACCCCAGTAACTGGGCACCGGGTAAGGATGTTCCGGTGGGTGACAGGCCCCGCTCCGAACCGGGTGAGTTAATGGGTTTGTGGGCTTTCCAGCAAGCAGTCTATGGGTATGGGTTCCCTGTGGGCCTGTTTGTGGTCAAGGCTCAAATCTGTGTATGCTGCCATGTGGTTTTAGGCCTCTGCTTGCGGTGGGGAGCGGCTCGGGCGGGAGTGGGGTCACAGTTTGTCAGTTTTTGGGTCTGGAGCGATACCTGTATTGTTGCTAGATAGGTATGCCTCCTCCAGAGTCCGGGTGTGGGTTCCCGCCGCTCAGCTCTCTTATAGTGTTCCGTCGCTAGGGGCCTTCAGAGTCGGCCCTGCCTTTGATATCCGGTGGCCTGTCCGGGCCACTTGAGGCCCACACCGTCGGGCCTATTCCGACTGCACCCCGCGGGTATGTTTCTGTTTAGGGGAATTCGATTTGTGCCGGTCTGCCGGTGGTAGATATATGTTTGTAAGTTGGTTTTGAGCTGGTAAGCAGTGGCTGTGTTGCGTCCGCCAGCAACGCTAGAATTCGGGGAAATTTGGGGCAAGGAAGGCTGTCGGGTCTCCGTTGTGGTTCCCGTGTGTGCTAGGGCTGTTGCCTTCTTTTTGCCCCGGGTAGCTCAGATATTTCTTTTAATAAGTGTTTTTGTTATGAGCCTCTTGGAGTGTGTAAATGCGGCCGCTCTCAGCATCCTGCCCCCGAGAGTCTCTGCAAAAATTATTTAACCTGCTGGACCTGTGACCTAGGCAGGGTAGGTGCAACTTTTACATGTCATTGTTAGCCAAACCTATAGAAACCACAGCAGACACCTGTTCCCAGTCTTTCCAGGGTTTCAATATGTATATATGGTAAATCTGGAAGGATTGCTCTCTCCGGGTTGATGCACTTATAATTTACCTCCACTACTTTTGCTACTACTTCAAATGGTACTGCCACTTTGCTAAAAACTTGCTTCCACTGTGGGTATTAGTCAGCAACCCAATAACCAATTTGGAATTGCCTAACTTTGGCTGACCTGTTGTATACTCTTCTCTGTGCTTCTGGATATACCATAGTCATTACAGCAGTGATCCTTGCATCTGGGATATATGTTCAAATACTCTGTTTTGTGGGGGGTAACCTCACATTCCAAGTTTCTTTTACTAGTCCAGCAATACACGGGGCCTCCGCTCACCACAAACTGAAATGTGTGAAAATCCTGTGGATGCTTGTGGGAGCTCGCATATGGCAAATAGCAGAGCTGCAAGTAAACAATCCCAGTCCTTACCATCTTTCTGTACGACCCTTTTCAATATCACAAGATCTTAAACTGAAAACTGCAGGAAAGTAACCGTCTGCTGCTCTTAAAAGGGCCATAAACCAAATAAGGGGTGAGAATATAGTGCCCATCCTGGACCCATGCTTTATGTCCTGGGTCCATTTATCTTCTACCCTTTCACCTCCTGCTATTAGTGACTGAATGTATTATTGGGACAATTATTTAATCAATAATCCAGATAATCCAAAATGGAAATCCACAATGACTAATTATTCCCACTAATACGCACACTGGATCATGGTCAATGCGAAGGGTTTTGCACCTGGCCTACATAAGTGGAATCATGTGTTCAGTCAACACATCGCTTGCCTGTGTGCTTGCAAAATATTCAGTGTTTAGCCAATTTAAAGAAATAATAAAGGACAAAAAGAGGTATCTCACCCCTCTGGGAAGTTCTGGGTTTATCCTGAACAACCGTGAGAAGAAAACAAACTCATGCAAGGCCCCAAATTCACAGGAAAGTCCCGCGAACAGTTGATGAAATGTACAAGGCTGCAGAAAGGAGCCAAATGCACAAAATTGTCCTAAAGGGCTGCCACCCACAAAACTATAATGTAACCCACTACTGGCCCCACTGTGTAGTGTAGTAAATTTTACTGTACATCCAGTTCAAATGGTTATCCTGTAACCAGGAGGCTGGCAGAGTCCATATAAGTGCTCTGTCTCTCCTCCGGGAGAATTTTGCCATGTGCACTGAAACTAGCTGGAGGGTAACTCCCACCCTGCCCCCATGGCAGGCTTTTACTGGAGAAGAAGATGAAATAAAATTAAAGTCTGAATTGAGAAAGCCAGTCGAATAACTAGAGAAACATCTTCGTAACTAAACATCAGGTCCAAGTGATGTACTGAATACAGCAGATATAGGATTTGGATGCTAATTGTTCTTTTTTACGTTTCTGTACTGGCAAGTTTTGTAACCAAACCAAGTTAGGAGACCGGTAATTAACTTCTCACTGAATCTTCTCTGCTATACCTGATATTATGCAGTCATATATCCTGACCAGACATAAGGGATAGGCCCCAGGAGCGTGATTTGGATTGCATTTTGTGATCTGATTGCGCCATGTGGTCTGTGACATTCCCTTGCTTTACATATGAAACTTTTAATTTTTCTATATGAAATACCTAATGCTTGACTGAAACACCTCCTGTTACCTTTTCTGTGGGAAATTTATGAATTTAGAAAGATGCCTTCACATTTTCACAGAACCCAACACCTTTCCTCATTTTTCTATTTGCCCATCCTCCTTCTCCACATCATTCCCTCCTAACTTCACCCCCCCCCCTCCCCTGCTTAAAGTAGGAAATAAGGAAATATGGACACTGAAATGTCCAGCCCTAGGAAGAGACATTATCCCTTCCCTTACTTGTGCTGTATTTTGCCAGATTTCTTATTGTGCAATGGAGCTATTGTTACTTTCTCAAAGATTGATTGTGTGGATGTTTCTTTCTCAATATGTAGTTGAGTTTTCTTCTGATTTGCTGATCATTTTAAAACGTTTTACTGTTGCTTTATTTAGTTTTCTTAAAACCTTATTGTAAGGACAAGGCTTAACTTCTGTGACTAATGTTAACAACTTATATCACCAAGCTGGTTTTATGTTAATGGTAAGATTAATCAGAAAATGTAGCAATCAGAATTATGAAATGTACCAGGACTTAGCACTAGCGCTGAGTTGTCAAAGTTCCACTCGTGACGCTGGCTCAAATCATTGTTTCTGTGCATGTGTGGACTATCTATGTGAGAAATAGTCACATTCTAGTTTCTGCTACTAGGTTATAGGACAGGAAAAGGTGTTTAACTTATTTTTTAACACGTTTAACTGTGGTCCATATATAAACATCTTAAGATTTTAATTTCCTATACATGTAAAGCACCCCAAAAAACATAATACTTTCAGTGTCCTTAAAGGGTATGTCCACCAAAAAACTTCTTTTGGGGTTTCAGTTCAGGAGGTAAAGGAGCTGTGTCTTATCTCCCGTTCTTCAATTAAACCTGCAGGAGCCAGGAGCGAGGGCAAGAAATTGTCTGCTGCACCACCATGTAAGGCTGTATACACATAGGGGTTTTATCTAATGAGGCAATATGAGCAAATGCTCAGGGCGGCACCCATGCTAAATATCAGAGAGGCGACAGGCAGAGCTCACTTTAATTTTTTTTCCTTTAGAAAAGTGGCAGGCAGGAGCAGAAGGAAAATAAGCATAGCACCTAGTAGTAACTAGGGGCAGCATTCAAAAGTTTGGCTCAGGGACAAAAACCCTAGAGAGACAGCCCTGTATACCACAAACGTCAATCCTACTAATAATGCCTCCCAACTTTCCAGGGGTGGGGACCTGGACAGAGGTGGAGCCTAATGATACCCTCACTGCCACACCTCGGAACGCCCTGCTCATCGTCGGGTATGTCTCGGAGAAACCATTACGGTGGGGGCATTATATTTTTGGTTTAATTTACATTACGCGATTGGGTGCAAACTTCCAACACGCCACCATTTGATGCTAATAAAAAATGTTGGTTTAAACATTTTGACTCAATCAATGCAAGTATTAGTAGTAGCATTCTGTAACCAAGGACGCTGGGAGTTGTAGTTTTCAAATTTTGGAGTGCCCAGGTTCGACATCACTACCTACTGCCCTAGACTATTACACCATTGTGAAAGCTATAATTTACATGTGTGACATAAACAATCTTCTGATGTAGGAAGTGAAGAAATCAGCACTAGGACCCAGCGGTAACACAATGGAATGGTTTTTATTGCATGACAGCCACCATGGTAGAGAGAACACATGATAGGGCACATGACTAGGAAGCAAAGGAAGTGTTCTGAAAACGCTGAGGACTAGATTTTGCCTGAAGGTGTTTGTACAGAGATTTGGCGTTATTGTAGCACCACAGAACCTGTAAGTAAAATGGACCAGGCGGGTGTGAAACTGCTAAGCAGTGATCCCCATAAAAGAAACTACATTTTGGGTATGATATCATACAAAAAGGTACCTGAGATTGTGTCAGATGCAAAAATGAATGTGTGTATGTAGATCAAACAAGTGATCCCCCAGGTTTAACTTTGTGTTATTGGTGAAGGAAGGCAGGTAAGTTATACTGTGGGCAACCATATTGTGGACCTCCAGAATTTTAAAAACTAGAACTCCCAGCATTCCCAACTGCATTTTATGTTGTATGGTAATTGTTGTGGAATGCTGAGGTGCTTGTTTTTAAAACATGTGAGGTCTGCGGTCAGGGATCCATTTATTACTGCAGATAACAGTAACTGGGTCCTGCAAACAGTAAATTATCTTTATTCATGCATGAAATGTAAAGATTTGCACGAGATTTATAAACCATGTTATTGTTGGTATACAAAATGTATATGATTTTGTGTTTCCTCTTTTGTCCTTGAACATTGGTTGTTATTTATGTTTGATTATGGTATATTAACACGTTCTCATTTATTTATTATTATTTTTTTTTGTCCAGATTAATTGTTTGTCACTGCTAAAAACTTCTGACTGATAACGCTCTGTATCTTCTGGGATTTCTAGTCTTTCACTTCAATGCTTTCTCGGATTCTTAAAGAGATCAAGCCAAGCAGAATGAGCGGAAAGAAATGCAAGGTAAAAAAATAGAGGCCTCTCTGTTCTCCTACTCAAGTTACACAGTGTCACGAAACATGCATATACTATTTAGAACTCCCTCTAGTCACACACAGACAGTTAACATCTGCTTTATAGAGAGGTTTCCTAGCAAGTACTTAACCCCCTATTGTCTGAAGGATACAAAAATGCCTAGACATTCACTCCTTAAGGCGGGTTCACACAATGCAATATTTTGGTCAGATCGACTGATAGTTCAGTAGATCGGGGCGAAATAATTGCATGCGTTTTCGGCAGTTGTCCAACATCAGTCTGTCATGGACGAAATATTTCAATATTTCAGCCCAATCACAAATATCGGAACGTGTGTACATCCTAAGTGGTTGGATTCTATTAGATTGTTGTAATTCTTGTTGGGAGAAATATGGTTTCTATTATTGGATTGAGGTCAAATGTTGACTTGGTTCCATTGTACATCAAGAGGGGGTGAATGGAAGAGGATTCTCAATCAACTTTTTATCTGGAAGCAATTCCAAATATTCTGTTGACATAATATTTACCTTTTTTTTTTGTTCCATGACGCGTATCTGTGGTTAAGATTTGGAACTGTAGCAATCTATGTACAAGTTGTTTCTGGTGACAGATTACAACTAATAAACTTAGTTTTTATTTCATAGTACTAGTTACATTAAAATTCCAAATTGTGTTTGCAAAAAATTTGGTTGCTTTATTTTATTCGGGTAATAAGGGATTCTTCTCCCAAAACTAAGGTACCCATAATCCAAAACAATCACGGCCATACCACACAGGTATGGTACAATGTGTATGGGCGATTGGCTGACAATTGTATTATTTTTTGTGTGTTCCAGCAGCCAAAATGATCGTACAAACACAATATTGATCTATGACCACCATAAGGATGAGTCCTTGAACTGCATGAGAAATGCATTGTGCTTTTACGAATATGTTTCCGTGCATTTCTCTGCATTTTCCCCATGCATTGAGTTTTCTAACCCACCCCAATTTCATTTAAAGCATGTGATCCCACAAAAATGCTGAAAAGTTTGTTTCAATATCTGCGAGAAATACAACCCATACACTTGGGCTGGGCCTATTAAGAGTTGTAGCTGTGTAAATAAAGTTGCAATAGATACAAAAACAATCCAAATTGTATATTTGGGGGCTTGAAGACATGGATGAAAGCTTACTTGCAAATGGTTCATTGCCGGCTTCTCACTGACTGTGCCCGATGCATGCGCGCACAATGCGCAAAGGACTGTGGATTCGTCAGAGACTGTCAGGGTTTGTCAGCCGCACTGGACCATTTGGGATAAGTTCTGCCTTCTATCCTGTTCTTCAGTTAAGCGAACAAGCAAACTTAACATTTGTTGGACATACCCTTAATATGATTGCATATTAAATATGTTCAAATATTCATTATTTAGACCCATTGTGTTACACTGTGTATGATGGCTGTATACCGTATATTGGAGGATAAACAAGCTAAATTCTAAATGAGCCTAAATACTATACTGCTTTTGGTTTCACAGAGAACTTCAGTGTTCATGGGCAGAATGTATGATAACATTATTTCTGCCAATTCTGCTTGTTTGACCAGAATAAAGTTTATTTGAAAATTGTAATCCATAGACTTAATATCAATACCCCTGCTTGCAAAGGGTTTTCTCATTGCTGCAAACCCCCCCCCCCCCATGCTTTAGAGAGCTGAATGGTCAGTTAAAGCTCTGTGCCTGCAGCCTTAAAAACAATATCCTCACACACAAGATTGGCTCGAACTCCTTTACAGCAGTTAGAAACATAAACATTACTACACAACTGTGAAAAAATACTGAAATTTGTGGCAAACTCTCTATAATGTGACTTTCCTAACAAAAAAGAAGAAGAGATGCCATTGCTGCAGCTACAACGTTGACAGAAGCAACTGGTCGACCACCTAAATGTTTGGGTAAGGTGTTGGAAAGATTAAATTGGAGTAATTATTCTTATCCTCGGCCATACTTCGACTTAATATTGGATCAATTTTATGTTGAACATCAAACTTAACTAAATATTGGGTGGACCATTGATTTGCATGTACATTATCAGTCCAGCAGTTATTAGAATATCGACAGGTTAGATTGACACGTAGTAGGCACCATAAGTGTCTATGCATTCCACATCACTATACAGTCAGGAAAAAAATAAAATGAGAAAATAGCTCTTCAGAGATTTACTACTTATACCCTAGTGCTTAGCAATCTAGGATAATCCTCTGACTGGGTATGACATAATAACCCCTAGAATGGCAATCAAATAAATTGTATAAGGAACATAATGTTTTTATCTCCTACATCGCCTTATAAGCCATAAACTCAGAAGCAGAAGATCTGCGATCCTGCAGCTCTCCAGTGTGTCTCTTCTGTTACATAGTATTAAAGGTATAATAAAGACATACTTCATCTAGTTCAACCTTTTTAATTTACCCCCGAACCCTACCTAATAGTTGATCCAGAGGAAGGCAACAGAAAAAAAGCAGTATGAAGAGAAAAAAAATCCTAAAAAAAAAACTATCGGAGATGTATAAAGTTCTTATCATTAAAAATGGTGCTAATTTTGCCCCAACAATCAGAATCTTATTTTTAAAGGACAACTCCACCCTCCTAAGTACATTGTTTAGAAAGAATGGCCTCTTTAAATATGTTGATGTATCATTAGTTGTGTCTATGAATTATTATGAATGCCTGCTATGCTTCTGGATGCCTCATGGAAACTGAGCAATTTAGAAACCTGTACTGAGCCTGGGCATGCTCAGAAGAGGCAGACCGGGGATTAACATGCAATCATTGGCGTGATCTCAACTGTCAATCCATAACTGACCGTTACTAACTGAAAACCAGGAAGCAGAAACAGGGGAAACAGGATATTGTGCAGGATTTCAGGGTAGACTTATATATTTTAGATTTCAAACTATACAGTTTAGAGTTTGGGCGGCTGATTTACCTTATGTAAGTTTTCATTTTGGGGCGGACTTGCCCTTTAACATTTGATAGCTAACATCCGATAGGTTGGGGCAAAATTAGCACCATTTTTAACGATAAGCAGGGTTATTCAATAAAAATTCTTCAGGGTTATTCAATAAAAGTTCTTATCGTTAAAAATGGGCTAATTTTGCCCCAACCAATCAGATGTTAGCTTTCAAATGTTAAATAAAATCTGATTGGTTGGGGCAAAATTAGCACCATTTTTAACAATAAGAACTTTTATTGAATTTCCCTGAGAGAACTTTGGTTTTATTGAATCTCCCTGTTAGTGTTAAAATGGTGCTAATTTTGCCCCAACCAGTCAGAGTTAGCTTTCAAATGTTAAATAAGATCTGATTGGTTGGTGCAAAATTAGCACCATTTAAACAATAAGAACTTATTGAATTTCCCTGAAGAACTTTTAGAATCTCCCTGTGAATGATTAATACCAGTAATTTTCATTTTTTTTCACAAACTTATCCAGTCCTCTCTTAAGCCACAATAAACCCACTATACCACATTGGCTGGTAGACAGTCGCACAGTTTTAACATTTAACTGTAAAGAAACATTTCCTAACTTAAAGGTGAAATTCTCTTTCTAATTTTAAAGGGTATCTGTAAATAAAATTAAATTTTCAGGTAAAGACCTGTCACTCCAGAAGCAGAAATTATATGTCCCTATCCCTGACCTCTTACTAGGATCTTGACTACCTGCCAACACTTTCTGCAACATTTAAGAGAATCAGAGAGAAAGAAGGAGGAGGGAGAGGGAGATGTGTAAGCAGAGCAGTGTCTGGTTGAGGCGTGCAGAACTACAAGAAGGCGTGAGTAAGGGAGGTTTGGGGGCATTTAGGAGCACTCATTAAACATTAAAATTTAATGACAAGCACACCATCTCATTTTACCATCATTATCTGAAATTGTAGTTTCAGATAAGTAAAGTGTGTTTAATGAGTATAGTGACCCTTTAAAGGATGTCCATGAGCCTTTAAAAAAATATTGTCTTACATTTTTATTTTTTTAGTGTTTTATTTCCTTAAGAAAATTTATATTGGCTAGATATACTTATGAAGAGTTATACTCGTGAACAATTGTTTTTTGTTTGTTTTTTTAACCTTAAAAATTTGTAACCTTTTTTTACAGTAACACAAATGCTAAATTTCTCTATTAGAGCATACAGAAGGGGAGATAAAGAAGAAGAAACAATAGTAGTAGGTGGTATATTTCAATTAACGCGGTGAAGGAGGGATCCAAATTACTTGGTTTGTGCAGTCAAGTGTGTATTCTGATTCGTACCTAGCATATTTGTTGGACATTTCTATGGATTTTAGTATTATTGTAACGCCAGGTCAGTGTTATGTCATAATGCTATTTCTTTTTGTCGGGATATCGTGATGATCTGAGGACAATTAAGTTGTTACATGCAGAGAATAATAGTTTTGGCCATGCTCTTCTTTCTATAAGTTCTGGATACATATCTCCTGGGATTGTGTTATTGGAAGGTGTAGCTTTTGTTGTAGGAAGGCGTGTCACTGCTGTCAGTAGTTTTGAAGGAGGGGACATTGTCACATCATGTCCAAAAATGGCTCCGGACTTTTACATTTTGGGCATTCATCATTATCCCTTTTCCCCATTCTATAACATTTTGGTGTGGTGTCAAATTGGTTTGTGGAATTATATTTAGTTGAATTCGTTTATTAGATGACACATCTATATGTGATGAGGCTATGTCTATGGTTTGCTCCATGTCCAAATCAGGAGGCAGGAGGACCATCTGAAGTGGGGATGGACAGCCCTCTTGGGCTACATGTTCATGTATTTGTACATGCGGCATATGAGACCGGTTTGAATGAGGAGTTTAGGATGGTAAGCAATGGGTTGTGAGGTTCTCCCCCGGGGAAACGGCATTAAGACAGTGGCGGAGTTTAAAGTAGTGGAACAGGTATGAAGATGGGAGTAGTGCTTTGTTTTTACTATTTGTTCGAATCTATGGAACCACTTTAGTACAGTCTCTGTGAGTAGAATACAGTAGTTGTGGTAGTGAATACACCAGACCTTAATTCGTTGCCCTTTTCAGAACTCTACATCCAGGATGTCCCTTTTCATATACAGGATTCAAACTGCAGCGAATATTCTAAATGAGGCCATACCAGTTCTTTTTTTTTATATACATAGGATTTCTTGTTTGAAGTCATCTTTCTCATTTTTAAATGAAAGTATTTTTTAATTAAACTCTGGACTTACCAACAGCATTAGCAGTCAGTATATCAAATGCAAACTTTATTGGTGATGCAGGGTAGAATCTGATACTAGAAGTCTGCTTATAAATATATACTTTGCGCCGGCGCACAAACGTCTTTTGCAAAAACAAACAATGCAATCTCCAGTCATAGATTCACATTAACTACTGGCTGTAAAGGTTAGTAGCGTACTTTAAAGAATGGATTGACCTGGGTGTTTGGTAAATTGGGACGTAATGTTGTCAACATGGCTTATGATAACTGGGTATCTGGTAAATGCTGTAAAACAAAAAAATGCTACGGTTGAAAGCAGCAGATAGATGAAAACAGAAGACCTACCACTCCCCCTGTCACAAACCCCCCGGTCCCAAAACGCCCCAACCACCTATCCGTTACCGGAAAACACACTCCAAGCGACCGACAGGCGGACGGAACAGATCAGACCCGGTGGGTTTGGTGAACAAACTATATATTACACAATTAATATTACTAAATATCAATATACTCACTGCCACCACATCCCGATTAAACAGCGGAATGACCTGTTACCTATTTGGGGATATCCGCTCCCCTACTTCTAACAACCTGTAAGGAAATTGGTTATTCACACCTAATATTCTATACACAGTTATACAGTATCTCTATATACCTACACAATACTTCTCTATAGTAGCGTACTTCGAAGACACAGGTTTGTTTTGGGATATACTCAGAATAGGACAATAGCCTATAAATGATTTTTATCATTTATTAAAAGTTGTTAAAAATAGTGCATAAAAATATAAAGAAAAATAAAATAAATCACTGAACATAAAGCAGTAACACAAGTGAGGATAGAATTGGGTAAAAGAAGAAATACTTAGAGATAATTGGCATCTGAATAGTCCATGAGAAGAGTCCAGAACTTGATAATCCAGTTATTGGGAAAATAATAGTCCAAATGATAAGTCCTGCGTTAAGCCAATACGGTCTGTCCAGTTGGCTAGATGTTATTCCAGATGTTCTTGTAGATGTTATGACAGACTCCTTGGGATGAGACCCAGTTCCATTTTTATCCTTTCTTCAGAAAATGGGAGTGGTCTGGTCCCTAGAGGGGTGGACTTGGTTCTGCCCCAGAAGGTTGGTTCCAAGTTTTGGAGGGAATTTCAAATATCGAATTCCAACCCCCGGCCATAATCCATGAACCATACATGTCACATTCAACATAATATCCTGATGGTCCATAACTAATTTTTCCCAACAGAACAAGACCAAATACGACATATCTGGGGTATCCTAGACCTAAGAAGGATAATATCCCAAGTTTGGCTTGGGCTATGATATTGTGTCAGGTCTCTATAAATGTAGAATTAATTACTGGATAAACTGGGGTTATTTATGAAAACCTGAAATAATTCTACATCCGGAATTATTAAGGAATATGAATTGCCTTTGATCTGCCAGTTGGTTTCTGTTCAATTCTCTACTAGGAGATTCCCTGCTAGTTCTGGTGTCTATTTGTCTGGGACTTTGTTTATATATTCACACCTTGCACCTATTGAAGTTAGACCTCCTGCTAAGTCAGCTAATTTAACACCAAATGGCCCTGGCTTTGGGAAAACATGAATTAACTCTGCGAGTACCAGAACAGTGAAACAATGTGGAAGCTACCATGCTGCTTGATCATGCCATTAGGGTGAAATAATCGAAAATTGGGGGTGCAATTTCAGATATTGTCTATGGCGTTTTACATTGAATATCTGTTCGTCACACCCCCCTATCTCTTTACAACCCATATGTCAATCCGCGCTATTCCCCAGATAGTTAACCTACATACAAAGCATCTCCCCGCAAGCTCATACCATGAATTGACACTCAAGTTATTACATAGGGGCTACATTTCACCGTACAGATTGGGACGCATCAGGAACCTGACCCAGACCCTATGCCCCAAATGCAAAAACCCCAAACCAGCCCTATTTCACTGTATGTGGGCCTGCCCAATGATTCAACACTTCTGGAAACAAGTATCAACTTTTTCCACAGAACATCTAGTCAATTATGTCCCCTTTACACCACTCTGGGCGATCTTTGGATAAGTCACAACTCAACCATCCCGTATCACAACAGGTGCAAAAAAACTACTCTTAAACATATGAGCCGCAGCAAGAAAAACCATACTCCAACAATGGACAGAACCCACACAGCCATCCATGAGACTATTTAAAACCAAGTTATCATTTCTGTTCCGAATGGACTGGGTGGAAGCTACAACCAATAGAGAAAATAAAGTCAAAAATTTTTCACACTCTGGGAGAGCTTCATTGATATTCTTCCAACACATGTCAAACAACGTGTTCATGATTGCTTCCAGCCGATAGTATGGTATACAGAACAGACCTTATATCACAACCCCCCTATCTCTTTACAACCCATATGTCAATCCGCGCTATTCCCCCTCTCCCACAGACTCGATACTAAGGATAGACAATACCCCCTATTCTATATGAACCAATCCTATATCACCCCATAACCCAATCCCCGGCGACAAACGCAATGGCAACATCGATTATTTATGACAAGGCATAAAGTTAAGTTAATTTAAAGTTAAAAGGTTCCGCCTATAGAGCGGTATTGATATATTAAAGTTAGAAAATATTCGAGATAATTATTATGCATATTATAGACGATATCCAGATTATATAACCCGAAGATAATATTTAAATAGCTATCAACAATGTTACTGTATGTGCCAATCCCTTTGTTCTTTCTCTTTTTTTTTTCTTTCTCTTAATAATCAGAACACTGAAATGTCTTGCATACAGTTTTTTTTTATTTATCGACTTATGCACTGGTAATGTATATTTCAATGATTGTCTCGAACTTAATAAAAACAATAAAAAAAAAAAAAATAATAATTTTTGCAAAGGAGCAAGGATATATTTTCAGATCTGCCTGGTCTCACAAATGTCATTAAATACGATATTGTCACTGATTTCAATTTAAAAATCATGGTAAAATCCTATTGCATTCCAGAGGCTCGTAGAAAAGCTGTTGCAGAGGAGATTCAAAACTTTTAAAGTGAACTATTCCTTTAATGAAATATCTAAGTTTGATGCTTATCCTATGCCTCAGGTAGATGAATTGATAGAGAGATTTGGACAAGCCAGGTTCATTACTACACTAGATCTTAACAAAGGGTATTGGCAGATACCCTTGACCCAGTAGGCTAGGGGTAAAACTGCATTTTCTACAACTGAGGCCCAATTCCAATACAAGAGAATGTCATTTGGATTACATACACTCCAGCCATGTTCCAAAAGGGCAATGGATAAGTTTTTACACCCCCAAAAAATGTACGTCTGTATACTTGGATGATATTGAAATTTTTAGCACAGACTGGGAGTGCCATCTTCCACAGGTTCAGGCAATATTAGACTCTTTAAACAGGGGAGGTTTCACTGTTAATCCTGAAAAATGTGCCATTGGGATGGAAGAAGCAAGGTACTTGGGTACGTGGTGCAGAGGTATGGTGAAGCCTCAGATTAATAAAGTAGAGGCCATACATAATTGACCCCTAACAAAAAAGCAAGTTTGTGCATTCTTAGGCATTGTTGTACCTATCACAAACATGAATGCAATGTAAACTCCCATCGACAATGTCTGTAAGTGCAGCAATAATTTTCAAATTTATGCCACATTATTCGCAGTCTTTTATTTGTTTATAGCATGGAGTCTGTCTTCAAAGAGGCCATAGGTGTGAAACCTCACTGCCACAGCAGCCAAGCCAGAACTTTTGGCAGGAGAACCCCAGGTTCTAAACCCTTCTGGTTTAGAACTGAGCTAAAACCAAATGTCAGTTCAAAGGCAATTCATATTTCTTAATAATTCAGGATAAACGAGTATGTAATATTTTCATAAATAATTTTGGTTTATACTTGAATCGAGCTGCATTGACCAACCCCTTGCAAAAGATTCCATCTCCAAGGAAACCTGAGGTATTATTCTTCTTAGTCATACGAACTCAGTATAGTTAGTATGGACTATAAGGAAATTGGAGTTTAAAAGTTCCCTCCAAACACAGGTTACACCTTTCAGGGCAGAACCAAACTCACCCTCTAGAGACCAGAACGCTCCCATTTTCAGGAGAAAGGATAAATTGGGATTAAGGACTCAGCCCAAGAGTTCGACATAACATCTTAAGGAACATCTAGCCAATTGGGCGGACCATATATTGGCTTCCATCAGGGAATATCAATTTGGACTGTGTCATTTTCCATATTGGATTAACAAGCTTCCTGGACAGTGCTCATGGACTTTTCAGATGCCATTTATTCTTAAGTATTCTTTCTTTTATCCCATTCTACTCTCACCTGTGTGTTACCTTTATGTTCAGTAAGCTAAGTTAACTTTCTGTATATTTTTTATGCACTCTTTTGTTACCTTTTATTTTTTTATTTTTATTCTGAATATATCCCAAAACGAACTTGTGTCTCTGAAGTTTTATATATATATATATAAAACTGTGTATAGAATAATAGGTGTGGATAACCTTTTTCTTACAGGATTATTATAATTTAGAGGGTGTGGATAACCCCATAGATATATTTAGTAGGTCATTCCGCTGTTCTTGGAATGCTGTGGCAGCTATCGTATAGATATTGAGAAATATTAAGTGTGTGCTATATAGATTTGTTCACTACCTCCTCCTGGTCTGTTCTGTTTTATTGGCTTGTCGGTTACTTGGAATAAGTTTTCCGATAACTGATAGGTAGATAAGCGGATCTGACTTTGCCACTTTAGCTTGTACCACTAACAGGTTTGACAAAGGGGAAAAAGTGATGGTTCAGTGGAGTGAAAAGGCTGAGGAAGCTTTCATACATCTTAAAGCTGCTTTATGTCAATATCCGGTACTGGTTGCCCCTGATTTTTCCAGAGAATTTATTTTTCAGACCAATGCTTCAAGTGTCTCAGTAGGTCAATGGAGAAGAGCACCCTGTGGTTTTTCTTAGTAGAAAACTAACAGCTGCTGAGAGAAACTATGCAGCGGTGGAGCGAGAGTGCCTGGCCATAAAGTGTGCTTTGGACTCTCTGCTGCATTTTTTGCTAGGCCCGGGAATATCACTTGGTTGCGTGTAGTGCCTCCACCACTGGGTTGAGGAAGAGGGGGGATATAGTATAGTATAGTATTTGAGGTTGAATAAAGACATACATCCATCCAGTCCAACCCAACTAGCAATATCCTAATTTCCTGCCTAACTATTGATCCAGAGGAAGACAAAAAAAACCCCACCAAATTTATGAAGGGGGAAAAAATTCCTTCCTGACTCCAAGTGGCAACCCTGACTCCAATATGTTTAAGGACATAAATGATGGGTTCAGGATAGGCGCTATATCACACCCTTATTTGGTTTATGGTCTTTCAGAGGTTTAACTTTCCTGCAGCCTTCAGTGTAAGATCTCTGAGAAGCTTGTGTGGGGGAGGAGAGACAGAATTTTGAGCACAGTCGACTTGCTGTTTGGACCTGGCTGCTGGTCTAAACGGTTTCGTGTGGACGTGAGTAATGGGCTTTCATGTTAAAACCTGAAAATGTTATTTTGCCTGTAAAATGAAAAGTTAAACTTCCTGTGCTGAAGGAAAAGCTATTTGGTTTTGTTTTCCTGAAAAATAAAGCTTTACCTGTTCAACTCACCTGCACTTGTGATCCCTGATCCCCTGAACACAATAAATAGTCTGGCCATCGTAAAGTATTTCCCACTTCCCAGTAAATTATAGGTATTTTTTTAGATTTTTTAAACTTGTTTTTATTTTGGGTAGAGCTACTATTTAAGAAAATGCCCTTTATATCTTTCATCTTTTAAAAGAAATGACTATTGATTTAGATTTTTATGAAGGGGTAAAAATGAAATTAAAGAAACACTACTGATTAGGTAGCAGAAATACAATCATGGATTTATCTAATATATAGCAATAGGTAGGTGTTACTTAATATTTGGTTTTACATGTGTTATGAGAGTGCACACTAGGGTTGAAATATCATTTCATTAACACTGCAAGTCCCATGGAAAGACCTTTTCATTTTTGTGTATTAGTAATTATATGTTAATGTATATGTTTATATGAAGTAATAATATATTCTATTTGGATACTCTCTTTTTAATTATCTTTATAAAAAAACTGTGTTCCCCATTATTTGGTATCCCTTCTTTAAGTTCTTTGTCTTTATATTATGAACCAGATGCTTCTTTTAAATAACTACCTTGTAATAAAGGATATAAATTACAGAGTAGAAGAAACTAGAAAGGGAAAGTTTAAGTATAAACTTTGAATTTGGCTTGAAAGGCCGCATTTTGGAAGGGAATGTGTATGTTTGTGCTGCAGATTTTAAAACTCAATTATGGCAATGATGAGGACATTGTTGTTTTTTTCTTGCCCTTTAAATATGGCTGTCATATGAATGAATGGGTATTTCAGTTTGTGTTTGTACTCATGTCAGGTTGGGGGATAAAAAACTAACTTTTTTGATTACTGAACAAAATTTTGTTTTTTGACTTAAGTTACCCTTTAAATATGGTTGCTACAGGAATGAATGGGTAGCTCAGTTGGTGTATGTACCTGTGTCAAGTTGGAAGTTAAAAACAAACTTTTTTGATTATTGATCAATATTTGTTTTTTTAGTATAGTATAGTATAGTATAGTATTTGAGGTTGAATAAAGACATACGTCCATCCAGTCCAACCCATCTAGCAATATCCTCATTTCCTGCCTAACTGAGGAAGAGGCAGGCAAAAAAACCCCACCAAATTTATGAAGGGAGAAAAAATTCCTTCCTGACTCCAAGTGGCAATCGGAAATTTCCCTGGATCAACTCTAATTTATGTATCAATACCAGTAACTTGCAACATTCCTTGTTTGCAGAAACTCATCCAGCTTTTTTTTGAAACTGACCAATGAACCTGCCATTACAACGTCCACTGGAAGACAGTTCCATAGCTTTACCGTTCTCACAGTGAAAAACCCTTTCCGAGCTTGAAGCCTAAACCTTTTTTCTTCAAGTCTTAAGGGATGTCCTCATGTCCTTTGACATGTTCTATTGGTGAACAATGCCCCAGATAGTTTATTGTATGGCCCGTTAATGTATTTATACACAGTAATCATATCCCCACGCAAGCGCCTTTTCTCCAGCGTACATAATTGTAACTTTTCCAGTCTCTCTTCATATTCAAGCTCCCCCAATCCCCTTATTAATTTAGTTGCCCTCCTCTGAACCCTTTCCATTTCAAAGATGTCCTTTTTGTACATAGGATTCCAAAATTGCACTGCATATTCCAAATGAGGCCTTACCAATGCTTTGTAAAGAGGGAGAATTACATTTTCCTCCCTTGAATCCATGCCTCTCTTTATACAAAACAATACCATGCTGGCTCTGGCTGTTGCCGCCTGGCACTGCTTGCTACCTTTAAGTTTGTTATCCACCAAAACTCCAAGATCCCTTTCCAACAGGGATTCACTTAATACAGAGCCATTTATAGTTGCACAAGGATTGCACAAGGATTTTTAAGTCCAAAATGCATCACCTTACATTTATCAACATTGAATTTCATCTGCCACTTAGCAGCCCAATGTGACAATCTATCTAGATCCCCTTGCAACGATTGCACATCCTCTGAAGTTTTTAATGGTCGACAAAGTTTTGTGTCGTCAGCAAACACAGAAACCTTTTATTTATATTGTATTCATATTTTTGGGTCCATGCCCACAGGGGATCCCATCTCATTGTGTAGGAACTGTATAACCTGTTGCCAGTAAGATTGTATCTGGGGACATGTCCACAACATGTGGTAAAAGGTACCAGGAAGATGCTGGTATTTGGAGCAGTTTGGGCTAAGACTTGTTTTATACTTAGAGATTTGTTGGGGAGTTAAGTAAGCTCTGTATATTATATACATTTGTGTTAGTCTATCAGAGGTCTTGGATGAGACACTCTTAAGGGAATCTAGTATCTCATCCCATTCCTCAGCGTCTATTGGTCCAACATCACGCTTCAACAAGGTTTTTTTGATTTATATTGTATGCATAGTTGGAACATATGGATATATTCATATTCATTCTGTATTCATGTATGTAATTTGTTCTCCTGTTGGGATGTCTGGGGTTAAATTTGTTATTTGTTATTATTTGAGTACACCCTTTCATGCAATTAGTACAACATGGCCGATAGGAGTGTGCATGGCATGAGGGTTACTCACTGAGCATTGTGGGTATAAAGGTCATTCATTCTAAGGGGGAGATACCTCTGATGAAGTGTCTAGTTTGACACAAAACACGTGCTTGTCTTTGTATGTATACAATAAAATCTTGATTTTACCTGCATGGATCTTTATTTTTGTGAAGATGCCATGTGGTTGCAGAGTCTTCTTTTTGTATGCTGAGGTAAATAATGTATGCAGGGGTTAGATTTATGAGCACGGGAAGGGGGTTAGTACATGAGTGTACAGTAAAATATTAAGGTTGCATGCCATTTGTTATTTCACCTCTACCTATCAACAGATATCAATGAAAATGTGTATGTCGAGTTATTTTGAAATTTAAAATGTTACAATTCCAAGCAGTAGGCATGTCAAACACATTCAAAGCAAAGTCTGATAATTGTATTTTCTGGTGTTCCTGAGACTGCTCTTTGACAGCTGCTACTTAAAGGACACAAACAATAAAGATAAATTGCAGTGTTTGGATTCCCCACATAGAAGATATAAATATGGCAAAGGGAGGAATCTGCATACCTCAAGTTTCCTTTATTGTTTATTTGTGGTTTCAACTACAATTGCCTTTATGCTTTAGGTTCACAAAAAGTACCCAAAGATGGGAAAAATGAGAAACGCACCACTGTGGCCTAGCGCTAAAAGCATCCCTTTTTAGGTTCTTGACTTGAATGATTAAGTGGGATATTGTTATGAGATATTATCCCTTTAATAAAGGAGGGATTAGAATGGAAACAACGGAGAATGCTTTACATGTCTCCACATATATAAGCCAAAAGCCCAAAGACTCTGCCACCCATAACTACAGTGCAAACACAATCCTGTAAATATTCCTGCAGTTCAGTGAATTACATCCTAATAATATCCTAGGTGGTACATTCATCACAATATCATTTTAGAAAGATAGTGAAATTATTTATAAATTCTATTTAATATCTATTGTTTATATATAAAAACTGTACACGGCGGGCAGGTAGGTATCTATTGGGGTGGGGAAGGTAAGAATAGATTTTAGTACGGGGCAAGTACTTGCCCTTTAACAAACGGTAATTCTTACAGCACTTTCCTCAATTTTGTATTTAAATGGTTTAAAACATTTGTGTACAGCCGAAACACAAGAGTATTGAATTTGTGTAACAAAATAAACGTTTAAATACCTTGGTATACAGAATAAGCGGGTAATTGTCCATTATAATGATGAGGATAGCCAGCAATCAAGTTTAACATTTAGGATTCACCTGTCAATAAAGTGATTGAACTCCAATTGAAAACAATAAAACCACTCACAGGCTGGATTCTTGTCTACATGCAATGACTGATTATCCAGCGTGATTATCCAAGTGTATATGTTTGTATATGGGGCTACAACATGTGTAATGGGGAGAAACAAGCAAAATCTTTACAACTGTGGCCAGCAATAATTGTACAATTCTCTAATTACGGACCTCAACACATTAAAGCCTCCTACACACGTGAGATCACAGGGGCCAACCCACCATGCACAATGTGTTTGCACGGCCTCTACAGGCGATTATCGTGTCATGTATGGGCACATTTTTTGCCCAAAATGGCTGTCCGGTCAAGTCTCATTGATAATCCATCTGGCGGATAGGGCAACGGTTATCAGCCAAAACATCCGTGCATACAAATTGTGTGGGATGGCCCCCACGATCACACGTGTGTATGCACCTTGAAGCTGGGTACACATATTAGCTATATAGGGCCAATCCCGTCGTGTGTACTCATCTGTCAAAGATGACAGACAGAATCTTGCAGATTAATCAGGGGTGTAAGGGCTAGGCCACACTTATGCGTTCGCACATGCTTTTTGCGTTCGCTATTGCGCCCACAATTTTCGCTAAAATGGAAATCGTGGGAACGCGAAAATTCACGCGATTTCCGAGGCAAATGCGATTGCGCATCCGTTTGCGTTTTGGTAACGCATGCATTTCCATAACGTATAACATCAAAATTGCATGCGCAAAACTCACACGCAAACGCAAAACTCACAAGAATAATGCTCGCGATTTTGTGCGTGATTCCTGTGTGTTGCAGTGTGGCCTCAGCCTAACTGCAGGGGCTTGGGTCCCCCTACCAGATTGGAGGCTGACCTTCTCTCCTAGCCACAATCAGCTGAAGGAAATATACGCGCAATCAGCTGTTTAAAAAAATGGACCCAAACTTTCAGTTTGGTTCCGGATGTTCGGGTCTGGTCTTTTAAACAGCTGATACGCCACTGAGAGAGAGTCCCTTCTAGATAGTTCTTAATCTAAAGACAAGCTAAATCTAAAGGCAACATACAAAAGGACACAACATAGAATATGTTTACACCACCACCAATAGGTATGTAATAGGTCATGTTTGGAGTGTAGACTTTTTGGGCAAGGCTTAGCCCAGCCTGTGATACATCTTAGCCGGTAGGGTGAAATGTATCATTAATGGAGTATTTTTAGTGTTTTTTGTGATACACAGAGATTTCAAAATAAAAGTCCTGAAATTACAAAATAAAAGCACTTTACCTGATAATACATTATCCCAGTTGACATTCTGAAGAGCTGCTTTTAACCTGGGAAAATTTGCTTTCCTGAAATTAAATGTCTTTGTTAACCCAGCGCACTTTTCCTTTCGATAACAAAGTCCAAATGCCACTATTTCATGGTCACTATTCCCCAAGCCTCCAGTTACCTTTATATCTATAATGTGCTCCACAATGTTAGATATTACCAGATCCAACAGAGCTCCTTTTCTAGTAGGAACCTCAACCACCTGTGAGAGAAAATTATCCTGCAGCAAATTCAGGAACTCATCGCCTTTTTCTGTGATGGCAGTTCCACCACACCAATCAATGTCAGGGTAATTGAAGTCCCCCATAATGAGCACACTCCCCAAACTTGCAGCCCTTGCCAACTGCATATGAAGTTGACTATAGTTACCCTTTAAGTATGCCTGCCATGGAAATGGAAGGGAAAGTAAGTAGGTGTGTGTACCTGGGCCAGGTTGGGGGTTAAAAAAACAAACTTTTTTAATGATTAGTCAAAATTTGTTTTTTACTATAGTTACCCTTTAAGTATGGCTTCCATGGGAATGGAAAGGTAGGTCAGTAGGTGGGTGTACCTGTGTCTGTGTGGGGGGCTGGTGGTATAAGCGTTTGTGTTTATGACCCTGAAATAAACTGTTTTGATCTCATGACTCTTAAACCTCGAAATATTTGAGGATTGTTACCAATATACAGGGAGATTCAATAAAAGTTCTTATCGTTTTAAATGGTGCTAATTTTGCCCCAACCAATCAGATGCTATTTAACATTTGTAAGCTTACATCTGATTGGTTGGGGCAAAATTAGCACCATTTTAAACAATAAGAACTTTTATTGAATAACCCTGTTAGTCTATGGGAAAAAATGGCCTGAAATTCACAGATAACGCCGCAATGCTTCTGTGGATTCCAAAGCTTGGTAATAGCACAATTCTCCTATAAGCCCTGCACGTCCCGAATTTCACATCTCAAAAACTGGGGGAGGAGATACAGTCCAAAAAAGCAGAAGAAAAAAAGGAAGAAGAAGAAATAGAAAGAACAGTAATTTGTCTCTTCAAGACAAATTAATGAATAAAAGACTGTTCATTATATAGTAGCTGATTAATTTACACAAAAATCAGTGATTTGAAATGTTGGATCTCTCCCTTATCTTCAAGCAAGACACTTTGTAATGGTGGCTAAAATATTTTTTTTGTTTTAGTGAATAGTTTTGAAACTGTTAAAGAGCATGTCCATCCCTTTAAAAAACTTTTTGGGGTATAGTAGGGCTTCCTCCCCCAGCCCCAACTGCTATAATAGTTTTGTCAGAAACTCCCCCGAACTCTACTTACCTTACCTCTTTCCTCCGAGCATACTGTCCCTGCCCTTGGCCGGACCGGCAGCCGTGTCCGTGATTGGCAACAAATCACGGACAAGGCTGCCGGCAGTGGAGAATGCCGGGATACCACAAAGGGGATTTGTGCTAGGGGGAGGGAGAGCAAAACGGGTGGGAGAGAGAGGGAGAGGGGGGGGGGGGCTGCACTGTGCATGGCAAAATTCTCTTGGAGGAGAGACAGGAGGCAGAGTGCTATTTGGACTCTGCTAGGCTCCTGGTGGCCAGTTTTTGGGACTTTGGAGGGACATTGCAGGGCAGCCAATTGGGAGCTAATCCTATAAGGTAAGGATTTTATTACACTACACAATGGGGCCAGTAGTGGGTAACATTATAGTTTGGGGGGTGGAAATACCCTTTAATTAAAAAAAAATATCCCTTTTGTGCCAATCTCCTTAATTACTAAACAGTAAAAGTACAATGGAGGATTCTGGAATGGCCAAGTCAAAGCTAAAATCTAAATCCAGAGATCAGGATGGTGATGCAGACATTAAAACTCAGAAAAATTCTGCATAGTTGAGTTTACAACTACACCACCCCATTCATTGCCTCTCAACACCCCTTCCTCGCACCCTTATTAACCCCTCTCTTCCCTCTTCTCCACCCCTTCCTGGATGAGAATGTGCTTTTTTGTTTTTTTTGGTCTAATAACCATCAGTCAGTCATGGTGGATCAACGAACGGCCCCCGACCAAATGCATACACACGTGCGATTATCGGCCCAATTGGACGTGCATCTTGATCGGTGGTCGGTGCAAAGATCATACATGTGTACGAGCCTTTAGTGTGGTCAAGCCTAGTTTGCTGGGATCAGTAAAAATGCTAGGGATACAACAAAGTTAAAGATCAAGCAGCAAAGCCCATGCCAGTACAGGGTATCATTGTGATGCCTGACATGCATTACTTACATCCCTGTAAGGCACCATCAAAATATATAAAACCCCAAATTATGTGATGTGATGTGTGTGTATCACTGCAGTTCCTATGGACTCACCACTAGAGGGAGATGGTAAGGTAGTCTCTGCAGTTCCTATTGACGCACCACTAGAGGAAAAAACAAGCACAGAGGCAAAACAGCAATTACATAGACCACAGGTAAGGTTGCTTGGGACAGAGGGGGGACCCTGGATTTGGGACAGAGGGGGGGGGGGGGGTGGTGGGGCGGGGGGGGGGGGCTCTGGATTTGGGACAGAGGGGGGGGCTCTGGATTTGGGACATGGAGGTTAGAAAAAGATGTGGTGCTCAACCCCTAAAGAATTTGGAGAGTAGATAATGGGGATAAAGGTACATCAATTAGAAAAAGAGCAAAAAAAAGTATCCCCCTATACTATCATATCTCATGACAGTTATTAACATCCAGGGTAACAAAAGGTGAGTTAAAATATAACCTTTAATTGGTATACATTAGAACTAATAGCACACATTTTAAAAGACCATCTGAGAGCCGACCAGTAGGGGGGGGCGAAAGAGTGTACACACCTAATGGGATACGCAGCAGCTTGTGTTATCCCAGTGCAAAATACTCATAGTGGGAGACTCTCTCCACCTTTGGCAGGCTCTGTAATATGTAGAGCGACCATTTTAGCATTTCAACACTTCTCCTAGTCTGAAAAACACATCGGTCTAGGTTCAGATGAAAATTAAAAAATCACAAGACCATATGGACACAATATGACATCAATGTATCAGCATACATACTCATCAGCTATGATGGTTCAGGTTGGGAAACCTGCATTATGGAGGGGGGCTATGGCCTTGGGACAAGGAGGAGGGGGGCTATGACCTTGAGACACTAAGGGGGCACTCTGGGCTTCTAGCGCCCCCATTATTGTAATGGGCCTAATGTCTAGTGTATGAATAAACACTAGACATTATCAGCAGATATATGCAATTTCAAAAAACATAAATAAATAACCCTTTCCCTGGAGGCCAACTAAGACTTATACCTGTTTTACTTGACCTATTCCATCCTGACTTTTCATTCTGTCTCTAACAGGAACCGATATGTAGGTACAGAACATGTTACCCAGTTTCCGCTTCACTATCAAGATCTGTGGGAGCAAATGACTAAGATATTTTCACAGGATCCCAAGTAATTTTTTCCTAGTTTCCTAGTTATCTATTTTTAAACTGCTTTGGCTCTTGCAAGACTTGAGGACATGAAACTTTTGGCAGGACACCTCAGTTCTGCTGGACATCTTCCAGACTATACAGTGTAATTATTAACAGTCGTGTGGGGTTTCACAACAGTAGGAGATCATCACAAAATTTAAGACCTGGTACAAAGCTTTACCCAATAAGTGGAATACTACTGCAAAACCAATTCAAATGGCATGCTATACGTATTTCTAATATATTGCTGCTTAAAAGCCTGCACTTCTCTATTGATAAATGAAAGCAATTAGTTTAATAAATTGGCCAAATGTACATTCTGGAGAGTCCACTTCTAGCAGACAAGGCACGAAGGAAAAGCTGTCAGCTAAAAATGGCAAATACTGGTAGGTTAGGACCCAGTAAAAGAAGTCAACCTTAGCACAGTAGCTAGGCTTAAAATAGCATGGACAATTGATTAAACTCATTTGTTTCATTTATCTTTTCACTGTTTATTGCAGTGTGATTAGTAAGGGGTTATTTCTGCAGAACTATCACCAATAAAATGTGAAGGGGATTAGGTTTTTATGATGTTGCTATTATACTGGAGGATTTTCTTTTCTTTATTGACTTGACAGAAGCACCATGCCAGATATGACAGCCGTTGGATAAAATAACACTTTCATTTTACAATCACACTGACAGAAGCATGTTCCACTACTACAAGGGCATGTTCCACTACATTATGGGAATACACAAGGGCTTTTCCAGGAGATATCCAGTTCTGTTCCATCTGGTTTATAGTCAACAACATGGGAGCTGGGAGAATTTCATGGAAATAGATTTTTGTTACTCTGAACATTCCTGCAATCTGCTCTGCAGACCTAATGAATCCACAGATTCAGTTACCCAGAAAACAGCTTGATTGTTGATGTTTGAAATGTGCCTTTTTAATAGAATAGTTCATATTTCTAGTATAATTTAATTTCAATCAGTTCAGAACTCAATATATGGTAGATAACTAAAACATACCCTGTGATTTGTATTTATATCTCCTTTAACCAGTTCTGTACAACAAAATGCTTAAAGGACAAGTTCACCTTCAGATTGATGCAGTGATCATCTGGGGCTTAGCCACTTCCTAGTAGTAGGATGATCCTTTTCTGTTGCGTACTTTTCCATTCAAATGTCTTTGGATGTGTTCATTAATAAACATAGTATCAAAGCAATGACATTTTTTCATTGAACTTGGATGGAACCCAAACGTGTACTGTGTTTTAAACCCCCCCCCCCCATCAAAGAAACAACAACATTTGTTTAGCTGATTTGGATTATGCAGACAAATGCACATCCACCAATCACATAAAACATCCATAAGTACAAAGTTCACTGGGTTAACAAAAAATTTTAACTGTTGGAAAAGGTAATTTTACGCTGTTAAAGGAATCACTCGGGGACGGGGGGGGGGGGGGGTTGTTCCTAGTTAAGGATACTGAACAGAAGTGGACTGTTTTTAAAGGGGTATTAAACAATTACATTTCTAAATTTATACCTTTAGGGAACTAGTGAAAAAATTAGGTCCACTCCTGGCTGGCTTAATGCACAGGTAAAAAGGGAAATGGAAAAAAAGAAAATGGCTTTTAAAATTTTTAAATCAAAGGGTTTAGAACAGGCTCAGGCATTATAAAAGCTGTAGTAAGGAGTGCAAGAAAGCAATTAAACTAGTTAAAATAGAAAATGAAATGTGGATAGCAGAACAAAGCAAGTCCAAGCCCAAAATGTTTTTCAAGTATATCAATAGTAAAAAGATGAGGACTGAGTATGTTGGACCACTAAATAATGGGGCTAAAATGGTTATAGAGGACGCTGAAAAGGCTAATATGCTAAACTGTTTTTCCCCCTCAGTATTCACTATAGAGAATCCTAGTCCTTATAGCAGAGACTGTAGTAATAATATGAAGGGTATGAATGGGGTATATTCACTTTGGCTGACAGAGGATATGGAACGGAAACAATTAGACAAAGGTAATATCAATAAAGACACAGGACCAGATGGAATACATCCACAGATCTAAAAGGGTATGTCCACCAATATTTAAAGTATGTTTTATGAAGTTTAACTGAAGGTAAATGAGCTATGTTTTACCTCCCGCTCGCAGTGCTGATGATGTCCAACACCACTGGCGTTCTTCGACGCATCCACAGTCCTTTGCACAAGGGAGTGTGGATGCATTGAGACCTGTCCATGAGAAGCTGGCACTGGAGCGATCTGAGTTTCTTCTTCTCCAGTGCAGGTTTTACTGAAAAAGGGGAGGTAAAGGGGAGTTAATATTCGAAAATAGCGCGAGTGAAAGTAAAATTGATTTTTCGATTGTCCTGGATATACGAACATGTTCCTTAGACCATTTCCCAGGTCCCACAGCCACTTACATTAAGTTACCATTGATATTTTAATTGTATTTCATTAGAACTTTTCAAACTATTTGACTCCC
Source organism: Hymenochirus boettgeri (assembly GCA_019447015.1). Classification (NCBI taxonomy): domain Eukaryota; kingdom Metazoa; phylum Chordata; class Amphibia; order Anura; family Pipidae; genus Hymenochirus; species Hymenochirus boettgeri. The sequence goes on along the minus strand of CM033470.1, from coordinate 263,259,560 downwards.
ATTGACTTTAATGGGTCCGTTTTCGAACTTTCAATATAGTTCGAAAATGGACCGAACTTTCGAAAGTTCAGCCATCTCTAGTATTAACAAAAACTGTAGTGCTGGTTGATCCTTGAATACTTTCCATATGGAGTCAGGAAGGAATACCTACCCTTCCACTATTTTTAGAAGTTTAGCTGGGTTTAAAGAGGAGGGATTGGTTGGATTAGATGGACGTATGTCTTTAATTCAACCTCAATTACTATGTAACTATGTAATCTGATTGCAAATTAAAATCACAGGAAAAATGTTGTACCACATATTGGGTTTTTAGAGAACTGGGCTGACTTTTCTGACTTTAGTAGAGACGGATTGCACTTCAATGGTGATGGTGCAGCTGTTTTGGGGGAGAAGATGGCTAGGGGGTTGGAGGAGATTTTAAACTAGGTATGGGGGGGAGGGTACGTTGAACTACACACTGCTCTGAACTACATCAGAGCAGTGAAAATGCTCTGATTTGTATGTGGGGGAGACCAAACAGCAACTGCATCAACGTATGGCCCAGCACAGAAGAGCCAATTCCTCGGGTCAGGACTCAGCCGTGTACCTGCATCTTAAGGATGAAGGACATACCTTTGAAGATTGTAATGTTAACATATTGGCAAAGGAACATGACTGGTTCAAGAGAGGTGTCAAGGAGGCCATTTATGTCAAAATAAAGAAACCAAGCCTAAATAGAGGTGGGGGGTTCGACACCAACCGTCTGCCATGTACAATGCTGTTTTGACACCTTACCTTGGGTTTTCCTATAACACCTCTTAGCCACTATGCAATCCCGCCCTTAACACTTGGCTGTGATATGCTAATTGGGATTTGCCAGGGTACATAATTGCCACAGATTCTTGTACAAGTCATTCTGAATTGAGAAAGCCAGTCGGATGACTAGCGAAACGTCTTCAAGTCTTCTACTAAACTTCAAGTCCAGCTGATGTAATTGAATACATCAGATATAATCTGCTAAACCGTTTTTTTACATCAGTTTTTACTGTTGAGAATCCTTGTCCTTACAGCAGGGATTGTAATAATGTGCAGGGAAGAAATGAAGAGTATACACATTGGCTAACAGAGGATATGGTACGGAAACAATTAGACAAAGTTAATATCAATAAAGCCCCAGGACCAGATGGATTGCATCCTCGGATTTTAAAAGAGTTTAGTTCAGTTCTATCTAGACCGCTGTTTCTCATCATTTCAGATTCGCTTTGGTCTGGGGATGTGCCTCTGGATTGGAAAAAAGCCAATGTAATACCAATATTCAAAAAAGGTAGTCGTTCTCAGCCTTGTAACTATAGACCTATAAGCCTAACATCAGTGGTAGGGAAGGTGCTGGAAACTTTGTTAAGGGATCATATCCTTGACTTTGTCTCCAGAGATCATCTTATTAGTAGTAGTCAGCATGGATTTATGAGAAATAGATCAAGCCAGATAAATTTAAAGGGCATGTCCACCCTTATAAAAATTTGCCCTATAATAGTATGCCTTCCCCCAGCCCCAACTGCTATAAAATAATTTTAAGAAAGTGCCCAGATCTTTACTTACCTTCCCTCTCTCCTCCGATGCCCGGTCTGGCCCGGCTTTCTGCTTGCAAGACACAGCAAGCAGGGGGCGGGACGGGCAGCCGTGTCCGTGATTGGCTGAGAGGCAGCCAATCACGGACGCGGCTGCCGGCTTCTCAGAATGCCGGGGGAGAGGGGGAAGGTAAGTAGAATTCGGGGGACTTTCTTAAAATTATTTTTTAGCGGTTGGGGCTGGAGGAAGAAATTCCTGCCAATCACATTTCCTTGTTACTTGATGATCCCTTCCTGCTTCATAGCAAAACAAGCAACTTACAGGGATATTCAATAAAATCCATGCAACCCGATGTAATATGGGCTCAACATGAGCTCCTTTTCCAAATGTTATCTTGGTATACAGAATAAGCAGGGAATTGGCCAAAATGATAAGGATAACCAGCAATCAAGTTTTACATTAAAGCTAGGTACACACAGTACCTATAAAGCCCTGATACCAATGGTTTCGGGGCTTTATCGATACTGTGTGTACCTTGCTCTTCCCGCCGAACGTTCGGGTTGGCCGAGCGCTTGTTCGGAAAAGAGGGAAAATTTCCCCCCGCCGTGGTTGACTCCCTATAGGGACCTGTCAATAAAGTGATTGAATTTCAATTGACACCCATAAAACAACACACAGCCTGGATTCTTTTCTTGTCTTGACTGCAATTTCTTACTTAACCCAATAATTTTCTTATATCTAATCATGCTCTATAAAATAGTCTGCCGCTGACCAATTTGTATGTTTTGTATGTATGTATGTAAGTGTATGTTTATTTATATAGTGCCACTAGGGGACGCCGCGCTGTACAATATAAAATACAAAAAGTCATACAAGGGTGACAGTAAATAAATACATAAATAAGTATGAGCATCACTAAATATACTACTGCTTAAAACATGTAACATGAGGAAAGAGGTCCCTGCCCCTTAGAGCTTACAATCAACTTAGGTGGGTAACATACAGATACATAGGAAAGGGTGGAAGCAATAACTGGTGCAGTATCAACAGTCCTATGTTGTGCTGTGCTCAGAGAGATAGCTTGACAGGCTAGATTTAAACTTGTTTATTGAGGTTTCTTGACGTAGAGAGGGGAATAGAATTCCAGAGGACAGGAGCCAAAAGAGGAAAGGTTTAAGGCAAGAGGAGACAGTGTTGAGTGGAGGGTCTACATAAGAGATGGTTCTGTGATGAGCAGAGGGTACGGGCAGGGACATATGGGGACACTAAAGAAGAAATATAAGAAGGAGCAGTAGAGCGAAGGGATTTAATTGTTAAGAGAAGGATTTTGTAGATAATGCGTTGTTTAATAGGAAGCCAGGTAGATGTGCGGCAGAGAGGAGATTTAATATTCCAATTGTTAGAGAGCGAGACAATGCGTGCGGAAGACTTAAGTATGGTCTGAAGAGGAGAAAGATGGGAAGCAGGAAGTCCAGAAAGCAGATGGTTACAATAATCCAGACGTGAAAGAATGAGAGCATGGATAAGCATAGCAGTAGTTGGAAGCGAACGGAATCTACGGATCTTCGCAATGAAAAAAGCGACAGGTTTTAGCAACATAGTTAATGTGATTGGAAAAGGAAAGAGAGGAGTCAATAATAACCCCTAAGCAACGTGCATATACATGCACATATAGTAACATGTAGTACTTATAGTAACTATCATGTAGCCTCTGTCCGACGGTTAGTGGAATAGTGTTAGTGTTTATAAAGCTTTCCCACAGTGAAAAGTATTGTCCAACGCATCTTTCTTTGTCAAGGGTGGCTTCAACCCAGTTCCTACAGAGCAGATGTGATAATTTATTTAGCCATGTAGAGCACCAGGGGTGGAGATGCCATTTTTTTGTCCAGTGTTGTAAAATGTTTTTTCTACCAGCTGATGGTATGTATAGAAGTAGAATGTCTAGGTGCCCAAAGAGGCCCAAACAGTTGTAAAAGGAACATAATACAATAGATTGTGTTGTAAAGGATACCACCTGGAAACAAAAGTTTTGGAAGTGAGGGAAGGACCATAAACTATGTAATAGGTCAGGTTTGGAGTGTAGACTTTTTGGGCAAGGCTTAGCCCAGCCTGTGATACATCTTAGCCGGTAGGGTGAAATGTATCATTTATGGAGTATTTTTGTGTTTTTTGTGACACACAGAGATTTCAAAATAAAAGTCCTGAAATTACAAAATAAAAGCACAAAAATAAGAAGACATTTATTTAAATAGAATGAAGTTTGAAGTATACACGCCTTTTTTCAGCGTTCTTGCGTTTTAAAACTTGAACACACACAGACACACATTCATGTTGTAGCCACACTACACGGGACAGAAGCATGTGTTTCTGTGCGTTTGCGCTGTGATTTTCCAAAAATTCTGTTCTTGGAAGGCGTGCAATCTGCACAAAAAAGGTGATTGCATGCACTCCGGTAACGGATTGGAGCGCAGTGCAAACAGTGTGGCCTGACACATTTCAATGCACTGGCATGTGCATCTCACATGCTATTACAAAACGCAATTGTAAGTGGGTGAGAATCGTGATAGTGTGGCATATGCCTTATAGAGATTTGTGCAATCTTTAAATGATCATTCATGTCCAATGACATGTACCCACCTTAAGAGTCCCTTCTAGATAGTTCTTAATCTAAAGACAAGCTAAATCTAAAGGCAACATACAAAAGGACACAACATAGAATATGTTTACACCATCACTTCTTCAGATTCCCTATAAACCATAAATATGGACAGAGGTGCCACTTGTCTTTTCCCCCTACAGAGATGAGTGACAGACCCCATATTCTTGCTTCTTCACCTCTTGACTTTTCATATCTAGATACAGCCATATTATAACAGGTCTCCCAACTGAAGGCATTTTATCAAAGTTATTTCTGGCAGTCACTGGCTATGCAGCTAAACTCAGAGGGCTCATCTCACATACCAGCCAGCAGATGATCCTGCCAATCACATTTCCTTGTTACTTGATGATCCCTTCCTGCTTCATAGCAAAACAAGCAACTTACAGGGATATTCAATAAAATCCATGCAACCCGATGTAATATGGGCTCAACATGAGCTCCTTTTCCAAATGTTATCTTGGTATACAGAATAAGCAGGGAATTGGCCAAAATGATAAGGATAACCAGCAATCAAGTTTTACATTAAAGCTAGGTACACACAGTACCTATAAAGCCCTGATACCAATGGTTTCGGGGCTTTATCGATACTGTGTGTACCTTGCTCTTCCCGCCGAACGTTCGGGTTGGCCGAGCGCTTGTTCGGAAAAGAGGGAAAATTTCCCCCCGCCGTGGTTGACTCCCTATAGGGACCTGTCAATAAAGTGATTGAATTTCAATTGACACCCATAAAACAACACACAGCCTGGATTCTTTTCTTGTCTTGACTGCAATTTCTTACTTAACCCAATAATTTTCTTATATCTAATCATGCTCTATAAAATAGTCTGCCGCTGACCAATTTGTATGTTTTGTATGTATGTATGTAAGTGTATGTTTATTTATATAGTGCCACTAGGGGACGCCGCGCTGTACAATATAAAATACAAAAAGTCATACAAGGGTGACAGTAAATAAATACATAAATAAGTATGAGCATCACTAAATATACTACTGCTTAAAACATGTAACATGAGGAAAGAGGTCCCTGCCCCTTAGAGCTTACAATCAACTTAGGTGGGTAACATACAGATACATAGGAAAGGGTGGAAGCAATAACTGGTGCAGTATCAACAGTCCTATGTTGTGCTGTGCTCAGAGAGATAGCTTGACAGGCTAGATTTAAACTTGTTTATTGAGGTTTCTTGACGTAGAGAGGGGAATAGAATTCCAGAGGACAGGAGCCAAAAGAGGAAAGGTTTAAGGCAAGAGGAGACAGTGTTGAGTGGAGGGTCTACATAAGAGATGGTTCTGTGATGAGCAGAGGGTACGGGCAGGGACATATGGGGACACTAAAGAAGAAATATAAGAAGGAGCAGTAGAGCGAAGGGATTTAATTGTTAAGAGAAGGATTTTGTAGATAATGCGTTGTTTAATAGGAAGCCAGGTAGATGTGCGGCAGAGAGGAGATTTAATATTCCAATTGTTAGAGAGCGAGACAATGCGTGCGGAAGACTTAAGTATGGTCTGAAGAGGAGAAAGATGGGAAGCAGGAAGTCCAGAAAGCAGATGGTTACAATAATCCAGACGTGAAAGAATGAGAGCATGGATAAGCATAGCAGTAGTTGGAAGCGAACGGAATCTACGGATCTTCGCAATGAAAAAAGCGACAGGTTTTAGCAACATAGTTAATGTGATTGGAAAAGGAAAGAGAGGAGTCAATAATAACCCCTAAGCAACGTGCATATACATGCACATATAGTAACATGTAGTACTTATAGTAACTATCATGTAGCCTCTGTCCGACGGTTAGTGGAATAGTGTTAGTGTTTATAAAGCTTTCCCACAGTGAAAAGTATTGTCCAACGCATCTTTCTTTGTCAAGGGTGGCTTCAACCCAGTTCCTACAGAGCAGATGTGATAATTTATTTAGCCATGTAGAGCACCAGGGGTGGAGATGCCATTTTTTTGTCCAGTGTTGTAAAATGTTTTTTCTACCAGCTGATGGTATGTATAGAAGTAGAATGTCTAGGTGCCCAAAGAGGCCCAAACAGTTGTAAAAGGAACATAATACAATAGATTGTGTTGTAAAGGATACCACCTGGAAACAAAAGTTTTGGAAGTGAGGGAAGGACCATAAACTATGTAATAGGTCAGGTTTGGAGTGTAGACTTTTTGGGCAAGGCTTAGCCCAGCCTGTGATACATCTTAGCCGGTAGGGTGAAATGTATCATTTATGGAGTATTTTTGTGTTTTTTGTGACACACAGAGATTTCAAAATAAAAGTCCTGAAATTACAAAATAAAAGCATCCTGCCAATCACATTTCCTTGTTACTTGATGATCCCTTCCTGCTTCATAGCAAAACAAGCAACTTACAGGGATATTCAATAAAATCCATGCAACCCGATGTAATATGGGCTCAACATGAGCTCCTTTTCCAAATGTTATCTTGGTATACAGAATAAGCAGGGAATTGGCCAAAATGATAAGGATAACCAGCAATCAAGTTTTACATTAAAGCTAGGTACACACAGTACCTATAAAGCCCTGATACCAATGGTTTCGGGGCTTTATCGATACTGTGTGTACCTTGCTCTTCCCGCCGAACGTTCGGGTTGGCCGAGCGCTTGTTCGGAAAAGAGGGAAAATTTCCCCCCGCCGTGGTTGACTCCCTATAGGGACCTGTCAATAAAGTGATTGAATTTCAATTGACACCCATAAAACAACACACAGCCTGGATTCTTTTCTTGTCTTGACTGCAATTTCTTACTTAACCCAATAATTTTCTTATATCTAATCATGCTCTATAAAATAGTCTGCCGCTGACCAATTTGTATGTTTTGTATGTATGTATGTAAGTGTATGTTTATTTATATAGTGCCACTAGGGGACGCCGCGCTGTACAATATAAAATACAAAAAGTCATACAAGGGTGACAGTAAATAAATACATAAATAAGTATGAGCATCACTAAATATACTACTGCTTAAAACATGTAACATGAGGAAAGAGGTCCCTGCCCCTTAGAGCTTACAATCAACTTAGGTGGGTAACATACAGATACATAGGAAAGGGTGGAAGCAATAACTGGTGCAGTATCAACAGTCCTATGTTGTGCTGTGCTCAGAGAGATAGCTTGACAGGCTAGATTTAAACTTGTTTATTGAGGTTTCTTGACGTAGAGAGGGGAATAGAATTCCAGAGGACAGGAGCCAAAAGAGGAAAGGTTTAAGGCAAGAGGAGACAGTGTTGAGTGGAGGGTCTACATAAGAGATGGTTCTGTGATGAGCAGAGGGTACGGGCAGGGACATATGGGGACACTAAAGAAGAAATATAAGAAGGAGCAGTAGAGCGAAGGGATTTAATTGTTAAGAGAAGGATTTTGTAGATAATGCGTTGTTTAATAGGAAGCCAGGTAGATGTGCGGCAGAGAGGAGATTTAATATTCCAATTGTTAGAGAGCGAGACAATGCGTGCGGAAGACTTAAGTATGGTCTGAAGAGGAGAAAGATGGGAAGCAGGAAGTCCAGAAAGCAGATGGTTACAATAATCCAGACGTGAAAGAATGAGAGCATGGATAAGCATAGCAGTAGTTGGAAGCGAACGGAATCTACGGATCTTCGCAATGAAAAAAGCGACAGGTTTTAGCAACATAGTTAATGTGATTGGAAAAGGAAAGAGAGGAGTCAATAATAACCCCTAAGCAACGTGCATATACATGCACATATAGTAACATGTAGTACTTATAGTAACTATCATGTAGCCTCTGTCCGACGGTTAGTGGAATAGTGTTAGTGTTTATAAAGCTTTCCCACAGTGAAAAGTATTGTCCAACGCATCTTTCTTTGTCAAGGGTGGCTTCAACCCAGTTCCTACAGAGCAGATGTGATAATTTATTTAGCCATGTAGAGCACCAGGGGTGGAGATGCCATTTTTTTGTCCAGTGTTGTAAAATGTTTTTTCTACCAGCTGATGGTATGTATAGAAGTAGAATGTCTAGGTGCCCAAAGAGGCCCAAACAGTTGTAAAAGGAACATAATACAATAGATTGTGTTGTAAAGGATACCACCTGGAAACAAAAGTTTTGGAAGTGAGGGAAGGACCATAAACTATGTAATAGGTCAGGTTTGGAGTGTAGACTTTTTGGGCAAGGCTTAGCCCAGCCTGTGATACATCTTAGCCGGTAGGGTGAAATGTATCATTTATGGAGTATTTTTGTGTTTTTTGTGACACACAGAGATTTCAAAATAAAAGTCCTGAAATTACAAAATAAAAGCACAAAAATAAGAAGACATTTATTTAAATAGAATGAAGTTTGAAGTATACACGCCTTTTTTCAGCGTTCTTGCGTTTTAAAACTTGAACACACACAGACACACATTCATGTTGTAGCCACACTACACGGGACAGAAGCATGTGTTTCTGTGCGTTTGCGCTGTGATTTTCCAAAAATTCTGTTCTTGGAAGGCGTGCAATCTGCACAAAAAAGGTGATTGCATGCACTCCGGTAACGGATTGGAGCGCAGTGCAAACAGTGTGGCCTGACACATTTCAATGCACTGGCATGTGCATCTCACATGCTATTACAAAACGCAATTGTAAGTGGGTGAGAATCGTGATAGTGTGGCATATGCCTTATAGAGATTTGTGCAATCTTTAAATGATCATTCATGTCCAATGACATGTACCCACCTTAAGAGTCCCTTCTAGATAGTTCTTAATCTAAAGACAAGCTAAATCTAAAGGCAACATACAAAAGGACACAACATAGAATATGTTTACACCATCACTTCTTCAGATTCCCTATAAACCATAAATATGGACAGAGGTGCCACTTGTCTTTTCCCCCTACAGAGATGAGTGACAGACCCCATATTCTTGCTTCTTCACCTCTTGACTTTTCATATCTAGATACAGCCATATTATAACAGGTCTCCCAACTGAAGGCATTTTATCAAAGTTATTTCTGGCAGTCACTGGCTATGCAGCTAAACTCAGAGGGCTCATCTCACATACCAGCCAGCAGATGATCCTGCCAATCACATTTCCTTGTTACTTGATGATCCCTTCCTGCTTCATAGCAAAACAAGCAACTTACAGGGATATTCAATAAAATCCATGCAACCCGATGTAATATGGGCTCAACATGAGCTCCTTTTCCAAATGTTATCTTGGTATACAGAATAAGCAGGGAATTGGCCAAAATGATAAGGATAACCAGCAATCAAGTTTTACATTAAAGCTAGGTACACACAGTACCTATAAAGCCCTGATACCAATGGTTTCGGGGCTTTATCGATACTGTGTGTACCTTGCTCTTCCCGCCGAACGTTCGGGTTGGCCGAGCGCTTGTTCGGAAAAGAGGGAAAATTTCCCCCCGCCGTGGTTGACTCCCTATAGGGACCTGTCAATAAAGTGATTGAATTTCAATTGACACCCATAAAACAACACACAGCCTGGATTCTTTTCTTGTCTTGACTGCAATTTCTTACTTAACCCAATAATTTTCTTATATCTAATCATGCTCTATAAAATAGTCTGCCGCTGACCAATTTGTATGTTTTGTATGTATGTATGTAAGTGTATGTTTATTTATATAGTGCCACTAGGGGACGCCGCGCTGTACAATATAAAATACAAAAAGTCATACAAGGGTGACAGTAAATAAATACATAAATAAGTATGAGCATCACTAAATATACTACTGCTTAAAACATGTAACATGAGGAAAGAGGTCCCTGCCCCTTAGAGCTTACAATCAACTTAGGTGGGTAACATACAGATACATAGGAAAGGGTGGAAGCAATAACTGGTGCAGTATCAACAGTCCTATGTTGTGCTGTGCTCAGAGAGATAGCTTGACAGGCTAGATTTAAACTTGTTTATTGAGGTTTCTTGACGTAGAGAGGGGAATAGAATTCCAGAGGACAGGAGCCAAAAGAGGAAAGGTTTAAGGCAAGAGGAGACAGTGTTGAGTGGAGGGTCTACATAAGAGATGGTTCTGTGATGAGCAGAGGGTACGGGCAGGGACATATGGGGACACTAAAGAAGAAATATAAGAAGGAGCAGTAGAGCGAAGGGATTTAATTGTTAAGAGAAGGATTTTGTAGATAATGCGTTGTTTAATAGGAAGCCAGGTAGATGTGCGGCAGAGAGGAGATTTAATATTCCAATTGTTAGAGAGCGAGACAATGCGTGCGGAAGACTTAAGTATGGTCTGAAGAGGAGAAAGATGGGAAGCAGGAAGTCCAGAAAGCAGATGGTTACAATAATCCAGACGTGAAAGAATGAGAGCATGGATAAGCATAGCAGTAGTTGGAAGCGAACGGAATCTACGGATCTTCGCAATGAAAAAAGCGACAGGTTTTAGCAACATAGTTAATGTGATTGGAAAAGGAAAGAGAGGAGTCAATAATAACCCCTAAGCAACGTGCATATACATGCACATATAGTAACATGTAGTACTTATAGTAACTATCATGTAGCCTCTGTCCGACGGTTAGTGGAATAGTGTTAGTGTTTATAAAGCTTTCCCACAGTGAAAAGTATTGTCCAACGCATCTTTCTTTGTCAAGGGTGGCTTCAACCCAGTTCCTACAGAGCAGATGTGATAATTTATTTAGCCATGTAGAGCACCAGGGGTGGAGATGCCATTTTTTTGTCCAGTGTTGTAAAATGTTTTTTCTACCAGCTGATGGTATGTATAGAAGTAGAATGTCTAGGTGCCCAAAGAGGCCCAAACAGTTGTAAAAGGAACATAATACAATAGATTGTGTTGTAAAGGATACCACCTGGAAACAAAAGTTTTGGAAGTGAGGGAAGGACCATAAACTATGTAATAGGTCAGGTTTGGAGTGTAGACTTTTTGGGCAAGGCTTAGCCCAGCCTGTGATACATCTTAGCCGGTAGGGTGAAATGTATCATTTATGGAGTATTTTTGTGTTTTTTGTGACACACAGAGATTTCAAAATAAAAGTCCTGAAATTACAAAAATAACAAAAGCACAAAAATAAGAAGACATTTATTTAAATAGATAGTTTGAAGTATACACGCCTTTTTTCAGCGTTCTTGCGTTTTAAAACTTGAACACACACAGAACACACATTCATGTTGTAGCCACACTACACGGGACAGAAGCATGTGTTTCTGTGCGTTTGCGCTGTGATTTTCCAAAAATTCTGTTCTTGGAAGGCGTGCAATCTGCACAAAAAAGGTGATTGCATGCACTCCGGTAACGGATTGGAGCGCAGTGCAAACAGTGTGGCCTGACACATTTCAATGCACTGGCATGTGCATCTCACACGCTATTGTATTACAGAACGCAATTGTAAGCGGCTGAGAATAGTGATAGTGTGGCATATGCCTTATTGAGATTTGTGCAATCTTTAAATGATCATTCATGTCCAATGAATTTTTTTAACTTTCGTTTTAACTGTTTAACTGAAGAACGGAAAGTAAATGAGCTATCATTCTCTTAAATTGCCATCCTTCGCCACATCAAAAGGTATGGGAACGTAAAGGTAATAAATATTTTTCACATATTGTAAAAGATAACATATTAAAGTCTTTTCAGATCTCAAACAGAAATTCAAACAGAAATATAACCTACCAGATATATTTCTATTTAGGTATATACAGTTGAGATACTGTTTATTATCTGAATTTCAAAGCTCACGTATCCCAGTAATAACTCATCCAGTTATAAGAATATTAAAAACTGGAGTGGAAAGAAGGTTAGTCTACCGAATATACACGTCTGGTGGATGCTAACTTAACCGCAGACACTTTAAAAATAATGAATAAATGAATGTTTCAGATATATTCCTACTTTGGAGACGGCTGATTGGGAAGACATCTCAGGGCATCACAGGCTGCAAATAATACACTAATCCAATTTTATATCCTACATCAGGTGTATTTGACACCAAACAGATTAGCTCATATATCCCCAAGATATTCAGGTGAATGCCCCAGATGTCATGAACCCCCATTGCTAGATTCTGGGACAAAGTTACTAGATTATCAGAAATATTAGGCATAAACGCCCCCTTGGAACCTAAACTATGCATGCTGGGTATACCTGAGATGGATTTCTGGTCATAACACCATTTGACATTCCTACATGAAACATTGTTTTACGCAACAAAAATTATTATTCTAAATTGAATGGCCATCCAAAATTAAATGTGGAAAAAAATGATTAATACTGCTACATCTTATGTAAGAATAATATATAATGGGAGAGGCTGCCCTGATAAATTTAAGAAAATATGGAGACCCTGGTATTACTATATGGGCTGGAATATACCTCAATAAATGTAAATATGGAACGATAATTTCTACCAGTTCAATATCACCACCAAAGTTAGTCTAACAGCACCATTGCTGAATATACCCAATATCGTAACAGCTGGCTTAATCCCCCCCCAACCCAAACAAAGTTTATATCTCCCCCCTCAAATTAATTGATAAAAATACTATTTCCAGTGTATCTATTTTGTATTTGAAGTGAAAAGGTTACAAATAAGATATACAGTTTGAAAATGTATAACAACATAAATGCTCAATGAGAAGATCTTTATTTTTATTGTGACATTTTGTAATCTCATACACATCTTATGTGACCATAATAAATAAACAAGTTTAAAAAGGAGCTATGATTTACCTCCCGTTCTTCAGTAAAACTTGCAGGAGAGGAGGAAGAACTTACCGCAGATTGATCCAGCAGAGGATTCTCAGTGTCCGACGCATTCACTCTCCTTTGCCCACACCCTTTAATGTGTACAGTTTGTAAACGTGGCCTATCGAGTAAAATGCAATTCAAAGACTTTCTAGTTATAACTTTTTATACCGTATATACTAGAGTAAAAAACAAGGTTTTCAGGCTGTACAACCTCGGTTTATACTTGAGTCAGTCACTTACTTTGGAAATCTGGCCACCGCTTGCTCACTCCTTCTCTGATTTGACTGATGCACTGGCTGACTTCACTGCACGGTACCAAGTAGTGACGTTAGCTGTCGCATCAGGAGTGACCAAGCGGCGGCCACATTTCCAAAGTAAGTGACTGAATTTGCAGATGGTAATCGTTAACAAACTTACACAGAAGGATGCCCACAGAAGGTACCCACTTACCAGTAAGTCCACTGAACTGGGGGGGGGGGGGGGGTGTGCAGATGTATGGAACCTACAATTCCCAGCTACTAAAGCATGCTGGGAGTTGTAGTTTCCAAACATATGGAGTGCCAAGGAATAAGGCTTTAGTTTATTTTAAATGCGACAGCAGAATTCCGTAGTAAATAGCAATACTGGAGTTACTTAAATGTACTTATTGATTTGTGAAAAATATGTTAAAGGGCATGTCCATAAAAAGGACACCTGAGGAAGGGGGACACACCCCGAAACGTTGTGCACGCATGTCACTAATAAACATATAAAGAAAGAGCAAAGTCTTCAGGAGTGCGTCCTTCAAACTGTATAATTGCTTAAGAATCTTTAACCCCGTATGTGGTTAACAGGATTTGAGGAACAGCACCCAGCAAGTCTCTGAAGGAAAGGAGTGCGGGGATTAACTCAAATGTGTGATGTGGAACCTTGCCACTCAAGATTTTTGGAAACTAAAACCAAGGCATGTTGGGAGTTGTAGTTCCCCTTTCCCAGGGATCAAGCCCAGTCAGTGACTCCTCCAACCAAGGCATGTTGGGAGTTGTAGTTCCCCTTTCCCAGGGATCAAGCCCAGTCAGTGACTCCTCTAACCAAGGCATGTTGGGAGTTGTAGTGCCCCTTTCCCAGGGATCAAGCCCAGTCAGTGACTCTCTCCTCCTCTGGGATCAATGTCCAGTTCGGGGACGGTTCATCCCTCGCCAACCAGTTGAAATCATCCACCTGCGCCCAGTTATTCACTTTCCTGTCCAACCCCGACATCTCGAAGTCCCCCCCGATCCCCTCGTAGTTCCAGGCGAAGGGGGCGAAGCTCAGCTCCCTGCAGTCCTCCATGATGGCCCGGCTGGTGACGTGCAGGTAGAAGCGGCAGCTGGAGGTGGTGTGGACCCGGAGCTGCTGACAGGGGAGAGTGAACAGACAGTCGGTACAGGAATCCACGAACACAGAGGAGGAGACCGGACCGCACAGCACCTTGCAGCCCCGCAGGCCCCGGATGTGTAGGGTGGCCGGGCTCCCAGGGAGAGTGACGGTGCAGTCCCGCAGGTCTCTCAGCATCACGTCCCTCCCACGTATCTCTGCGGCCTCCATGGACAGTTCCCGTGCGGTCAGGCTGTGTAGGCCGCACTCGCTATGGGTCTCGGGGGATTTGGCTTTGGGCGCGGCGGGGGACGAGATGTGACTGGTCGGGACCTCCTTCTTACGGGATTTAAAGGCGAATTTACCCCGCGGTCTAGCAACTTCTCGCTTCCCTTCCAGTGCGGCCTGTAATCCGGTCACGGCCTCTTGGGCTTGGCGGACGTCGTACGGGGGGAGAAACATGACGCTGTCGTTGAGAAGTTTCTGCAGTCGCTGCAGTCGGTTCCCCGCATCCTCCAACGAACGGGGCTCCGCGCTGCCCAACAGCTCCTCGATGGCCACCCGCTCGGCTCCGAAGGAAGCGGTGAAATGTGTCCCCTTCTCCTCCACTACGGCGCGGCCTTCCTTCTCCCGCCGCTTCCTCTCGGCCTCCCGCTGTCGCTCTTCTTCTCTGCGCTGAAGTCTTTCGGGGATTTGTCCCAGCCCAGGCACCGCGTTAGCCTCAGCGCCTTCCATGGCTCCGGACTACACAGGGCACTTGATTTCCCTTCAGCAGTCAGGTGACCAGTCACATGGCATTATCTAGCGAATCAGGATCGCCTGTCACCGGAAAACCTGCAAGCTGGCGTTCCCGTCTCCTCCCATTGGTCATTGTGGTAATGCGGTGTCGCTTTTGTTGGCATCAAGAACTATGCGACACAGCCCGGATGCAAATAATTGAGCTGCGCAACACACGTGGGCGGGGGGCAGGTAGTCGGTCACTTTAACGTTGTAGAATGGGGAAGAGAAGGAAGCAGAGGAAGGAAGATGTTATTAGTTCTCTAACAAAGAGACAGAAGAAGCACCTAAAGGAATTTGGGGAGCAGCATCCGTTCTATGACCAGTGAGTCACCCTGGGGTGGGCAGATCATTCTTTTTATTATTAACAAGTCCATACAAACTAATGCCCCATAATGGAAATAATGATCAGCCTAGCAACATGACAACTATAATGAAAAAACTTAACTTAAAAAAAACCTGCCACAGGAGGTAGGATTGATTGTTCCTACTTCCCAATATTGTTTTGTTGAGGAGCTACAGCACATACAGATTTTATTTTCCAGGTTATTGCCCTGGGCCTTCCTGTGTTAAAGATAGTGCTGAAGCATTCAGGAAGCCTGGAAGAAGCAGTTTTCTTTGTGCTGCTGCTTTTCATAGAAATTTTATTGTGAGGTAGAAAGTACCAATCCTACCTCCCCGCCACGGGTACTTTTCATATAAAAAGTTATATGTGCTCTCCTTTAAGTGTATATCAGGAACAAATTTGCAGGGGATACGCACTCTCACTCCAGCACTTATACCCATTCCATTGTACCTGTGTGTTACCCACCTAACTAGATTGTTAGCTCTACGGGGCAGGGACCTCCTTTCCTCTAGTGGCAAAGCCCTAGCACTTCTATTTATATAAGTTATATATTTATGTACTAATATATCTATGTATTTATCCCCCTTGTATGTATTTTATTACTGCATTTATTATGCTGCATCCCCAAGTGGCGCTATATAAACATATACATACATACATACAACTATTTCTTTATTGTGACTTACAGTGCACAACGTTTCGGGTTTCCCCCATTCCTCAGGTGCAGAAGGGGGAAAACCCCGAAACATGCACTGCAAGTCACAATGAAGAAATAGTTCACAGCTGAGTGCGTATCCCCTGCAAATTTGTTTCTGATGTATGGAGTCCACTGCTAGTGGTTAAGCAGATTGGGGAGGCAGCACCTTTGGTGATCAACAGTGAAGGTGTGCGGGGAGAAACGTACATTTGTATGTCCACTGGTTTTTTTTTAAGGTAATTTTATTACATTCAGTACATCTCATGGAGGTAGGAGGTAAGTTTCCTACCTCCTGTTCTTGCTAAAGTCTGGTGCTCCCACTCGGCATAAATCTCCGCTTCTCTGCTTAAAACACTCGCTTTGCTGGCTGTTATACATCACTTGTGGCAGCTTTTTTTGTAAGATTTCAGCTGCAGTGAATCTTGTTTTAAAGTCACAATAAAATTTATTACACTGTTAGCATGATTATCAGCGTGTTGGGCTGCCCAGTGCATCTCTTAATTAGTGTGATAAGTTTGTGGGTTCAGCTAAAAGAGAATTTACAACCCCAGTCAAGAAGCCAGTTTAGATTTAGAAGTAGCCATTTCTACTGACAAATAGAATCCCCTTAGAAAATAGGAAAAAACTAAATGGCAGGTGTTCATTTCTAGGCACATTGGTTATGTGCCCATGGGAATTCTTTAATATCTATGAATTTGCATTTCATAATAAATTGCATATTTTGTATAAACTTACTACACTATTTATCAGCATATTTAAATAGTAGTCTGCTGTAATTTCTACCATATTCTTTATCCTTGTACCTTTGTCATGGAGCGCATGTTGTAGCCAAGCATTGATTGGTGTCAGTATTGTGAAATACTGTATTGCAAAAGGATGAATATGATCTAAAGTAATGCAAATCACTGGTAGAGAGTGGTGCTATGGTTTCCACCCAAACAACAACAACAAAAGAAAACCTGGTGGCTTGTCGGTTATCTGCCTGCAACCCCACTACATGTTTTTGTTACCAGATATTTAATGGTAAGTTATCTTCTGTTCTGGAAAAAATGTAACTGCCTCCTCCCTCTGCTCAGAGAGCTTTTTATAAGCTTGATAATTTGCAGGGGAAACAGCTGTCAGTGTCTTGATTGACTGCATGGAGGGAGGGGCCAGCTTATTCTGCCAGAATGGAGGCAATAATTATGCTTAAATATCTTGTTTAGTAGTGCATCTAATAAATTGTTGAATTTATCAGTTGGGTTGGGGAGAGGTAACAGACAAGTGACCATTGTTTTGTTTTAAGTGTGTAATAAGGGGTGCAGGTGCTGTTAATTTGCAGAAATGAATCAGGTGATACCTTTTTAACTGGTCTAATTCAATCAGAAACACTTGACAACATCTGATTGGTTGCTTAATAACCAATTAACAGCACAGGAAAAAGGTTGCACCTTTAAGGGTGGGTACGCACCATCCAATTTTTTAGACCGACCAATATTACCGTGCATCGGTTGGTCAGTCCAAAAAATTGGATGGTGTATCTGTGGACGGCTGAGACCAATGTTGTTTGTCTGTTAGTCCATACCGGACAATCAAGGAATGACAGAAAATAACGGATGATAAGTTACGGCAAACTGTCAGCCATGGCTAATTTTGCCGGGACTGACAGTGATTCGTCCCAGTTGGGCCCAAATTTTGCTTGTGTGGACCTAGTCTTATTAAATAGCTTTTTATTTACATCTTATCTTTCCTCTTATAAAGCTATATACATATTCTGCTTTTCATAGAATTAACAAAAGACAAGAATCTACCCAAGTTGTTCATCTGGTGAGTTTTACTGCTTTTCTCTGGTTACATGTTAAATATAAATCTAGATTTCATTGCATACACATTTACAGGGAAAGATTCATCTACATTAAGTTGCGATTATGTACATTTGAGAAATTGATTCTGTAACTAAGATGGCCCCAATCACAGCCCTTGTGATAATGTGCAACTATTGGCCATGCTCTCTGACACTTTTTTTTTTTCACAGTCTCTATGCATATAGCTTTTCTATACAGATGTCTCCACAACAATAAAGAAGTCTCATTGAGCTGCTTGTTACCCTGCAGTTTATTTTCCATCCTCCATGCATTACGGGGAGCCTGGAATTATTTTATTATTATTATTGATTCATATAGCGCCAACATCTTCCGTGGCGCTTTACAATTACATAGTCATAATTACATACAGGGTAATACATGTTATACAAAGTCATATATATTATATACACAGGTAATACATAATATAAGTAAACAGAGTCATGAGTTTCTTTCAGCAATACCGTGATACACTAGGAGAGAGGACCCTGTCCAAAGAGCTTACAGTCTAGAGGATATGGGGGTGAGACATTAGGTTGCGGGAATCGGTAGGCTGTAAGTAGATTGGCAGTGGAGTGTGAAAGGCTGGTTGGATCATATTGGGTAGTAAGAGGGGTAATTTGTAGGCCAGGTTATATTGTGCCTAAAGAGGTGGGTTTTGAGGTTACGTTTGAAGGTGTTAAGGGATGGTGAGTGATGGACAGACGGAGGAAGGGAGTTCCAGAGCAGAGAGGCAGCACGAGTAAAGTCCTGAATGCGGGCATGGGAAGAGGTGAGCAGGGTGGATGAGAGGAGGGTATCATTTGTGGAGCGGAGGTTGCGCCTGGGACAGTATCGCTGGATCAGCTCTGAGATATATGGAGGGGCTGTATTGGATAGTGCTTTATAGGATAAGGTAAGCCGTTTGAACTGGATCCTTTGCGTGATGGGCAGCCAGTGGAGGGACTGACAGAGAGGAGAGGCATTAGAGAAGAGAAATGAATGAGCCGGGCAGCAGAGTTGAGAATGGATTGAAGCGGTGCCAGGCAGTTGTTTGGTAAACCACACAGGAGTGTGTTGCATTAGTCTAGCCGGGATATGATTAGGGCATGGACTAGGATTTTTGTAGTTTCATTTGAGAGGAAGGGTCGAATGTGGGAGTTGTTTTTGAGTTGGAGCCGTCAGGAGTTGGCAAGCGAATTGACATGAGGTTTGAAGGAAAGATCGGAATCTAGCGTTATTCACAGGCAGCGGACATGAGGAGATGGGGATATGGGTGTTTTGTTAATATTAATAGTAAGTCTAGGGAGGGGAACAGATCGTGAGGGTGGGAAAAGGACTAGTTCAGTCTTGTCCATGTTTAGTTTAAGGAAGCGAGAGGACATGAAGGCAGAGATGGCACTAAGAACCTGGGATGTCAGTGTAGGGAGATCTGGGGCAGAGATGTAAATTTGGGTATCGTCCGCATACAGGTGATACTGGAACCCGAATAAACTAATGAGTTGTCCAAGGCCACAGGTGTAGATGGAGAAAAGAAGAGGACAGAGTACCGAGCCTGGAGCTTATTTCAGAGTGTGAAACACTAAAGATCCTACCAGAGAGATAGGAGGATAGCCAAGAAAGTGCAGTGTCCTGGATACCTAAGGAGACCAGGATCTGAAGAAGTAGAGGGTGATCAACAGTGTCAAAAGCAGAGGACAGATCAAGAAGGATGAGCAAAGAGTAGTGACCTTTAGATTTAGCACTAAGTAGATCATTGGTCACTTTAGTGAGGGCAGTTTCCGTGGAGTGGTTAGGGCGGAAGCCTGACTGGTGGTGGTCAAAGAGAGAGTTAGGAGACAGGTGACTAACCAGGTCAGCATAGACATGTCTTTCTATTAGTTTGGAAGCAAAAAGGGAGAATGGAGACAGGCCGGTAGCTGGAAAGGGCTGACTGGTCAAGGGAGGGTTTTTTAGGTATATGGGATACAAAGGCATGTTTAAATATGGAGGGAAAAATAACAGGGTATATGGACAAGTTAAAGAGAGAGGTTAGGGCTGAAATGAAGGAAGAGGAGAGAGGGGGAATAAGATGAGAGGGAATGGGGTCAAGGGGGCAGGTGTTGAGACGTGTTCTGGATAGGAGAGATGAAAGTCCCTGTTTTGTTATAGTGGTGAAGCTAGTTAGGGGGCAAGTAAAGGGATTAACCAATGAAGGGAGACTAGACAGTGCAAGGGTAGGGGTAGAGATGGAGGGGGTGAGCAATGAAGGGAGGTTGGGCAGTGCAATGGTTGTGATTGGAAGCTGTAGGGATGTAGGGAGTAGCTAGGGCGCACAGGAAAACCACAACAATACAAAATAGTTAGCTGATTTTACTGGGGGTTTTTTTGTTTTTTTTTTTTCTTCTGTTTCTAGCATAATAGAAATGGAGATTCAATAAAAGTTCTTAACGTTAAAAATGGTGCTAATTTTGCCCCAACCAATCAAATGTTGGCTTTCAATGTTAATTAAGATCTGATTGGTTGGGGGAAAATTATCACCATTTTAAACTTTCATTGAATCTCCCTGAAAGTTTCTAAATCTACCTGTTTTCTTTGTGGTCGTTCTGGTGGCATACATAAAAATAGGGTTTTTTTGGGTTTTTTTTAAAACGCAGCCCATGAAGTTACAGGTTCAAATTTTGTTTCTTACATTCATACTAGCTTAAATACTGTACAGGTATTTCTAAATATGATCTAGAAGGGCCAATAATATGTTTAATGTAGCAGTGTGTGTGTATTCTGTTTTCTTTCGTGTTGTCAAAATTAGGCAGAACTTGTAGATTTTGTAAAAGTAACCTCCAATTAACTTTTGTTAATGGCAAAGCTAAACAATATGCGGCTTATTTAACAAGAGGTGCAACATTTTGCCTGTACTTTAAATCTGCAGCAACTAATTGGACATTATCAAAAATCAGGGTTCATCCTATTTGTTGTTGCAAAATTTTTTTGCACCTCTTATTAAATAAACCCATGCATAATTATGAAGATTCTCATTCTTCTTCCAGATTATGATATATTTGTAAAGTTCAACTGGGCTTGAAGTTTAATTCTTGAAAGTTTCTGGACACCACAGACGAACCCATGTAAATGTTCCTAGAAACACTGTTTTGCATTGTTTAATATGCAACTGATGTATGTTTATTTTAGAACGAGAGCTCTGAGGATGAGTCTGGCCGAGAGAGTGAGGCAGAGAGTGAACCAGAACAAGTTAATATGTATCACAGGCTGCTTGCTACATTAAAAAATGTTTCAGATGAGGAGGAGGATGAAAGTGAAGAGGAGGAGGATGACGACGATAATGATGAGAGACTGGAAGCAGAAAATGAAGAAGAGATTGATCAAATTTCATCTGATGAGGCTGAGAGTGAAGGAGACCCCCATAATGTGGAAGAGAGTGAAGAAGACCCATCTGATGCGGATGAGAGGGAAGAAGAGGGACCTGTATCTGGCCATACTAAAGAAGCAGGTACAAAAAGGAGTAAAATCGATTGACTCGAGTATAAACCGAGGGTAGAAAATATGACCACTACTGCTTTCTGATTCTGTATTGTTTTGAATCTTTAGTTTCCCTTTAAATGACCAGCATAATTCCCATACAGTAGTCCAATACAGTAATAGCCAAATCCAGTATGGCTATTACTGTATGGGACTAGTGTATGGGAATGCTGCTGTTCATTTAAAGGGCGACTAAAGCCTCAAAACAATACAGAATAAGAAGGCAATCTTTAACAATAGATACCATCCTTCTGATTTTGCATTGTTTTGGGTTAGTTGCCCTTTAAATCCCTAACAGTAACCCCCCAATTCCTTGCCACTCCAAATGTTTTGGAAACTACAACTCCCAGCATGCTTTAGTTGCTGGAAGCTGTAGTTTCCAAACATCTGCAGTGGCCAATACTTGCAAATAGGGGTAAATCCTTCTTTATTCGTGCATATAACAAACCATCCTTTTTGATTGGTTTGTTATATGCACAAATAAAGGAGGTTTTACTCTTATTTGTAAGTATTAGGGACTTCAACTCCTTGTTGCCTTCTCTTACCTTGTCTGGCGGCCGTTTGCCCGGCATCCTCTGCGCTTATGGATGACATCACTACTCGGTGCCGAGTAGTGACGTCATCCAGAAGCGCAGAGGAAGCGGAGCGAGCACCAGCTGTGAGGAGCACCAGCCCAAAGAAAAATGATTCTGCCAGTCTTCCTCCTGGCTTCAGCAGGAATAGTCCAGGACTAACCTGGCAAATGAAAACTGTTAGTGCTGTAGCTCCTCAATGAAACAATATTGGTGGGAATTATCAATCCGACCTCCCTGCCCCACATACTTTCCATTTTTAAACAGTTACATTTTAGAGTCTAGTTATCCATTAATTTGCCTAATGCTAATGACCATATGAATTCTAGCAGATTTCTTTTTTTTTTTTTTTTTTTTTACATTTAATCTTTTTTCTATATTGTGTATCTTAAATACATAATTTATATAGAGGTCATTTCCAGTCTGGATAAAGATGGAGAAGAGGTGGAGGGACAGGAAGGTGGTGCTCTGACACCAGAAGAAGGCAACGAATTCACTGATCTAAAACATGAATCAAAGTTCAGTTTGGAAACCAACTTTATGGATGACGATGAAAATGGAGAGCAGACCAAAGAGCCAGTCTTGTCTTCCAAAGCAGAAGGTAAATCATTTTACAGGGAACAGTGGACTCCATACAAATGCCCTTTATTTAAAAGAGCACACATCTACCTTTAAATTAACTCCAGCAGTATAAAGTGTAATGTCTCCAGCTTACACAGTGAGCTGCGACATCACAAGCACCACTGCCCTGCCCCAAGTCTCAGGTCTGAGTATGCCCACTTGTATCCTACTGCTGGGACAGAATCCTTAGCTGCATCACAAGCCCCGCCCCATAACTTCTTAATCATTTTTAAAGCTAGCCACAAGCCTGAAAAGAAAAATGTTTTCTCTCCCTAAGGTGATAATGGATCCAGGTTTGTAATTTTTTGGGGGTGAGGCTTTTTACACAGCTTGTTGTGTGCAAGTTGCATAGACTCAGAGACAGGGCTTACCAGGAACTAACTTTACAAGCCTATAACTTAAGCTCCACAGTTACCCTTTAAATAATCTAAATTACTGTTCTTTCACTTTTTTTTTTATTTCCCCATTTTTTTTTGACTATCTCCTCCCACACTTTTTTAAGATAAAGACACCAAATTCTATACAAACATGGAACACATTGGAGAAGTGTGCTATGTACTAGCTAAGGAATCTGTAGAAGGGTTTCCTAGTTGTCCAGAAATTGGCCCACCTTTCACTTAATAAAATGCACCTGAGACATAACTCTTATCAGTGATTGACACTTTCTTAAAGGTAATTAGGATACTATAACTTATACTGTGTCTTATTGACACACATACATACACATTCAATAGATAGTGTAAAGATCCCACTACTCCAACACTTTTTTCAGATTTGAAATCCGAGCAGTAGATTCTCAGAAATTACGTCTCTGATGAAGTGACTGAGTCACGAAACGCATCAGACGCTGTTCATCCGCCCTCCCTGTGCCCTCTATGGTGGTTGACCATGTGTGTAACGGAGTATTACTTGTTGCTTTTTATATGGATGAAATAAAGTAGAAGTTTTAACTAGACCACGAGGTGCCTGCTCCTATCTGTACGTTCAGTGTCAGGAAGATATGTTAATGAGCTTTATAGTGTTGGCTGTTGAAGGCTCTTTAGAACTGATAAGAACTTATAATATATAAGTGGCCTGGATTATAATGGGAGTAACAGTGGAATATATCCTTATAAAAATCACTCAACTACGTAGTTGAGTGATTTTTATAAGAATATTTACCACTGCTGCTCCCCATTCATTTGCCATCCTCCTTCCGCTTTAACAAGCACCTTCTCTGTCAAACCCAGCAATAAAAATAAGAACGATAAAACACACAGACCTTTACTGTTTAAAAAAAAAACTTCTCTCAGTTCTTAATGTAAAATGCATCTCCCACCCGGTAACCTTTTAAATCTTGTCAGCCGTGATAAGACCAACTTCAGCGTATTAACAACTTCCTCTGCACGCTCTGCATAACTTCACCCGCACGGGCTGAATGAGACTGAAGTTGGTCTCGTCACGGCTGACATGAGTTAAAAGGTTACCAGGTGAGAGATGCATTTTACATTAAGGACTGGGAGAAGGATTTTCTGAACAGTAAAGGTCTGTGTTTTTCATCATTCTTTTTTATTGCAGTGTTTGACAGTAATGTAAAGGGGGCAGGAAAATTCCAGAGAAAGGACTGTTAGTTAAAGTCTGGTACGTATTTATTTGTATTCATTCATTTATTTAATTGCAGGGCTGACAGGGGGGTTACCTTGTATTTAGTTTAATTATTTAGTGAAGGGATAACAGCTGGCTAGGGATTTAATAAAGAGACTAGTCGGCAAATTACAGTTTTTTAAACTTATATATTATAAGAAACACAGTGTAATATAAGATTTATAAAGTAAACTCTGAGTTCCCTGCCCTGTATATAAGCACTTGGTCTGCATCCTTGTGCTTCTACATGGTCAGGCAACTCCTCAGTGACTTTATATCCTTATAAAGTAGTGTATTATCCCTTGTGTAATTGTTGATTGTATTTACAAGTGGGCAGTGACTAAGGGAGGAGGGGAGCAGTTAGGAGCTGTAGAGTGACTATTTAAAATAAAAGATAATACAAATGTCTGTTGCAAACACTTCCTGTGTATTCACTTAAACTTATGCTAAGTCATTTATTCTCCTTTAAAAAGAGACATTAAAGATATTAAATCTCAGCCACGTAGGGAGCTAATGGCGGTGGAAACACCAAGGTCTCATATGCATGGGAATGCCTGCAACTGGGCATGCCTAGAAGTTCTGAGTGCCGGGAGCACTAGCTTCAGGCACTGTAACCAGATGGAGTTGGGATGTGAGGTAAGGATTAAACTACACTACATGGTGGGGCCAGTAGTTGGGGGGATTATAGTTTTGGGGGTGGACATGCCCTTTAATAGAATTTTTACAATTTTCAAACTTACCTGCCTGCAGATAAGCTTAACTTTATGTAGCTTTTTGGTAGCGGCAAAACACCTGGAACCACTCAGAAAAACCCTGTGTGAAAGTAGGCTTCACCGTAAGGGCTAGGACACAATAGTGTTTCTCATAAGCTTACCATTGCCTTTTGTGATCCGTTAGTGCGTGAGAAACACATGCCAGTCTACCACAATGTGGGTGGTCACACTGTGAGCTCTGTGCTGCAATCCATTTTCGGAGCGCATGCGACTACCATTTTTTTGTGGATTGCATGCGCTCTGATAACAGAATATTGGCGGGATCGCAGCACAATGCATTGCTTTTGCACATTTCAAGCGATAACTGTTAAAGGTTATTGTGGGTTTTGCAAGCAATATTATAAAGCAAAAGCAGCAATTTTCACACAGCTTATGGTTAAAGGGACACTAAACTGCTAAGTTAATATACGTTGCATATTATCTATTTTTCACAGGGAGGTGAGATTGCTTATTCCAACCTCTCTGTGAATAATAGATCGCTGGGTTAAACTTACAGGTAGCAGACTAAGGGTGGCCACTCAAAAAGTGCTTACAGAACAGCCATATGCAGTCCATGTAAAACTTGGCTAAAGTGGTCGCTCCAAATAGATTTAATCACCCAACCCCTTGTCACTTTCTTAAGCCGCCTGTGCTGCTGTATTCATTAAAGATGTCCACAATACACATTAGATTGTTGGCCAAAACAACCAACAATTATCTTACATGTGTACGGCCTTAACATGGGTTGTGACTTTTGGTATATCATCCTGTAAGTGTATTTGTTTGTTCACGCTAAGCATGCTTATGTGTGCTTTTCTGGATGCAAGTGTTTTGGGTGCAGTTCTGTCCGCATATCTGTGCATTATCACATGCAGTTGAAAGGCTGGAACACACGGGTAGATTTTTCAACCTGGCTGACCGCTTGCCACTAGCGACCAGTTGTGGTGAGAGTAGTTTGGCACAAACGATTGTGCAGTCCATAGTAGACCAAATGGTTGGCTGTGATTTACTTACATGTCCAATCCAGACAAAAGGACAACTGACATTGGTCGTTTGTGGCTAAAAAATGACAGCAAATATTCCAGTTTGACCCACCGAATACACAACTATTGGTCGGTCGGCCCGAAATACCTTCTCAAGTGTTCCTAGCCCAATACAGAAATTCATCAATGCAAAAAATGAAATGGTAAAACACAATGCATTTCTATGTGGATATATTTCATTACATAGCGTAAACTGGAAGTCTAAAAAATTAAAACTCTTAATGCAACAAAATAACCAGTTCAGTCATCTTAACAGAAACCTACAATGCCTATCCCAGTACAGCAAAATACATTATAGAATCAATAAACCCAGATTCTATTACAAAACGTCACCGCAAGGAAAAGTGATGTCACCGCAAGCCATTCCAGGATTCGTTATGAGGTCACACACTAAGCATGAGACATATTATCATCGACCCAATATCCAATGGGCAGCTCTGTAAGGTTCAGTCTTATTTCAGCCTTAATGATTCAGCCGCTGAAACGGTTTTCACTCCTCTCCACCTGCTCCCTCCTCCTTCATACAGTCCTGGTGTACAGGGGGTTTGTCACGGAGAACAGAGCTCCACCCAGTCCCCAGCTCGCTCCGGTCAGACAGTCAACACTTTCCCATCACTGGGTGACAGCAGCAGGAGAGTAACGGGAGGCTGATCAAGCCAATGACCTTGCCTGGGGAGCTGCTAGAAGGAGATCCCTAGCACTGTCTCTCTCTCCCCCCTAGAACCCTCTCTGCAATATGCCTGCAGTACTGGGCTCCCAACTGTGCCACTGGTTCCCACTGCTTCTGCTCACTGCACTGAGGATCACAGCCTTCAACCTGGATGTCACCAACACCCTGACCAAGGATGGGGAGAAGGGCAGTTTGTTTGGCTTCTCTGTGGCTCTTCACAAGCAACTCAGTTCTGAGCCTATGAGTTGGTAAGTGCATAGTGGGGGTCTCCCCTCCCCCATATCTGTGGGGGTACTACTGGCATTAGGGTGCAGAGGATGATCAGTATTTAGTGGAGCCACACTGGGCACCTATTGGGAGGGAATCATATACTGTAAACAAACTGTTCGTTTTACATTGTTGTTATATTGATACAACATGTTATGTCCCTTCTTTACCAAATCCCCCCATGTCAGTGGCAGGTGGTGCACAGACACCTTTACCTGGTGGTTTAAATGTCTTAACTGACTTTTAACTTATAGATCCCTTTAGAGTTGTAAACTATTTAACTTGCAGCACGTAACACTTGTCACACTAGTGATGTCAAGGGTGCCAGCTGGGCATCATTGATTTAGTTATCTAGTTGGTACAGTTTATTATTATGTGTGTAATGTACAACAGGACTACACAGATTTCAACAATATATATTGTCTGTACACATTCTGATATATAGCCCTGAGCACACACTGCAGCAATTTACAGTTAGAGTATCTGTTCACATCAGATTCTGTCTACAGTTTCAGAATCCCATCTCCCACAGTTTAGCATTGTGTCTTTTTTACTGAACAAGGAAAATTGTGCCCCCTGAGAAAACCCCCACAAGTCCATGGAGAACATACCATACTTCTTGCAGATCATTCATTTGAATCCAAGACTCAGTGATCCAACTGATCAGTTAACAACTGGTCCAGCATTCATTTTGGAATGGTTAGACTGTGATGACAGATGTGTTCCATGTACACATGTGTAAGAAAGCAATCCCTTAAGGTGACAGATCATAATGGGGATTGGTCGGCTGTGCGGCCATACACCACACAATCGTATCGGCTCAATTTACTTCAAGTAAAGGGAGACGATACCGTCTGACGGAAATTTTCCGTCATTCCCGATCGATCGGAGTGCCGACGGGATTTACCTATTATAGTTCATATGTATAGCCACCTTTAGTTATACTGAACATTTTAAACTCTAATGAGACAAACTAACCAGAGTAACAGAACAGAGAGCAGTACTTCACTTATTGTGATTTATTGTAAGTGGATTCTAACACCCTCCATTGATAGCCATCATGGCAGCACTCACTGTGTCCTTGCAGTGCCTGTAAATGGTCACTATTTTTAGCAGCTGCTATTGGATGACAGTCAGTATTCTGGGCACTGGAAATAGCGCAAAGTGATTTTTTGGGGGAATATCGTGCTATGGTACCACCTCAACACCATTTTATACATTTAAAGTATAAAAATATCTATTTTGGGAAAATATTTGTTTTACATTGCCCATTATTAGAAAATATAATTCTTCCCAACTAAACTGTACCATTTTTTTTTATTTTTTACCTTGAAGCTTTGATTCAAGTGCTTACTATCAAACTCTTTTGATTTGTATGAATGACATGGTGAGAAATTCCCTCTCCCGGTGCTGGCTTATTGTGATTACTGAGCATGCTTGCCCTCACAGAAAGTCAGGTCAGATGGAAGGAGTCATTTAAGAATGGCAAGGGAATACTGAGCCTGAGCAAAACAAGTATTGAAATAAAGGCATGCAGCAACACACACCTCAGAGTGAAACTTACAGTACTTAATTAAAGCTTCATACACACGTGATCACAGGCAAATCGGTCAACAGGGCCCAACTGAACATCTGTTTCGGCCAACAAAGTGCCCACACACGGCACGATTGTCGGCCGAAACCAGCGCTCATACACATCATGCATCACAGGTTGGCCCCGCAATG